>OZ017738.1:224604911-224612411 GCA_963969285.1 Odontomyia ornata | reverse complement strand
TCTGGCGAAAAGTAGGAGAAGCATTTAATCCCAAGAACAATATTAAAACAGTAAAACATGGAGGCGGTGGTGTTATGGTTTGGGGTTGCATGGCTGCTGCTGGAGTTGGAAATCTGACATTCATCGAAAATACTATGGATCAGAACTCTTATTTAGAGATTCTACGAAACAACATGAAACAAAGTGCAGCCAAATTAGGTATGCGAGAAGATTTCTTGTTTCAACAGGACAATGACCCTAAGCACACTGCGCATAAAGTTCGAATGTGGCTATTGTACAATACCCGCGTGCTTGCTACACCGCCTCAAAGCCCTGATTTGAACCCTATAGAGCATCTTTGGAATGAGCTTGAGACAAAAATCCGAAAAATAGTGATATCAAGCAAGGCGCAGCTTAAGGATGTTATATTGGAGGAGTGGGCCAGAATCAGCAGCGAATTTACTAAAAAATTAGAATATTATATGTCTAAAAGACTGAAGTCAGTAATTCAGATGAAAGGATATCCGACAAAATATTAAGAAAAGTATAATTCAAATAACTATGCAAGACTATAATTACAATTTGTATCATTTTTCTTTAGGTGTACCATGACTTTTGTGGACTTCATTCATTGACTTTCCAACACATCATACGTAATAATATAATAATACGACAGAATTTTCGTTTTGTTTTACATGAATTTAAAGTGTAATGATTAGAGTTGAAGTAATACCAAAAAATTTTTATCACTATAGGTTTTTTAAATAAAAATATCAAACAATTTTCATGATATTTATCACTGTACCTTGACTTTTGTGGAAGACTGTACATATATATATATATATATATATATATATATATATATATATATATATATATATATATATATATATATATACATATATATATATACATATATATATATATATATATATATATATATATATATATATACATATATATATATATATATATATATATATATATATATATATATGTATATATATATATATATATATATATATATATATATATATATATATATATATATATATATATCTATATATGTATATAAGGATTCCCATTAAGGACCTAACAATAAGTAAATAAATTTCAATAAATCGATTTTGAGGCGTGCTACGTGACTAGTGGCACCGTCCGAATGTCAAGTTCATCCAATTCTGGTCACAAATAATCTTCCAACATAACACATAAATGCCTTCACCTCCCTACCACAAAAAAAAAAAAAAAAAAAGAAAAAAAACATAACATGATAGCGTTCTCCATTGACGGTAACATGACAGTCGTTTTCATCCACGAAAAAATACGGCCCAATCGCAACTCTGGTATGAAACCGACACCAAACAGTAATTTTTTGTGTGTTTTTTGTGTCTCACGAAGCACATGTGAGTTTATTGCTGACCAATAATGCATATTTTGCTAATCCATTGACCCAAAAATGAGCTTCATCGCTGAAAATGATTTTTCAACTGACTTCCAAAGAAAAGAAGGTTATCAATTCATCAGGTATATTTTTTTGTTGTTGTGGCTCTAGGGTTTTGTACTAAAATACAAAGCCCTATTGCAATCACGACCTGTGTCCCTCTGTCCGTCCGTCTGTCTGTATGTCACAGCACTTTTTCTCCGAAACTATAGATGCGACAGCCATAAAACTTTATGAAAATCTCAAACGTCGTGACGTCTAGAAAGTTTTGGGGTGGAAAAATTTTTCAAAGAGGATTAAGAGGGGTCTCCCTATGTAGGGAGGAGACCCTTAAAAAAAATTTCACTATTGGTAGTCGAGTAGGGTGTCATTGGAAAGGTCGTAATAAGATCTTTTCAAAACAAGTCTTAAAATTGCTTTACTAGTACCGTGGGGGCCAGGGGAAGGGGAAATGTACGAACTTTTCGTAAAAAGTTATCAAGGGAAATATTTATGAGTATAATAGTAACAAATACCTCAGAAGTTAAAATTCGTTTAACTTTGTTAATAATAGTATGATCTTTGAATTTCGCATTCTCGCCAAGAAAATCGTATAGATACCTTTAAACCCAACAAAATTCGATGTTTAAGTAGCTTTACACAAGGTCCTAATACTTCGTTAGTTTGAGGGAATTAATACCATATTCACGGAAGCTGTATCCATTTGAAATTTCTCCCACTACAATAACAATAACACACTTTTTTAGTATTTTATAGACTTTCCATCAAATCAGATACTGCAACTTTGATTTGATCTTCTTAAAATTTTGAGACAAGATTGATGCCATAAATGCTTTTGGGATTTCATGATTTGAGTGATTTTTGTTGGTTGAAAACGGGGAAACAATGGATTTCCTTTTAAACGAGCAAATCTGTTTGACATGTTTCTTGATTTTATTCGTTGCTGGTGACTGCATTTTGTAAGTTGAGTACTAAACCCTTCTTACATGAACGTAGTTCTGTCTACCCATCTTGTTTTTATGCATATTCACGCATGATTTTGGATTGGAGATAGATAACAAGTCGGGTAGACAGACCTGCGCTCATGTCAGAAGGGTTTTGTATCCAACTTCTCAGAAATGCACTAACCAGCAACGAATAAAGTCAAGAAATATGTCAAAGAGATGTGCACGTTTATAAGAAAATCCATTGTTTTTGTGTTTTCAATGGTCGCCATTTTGTTGCAAACCAACAAAAAGCACTTAAATCAAGAGTTCCTAAAAAAATTAATGTTATTGATTTTAATTGAATATTCAAGAAGATCAAATCAAAATTGCAGTGACGGATTCGATGGAAAGTCCATAAAATACAAAAATCATGTGTTATTGTTGTTGTAATTGGAAAAATTTCAAATGGCTACTTAAATATCGAATTTCGTTCAGTTTAAGGGTACCTATGCGATTTTGGTGGGGAAAATGTGAAATTCGAATATCATACTATTATTAACAAAGTTGAGTGAATTTTGACTTTTAAGGTATTTGTTGTTGTGCTCATAAACACTTACCTTCGTAATTTTTTTTTTCAGATTTTTCGGATCACAGGTATCCAATCGCAAGGGGGGTACACAAATTTTTCGTGTGTTTCTCCTCCCTGTGCGCCGCTTAAAGCAAAAATTATCAAACTTAGACCTGTTTTGAAAAGTTCTCATAAAGACCTTTCATTTGATACCCATGTCGGCTACCTTTGATGAAATTTTTTTTCGGGGCTACTCCCCTATATGGGGAGACCCCCCCTTAAATACCTCATAAAAGTATTTTGTATTTGAATTTTGAAGAGCGCACCACTTTACACCTGCATAAAAAATTTGATGTTTGTAGCTTAAGTAGTTTGCGAGAAAAAGTGCTGTGACATTGGACCGACGGAAATTATTTTACAAAACCCTAAAATAGTCCTGTTTTGGGCAAATGATACGTTTTTTTAAGTCTTTGTAAAACATTTTTTTTACAAAGACCAACTAATTTTGCGACCTGTCTGTCCGTCTGTCTGTCCGTACATCACAAGTTTCTACAGAAACTATAAAAGCTAGATGACTCAAACTTTGTGAAAAGGTCAGAAATGTGCAATGTGCTTACGAAAGATACTCTACCTTTTTTGCATAAATTGGAACGATTTCTCATCCAAGTATTGGATGAATAGTTCAAATTATCGATTCACACTACTAGAAAATTTGTTTCGAACCCTAGGATGGTTACAAAAACCTTCTGGTAGGAGCCCTGTCCTGCTTACTCAACTTATTTCCTGTGAGGTCCGATTTAAAGAACAAGAAATTCAATCAATGGTTAAGGAAAATATTTACGACTTTCACCCCGATTTTTCAGCATAACTGATCGACGCCTGTAAGGATTGTAGGGGTTTTAAATGAAGAACAACAGATTGAGCTTAAATGGGGACGTACAGAATTGTAATCCTTTCAAGGACTCTGGCGATTTTAACAGCTCAATATGATGCATTGATTTTGATAAATTGAATCTTAATGGTCTTCCGCACGGTAAACACCGATTATTTTGCACTCTTCAAAGTTTTGAGTTCCAGTCCCTCTGTGGAATTTCTATTGAACACGAGTGACCCACATTTCATTTTTTATCACAAAAGGTAACAAAATAGATCAATGACGCTGCAACCCCGCCAAATCAGCCGTTGAGTCTTCAACACACTACTGCTTTTGGTCGACGGTTGGCAAACGCGTTCTCATTTTCTCTTGAATTGTTTCGTAGAATCTTTCAATATCTGCGTTTCCTGTATGTGAATGAGGCTTTGTAATATGAAGTTAAATGCCTTTTATTTGATTAATTACTTTTAAGAAAACAGAATCAAAGTCTCCATCTCCTACTAATAATTGGGGTCGGCCAATTGTCGCCGTCTATGAAAAATAAATCCATATGAACAATTTCTCCTGGACTTGTTAGAGTCTGCGATAATTCTAGTATGGGCACTATTGGTTTTCTATCTACCTTTATTTCGTTGCATGTGTCACAAACTTTTATAAATCGATTTATGTATTGCTTCAAATTTGGAAAATAATTTTTTCTTTTAAGTACCTCGTAGTTTTCCATGAAGCCAGAGTGTCCAGTTTCTTTTTCATGATCATTTTTTATAACTGATAAAAGTTCGTCTTTGCTTTCAATTTCTTGTAAGATCCTTGATACTTTGATGAATTTAATTTTGCTATTGCCAAGTCCCTTGATAAGGATTCGTTATAAGATATTATATTCGGGATCGTCTAGTTCGCTGAAAATGGCCACTTGCCCACCACGTAACATTTTCTCCAAAAAGTCTATTGTTTGATTTTCGTTTGTGATATATTCCAAGAGCAAAATTTTTCTTCTTCTATGACTTTATTTGATCTTATGTTCTGGTTTTTCTTTTTCTGCTAGTAGTATTTGCTGTTTGTACTTATTTATAAAGCTCGGCCTAGCTTTTCCAGGATTTGTCGGTATTTGGAATGGGAAACCTGTCATCCACAGTAACCGTATTGAGTTTTCTGTAGTCGATGGCTAGTCTCCACTTCTTTTGTCCTGAATTGTCCATTTTCTTCGCAACTATTACCACTGGTGAATTGTATGGTGAATTACTATTCCTGGTAATTCCTTGCCCCAGCGTTTCCTGTATTTATCGTTCGATCTCTTTGTTATGAATTTGTGGATTCCTGTACATCTTGGAATATATTGGATCCTCCGTTGTAGTTTTTATTTCATGTTCTACTTTGTTTGTGGTCGAAAGTGAATCTTCTTCGAGAAAGAAGATGTCTCTATACTTCCTGATGAGTTTTCCCAATTCAAGTCTTTCTTCGTTTAAATCATTCATTTTTATGTCGATTTTCTCTGATGGTTCCATTGTTTGGATATCATCAAAGTTAATTTTGTTCACGATAATATAGTATATTTGTACCGATAAAAGCATCGAACCTTCTTCCTGATAAGTCAGCTAACTTTCATCTCGTGTAATCTCGAGTTCCGATTTCAAGAGGAATTTTAATTGTAGTTTAGTACTCGACTTTTTGGGTTTCGGATAATGTACGATATTGTTGGTTAGCGACTTTATAGTTTTGGGGTTATCACCTAACTTATTACTATCAAGAATAGATACTGTAGAACCAGAATCTATTAATACCTTTAATGGTTTGTCGTTTATGTGAATTTCAATTATGGGAATATTGATGGTTCCGAGGCTTGCGCAGGAAAATTTTCCTCCGTCCTTATTAGATTCGTGTCCATCGGTTGTACTGATTGTAATTGTTGCATCTTTAGTTTTGTTTATTCCTCTGATAGTCGTTATTCTGTCTACATTGATGAGAGTCGTAATGTCTGTCCCTAGAATAATAATTCCTTCGATAGGTAAATCTCCCAACTTCGTTCTGGTTGTCTTGATTATTCTGATTTTCACCTTTCTTTTCTTCACCTTGTTTATCATTAGGTTTATGTAGTTTATGTTTCTTTTTGTTTTGATCATAATTGTCTAAATATCCTGTTGATAATAATTCTTGGTAAGCTTCCTCTAGAGTCTGGATATCTTTCGTTCTTAGGTACATTGCGTTTGTCCAGTTGATTTTGCTTAATAACTTTTCCAATATACTTTTCTCATTATATTCAGGCCTAAAATCTAAAGGTTTACTAATATCTAGAGATTATTTTAAATTTAAAATATCTAAAATAGTGATTATAGGTCCTTAACGCTCCTTGAATAATATAGGTCTGCATGTTCCTTTAATTTTAAATATATTTCCTGTACTCCGAATGATTTGATTAGGGCTTCCTTTACGCTATTCCATGTTTTTTCAGTCATTCTCCTTACTGCAATGGCAGCGTTCCTTTGGATTTTTGAATAGAGTATTACAGATATGTCACGGCTTTGTTGTTCTCCTTCTACTAGTGACATTATGCCTTTGACCTCTACAATAAAGCTACTAAGCTGGAATCCATCGTTTCCAGTGAAAGCTGGCATTAACCTCGCTTCTTTCAATAAATCGTGGAAAGATAATGCCATCTTGGCGCTTTTCTTATTGCAGGTTTTCTTGTTAGTGTTTATAATTATTTTCTGTCACTACACAGTACTTTTGTTTTTGTCACGTCACTGCACAGCACTTCCACTCACTAGATTCGTTTCACTGGACACCGGTAAGCACTACACGCTTTTTAGTTCGTACACTAATAATAGTCACTTTATTGTTCACGTGTTTACTTGACGGAACTCGCAAATTTTCGCGACGAACACTACGATATCCTACCGACCACTGCTAATTATGCTTTTTAATTCTCGAGTACTCAAAAAAACAAAGAAGTTGAGGACCTGCCGTGGTCCCTTCAAAATCAAACACAGGTTATATGGTGTTTTAAAATAATTGTATTAATTCTTAAACACTCGCGCTTTTTATAATAAGTTTATAATATTAATCTTAACCGGGCTCCGTGTATTGATGTTATTGATGGTCTGTCGGGAACTGACTGCCCCGGTGATATCCAAGTGTATTTATAATTTACTCCCGTGGGAAGATTCAGCTAATGATTCTTTTGAGACTAAACAATCGTTTGAAAATTTTCTTTCTTATTTGCATCTTCGTGGGTGATTTTCCGGTTATTTACAATGTTGCTTACAATATTTGATTCTACGATGTTGCTTGCAATATGAGATTCTACAATATTGCTTGCAATATTCGGTTTATGTAAGGATATAACTTGCACCCTGTCCATTCCTTTGAGATGTTCACGGCCTTAATTAATTCGAGCACCTTCACTCTACGATCACTAAAAACGATTCCTATTTTTCGATGTTTTTTTTCACTCTAACGCCATCGCTTGAAAGTCAAGGGACGATATGTCGGAAGACTTCATAAATAAACTAATAACGGATGAGCCTCTTGAGTCATGCTCATTTTCCAATGCCGCCACCATTTAACAGACTCCGGGGTCATCAGCTCATGTGGCATATACAGCACACACACACTCACACACACACACCCACACACACACACACTCACACACACACACACACACATATATATATATATATATATATATATATATATATATATATATATATAT
>OZ017738.1:224587411-224599911 GCA_963969285.1 Odontomyia ornata | reverse complement strand
AACCAAAACCCTAAAAAAAGATTTAAAAAAAACTCTAAAAAGAATGCCAAAAGAACAATAACGACGACGCAATCAGCAGCTGCAGCCACAATGTTAACAGGACATCGGGAGCGGTACTAACGACGGCAAAAATGACGATTAATATAAAGGCAGTGAAGACGGACAAAAACGGAGTTTAATAGACAGTCTGGTCCCGGGTGAGATTCCTGCGGCGTTTGGGCGTAGCAAAAAATGATGCGAACGCTAGAGTGTTCTACGAAGAAAAAGCGGGAAACTCTGCAGGACGTGCCAGATGTTCGAGCGGTGGAGGAAAATATAAAGAAACTTAAGAATTCAATGGTCATTGCTGCGATCGCCACCAAAACGATTGAAGCAAGGGTCGTTAGTCCCAAATTAGTAAAAAACCATCCTGAAGTCAATGAAGAGATTACAGCAGGAAAAGAAACAAGTGACCAGGCAAGCCCGCATGGTCTAGTGTTTAGAGCACTAAGCCCGTAAGCCGAAGGTTTCTGGTTCGAGTTTCTTTGGCATCAACGAGATTTAGATTCTTCGGACGGACAATAAGCTCGTTCAGTTATGATACGTGCTGGTTTAAAACTAGAACGTATCGCAGCTACGTGGACGGACATATGGCCAAAGCAAGATAATGATCATATCACCTTGTGGAGTCCCGATACATTCGATCATGACAATGAGATACTCTAACTATCTCTAAGCGAAGGCCCAAAAGGGGCTGTAGTGCTAAGAAAAGAAAGAAAGAAAGACCAGGCAAATAAGGATACGATGTGTGATTTCATCGCCAACGTCGAAAAAGTAGCGGAAGTACTGTATTCGGAAACAGAAGCCGATAACCTCTCTCAATGACGATGGCCGCAAAGCACGATTGCCGCGCAATGACCAGAAGAAGAAAGGCTATTCCGAAAACCGGGAGTTGTTCTAACATGAATTAAATCTGCATGCCACTCGCCAAAAATGAGCAAAGCTGTAAGGATTGGGCTCCTTGAACTAGAGGAGCTCCTAGATCGCATAAGGCAATATCGGAGGAGCTGGTTAAAGGCCGAAGAGGACCAGAAGACCGAAGAAGAGCAAAAGGCTAAAGAAGCGCTAGGGAGCAAATCTAGACGGCGCGTGCAGACAGCTCCACAATTAAAAATTAATAAAAGAATAGCATCCAGCCCAATCGAAGAAGGTTGGCATAAAATAAGGAAGGAAGAGGCACTTGAAAGACGTGAAACACAAGATCAGGGGTTTCAGACAGTGCTTACAAAAGGATTGAAGAAAGCCGTAAAGAAACTCCTTCAAAAATTTCCAAAAATTAAAGTTCGCGCGGACGTTCAAAAAGAAAAATACCTGATGCAAAACAGGAGAGACAGAAGCCCCATCAAAGACCCTGGCAGCAGGCACTGCTTGTAAAACCCCAAGATGGTCAATCCTACGTGAAGGTGCTGTGGGATATCAGGGGAAACGTAAGGCCCGAAGACACCAATACCACCATTAAAGTAGTACGACCAACGCGGTCGGGCCACATACTGGTCGAATTCGGGGCAAAGGCCAGCAATAAAGAAGCATTCTGTGATGCAGTGAAGAAAGTCCTCGGCAAAATGAAACTATACCCTCGCTCGAGCCGATGGCAACGACCAAAATACGAGACATTGACTGCGTCACAGATCTGGCCAAGGTAGAAGAAGAAGCCATCAAAAGAGAGTTCCCTAGCGTGGGAAGAATCAAAGTGAGACTGATACAAGAAACAATAGGGGACAATGCATGGCCATAGTTGCCGTGACCAAAAAGGACGCCAAACAATTCCTGAACAAGGGCAAAGCACAAATAGGGTGGGTTGTCTGTAGGATGCGGCAAAGTGCAACACCTCTTCAATGTTTCAAATGCCTTGGCTATGGTCACACAACACAAGTATGCAAAGGACCCTATAGGAGTTCTTAATGTTACAAATGCGGTGAAATGGGACAAAAAACAAAAGTGTGTACGAAGGAGGCACACTGTATTCTCTGCAAGGATACTGATCCAAAACCTGATGTTGGACACGTCTCGGGATCAGAAAAATGCCGGGTTTTCCAGGAAGCCCTAGCTAAGCAACAATCGAAACTTTGATGACCCGCATCCTACAGCTAAACCTACACCGCAGCTCAACCACCCAAAATCTGCTTGAGCGATTTGCAAGGGACATGAAAGCCGACTTCTTGCTGCTGAGTGAGTAGCACTATGATGAAAGTTTGGCATCATGGTATCCTGATGAAACTGATACTGCCGCCATCTGGGCTCGATATAGTGATTTCCAGGATGAGAGTTTGTGACGGAGGGATGGTTTTGTGTGGGTTTGGTGCTCAGGGACCACATTCTTTAGTGTGTACCTAACGCCAAACGAATCGATATCATCTTTCCAAAGCAAGCTTAACTCTTTGGAGGGCGCTGTCTCGATTTCAACGCGAAATCAATCGAATGGGGCATACGAGGAAAACGTATCCTGGAAATGGCGGCCAGGAGAGCGCTCGTTATACTAAACACCGGAAATAAGCCGACTTTCCGCGGTATTGGCTGTGAAGGAACCATACTGGACGTGACGTTTGCCTTGGAGTCCTTAGTACGGAGAGTACCCAACTGAAGAGTATTCGAAGACTGCTCAGCCAGTGATTATCAGTGCATTCTGCTTGAGATAAGCGATGTTGTCTCCCGGCGTCCACGCTCATGGCTTTCAACAATTGGATGGAACTTCGGAACGATGGACGTCGAGAGGTTCGTTGAGGTTCTCACAGCAGGTGCACTGCTGCAGGGAGTTTCGGAGGGGACGGAAAAGCTGGCAGCTCAAGAAGTGGTGAACTCAACTATGAGCATCATTACAACTGCTTGCAATGCTTCTATGCCCCGTCAAAATCATCGGAACGTCAGGCCTCCAACTGAAATCACTGAAAAACGAAGGGAGTGTCACAAGCTTTTGCGTGAGAATCAAAAACAAGAAGGTTCGCTGCTGGCAAGATCTAGTGGACAATATGAACAAGGATCCGTGGGGCCTTGGCTACAAGCTATACGGAAGCTTGGAAAAGATGGACGAGATAGTGCGGGCATTCTTCCCCACTCATCCCGTCCATGTTGACGCTGTCCATGGTGAAACAGCAGTCGAGTGTCCACTCTTCAGACAGCCGGAACTGGAAGAGGCAGTCCTTTTGTTGAAAGCGAGGAAGGCTCCATGTTCAGTTGGTGTTCCAGCTGAGGTGTTGCGGTTCGTCTATCACCATTGTCCTGACTTGCTGCTCAGCGCATTGAATGCTCGCCTACGGGACGGGGGTTTCCCGGTACGATGGAAAGTGGCAAGGCTCGTGCTGATCTCGCAGGGAAAGGGAAATCTCGAATCGCCGTCTGCATGCCGCCCGTTATGCATGCTAGACACGGCTGGGAAAGTGCTAGAGAAACTCATCAAGGGAAGACTCACTGACGCGATTCGTGCAACTGGGGACCTATCTCCTCGGCAGTACGGCTTCAGAGTAGGACGTTCTACGATTGGTGCGATTGTAGAGGTGGTGAACGCGGTCCAAAAGGCAGAGGCATATACGAGTAGTCGCACCAAGCGACGGATCATCCTGTTGGTGACACTCAACGTCAGGAACGCCTTCAACTCCGCTAGATGGGTGGATATTCTGGATACGCTGGAAAACCCTATTCAAGTTTCAGAATATCTTATGCGGCTTTTGAGGAACTACCTATAGGACCAAAGTCTAGTCTACAATACGACACAGGGCCACCAAATGATGCAAGTTACTTCGGGTGTTGCCCAGGGATCTATCCTTGGTCCGGACCTGTGGAACGTATCTTACGACGGGCTACTGAAACTCGAGATGCCAGCTGAGTCACGCTTGGTCGGCCATGCGGATGATGTTGCGGCTCTGGTTACTGGACGCACCGTTGAACAGGCGCAATTTAGGCTAGGCATGCTAATGCGCCAAGTGAGCGTCTGAATGACTGCTCGCGGGCTCAGTTTAGGACTTGAGAAAACCGAAGTGGCCATCTTGGCAAAAACGAGAGTCCCCAGGGTAAGGGTGATCAGTATTGGGGATATGCAAATCGAATCGAAGCCATCGGTGAAGTATCTGTGGCTACTGGTCGACTCGAAGATGAGTTTCTCTGAGCAAATCAGGGCAATGGTTGTGAAAGACTGCTTCGGGAATATTGGATCTGAGTCGACTTATGGCCAACGTAGGGGGACCCAGCCCATCAAAAAGACGCCCCTTGATGAGTGGTGTAAGCTAAGTGCTTCTGTACGGAGCAGAAGTATGGGGCGACGCTCTCATTAAAGAGGTATACCCAGAACGTTTGGTACAGGTACAGAGAAGAGGAGCACTGTGGATTGCATCTTCATATCTGACAGTCTCTGATTCTTTGGTGAGAGTTATTGCAGTCATGATACCTGTCGCCCTCATTGCTAGAGAGCGCCGCGCTATTTACTTGCACTGAAACGAGGATGCGAGGGAAGTGGCTGTCCGCGAGCGCTTGCTTAACGATTGGCAGCAGCCTTGGGTGAATTGCACGAAGGGAAGGTGGACTGCGTGCCTCACCCCGGATGTGAGACCGTGGCTGAATTGAAGGCAAGGTGAAACTGACTTCTATCTGACCCAGCTTTTGAGCGGGCATGGGTGTTTTCAGTCTTACCTGCACAAGATTGGTAAGTCACGGTCCCCCGATTGTCTGTTTTGCCCAGGAGACGAAAATAATTCCTGCAACACATTTTTTGCGTGCATAAAATTGGACAGGCTGTGAAGGCCCTCTACAGGAAGACGGGAGAGCTCACCCCGGATAATATAGTCGCGGTGATGCTCGAAATGGTTGAGAAATGGAACCAGGTGGCACATTATGCTCAGGCAGTCCTAGAATATAAAAGGGACTCACAGCAGCCGAGGGCGTTGGGGCTCGGACATCACTTTTCTGGCACTTTCTCTTCCCCTCCCGCTAGGAAAGGAATCCCTAAGCTTGAAGGCGCCTCACGGCGAGACCTGGCGCGAAGTAATGTGTCAAACCGTTCCGGGCTGGGTTCTGAGGTTGACAGAGGAGGATTTTATTGGGTAGTCAAGTCACTCTCTTGCAAGTATGGGAGTCCTACACTCTATCCGTAAATAGCACTCAAATCCCAAACACAAAAAAAACTTCGCTCCTAGCGACTATTTTCTTTTCCCAAAGCTTATTCGGTGGTTCCTAGAAATTAGATTCAAATCGAATGCGATAGTCATTGCGAATACTGAGGCGTATTTTGGACGTTTCATACGACAGGAAGGGCATCAAAATGCTGAAAAATTGCTTTATCAAGTGTACTGCCTGTTTGCGTTGGAACAAATTTGTCCCGGCAGCGTTATTAATAAGACATATCTTTTAGGGGCATATAATCATATCCTGTATAGGGATAGGACGTCAGAGCAATTGAAGCCTGGAAATGCTAATCGGAGTATGTGCTCGAAAAATTAGTACACTTTCAAATAAATTTCTGGAGATAAATTTATCTATTTCGGAGAATACTATATATAGGGTAGACTGGGTACGGTTGAAACGGGGGACGATTGAAACAAAGCAAATATTTCGGCACCGTACATGTTGAGATGAGTGCTGCAATAAGAGAACGAAGCGGTCGACAAGTCTAAACTCGAACTTTAGTGTTGTGTCGATCTTTGTGCGTTGTGCTTGTGTGTAGGAGGCCCCATTGTGTTTTTTGACAGGAAAGTAAGTATTTTTTGTTCGTAAATTTATGCAATTATTATGGTGTTATTAGAGCTAGATTATTAAGAGTATTGCATCATTTTAATTGAAGGTTGTAAAATATGGCTGAATGTTTAGTTTTTGTTCAAATTTATTATCATTCTTACTGTGAACCGTTTTATACCTAGATAGGGGGTTGGGGACGATTGAAACATTTTTTGTGGGTACAGTTGAAACAGATTATCTATTTAATTTTCTTATTTCTTAGATGCCAAGGGTGCGTCAAAGGAAAACTTCAAGAGGTCAGGCCGATATATCAATGTACAAACAAGCCTATGAAGATGTAAAAGCCGGATCTTCGTTAAGAACAGCGGCAGAAAAGAATGGATTGAACCACTGTTCCCTGTTGAGGTATCTACGTAAACGAGATGCAACTGGTGGCAATGAAAATCAAGGAATGGGATACAAGGCTCACAATCGAGTGTTTAACCAGGAACAAGAGCGTGAGCTTTCTGAATATTTAATGCGATGTGCAGACATATATTTTGGCCTAACTAAAAAAGATGTCATGAAATTAGCATACGAACTAACCATCAAGTATGACTTATCGCGACCTCGGACTTTGGATGACAACGAAATGGCCGGCGAAGAATGGTTTCGCATGTTTATGCGAAGGAATCCTGAATTGTCAGTACGTGCAGCACAGGCTACAAGTCTTTCTAGGGCGACTAGCTTTAACAGAAATAACGTAGATGCTTTCTACGACAATTTGGCTACTGTCATGGACCGTTATAAATTCGAACCTCAAAATATATATAACGCTGATGAGACCGGCATAACTACTGTGCAAAAACCCGACCGAATAATAGCTAGACGTGGTGCTCGTCAAGTAGGTTCAGTGACTTCAGCCGAGAGGGGAACTTTAGTCACAGTAGCCTTTGCGGTCAATGCCATCGGAAATGCTTTTCCTCCATTCTTCGTCTTTCCGCGAGTGCGTTACCAAGATCATTTCATCAGGGATGGACCAATAGGATCTGCTGGAAGTGCAAATCCTTCTGGCTGGATGCAGGATGAAACATTTATTCATTTCCTGGAACACTTCAGAAAACATACAAAAGCTTCTCCTTCACACAAAGTTTTGCTTGTACTTGATAACCACTCTTCACATGTTCACATTGTCGCACTAGACTTTTGCAAGACGAATGGCATTGTGATGCTATCTTTCCCTCCTCACTGCTCACATAAACTCCAGCCGCTTGATCGATCTGTATTCGGTCCTCTGAAGAAAGCTGTAAATTCGACCTGTGATGGATGGATGCGAAGCCATCCCGGCAAAACAATGTCAATCTACGACATCCCAGGAATTTTAGCTTCTGCTATGCCGCTTGCTCTTACACAATCCAACATTCAAGCTGGCTTTCGCGCAACTGGGATTGTTCCATTTAATCGATATTTATTTACTGAACTCGATTTTGCACCTGCATTTGTGACAGATAGGCCAAATCCTGTAAAAACAATCGAGGCAACTGAGGGCCCTATTCAGAATGCTAGTGCACCCGAGGATAAAACACCAACACCATCACCTTCTATTTTTACTTTCGAACCACCAGAAGAGTCGGAGGAGCTTTCTAATGCAGCTTTTTTTATACAACAACCAACTCTAAACACGCCACAGTGTTCACAAGTTGCAGACAGAGAACAAGAAGATATAATTGCAGATCCAGAATCTTTAATTAAACCACCCGGACATCAAAATAGTGGTAGGGTTCAGGAAATTACACCCAAACCCTGTACAAGTTTCAAATCCGTTTCTGTGCTGACAAATCAAACAGAAAATATCGCAACTTTGGGTACACCACTTCTGTTTTCGCCGGAAGTAGTGCGACCACTACCAAAAGCTTTTCCAAGGAAACTGCCAAACAGGGGGCGAAAAACCAGGAAATCCACAATCTATACAGATACACCTGAAAAAGAAGAGATAAGAAGGGAACATGAAAACAGATTGAAACGAACCAAAGCTAAGCAAGTTAAGAAAAGGTTAGATAAAGGAAGGACTAAAAGAAATGCTACAAACAGGAAAAACACCAACAGGCAACATGAATCTTCATCAGAAGCAGAGGAGTGCTTCTGCCTGTTTTGTTTGTCAGCATATTCAGAAAGCAGATCAAGGGAAAAATGGATACAATGCATGGAGTGCAAAATGTGGGCGCATGAAGAGTGCACAGCAGGTAGTCTACGTTATGTTTGCCACAATTGTGATTCCGAATGATATCGTGACTAGATAAATAATATTGTTTAAAATTTTGATTTTTAAAGAAATAATATGTCTTAATTTTTCTCTTAACCTATTTTATAGCTGAAGTGATAAATTTTTTTTAAAACTGCTGAATTTTATTTTCATAAGCAAAAAGTATTGAAGTTTTGTTTTGTGATTTATTTATCTATGCTTAAAAATGAAGATGTTTATAGAAATAAGGTTGTGTCAAAGTGTTTTGTTAGCTGGAGTGCTAAAATTTAGTTTTTTAATTAATGCTGTTGAGTTTTGAAAAATATAGTATGAAGAAGTACAAAAACATTACAAAAGCACCAACATCTGATTATTTCATAATTTAAGTTGTACTTAATATAAAACTTTGAAAAAAGATTGAAATTAATATAAGATTATAAGTATTTTGAAAGACTTGAATATTAATAAAAACACATTTGTGATGTTTAACTGTGCCATAACGAGTCGTGAAATGTTATTAGACGACGAGTAAATGTGTTGATTTATAAGATTTTTCATTATTTGCATGTGTTTCAATTGACCCCAGGCACTGTTTCAACCGACCCTGGCATAGGGACGGTTGAAACAAATTATTTTTTTATGTTAAATTTTATTTTACACATAAAATACAATACAGTGATCTCAAATAATATTGCCCATTAGTAGATAGATATATGGTATTTAATTTAATGTATTCCCGTAATCGCTCGCTTAATTGATCCAGATGCAACGGACGATAAACGCTAAAATGTTTCAACCGTACCCAGTCTACCCTATATATATATATATATATATATATATATATATATATATATATATATATATATATGTATATATATATATATATATATATATATATATAGATATATATATATATATATATATATATATATATATATATATATATATACATATATATATTTATATATATATATATATATATATATATATATATATATATATATATATATATATATTTATATATATATATATTTATATTTATATATATATATATATATATATATATATATATATATATATATATATATATATATTGACTCATATATATATATATATACATTGATGCCGTTAGTGCAAGACCTTATAAATTCACAGATGTGTTATTATCAGGAGGCAAAAACTTAGCGAAATTTAATATTTTAGCAGCAGTGTTGAATTTATTTTCATGGAGTTATAAGCATGTATATAAATAAATTAAAGGATATGGTTCGAAGTAGTAATTAAAAATAATAATTTTAGAAAACTGCTAGTGCCCATGAGGAATTTAATTATTGGGCTGGTGTTGCCAAGGATTTTTATCTTCATATTTGTGTATGCTTAACATATTGGTTCTATGCAGATTTCCACACCACCTAGGAGGTACTGCAAGTGGGTGCGTTAACCATTTTTTTAGATGGTTGGTTTCTCCAGTAGACCTATTATACCATCATTAGAAAGAATTGTGAGAGGATGAAAGGAATTTCACGAAAGACAGCAACTAAACATGCATTCATTTGGTTCACCAATAAACAGAAATATATCAAGAAAAAAGAAAAATATTAGGTTGAATTTCTCAATAATAGTATATGTCAATTAGAAATTAGTATAACGGTATATTCGAAGTAAAAACAAATTGGAAATCTGTAGACTCTATCAAAAAATTTTAAAGAATTGTAGAAAGTAGATCCACCATCAGTAATAGATGAGTCTCGAAAGTAATCATTCAACCCCAAATCAATAATTTCGAAAATGTAATAAGTTAAAATTACATGCAATGAAAAATTTACAATGGTGCAAACGATAATAAGTAAACCTTAATATTTTAGGATTAATCAATATATAACAATTGTTAGTGAGAAAAAAGGATGTTATTCTAAATTAAATAATCGTATAGTCTTCATATCCTAAGAAGAATATGTTTAAACAAAAGTAAAAATATAAAATTACTACCTTGAAAAGCCATAAATTTATCCACTAAACAAAACTAGTAAAATATTATCATCCTCTACATTAATTCATGCAAAAGTAAAAATTGAAAAATTTTTATGGATAGTTGTTATATTAAACTTTATTATTAGCATTAAAATTTTCTTAGAAGGTCCAGTGGTAATGAATAGAAACCCAAGCTTGTGTTGAAAAGCTAATTTACTCAAAAAACTACATACCTCGGAAATGAATTTGCTTCGTGAACTTATTTCTAATAGACATCTTTTCAGAAGTTCACTTACAAATGAAAAAGAACCTTGTATTCAAATAAATTTCTATAATAGCTTTAGTCAAATGGATTGAATGATTATTTTGGGTAAAAGGAGTTTCAAAACCTTCAAAAAGTGTCTTGCTGATGAGCTGCTCCGTAACGTTCATTGAAATGATGTCATAAACCCGTTTGCTTAAATGAAGGTGCTCAGTATTCTGCAGAACTAGTTGCATTCTTATAGACTTTTCAATAATTTCACATAAAGTTACAACGGACTTAGAGGGCGAAGAGAGAAAGCCTTTTGTCTTATATGCTAGAAGTGAATGTTTATTAAATTCACCTTGAATAGCCGACAAACACGTTTGACAATGTAATTTTTGTTGGAGTTTGTGAACTATAAGCCCCGCAACATATTCGACTACATGGGAGGCATACAATGATAAACTGTCAACGTCGAATATATGGCTATTCTGAAGAAGGATTGATTCATCATTGGAAGACTGGGAGTGTTCATCTGATGTCGACATAATATATCTTTCGCAGTTTATGTTAATTTGCTCCACAGGACTTGCATGAGCAATAAGAACTGGTATATTCCGCAAAGGAATACAGTTTCCTACACCTGTTTCCCTGATTTGACAGCGTACCAAGAGTTTTCTGTAACAATTACAAAATTGCCTTACAGATGGATTATTATTATATCCTAGTCCACTCCTGATGGATGAGAAAAAGAGCTCAATATGGTCCTGGTTCAATTTATATGTAGGTATGAAAGAGAAATGCTTGCTTTCTATAAATTTCTTATACAAGATGTTCAAACATTTTAAAGCTGCAATCATACCAATAAAACCAATTTTTCTGAAGGAGTGAATTAAACGATCACCAGTGCTTGTATAAAGGCTTGAAAAGTAAGTGATTGCCCTATTCGCAAAATCTAAAAATGTGGGAAAATTTCGCTGGTTTAATGCTTGTTCAAACCCAAAGTCACTGACCCGCCTCGAATTCAAAAGGTCAAAAGTATCGTTGCAAAATCTAATGAACTCAGAAGTTGCACGGCTTCCATGAAATTCTAGAATTTTAAGCTCCTCTCTACAGAAGCCTAGGCCATCTGCAACTGACTTACTTAAAGTTTGAACAGCATCCCTGACTTTCATCTTCTGATCTTTAGAAAAAAATATGAGCCTTTCTCAATTTATTGCCTAAGTGAAGTTGTTCCTTTTCTTGGAGGTCGACAAGGCTTTCAAGAAAATCCCATTTGATTTCTCCTCCATCAATAGTTTTAAAGACTTTCATTTCCCCAAAAGCGTTTCTAATTAACTTCAGCATATGAACAGGATTGGGATATACACAATACGTCTCCGAACTGCCTGGAGTTTGAAATATTGGGGCACTTGTTGGGTTCATAAAGTTACAACCTAACAGCTTAAAAGTTGAGAAATTTACAGGAGAGCCATCAAAAGTAAACCCAATAATTTGAGCATCTGTTTTGATGAGTTCATTTATACAATGGCTTATCAAATTCTTTTTCTGATCAGCTAGCAAAGAGTGAATGGGAAAGCACCCTAAGGATATTTTCCAAGCTTGATTAAGGCAAACGGCCATAAAGACTAAAATTTGATTTAACCTTTTTAAATTATTTCTTTTTTCCTAATATTTTTTTTTAAACTTTAACCTTACCGTGCAACCTTATCCGTTTTGGAGTGGCCTGTGATGAATGAAAATTTTAGGATAAATATGTCAATGAACAAAAAGTTTCACCAACCTCCTGACGCAGTCCAGATGTACTTGGCTTTTGTATCGAAATTATCATTGAACTCTGGCTTGATTCTGGTGCACTTTGTTGACTCTGCAAATTCTAGAATTATAATTTGTTCTCAACAAATATAAAATATTAACAACCATTAAACTCTCGGCAACCATAGCATTACCCATTAGTGGAAAGCTTTGCTGAATAGCTTCTGATGAGCGGACAGAAGTTGGTGACCCTAACAATTCGCCCTGTTAGTAAAATTTACAAAAGATAACTGAAGTAAACGTACCTAATTATAACTATTGTACAATATAATTTATACCTTTTCGTCCATTGAAGAATAAACCCGTGTACTCGGTGAGGATCCGGAAACACTTGACACTGCTTCATGGCCTCCCTGAAATTAAAAAAAAGTTAATCATGAATGTTAAATTTCTATTAAACTTTGTTTACTTCTCCTTGCGTTGGCTGTGCACCTCCTACACCTATTGCTTCGGGCTCGGGCTCAACTCCCTAGAAATAAAATTTTATAAAATCATCAAGCCGATTGAAAAATATGTTGTTCGAACTTTACCTCATTCTCACTTGAATCA
>OZ017738.1:224552411-224582411 GCA_963969285.1 Odontomyia ornata | reverse complement strand
CAACCAAAAACCCTAAAAAAAACATTTAAAAAAAACTTTAAAAAGAATGCTAAAAGAACAATAACGACGACGCAATCAGCAGCTGCAGCCGCAATGTTAACAGCACATCGGGAGCGGTACTAACGACGGCAAAAATGACGATTAATATAAAGGCAGTGAAGACGGACAAAAAACGGAGTTTAATAGACAGTCTGGTCCCGGGTGAGATTCCTGCGGCGTTCGGGCGTAGCAAAAAAATGATGCGAACGCTAGAGTGTTCTACGAAGAAAAAGCGGGAAACTCTGCAGGACGTGCCAGATGTTCGAGCGGTGGAGGAAAATATAAAGAAACTTAAGAATTCAATGGTCATTGCTGCGATCGCCACCAAAACGATTGAAGCAAGGGTCGTTAGTCCCAAATTAGTAAAAAACCATCCTGAAGTCAATGAAGAGATTACAGCAGGAAAAGAAACAAGTGACCAGGCAAGCCCGCATGGTCTAGTGTTTAGAGCACTAAGCCCGTAAGCCGAAGGTTTCTGGTTCGAGTTTCTTTGGCATCAACGAGATTTAGATTCTTCGGACGGACAATAAGCTCGTTCAGTTATGATACGTGCTGGTTTAAAACTAGAACGTATCGCAGCTACGTGGACGGACATATGGCCAAAGCAAGATAATGATCATATCACCTTGTGGAGTCCCGATACATTCGATCATGACAATGAGATACTCTAACTATCTCTAAGCGAAGGCCCAAAAGGGGCTGTAGTGCTAAGAAAAGAAAGAAAGAAAGACCAGGCAAATAAGGATACGATGTGTGATTTCATCGCCAACGCCGAAAAAGTAGCGGAAGTACTGTATTCGGAAACAGAAGCCGATAACCTCTCTCAATGACGATGGCCGCAAAGTACGATTGCCGCGCAACGACCAGAAGAAGAAAGGCTATTCCGAAAACCGGGAGTTGTTCTAACATGAATTAAATCTGCATGCCACTCGCCAAAAATGAGCAAAGCTGTAAGGATTGGGCTCCTTGAACTAGAGGAGCTCCTAGATCGCATAAGGCAATATCGGAGGAGCTGGTTAAAGGCCGAAGAGGACCAGAAGACCGAAGAAGAGCAAAAGGCTAAAGAAGCGCTAGGGATCGAATCTAGACGGCGCGTGCAGACAGCTCCACAATTGAAAATTAATAAAAGAATAGCATCCAGCCCAATCGAAGAAGGTTGGGATAAAATAAGGAAGGAAGAGGCACTTGAAAGACGTGAAACACAAGATCAGGGGTTTCAGACAGTGCTTACGAAAGGAGCAAAGAAAGCCGTAAAGAAACTCCTTCAAAAAGTTCCAAAAAATAAAGTTCGCGCGGACGTCCAAAAAGAAAAATACCTGATGCAAAACAGGAAAGACAGAAGCCCCATCGTAGACCCCGGCAGCAGGCAATGCTCGTAAAACCCCAAGATGGTCAATCCTACGTGGAGGTGCTGTGGGATATCAGGGGAAACGTAAGGCCCGAAGACACCAATACTACCATAAAGTAACCTGATGTTGGACACGTCTCGGGATCAGAAAAATGCCGGGTTTTCCAGGAAGCCCTAGCTAAGCAACAATCGAAACTTTGATGACCCGCATCCTACAGCTAAACCTACACCGCAGGGGGAATGCCGGTCGACAAGAGCTCTCTTGGAGGCTAGCATTCTTTGGGGAGTTCCGCCCCCACGTACCCGAGGAAACTCCGCAGGGGGAATGCCGGTCGACAAGAGCAGTCTTGGAGGCCAGCATTCTTTGGGGAGTTCCGCCCCCACGTGCCCGAGGAAATTCCCGCAGGGAGAAAGCCGGTCGACAAGAACATTCTTGGAGGCTAGCATTCTTTGGGGAGTGCCGCCCCCACGGACCCGAGGATATGGGGGATGCCGTCAGGTTCCCTCTTATTGTATCTGGATTACGCTTTGGACAACGAACTGGAATTGACGCTTTGGGCTGGCGGATGTGATGGTTTGGACCTAGTTGCTTTGCACAGTAGCGCCGAGGTGAAACTCGTGTGTGAACGGCTCCAATTCAACTATCATACCGTCTCCGTCCCGGTAAAACCTTGGCTGGCCTCGGAGTACGTTCGAAGTTCGCACCATTGGGTTGGTGGTGTAGGTTCGGTTGAGACGGACTCCCGATTAGCGCTGGTCTGGCTCTGAGCACTTGTCCCCATAAGGGCTTGTGCCAACCCTCGCATGGCCTCCCTGCTCTGCAAAGATAACCATGGGACCAAAAAGGCGACTACACACACGAACGGAGATAGCGGCTCCGAGGGGGGACCCAATAAAATGGAGCAAACAAATGAAACAACAAGCAAACAGGAGGCTAGCACGGAGAACCCTTTCAGGCAAAAACCGCTGTTGGCAAGAACACCGATAAAACAAGTCACCGATTGCGGGGGGAGGCAGCAAACCCCAGAAACACTGTTAAAGTCAACACCACAGGTTAAAACATCGGAGACAGACCACAGACGGACTAACGAACGAAAGAAGGCAGAGTGCGTTGTGCAACCTGGCATCATTGCAGCCTTTGGGCGCAGTAGAAGGACTATGCGCACCCCGGAGCGCCCAGTGCAAGACGTACACAATCCGGATCAAGTTGCGACACCAACGGAGGCCAGTGTAAGACTGGGGGAGGGCGAAGTTTTGCCGTTGGCCGACGCCACTTCAAACGCGATCCAAGCGATAGAAGCAAAAGGGCTAGGAAACGGGGGCCTCTCCCAAGAGGTGGCGCCAAATAACACAATCGCCCTTGACCGCGCTGAAGAGGAGCGGCTTACTCGGAAAGCGGGGAATATCGTCAAACAACTGAGGGCTGCCTGCGAAGTGCAGAAAAACATAGGCAAGAGTGTCAAGAATGGCATTCTTGAACTGGAGGAGCTTTTTGGCCGCATAACGCACTACAGGCGGAGGTGGCTTGCAGCCGAGAAGCATCAAAAAGACACGCTCTCCCTCGAGGCATCAGTGGGTCCTAGCAGCAGCAAAAGAATGGCCGGTAGCCCAATTGAAGGCGACTGTGAGAAAAGGAGGAAGGATGAGACCATAAACCAAGTTGACACTCCAGGCGAGGAGTTTCATGTGGTGCGAAACAAGGCAGCGAAAAAAGCGGCCAAAAAGCTACTCCTAGAAAAAAAAGACAAAGAGCTCAACCACGAAGAGAACAAGGAGCCCCCCGCTATACCGCAGAAAACAAAAAGCAAACCGCGGCACAAACCCTTGCGAGAGACACTGCTTATTAAACCCACTAAGGGCCGAACCTACGCAGATGTCCTCCGTGGAATTAAAGGAGCGGTCAAGCCAGACGACACCAAAACTGCCATCAAAGCAGTTCGACCAACCCGGACCGGCGGCTTGCTGGTGGAATTCGGGCCAGAGGCCACAAACAAAGATGCACTCCGTGACGCGGTTCAAAAGGTTCTTGGAGATGCGGCAACGGTTGCCTCGCTCGAACCAATGGCCACCCTGGAAATCAGGGACCTCGACTGCGTCACGGACAAAGCTGAAGTAGAGGATGCCATTAGGAGGGAGTTCCCCAGCTTAAGTGAAGTCAAGGCAAGATTGACGCGTGAAAACACAAGGGGGCAACGCATGGCTATTGTCGAACTAGCTGATGAAGACGCCCAGCAAATCCTGGCGAAGGGCAAAATTAAGATAGGTTGGGTGATCTGCAGGATACGGAGAAGAGCGATCCCTATCCGCTGCTTCAGATGCCTCGAATACGGACACACCGCGTATGGCTGTAGGGGACCCGACAGGAGATCTCTGTGCTACAAATGTGGTGAAACGGGGCACAAAAGGAAGGAGTGCATGAACGAGGCAAAATGCATTCTTTGCAAGGACGCTAAGGTAGCACCCGGCGACCTCAAACAGGAGCCGGGGACAGGGAGATGCCGGGTTTTCAAGGAGGCCCTAACTAAAGCCAAATCGATACTCAAATGATCCGTATCCTGCAGGTCAATTTGCACCGAAGCACAAACGCCCAGGACCTACTTGAGCAGTTTGCGAGGGATAAGAAAGCTGACCTCCTGTTGCTGAGCGAGCAACATCATAACAAGGACTCGCAAGCGTGGTACCCTGACAAAACTGGTACCTCGGCCATCTGGGTTCGAGACAGCGCCCGCCTTCAGGTGCAGGGCCATGGACGCGGGGATGGTTTTGTGTGGGTGCGGTGTTCAGGGATAACATATTTCAGTGTTTATCTGACGCCTAACGAGGCAATGCGATCCTTTCGAACCAAACTCGATGCCCTGGAGGACGCTGTCTCGAACACAGAGGGCCACATGCTGGTCGGGGGAGACTTCAACGCTAGAGCCATCGAATGGGGTATGCCACAATCCGACCCAAGGGGAAAGCAAATATTGGACATGGCGGCCAGAACAGCGCTTTTTGTCCTAAATACTGGTAACACCCCTACTTTCCGCCGCTGGGGTTGCGTAGGAACCATACCCGATGTGACACTCGCTTCGGAGTCCCTGGTACCTAGAGTAAACAACTGGCGAGTACTAGAGGACTACTCGGCTAGTGATCACCAGTATATAGCTGTTGAGATTCACGACGGTGCCACTCTGCGTGCATATGCCCAAACTTCAATCCTCGGATGGAGGACTGGGAGGATGGACGTCGAGAAGTTCACTGACGCGCTTACGGCAGGCGCACCGTTGCTGGGAGCTCCGCCAGGGAGTGGAGGGCCTACAGCCAAGGACTTGGTGAACTCAACTATGAGTACCATCATAGCTGCTTGCGAGTCTTCCATGCCCCGCCGAAGACCCCGACATGGTAAGCCTCCAGTATACTGGTGGTCAAACGAGATCGCCGAACAAAGAAGCGAGTGTCACAAACTTCGGCGAGAGGCCCAGCGGGCGCGAACACGGGAGGAGGCAGACACTAGGCTAGCAGCATACAGGTCCGGCAGGAAATATCTTCGCAGGCTTATTAACAAGAGCAAGGCCCGATGCTGGCAAGACCTCGTGGACGATGTAAATAGGGATCCGTGGGGCCTAGGTTACAAGCTGGTCATGGGGAAACTTGGTGCCCTACGGAAGCCTTGTATACATGACGCGGAAAAGATGGACGCAATAGTGCGGGGACTCTTCCCCGCACATCCCGTCCGTGTTGACGCTGTCCATGGTGAAACAGCAGTCGAGTGCCCACTCTTCACATAGCTGGAACTGGAGGAGGCAGTCCTCTCCCTGAAGGCAAGGACGGCTCCAGGTCCAGATGGTGTTCCAGCTGAGGTTTTGCAGCTCGTCTATCACCATTGTCCTGACTTGCTGCTCAGCACATTCAACGCTTGCCTACGGGACGGGGTTTTCCCGGTACGATGGAAGGTGGCGAGGCTCGTGCTGGTCAGCAAGGGGAAGGGAAATCCCGAATCGCCGTCTGCATACCGCCCGTTATGCATGCTAGACACGGCTGGGAAAGTGCTAGAGAAACTCATCAAGGGAAGACTCACTGACGCAATTCGTGCTGCTGGGGACCTATCTCCTCGGCAGTACGGCTTTAGAGCAGGACGTTCTACCATTGATGCGATTGCAGAGGTGGTGAACGCGGTCCAAAAGGCAGAGGCATATAGTCGCACCAAGCGACGGATCGTCCTGTTGGTGACACTTGACGTCAGGAATGCCTTCAACTCCGCTAGATGGGTGGATATTCTGGATACGCTGGAAAACTCTTTTCAAGTTCCAGAATATCTAATGCGGCTTTTGAGGAACTACCTAAAGGACTGAAGCCTGCTCTACGACACGACACAGGGCCAACGAAGGATGGCGGTTACATCGGGTGTTGCCCAGGGATCTATCCTTGGTCCGGACCTGTGGAACGTGTCTTACGACGGGCTACTGAGACTTGAGATGCCAGATGAGTCGCGCTTGGTCGGCTATGCGGATGATGTTGCGGCTCTGGTCGCCGGACGCACCGTTGAACAAGCGCAACTTAGGCTAGGTATGCTAATGCGCCGAGTGAGGGACTGGATGACTACTCGCGGGCTCAGTCTAGCACTGGAGAAAACCGAAGTGGTCATCTTGACAAAAAAGAGAATCCCTAGAGTAAGGATGATCAGTATTGGAGATATACAGATCGAATCGAAGCCAGCGGTGAAGTACCTGGGGCTACTGATCGACTCGAAGATGAGTTTCGATGAGCAAATCAGGGCAACGGCTGAGAAGGCTGCTTCGGGAATATCGGCTCTGAGTCGACTTATGGCCAACGTAGGGGGACCCAGCCCATCAAAAAGACGCCTCTTGATGAGTGCTGTAGGGTCAGTGCTACTGTACGGAGCAGAGGTATGGGGCGACGCTCTCAGCAAGGAGGTATACCGAAAACGCTTGGCACAGGTACAGAGAAGAGGAGCACTGAGAATTGCATCTTCGTATCCAACAGTCTCCGACTCGGCGGTGAGAGTGATTGCAGGCGTGATACCTGTCGCCCTCCTTGCTAGAGAGCGCCGCGCTATTTACCTGCGCCGAAACGAGGATGCGAGGGAGATGGTTGTCCGCGAGGAGAGACAACGCTCGCTCAACGATTGGCAGCAGTCTTGGAGGAATCGCACGAAGGGAAGGTGGACTGCGCGCCTCATCCCGGATGTGAGACCGTGGCTTAATCGAAAGCATGGTGAGACAGACTTCTATCTGACCCAGCTTTTGAGCGGGCACGGGTGTTTTCAGTCTTACCTGCACAAGATCGGCAAGTCACGGTCTCCCGATTGTCGGTTTTGCCCAGGAGAGGAGGACAATGCCTATCACACATTTTTTGCGTGTACGAAATGGGCCAGGCTGCGAAGGGAACTCTACAGGGAGACGGGAGAGCTCACCCCGGATAATATAGTTGCGGTGATGCTCGAATCGGTTGACAAATGGAACCAGGTGGCACATTATGCTCGGGCAGTCCTAAAATATAAAAGGGACTCACAGCAGCCGGAGGCGCTGGGGCTGGGGGATCGCTCTTCTGGCAATTCCTCTTCCCCCCTCCCCTCCCGCTAGGAAAGGGACTCCCCAGCTTGAAGGCGCCCCACGGCGTAATAAAAGGAGACCTGGCCCGAAGTAATGTGTCAAACGGTTCCAGGCTAGGTTCTCAGATTGACAGGGGAGGTGTTTAGTGGGTAGTCCAAAGGTATCCTCCATGGGAGTCCCACACTGCCAGACTCGGCGGGCATAAATGCCTTCACCTCCCTACCACAAAAAAAAAAAAAAAAAAAAAAAAAAAAAACCTACACCGCAGCTCAACCACCCAAAATCTGCTTGAGCGATTTGCAAGGGACATGAAAGCCGACTTCTTGCTGCTGAGTGAGTAGCACTATGATGAAAGTTTGGCATCATGGTATCCTGATGAAACTGATACTGCCGCCATCTGGGCTCGATATAGTGATTTCCAGGATGAGAGTTTGTGACGGAGGGATGGTTTTGTGTGAGTTTGGTGTTCAGGGACCACATTCTTTAGTGTGTACCTAACGCCAAACGAATCGATATCATCTTTTCAAAGCAAGCTTAACTCTTTGGAGGGCGCTGTCTCGAACGCAGACGGGAACGTGCTCGTTGGGGGAGATTTCAACGCAAAAGCAATCCAATGGGGCATGCCTCAAACAGATCCATGGGGAAAATGAATCCTGGAAATGGCGGCCAGGAGAGCGCTCGTTATACTAAACACCGGAAATAAGCCGACTTTCCGCGGTATTGGCTATGAAGGAACCATACTGGACGTGACGTTCGCCTTGGAGTCCTTAGTACGGAGAGTACCCAACTGAAGAGTATTCGAAGACTGCTCAGCCAGTGATTATCAGTGCATTCTGGTTGAGATAAGCGATGTTGTCTCCCGGCGTCCACGCTCACGGCTTTCAACAATTGGATGGAACTTCGGAACAATGGACGTCGAGAGGTTCGTTGAGGTTCTCACAGCAGGTGCACTGCTGCAGGGAGCTTCGGTGGGGACGGAAAAGCTGGCAGCTCAAGAAGTGGTGAACTCAACTATGAGCATCATTACGACTGCTTGCAATGCTTCTATGCCCCGTCAAAATCATCGGGACGTCAGGCCTCCAACTGAAATCACTGAAAAACGAAGGGAGTGTCACAAGCTTTTGCGTGAGAATCAAAAACAAGAAGGTTCGCTGCTGGCAAGATCTAGTGGACAATATGAACAAGGATCCGTGGGGCCTTGGCTACAAGCTATACGGAAGCTTGGAAAAGATGGACGAGATAGTGCGGGCATTCTTCCCCACTCATCCCGTCCATGTTGATGCTGTCCATGGTGAAACAGCAGTCGAGTGTCCACTCTTCACACAGCCGAAACTGGAAGAGGCAGTCCTTTTGTTGAAAGCGAGGAAGGCTCCATGTTCAGTTGGTATTCCAGCTGAGGTGTTGCAGCTCGTCTATCACCATTGTCCTGACTTGCTGCTCAGCGCACTGAACGCTTGCCTACGGGACGGGGGTTTCCCAGTACGATGGAAAGTGGCAAGGCACGTGCTGATCTCGCAGGGAAAGAGAAATCTCGAATCGCCGTCTGCATGCCGCCCGTTATGCATGCTAGACACGGCTGGGAAAGTGCTAGAGAAACTCATCAAGGGAAGACTCACTGACGCGATTCGTGCAACTGGGGACCTATCTCCTCGGCAGTACGGCTTCAGAGTAGGACGTTCTACGATTGATGCGATTGCAGAGGTGGTGAACGCGGTCCAAAAGGCAGAGGCATATACGAGTAGTCGCATCAAGCGACGGATCATCCTGTTGGTGACACTCGACGTCAGGAACGCCTTCAACTCCGCTAGATGGGTGGATATTCTGGATACGCTGGAAAACCCTATTCAAGTTCCAGAATATCTTATGCGGCTTTTGAGGAACTACCTATAGGACCAAAGTCTAGTCTACAATACGACACAGGGCCACCAAAGGATGCAAGTTACTTCGGGTGTTGCCCAGGGATCTATCCTTGGTCCGGACCTGTGGAACGTATCTTACGACGGGCTACTGAAACTCGAGATGCCAACTGAGTCACGCTTGGTCGGCCATGCGGATGATGTTGCGGCTCTGCTTACTGGACGCACCGTTGAACAGGCGCAACTTAGGCTAGGCATGCTAATGCGCCAAGTGAGCGTCTGAATGACTGCTCGCGGGCTCAGTTTAGGACTTGAGAAAACCGAAGTGGCCATCTTGGCAAAAACGAGAGTCCCCAGGGTAAGGGTGATCAGTATTGGGGATATGCAAATCAAATCGAAGCCATCGGTTGTAATGTGACGCCTACGCCCGGGAATCGAAGTGATTCCGATCCCGAACCCTTGCAACCGGCCAGATGGGTATGTCCTCAAAGTGCCAGCGGACTTCATCTGTCGTGCGGATATCGTTGCGCAGAAAATATTTCTTTTCTTTCCAAATATTTAGATCTGTGGATATAAATATTCGAAATATAAAATTAATCCAAACCCCGACACATTTCGAGACATATCCATCTGGAAATGCCCCTCCACCGTGGCCATCGAAAAACTATGCCACTGGCGACAAATGGAGAGGTACATTGCCGCCATGTGGCGTGCCATTCCACACACATCTGTTTTGTCCGAGGTGACAACCGGTGGGATTTGACAGCCACATGGAGAAGAAGTACAAGTAAACAATTTCTTAAATATTCAGTTAATTATTGAAGATTATCTGATTTAAATTTTGTCTAATTTAATTCTTCAACTATTTGCTAAGTTATTATTGCAAAACTGTGCGCGTAGCTAGCGAATAATTCGACATAAAACGTTTTTCTTCTACGTCATCCTGAACGTGTCATGGTGTGTCGTCGGTAGCGACTTGGCGCGGTCCTGGATGTGTTTACAACTATTAAGAGTTCATCGCCCTCTCGTCGTCGAAGCGCCTCAGCATTCGACCCGCCAAAAAAAAATCTACCCACCAGTAGAAAGTCAATAGCTACATTTAGTGGTGCTAATAGTAGCAATCCGAATATTGGGGAAGACGAAATGCCACTTGACGGACAAAAGAATCAACAGAGGGGATTCTGCTTCATCACGGTCGAGTCTGAACAAGTAAGTGGCATAGCGAAATATCGGCAGTCCCGGATGGTGCTTGTCGTTTAGACAGATAGCCATCAAATCTTAAAACAATTCAGTCCCCAAAATCGTGACCATTTGGGGATGATTAAAGTGTCTTTCGATACAATTCCGAAAGATTTTAGAGGACTTCGCGCATGTTTGGTCTGTTCATCAGTTTAGACGTTTGAGCAATTCAGATGAGGTGCCTGCAACAATTGCGTAGAGTTTTTGTCGGTGAAGAATAACATGGATCAGTTTTACGATTGTACAAGACACAATATTGAGTGGCTTGATCGCTGTTATGTCCTGGAGATAGCTAGGCCAACAAACGCCAGAAGATCAATTGCTTTTGCCGGGGAATATATGTCGATTCTGTTTCTGTCCGTTGCCCAATGTCACTGTATGTGATATGAAAAGCCGTGGAATAGATCAAGAGATAGATACTAGTCAGTATTAGTTTAAATTTTATTGTTTGTATAAAAGATACTAGTTAGCGTTATGTCCATTAATTTAATAATTTTCTTCTAAACAACATTAAGCTCAATTCCTGAAAGCTGAAACTCATTTAAATTATAATATTTATTGTCAAATGTATCAGTTAGATTCAATTATCACTAGAACTATTAGGACTTAGGCAACAAGAGCTTGGAGAAACTCTAAGCAATTTTTACATAAACAAAAAAAATAAAATTTAGATAACGTTTTATATTTGTAATTGGCTAATAATGAATCGTTATACTATTACCTTTATTGGAAATAGCGTGCTGATACACCAATAATCGAAATATTTGACAATTGAAGTAAACTAATTGCGATTAGTAGGGGGTTGATAACAGGTTCTTACTAACGAGTTTTTGCCGCACCAACTAATAACTTAGAGGAAGTTGAAACGATTTCGTGTTTTTAATAACAAGATCCCTGGAATGCACTAATCGGGATGGATAATGTTCTAACCGTTAATAGTAAAAACAACTAGTATATCGCGATTATAATAAGTCGTAATTCGCGACAGACATATCGCGATTATAATAATTCGCCGTAGTCATATCGCGATTATAATAATCCGGCGTAGATTAAAGGACATGTCGCGATCGAAAGAATATAAAGGTAAATAAAGGAACACTGAGTGACTTCGTTAAATCAAAGCGAAACTTTAAAGGCCTACGTTAATCACATAAAACAAGTGGGAACCTCAACTAACCGAAATAAGTAAAATTATAATCTACGATTTGGCATTCTCAGAATTTAAACATTAATCAAAAGCGATGTTTTCGTCATAGTAAAACGATTTTTTTTTATTTTAAAGTTCAGTACGGAGAGCTTTCGCCTACAAAATTAGGATCAATTGTCTTTGAATTATATCATAGATCTCAACCCAAGCAATTATTTGTAAAAAAAAAATTGTCTGGTGGAGAGCTTTCAAATCGAATTGTATGTAAGTGAATTCAACTGGGAAAGAAAAAAAATAAATACAACATGAATTGCTAAAACTTAACCACGACTTTCCTTTTCAGCGGTTCTTCTTTTTCAGTGGGAAGAGAGAGTGTAGGGTAGGTATGCCGTCGCGAGGGTAGGGCTTCGACAAATCCGCTGAGGTCGGTTTCGCGTCGCGCACGGTACGCGGTACCTTTGATTGTTTCGTTATTTTATTTAGAGTAGTTTTCGTCGGGTTAATTTCGAGTAGTATACTTTTCGGTACCGCGTCGGTGATTCGGTAACGCGCCTATGGTGATTTTGTAGAGTTTTGATTTGAGATCTGTGGAGAGATCACATCCAGAACTAAAGTAACGTAGGTTTCCCGTTCTGGATGAGTAGTTATTGACGCGTTTGGAAATCGGGCATGTTCAGGTGGCTGAAATATTGTAATTGAGCGTAACCCATTCGGAGACCCACGACCGAAATCCTCTCCGAACTAGCTGGCCGACAAGCAGCCACCGCGTGAATGGGTTACGGTGCACGGATTGGTTGACCTGTTGGTACCATCCGTTGGCACTACTCAGACTTAACGTCTAGAACCGATGAGAGGTCGGTTCCGCGTTCGAACGTAGAAAGTTTTAAAATCATTACACGGTGAAGTATCTGTGGCTACTGGTCGACTCGAAGATGAGTTTCTCTGAGCAAATCAGGGCAATGGTTGTGAAAGACTGCTTCGGGAATATTGGCTCTGAGTCGACTTATGGCCAACGTAGGGGGACCCAGCCCATCAAAAAGACGCCCCTTGATGAGTGGTGTAAGCTAAGTGCTTCTGTACGGAGCAGAAGTATGGGGCGATGCTCTCATTAGAGAGGTATACCCAGAACGTTTGGTACAGGTACAGAGAAGAGGAGCACTGTGGATTGCATCTTCATATCTGACAGTCTCTGATTCTTTGGTGAGAGTTATCGCAGTCATGATACCTGTCGCCCTCGTTGCTAGAGAGCGCCGCGCTATTTACTTGCACTGAAACGAGGATGCGAGGGAAGTGGCTGTCCGCGAGCGCTTGCTTAACGATTGGCAGCAGCCTTGGGTGAATTGCACGAAGGGAAGGTGGACTGCGTGCCTCATCCCGGATATGAGACCGTGGCTGAATTGAAGGCAAGGTGAAACTGACTTCTATCTGACCCAGCTTTTGAGCGGGCATGGGTGTTTTCAGTCTTACCTGCACAAGATTGGTAAGTCACGGTCCCCCGATTGCCGGTATTGCCTAGGAGACGAAAATAATTCCTGCCATACATTTTTTGCGAGCACAAAATTGGAAAGGCGGTGAAGGCCCTCTACAGGAAGACGGGAGAGCTCACCCCGGATAATATAGTCGCGGTGATGCTCGAATTGGTTGAGAAATGGAACCAGGTGGCACATTATGCTCAGGCAGTCCTAAAATATAAAAGGGACTCACAGCAGCCGAAAGCGTTGGGGCTCGGACATCACTTTTCTGGCACTTTCTCTTCCCCTCCCGCTAGGAAAGGAATCCCTAAGCTTGAAGGTGCCTCACGGCGTAACAAAGGGAGAGCTGGCGCGAAGTAATATGTCAAACCGTTCCAGGCTGGGTTCTGAGGTTGACAGAGGAGGATTTTATTGGGTAGTCCAGTCACTCTCTTGCAAGCATGGGAGTCCTACACTCTATCCGTAAATGGCACTCAAATCCCAAACACAAAAAAAAACTTCGCTCCTAGTGACTTTTTTCTTTTCCCAAAGCTTATTCGGTGGTTCCTAGAAATTAGATTCAAATCGAATGCGGTAGTCATTGCGAATACTGAGGCATATTTTGGACGTTTCATACGACAGAAAGGACATCAAAATGCTGAAAAATTGCTTTATCAAGTGTACTGCCTGTTTGCGTTGGAACGAATTTGTCCCGGCAGTTGAAATCAACTTTGACCCTTTGAATTTGTTTCAAATATTATTCTCTAATTTACTTAAAAGTCACAATAATAATACGCTCTTTTGAACACACACCTCCACTCTACGAGACTCGCTTTCAAAAAAAGAAAACAAAACAACCGTTTCTAATTTAAAATGACACTACAATTTTGATAAAGGTACGATTCAATCTGCTTACTTTTCCTCACTCCCGTCGAAACTCATGCCAATGCACTTCAACATACCATAAATGACTCCGCTAAAAAATGTTCTTATCTCTAACTCCTGCCAAAAGTGCACACACACGCATGGACGGTCCCATAATTCAGGCTGACCGTGCCTGCATGTACCCTGATCATATGTAGACCATATCATGATACAATCATAATATTATTTGCAATGTGCAACGTATGCCCATGTGTGCATATGTACATGTGCATGCATGATTCTATCATGATCTAGCATTTCATGATGTGCGGCCATGAAGCCGATGCAAGCAGCAGAATGCTTCCATCAGTTTGACAAGAAAACAAAATTCTTCAGAGCATTATTAGGGCAACTTTAATTTAATGTGATATTGACGTTAAGTTAAGATTTTGTTAATATTTTAATCAGTGTCAGGTTGGTTTTGGGTCTTTCGATAAAACGAAGCTTGAAGAAAAATGTGAAATGCCGAAATTGGAATTTTGTAACGTGATTTTCCAAATACGATTTTTTTCAACTTGATAATATGTATAACTCTATGTAAGCTGCTGAATGAAGATTGCTTTATTTGATGGATGATTTATGGTTACAAATTCGCCAACTGCTCCATCAGAGGATGCAAAGACTCCATCAGGAAACATAACAGTCTGCTGCATTTGGGTGGGAAGTCCAGTTCTAAATCAGCTAACATGACTCTTCCGAACAACTCTGCACACCAACAGGACGGCAAGCATCCAGTGGAGGTGTTTGTGCCCTCTTTGACTACAGTGTCGAATCCACGTTCAAAGGGATATGTACTCCTGAGCACAGCTGTTCTCAGGCTGATTGCCAGCAAATGAAAGGTAACGAAATATCAAACTACGCTGGATTCAGGCTCCCAGATCAATTCAATAACAATGCATACAGTTTAGAGACTACAGCTGAATCATATACTTAATTCAACGCTCATTGAAAGGGTCGGTGGCACAGCAGAGAGAGCTCAGGGAACAGTGAGCATTGGTTTTCGGTCTTGTTTGACTGGGTACACCAGAGAAGTGGAGACGCATGTGCTGGACAAGATAATCTCTTCGCAATCTACTCAACAGCTGAATGTATCCAATAATCCATCCCCAAAAAGATCAAGCTGGTAGATCCCAGCTTTCACAAGACCGACAGGATCGACATATTTTTGAGCGCTGAACATTTCTACGAGATTTTGGCAATCGGGCAAATTAAATTGAGGCCCAAACTTCCAGTTCTCCAGAACACACTGCTTGGCTTGTTCGTATCAGGAAAGTCGGCACACCTCAAAATTTATCAGTAACATGTGGAATCCTGGCAAAAGACATGAAATTGAACGAGACCATTGAACTTTTTTGGGACTATTTTCTGCCGCATCACTGCGTTTTGAAGCCGGATAGTAGAACTACCAGATTGAGAGTGGTCTTTGGCGGATCCAGTAAAACGTCCATTAACGACATTTTATATTCGCGATTCTGCTCCGCTTTTGTGTGCCACGTTTTGTTTTCAAGGTCAACATTGCAAAAATGTACCGGCAAATAGGGCTCAATCCCGACGATTTCATGTTTCACGTGGTGGTGTGGAGAACTAATCTGTTCCCAGCCTTAACGATATTATCTTTTACAGACCATGAGGTACGGAACAACGCCTGCCCCGTATCTAGCAACCAAGTACCTTCAAGTCCTAGCTCAAGTAGAGCGGCATCAAGCTTCTTTGACAGCAGAACATTACAGAATGACTTCTACATTGATGACGTCATGATCGGGGCCGGCACTCAGGCAACAGAGAAGCAGGGTGAGTTGCACAGGATACTCGCGAGCGCAGGCATCCATTTACACTAGTGGTGCGCGAATCATCTCAGCATTCTGCAACCAATCAAGGCTGAGGACCTGAGTAATCTATCAAAAGACTACATTAACACTTTGGGAGTGATTTGGCTTCCAAAGGCGACCAATTTAGTTCGCATCAACCTAGACCTCACTGAGATAAAATTTATAGAAAGTGTGATTGCTTCAGACATCGCCAGGATGTTCGACGTATTGGACATTTTGGCACAGGTTATTGTGGCAGCCACTTTATTCCTGCAGGCATTACGGTGAATCAAGCCGGGCTGGTATGCAGGCTCGCCAGCCAAGGTACGCACGCAGTGGGCCCAGTTTCACAATGAGCTGCCACGTTAGCCCCTGCAAGAAGCCAGTACAGTTGTAGCTACATACCCTGCCTCAGAGAAGGCATTTGGTGTCGCAAAATCCGTCCGCTCAACATCAAGGTGCAGTCAAGTTAGTTTCAGGCTGCTGTTTGTTAAATCAAGAGTAGCACCAATCAAAGTGCTAACGGTTCCACGCTTGGAACTATGTGCTAAAAAGCTGGGAGTGGAGCAAACTAAGTGAAACAAAACGGCGCTCAATCTACCAGATGTCTTCTATATCTTGTGGTCTTATGCTAAAATTGTGTTTGCATGGATCACCTCCACTGCAACGTCCTACAACACCTTCGTTACCAATCATGTCTTGACTATTCAATTGATGTCGAGATCGAACCAATGGCGACACGTTGCTTCACAAGACAATCCTGCCGACATACCTTCACGGGGTTTTTCCCCTTTTGAACAAGGTGATTGTGAGTTATGGTTACCTGGGCCATCCCTCTTAAGCAGACTCGAGGTAAATTGGTGGCCTAAATACAAGAATGAAGAATCCTGTGAATTGAAGAAAAAGCAAATCAAGGCAACACTAACGACAGCCAAGGCGAACATTCGTTTAATGCACGGGGTACAATACGGCAACTCATTCAGAAGGCTTCAACGAGTAGTAGCTTAGTTGCTCCATTTTGTGGATCGTTGCGGGCCTAGCTCCCGGCCTCCCAAAGTGTGCAGTCCAGCAGTTACAAGTCAAGCGCTCTCCAGAGTCCTGAGAGTCATTGTAAAATGCATTCAACAAGACGAATTCCGCGAGGACTTACGGGTATTCAATTCACGAGGCAGGTCAACAAAAATAGCTCTCTATTGGGGCTAGCTCCTTTTCTGGATTCGGACTGGATTTTGTGCGTTGGCGAGAGGCTGGAAGCTTTGCAGCTCTTTTTCAAGGCCAGGTGCTCAATTTTGCTACCATACACGAATTTGCTTACAAGGTTGCTGATGACGGACATCCATCGCGATAACTGCTTTCTTGGTTCTCAAGCACTGCTCGTCAAGACAAGACAACGTTCCTGACCTATCAAAGGGAAGCAGCTGGCAAGATCAATTGTGCGACAATGCACGCGATGTGTTCGAGCGAGGCCATAGATGTTCGACCAAATTATGGGAAATCTATCTGGTGCTCGTGTATGACCTGCTCGCTCACGGAAGTCGACTTTTGCGGGCCCATACTCATATATTACCATGGCAGAGGTGTGAGGCCATAGAAAAGTTACGTTATTACCTTTTGCTGCTTTACCACCAAGGCCATTTGGAATTGTTAAACAATCTCAGTACTGACATTTTCATCGGCGCCTTGTGGTGATTTACTGAGAACGAGAACACAGCAAGAACGCCTACTGCAACAATGCTATCAACTATGTGAGTGAAACAACTTCGTGAATTGTCTTCAATGCTCTACTCGGTGAAGGCTCAACACAAGATGATTAGCTCATGCAGTACCCAAGAAATAGATTTTCACTTCATACTACACTCTGCACCTCACTTTGGCGGATTGTGGGAAGTGGCGGTCAAGTCAAATAAGAACTTGCTCCATCGAAGCACTTCACTGGCTGCTCACACCTATGAAGAGCTGCATACACTGGTGGTTGGGGTGGAGGCCATCCTCAATTTGAGATCATTGATTCTGATGGCAGATGACCCTAAAAACCTGGCATCGCTTACTCCAGGACACTTCCTCATCGGAGAACCACTCAAGACCATGGTGGATTTTTAAATGGAGCCAACCACCAGCGGTCTCCGTGCTCAATGGAGGTGATTAAATCAACTCAGAAATGAATTCTGGCATCGATTGGATCAAGTGGCAACATGTTTAACCAAACGTGGTTCCCGGAACAATAGTCATCATGAAGGAAGACAACACGCCGACCATGAGATGACCAAATGTACAAGCTCATGGAGGATCTCACGGCTACGTTAGAGTGGCTGACATAAAAACTGCTATACAGGAACGGTGAGGTGACCCATTCATTGGCTTGCTCCGCTACCAGTGCTAGAGAGCACACCACCCGTGCAAACAGTACTCATATCAGAGGCACAACCGTGTTCTCGAGTGGAAGTCCAAACAGCCAGCCCCAGCAACCGCCAAACAAATAATCATCCGGGAAGAAAGAGGACTTCAATTTTGTCACTGCTGTTTCCTCTAGTAATAACCAACCCTATCAAAGTGACGTCAATTGGCACACAACCAGGCCTCCACTTTCAGTCACTAGACTACGCTGCGAGTGGAAGATTTTGATCTCTTGTGATCTGGCATCATATTGGACAAATTTGGGCATTCCGCGAAATGGTTAGACTTTGTTGCGACAGATATACGATTTTGAAGCCCATCAGACTGACTACTCGTACTTGACTGAGAATTTACATTACAGAAGAGATCAGCTTTCCAACGTTAACCAGACCTTGAAGATTAGAACCAAGAGAGGAGTGATAAATGCAATGAGTGACCTGGCTATATCCTTATTTGGCATCCGGCATGATGATTTCGTCAATCAAATGTCCCAAACCATCAAGGCTTGGCAGGAGAATCAAAATATGCTGCATCTCTGGCTTAAGAATCAAACTTCGATTATCGACTCGATATTGAATATCCTCTGAAAAACCAAACAAATGATCCAGCGATAGAACCCTCCAATCAAGTCAGTGCTCCTCAGTCAATGAGAAGTCACAAGTTTGATCACGACATTATCATTCCACGTGATACTAACCATTCTCGAGCTGCAGCGAATGCGGTCATCCATAATGAATATAGTCACGGATACCAAAAACGGCCATTCTAATCCACTACTGCTATCACAACAACAGCTAAGTACGGGGATCACACATATCAGGGACCATCTGCCCAAGAATCAACGGCTGCCGATGGTCCGAGAGAATTTTTCAAAGTTATCCAAATTGACGTAAAACCGACCGACTTTATTCTGTTTATACTATGGATTCCGCTCATTGGTACATCAACATTTGAAATGTATAGAGTGCTGCCAATACCAATTGAAAGACACGATTGCCTCATCGCTATACTGCCTACCTTGCCATATCTCATCATTAGTCCACATCGCGATCTATACTATCCATTGAGTTAGGCGAAGTATGTGGCTTGTCGCTGGATAGAGCCAAACATCCACATCTGACGAGTGTCTCATCCACTGTACCACAGGGAGGTCAACATGAGCATGTGTGATGTGATGTTGTCAAAGGGAATGCCACCTGTTGCCAAAAGTCATCTAATTGAGTTGCCTACCCCCTTTTCTTCGACCAAAATTCTAACGAGTGGATTTATGTTTTCACAAATCTCGTCGCAGTTCACATCCAATGCAGTGGTAACACGACTATATTGATTTTGCATGTGCCCAGAATTCTGCTGCTGGCTCTTCCCAATTCAGTTCCAAATTCCCTAAAATAAGGAGTCAGTAGTACTTGAGTTAAGTTGTCGAGTTTAGAAGATTAGCATTAGGTAGTTCTTCATACTAATAATAGTTGTGGGCCTCTAATATTGCAAAAAAATCATTCCAAACAGAGTTTGTATTAGTGGGTGGAGGGGGCAAGCCACGGTGACCTAATTAGAAGGGGTTTATGAAGTCTCAAGGATAACCTTCAATTGTAAAATTTCCCTCCAGGGTAATAGTATTTCGGAAAAGGATGAATTACGCTTGTAACCAGAGCGTAGTGGGTTCGTGTTTCCTTGCATGGCAAAGGGAGTGCGAGTCGCAACTTAAGGTGCAAGTAGCCGGGTACAACGTAAGCTGGTGTCCAGACAAAACTCAGAACCAAAAGATGAGCATGCGAGACGGCACAACATGAGTAACATCCGATTATGCTTGGAAGTTTGTATAGAACAAGTGAATTTAGTAAAAAAAAGCAGCTCCGCGGACGTTAATTTAATCGCGATCCCTTTTGCAACTGTTTCTTTTCCGTTAAGGGGGGGCAACCCCCAGTCTCACGTTATTTTTGTAAACAAACGTTATGGTTCCTAAAAGAGAAGTAAGTAACAGAATTCGATTAGTTAGACATATCAAATGGTTAGGGGGAGGCTTGCAGGTAGAGGAGGTAGGCTTGGATAATTTTTTTTTGTTTTTACTAATTTTTTTTTTTCTTTCCTCTCTATCTTTTCCAACATTTCTTTCTTGATTTCTACATTACTACTTGTTTATAACTGTTAACTTTCCTTTTAGCTTTGCCTACAAGATTCGATGAAATGTAGGAGGAAAAAGAGAGGAGAGAAAAATAAATGACAAAAAAACAAAACAAATCTATTCAAGCGTTGAACTTTACCTACATACTGTACCTGCTAACCCTCCTCCTAACCATTTTATATGGCTAACTAATCGAATTCCGTGATTGTTTTTTACACGTCCCAACGAAAACCCGATTTACTGTTACTTCCCCTTCCTCTCGTGGAATTTGTAAAAGACTTGCATAAGTTTACTTCGTAATGGTATTTTTAGACTAAATTGAAGCTAACTTGTAGAAGAATTTCACTTTTTTGTCTTTTCGCCATCAGAAGCACACAAATTTGACCTGACACTAGTTTAGCACAGAATTCTCTTTCTGATGTCCCGTTTCTGGTCTTAAAATGGCATAGAGGTTAAGTAGGTAATTATTTGGTACGCAAAATTCATTCACTTTGTATGCAATTCCCGCACAAGAAACGCCTTTATTTCCCTTACGGCACAAACGCCATAATTTACAACCAAACCGTGACCACCATTGTCCTTCTCACCCACGTCGTGCCGCCGGGAGCTGTTCGTTTTCATTTAGTTCACTCGTCACACGTCGACATCAGTGGCGTAGGGTGCAGCGATCTGTTCGTTTTCGTTTCATTCAAGACCCGTTGGAGTGACAGATCTCGACGGAAAATCGGTCCGCAGGATCAAGCTTATCACAAATAACGGGAGAATGGGAGGTCGCCCCCAACTAAACGGAACGGAAACAATTGCAAAAGGGATAGTGATTAAACTGGCGTCTGTGGAGCTGCTTCATAGTTCTTAAGATGGTATTGATTTTCCCATTAGAAATTGTCCAACTTTATTGTACGTGTTCTGTACAAACTCCCAAGCATTATCGAATGTTGGTCATGTTTTGCCGTCTTGCATGCTCATCTTTCGGTTCTGACTTTTATTTAGATACCGGTTTACGCTATATTCAATATTATATGCAATATTAGAGGCCCACCACCATTATTAGTATATGTTTCCTTGAGTTAACCGCGGTAAAGGTCAAACTGAATCGACAAAGTTCATTTCCCACGACTCTTGGCCTTGACCCACTCTAGAGGACATCGGACCGTACGGTGCTCTCCATTTTACCTCAGTTACCTGGCAGATTTTACACTTTGACACCAATCGGCTGGCACCTATCCTCATCTCAGGCCAATAATACCGTTGAGCTTTCCAATCATAAGTCCGACCGACCCCCTTTTGTCCTGCCGTGGCGTCATCGTGGTACTGCAGTGAGATCCCGGGCCCCCCATATCTAATGTCCACTTATTCTCTGAGCTAGATTTCTCGACCATGTGCACCTCCGACAGTGCTCAAGACAAGGCATCAGGAACCAAGTGCTCCTTGCCATTCCGATGAATGACATCATACTCAAACTGTTGAAGCCTCACCACCCACAGTAACAGATGACCAGTCGTATCCCGCAAATTACCAAACCACACTAGAGAGTGCTGATCGGTGATTGCTATCGATTTCAATCCCTGCAAGTAGGGCCAAGTTTCTCCACTGCCCACAAGACCGGCAAATACTCCTTTCTGGTGGTAGAGTAACTTTTCTCTGCCCTGGAAGACACGACTAAGCATATGACCTTTTCACCCTCTAGATGGCTCTGGCTCAACATCGCTCCTAGTTCATAATCCAAAGCGTCCGGCTGAACATTGAACGGCAAGGAAAAGTCAGGGCACGTGTGAATGGGCACCGTTGATAGCATAGTTTTTCAGCGCAAGAAAGCCAACTCACATTGATCCTTCCTATTTTCACGTAATAGGTTCGTGAGTTGTGCAGTTAACGTGGCATGGTCCGGAATTTGTAGGTCTGGCGATCTGCAATATATTCAACTTTGCCAGGGTTGACGTGAAGTTCGCTTTCGTCTGCAACATGCCCCAGGTACTTCGACTGCGGACGGCAGAACTCGCACTTTTCTCATAATACCCGCAGTCCAGTATTACGTAGTCGTGATAGTACCTCCTGAAGAATTTCCAGGTGTTTTTCGAAATCCTCAGTCACTATTATCACATCATCTAAGTGCACGAAGACAAATGGTTCCAGCTCTGGTCCAAAAATGCGGTCGACAAATCGTTGCCATGTCGCAGGTCCATCGTGCAGCCCTAAAAGCATGTGGTTAAAATGGAACAAACCCTGCCCAGGAATTGTGAAGAGTTCGACTCCTGAGCCAGCGGAATTTGCCAATAAGCGGATTTAATAGCCAATGAGGAAAGGTATTTGGCAGCCCGAAGTTTATCCGGTGTAGAAGAAATTTACGGCAATGGGTAGGCGTCCCTTTCTGACACGCTGTGCAACTTCCGGAAGTCCACACAGAAGCGAAACTTCCCATTCTTCTTTCTCACCAAGAGGATGAGCGATAACCATGGACTTCTAGAAGGTTCATCATCACATGTGCTACCCCTTTGGCACAAGTCAAGCCCCCGCCCATCAAGCGAAACTCCCTCATGACCAGTGCTTCCAAGCGTACCTCGTGCTGTACCTTCCATCGTGTCCCCCATCGTAGCGTTTCACAGGCTGCTACTGCCGCGAACACCCTACTAAGATCCAAGACGATTAGAAACAAGCGTAGGAAATCTACTCCCAGGATGAGTTTGTGACGGATTCCAGGCACCAGCAGGACCTCCATCCACCTTGTGACCCTTTTTATCGTAACTGGTACCCAGGCTACCCCCTCAGCAGGGACGAAACCACTGTCCGCTAACTGAAACACTGTCCTCTCTGACTTCCGTAGCTCCAGCTCTCCCACTTTCAACATTACCCAACCGAGCCCACTTAAAACAGTGTGAGTTACTCCCGAGTGCAATCACTCCACCAAAGATCTCCACTTTCATATGTGGATGATTATCCACTTTCCTCGCCTCCAGTATGTACTCGGTCCTACTTTCCGTTGCGACTGGAATGTTCCGGCCGTTTGCGCCCTACGTCACCTAGTGGGTACGGCTGTTTTTCTTGAAGGCCCTACACCTTCTGCTGGATAAATTCGCCCCTTCTCCCGGAATTTCGCTCTCTGCCAGCTGTACGTTTTTTACAGTTTAGGCAAGTGGCCTTTCTAGTCCCTATTCTACCGCAAAGAAAACATTTTTGCGGCTCTTTACAAGTCCTTGTGGTGTGTTCGCTCCTTCTACAATTCCACCAGCGGTAATCTCAGGCATCTTCGCGAAATGCTACCATTGTCCGCTCGTAAGTTGTCTCACTCTATGCCAAATCTGGCTCCAGAAGTCTTTGGTTCTGACGACTTGGCAGTGGAATGAAGGACTCAACTGTCGATTTCGTTGTTTCTCACTTCCTCATCAGCTCAATGAGTTGCGCCAATGAAGAAATTGACACCAGATTAAGTTGGGTTTGGTAAAAGGGTGCCATATTTCTTGTAAAGGCACAGTTTCCTGTCCTCGGTACATGGTATGTTTAGTCGCTGATAGAGTTCTTCCACTGCAGCCTCATTTACTCTAATTGACTCCTTCCCTCGAGTCCGGTGTTGGATTTCCTCCAGTAGTCTACCGTCCAGGTCAGTGCTTTCCTCTCGAACAATATAACAGATCCACTAAATAGATGGGCTTTTGAGACCCCTTTTTGCCTCTCTTACATTCTTATCAGGAATGAACTCACTGAGCTCGAGCCTCCCTTGAATCAAATCCCCCACTTGGTGACATCTTGAAGCTTCCCTATAGCCTCATCAGCTCGAAGGTTTGAACATACTGGCACTGGGGTTGTGTTCATTTCTGCCACTATCCCCACTCTGCATCTTCTTCATCTCCTTCAGCTTTGGTGAGAAGCTCACCCATTGTTCTCCTTCATGCTGATCTGAGCCTGCTCACCTCCTTCGAGACGTCAGCTTCATCTATGGGTATATTTCCCAGCCGTATGAGTCCAAATTTTACTTTTGAATTGATTTTTAGGAAGTCACTGCTGATGGTTCCACCTACGAAATCTTTGGGAGGTCCCTTAATTTCTTCAACTTTGTCTCGGACAGCTTCCATATCTCCCTTCTCAGTAAATGTATAGACTAATCCTTCGGCTATGGAACGGTCCATCGCACGACCCGCCTTGAGTCTTGTCCATAGTAACTTCCTCATTTCGTCTACCATCCCCAGCGGCTGGTCTCTTATCTGCAGCTTGTAGGTAAGCTCGTCTTGGCTGAGTCTATCGACTAAAATTTTGCCAATCGCTGCCATACTCCTTAAAAAAAGTTTAACACCTAAATGGTTACAAGTTCCCTAAACTAGTAAATTAAAACACAATGTTCATCTTCTTAGTTTCAAATTTTTGTTTGAGTACAGAATATGATTTCCTACTGCTAGCACCAATGTTAACACTGTACTGTCTCACCAAAATTTACACACTCCCACAAATGCAACACTCTGAAAATCAGCACTGGCTCACTATTCGCACTATTTGGCACTTACTCACAATAATTTCTCAAAAGTATTTAAATTTACTTCGCGAGCGCCAACGTTTCCTTCACTGATTCACGCTGAACTGCAGTTGAGGATAATTCGAATATATATATATTGAGAAATAATAATCGTCCAAGTACAAAGAACTACTTAGGCACTCGTATTATACTTGCGTCCTCGAACATCAATAATTAATTTTTCGTTATAGAAAAACTCCGACCAAAATTCCCTGAATACTAAAAATGGTCAAACAAAGTCAAGAAGAATCGATATAAAGTAGATTTCTTACCGCCAGAATTTAAAAATATTATTCGTTCAATCAAATATGCTTTTCCTCACATTTGATTATTTCTCGAGTAAACCCGCACAACTATTTCTATCAGTTCCCGTTGTTCTTTGAAACCACAACCAAAAATCTTTGCTCACTAAATTCCTTCTCTTCAAAAAGAAGCACTTGCGGATTGAAACACTTCACGATAAATTTCTATACTATAATCGCGGTAGTTTATAAAAATTTCCCACGCCCACCTTGTACGTAGCACGGATGTTGAGAAATTAAAATCAAGATTTGATGTAGAAATTATTTGCATGCAATTGTCTATATGGACAAAGATCTGCAATAACCAACCAACTAGATATTCAAAGCCCAAATGTTTTAGCTGAAATTCCTTCTGATGGCCCCGCGTTGGGTGCCAATTATTGTTAGCCACAAAATAAATTTATATGACCATCACGAATGGTTCCGCAAAACGGAGGGTTATGGCGGGGCTACTCGGTGCCAGGTTGCTCGTCGGAAAAGGGTGTGGGGCGTCACTCGCTCCCCATGTAGCCCCAGGAGTCGTCGAGTGAGGCTACGTTTCGCCACAACCTCAAAAATTGCTTTTGCCGCTCGCCAATCTGCAAACACACAAATAACTCACTAAAAACCGCAATGGGGAACTTGCAAATAAATCGCGACAAACCAAAATAGGAAATATGCAAATAATTCACTACAAACCAAAATGGGAAATTTGACGAATCAAAGAAGCCAACGCGGCAGCAAATCTCGAGTTAGAAAACCGACTCACCCCAATTGAGGACTTCCTAACCTCTTATGAAATCCTACTAAAACTCACTAGCACTGCAATTCACCAGAGCCTTTGCTCTATTGGGGACAAATTCTTTTTCACCAAAATGCACAAGAATAAGAAAACAAGGATACTGACTTATCACATCGTACGTATTCGAGTCAAGTTTACAGGTGACCACCTCAAAAATTCGACAATCGTGTCCTTGAAAAATACACCTTCCATTATTATTATATATGTATGAAAGAAAAGAATTTATTAAACACAATATTTTCTGAGTAATTTCGATCAAACACTTATAATTCTTTTTAACGTTTCTGCTTTACTTGCTAGCTTAATCGAGGTAAATCGAAAGGGTGCTCCTGACTTTCTGCCTGTTTCTCCGGTTGAATTCACTTTTTTTTTTTTTGAAATTGCTCGCCGCCTGTTTTTACCATTGGATTAACTTAAAATCTTGAATGATGTTGCTCGCCGCTTGCTTCTCCAGTTAAATTTGCTTCGATGTTTCCCCTCTTCCTTTGCTCCATTGAAACCCGTCCTAGCTTCCACTTCGCTTACTTTGTAACCCCCGTTATTTTTTCCCGGTTTTCCGTACTCTCTCATGCAATTTGACTTTTATTGCCTCAGTGGCTCTCAAAGTGGCTCCATCACTTCCAGTGAAGGCGTTCATGCATTGCGTTCCGCTTACCACTTGGTTGGCATTATTGGCGTAGGTAATGCAGCCGGACTGGAACGCAATATACTAGAAAACTCCTTGGCAAATTACGGTTGGCTACAATAAGGCGGTTCGCACAAACTTTTGATGCGATTGAATTTGACGATTTTGTAAGTGAATGAATTGTATCATTTTGGATTATGTTCGTAGATTCCAAGAGCCAAACTCGAATAATGATTTAGTGAATTCATCCTTTTGAACTACGAGTAAGTTGCATAAATGACTTAAGTGGTCGTGTAATGCTGGTTGATGATCCAATAATTTATTAATATTATATTTATATATATATATATAAAAACGATATACATATATATATATATATATATATATATATATATATATATATATATATATATATATATATATATATATATATATATATATATATATATATATATATATATATATATATAGGGTGATTCATAACAAGTGTACACATGTGAATGGGCCTTTACTCTTATTTATCACCAATTTCAGGTCCATTTATTGAATGATTATGACAGCTTGGTCTTTTACAATTTTAACCATGGCGTCGTACACATCAGCCAAACGTTTTATTATTGTTAAAACTTTTTACAAAAATATTGAATCGCCAGTGTAAACATTTCGTGCTCTACGTGAATCGAATAATTTCACGAAATGGACCCATAAATTGGACGGCGAGATCGTGTGATTTGATTCCTTGTGACTTCTTCCTTTGAAGATTTCTGAAGGATCGTGTTAACGCTGATGCTCCCAGACTACTGAAGCATTAAAAAACAATATTCGAGCCAACATACGCCTAATAACGCCGGAAAAGTGCGAAAATGTCATCGAAAATTACAATCATCGTTTGAGCAGCACCAGGTGCACATATGCCCAAAGTAATGTTTCATATTTAATTGTAAGGGACCAAATTTTTATAATAAATACACATTACAGCTCAATCTTCACAAAAACAATGTTTTTTTCGATAAAAATGTGTACACTTGCTATGAACCACCCTTTAACAGCTCCATTTCTTGTGTCGTAGAAGGCGTATCTGATAGGTTTACAGTCCGTGGATAGAAACTGAAAACTTTCTACAGTTTTATAATGACGTGAGGCAAAACATTGATATTCAGCTCAAAACTAAATATGAGACCATGACGAAAAAACTTGACAAATTGATGAAAAAACAAAACAAAATGACCACACCAGCGAACAGAACTTTCTTTCCACGGACTGTAAACCTATCAGATACGCCTTCTACGACACAAGAAATGGAGCTGTTAAATAAGGGACTGAAACACAACTTACATAATACAAACCGCAACAAAGACCTAGAACAACTAGTAATCGACACTGAACTAGCCATTAACAAACTGCCGCAGGAACAACAGACACTTGCAAGACATACTGCAGTAGACATACTACAAAAAGTACGCACTAGCATAAACAAAACGGATTTCCACGAAGACCATAAGATATTAAGACACATTCAGACAAAGCTAACGGATAAGACACATTCAGACAAAGCTAACAGTGACGAAGGCTGACAAAGGACATACAACGGTGATCCTAAAAACAACGGACTATGTACAAAAAACAATAGACTTCATTAGCGCCAACGGCTATAAACTGGTAAACAAAGACCCCATCAATAGGTTCCAAGCGGACTTACGTACTGCCATTATACAATCCCCACTAATTATTCCTCCTAATACTAAGCAACGCTACATAAACCCAAATCCATGCACACCACCCCTTAAAGCACAACCTAAGCTCCACAAACCCAATATTCCTATCCGTCCTGTCGTCAACTACCGCCCAGCTCCTGCATACCAATTAGCACGGTACTTGGCAACGATAATGGCTGATGTCGTGCACCTTGACGACAAATACGCATTAAAGAACAGCCGCGAGCTAGCAAATTCTACCACTTCTTTAAAATTGACTGAAAATTGTCAACTTTTATCATTAGACATCACCAACCTCTATACGTCTATCCCTGTCGATGAAACACTGGCCATACTAAAAGAAAAACTTTCATTCAACAACAGCCGACGATTCACAGATCAAATACTCAATCTCATAAAGACCACAATCAAACAGAACTATTTTAAGTTCAATAGCAACACATACATTGCCAAAGACGGTCTGGGTATGGGACATCCAATGTCCTCAATAATCTCAGAAATATTCTTACAATCTTTGGAAGAAGTCTTTATACCCAAAGTTGTCAAAAGATTCAATGTAATATTTTACAGACGATATGTGGATGACTGTTTCATTGTTATTGACTCACAAGAAAATAAACAAGACGAACTACTTGCCTATATGAATGAAATTCACCCGAATATAAAGTTCACTATGGAAAAAGAAACAAACGGACAACTCAACTATATGGACCTAACTGTGACACGTGAACAAACACGATTGGACTACAAAATATACAGAAAACCAACCACAACTGATCATACCATACATGAAACATCTAACCACCCCGCACAACATAAGCTAGCAGCGTGCAGATCAATGGTGCAGAGGCTTCACTCCATCCCCATGACTCCTACTAACTACTCCGACGAACTAAACAACATTTACAGAATAGCTAATAATAACGGATACAAACAATGCGACCTTGACAAACTAGTCACACAGTACAAACAAAAACAGGAACGCCAACCGACGGAAACTCATAAGAACGACCAACAGTGGGTATCGTTAACATACGTAGGCAAAGAGACATACAAACTATCAAACTTCCTTAGGAAATACAAATTGCAAACTGCATTCAAAACGAACAACAACATTGGAAACAAACTGAAGCCAAAACTGAATGACACATCGATATACGAAGGCAGCGGCATATACAAACTGACATGCAAGGACTGCGACATGGTATATATAGGAAGGACAACACGAAAACTAACGACAAGATACAAAGAGCACCTACGATCTTTCTTATACAACAAGGCAGACTCCAATTATGCGACGCACCTACAAAACCACGCACATGAGCCTGACGCTATGACAAACTCTATGAAATTGCTACACAAACAAAACAAAGGACCGAGACTTGACATCCTAGAAAGGTTTGAAATTTATAAACATAGAAAGACAGACGGTGACATTATCAACGAACAACTTGTTACCAATTCCGACGCAATTTTCTCAGTCCTAGACCACACTCTTAGACGAAAACGGAAACGAGATGAAACAGAACAAACGGACAGCCAACAAGCAAAAAAACAAAAACATAATATCCCCCTACGTGGTATAATTGAGTAATTTACTTCCTGACCTCATTACCCATCCACTAATTACCCATCCGCTAATTACCCATCCGCTAATTACGTATTCGCTAATTACCCATCCTACGACTATATAAAGTCGCTCCCTTCAACACATCCTTTAGACACTGACGATGACTCAAAGTAGTCGAAACGCGTCTGCTCAAGCAACTAAGCAAGGCCCGACGGCTTTTAAAGAAAAAAGAAAAAAAAATATATATATATATATATATATATTTATATATATATATATATATATATATATATATATATATATATATATATATATATATATATATATATATAAATATATATATATATATTTCTTATGAAATCTCAAAATTTGGGATATTATTGAATTTTTTTTTTTCATAAACTTAGATATTTGTTCGCGGAGATCAGAAAAGTTGCTTTTAGAGATCTGTCCAGGGGTATTGGTCTTCCATATTTTTGTATATAACCTATATAAAATGAGGTTTAAAAAATAAAGAAATGAGGAATTGATTTATTATTATATTATAGTAAAAAAACAACATGTACAAATGAAAGAAATTATATATATTTTATTAATATATATCAAACAATGAAATATCATAT
>OZ017738.1:224444911-224547411 GCA_963969285.1 Odontomyia ornata | reverse complement strand
GTAGGTGCGTCGCATAATTGGAGTCTGCCTTGTTGTATAAGAAAGATCGTAGGTGCTCTTTGTATCTTGTCGTTAGTTTTCGTGTTGTCCTTCCTATATATACCATGTCGCAGTCCTTGCATGTCAGTTTGTATATGCCGCTGCCTTCGTATATCGATGTGTCATTCAGTTTTGGCTTCAGTTTGTTTCCAATGTTGTTGTTCGTTTTGAATGCAGTTTGCAATTTGTATTTCCTAAGAAAGTTTGATAGTTTGTATGTCTCTTTGCCTACGTATGTTAACGATACATACTGTTGGTCGTTCTTATGAGTTTCCGTCGGTTGGCGTTCCTGTTTTTGTTTGTACTGTGTGACTAGTTTGTCAAGGTCGCATTGTTTGTATCCGTTATTATTAGCTATTCTGTAAATGTTGTTTAGTTCGTCGGAGTAGTTAGTAGGAGTCATGGGGATGGAGTGAAGCCTCTGCACCATTGATCTGCACGCTGCTAGCTTATGTTGTGCGGGGTGGTTAGATGTTTCATGTATGGTATGATCAGTTGTGGTTGGTTTTCTGTATATTTTGTAGTCCAATCGTGTTTGTTCACGTGTCACAGTTAGGTCCATATAGTTGAGTTGTCCGTTTGTTTCTTTTTCCATAGTGAACTTTATATTCGGGTGAATTTCATTCATATAGGCAAGTAGTTCGTCTTGTTTATTTTCTTGTGAGTCAATAACAATGAAACAGTCATCCACATATCGTCTGTAAAATATTACATTGAATCTTTTGACAACTTTGGGTATAAAGACTTCTTCCAAAGATTGTAAGAATATTTCTGAGATTATTGAGGACATTGGATGTCCCATACCCAGACCGTCTTTGGCAATGTATGTGTTGCTATTGAACTTAAAATAGTTCTGTTTGATTGTGGTCTTTATGAGATTGAGTATTTGATCTGTGAATCGTCGGCTGTTGTTGAATGAAAGTTTTTCTTTTAGTATGGCCAGTGTTTCATCGACAGGGATAGACGTATAGAGGTTGGTGATGTCTAATGATAAAAGTTGACAATTTTCAGTCAATTTTAAAGAAGTGGTAGAATTTGCTAGCTCGCGGCTGTTCTTTAATGCGTATTTGTCGTCAAGGTGCACGACATCAGCCATTATTGTTGCCAAGTACCGTGCTAATTGGTATGCAGGAGCTGGGCGGTAGTTGACGACAGGACGGATAGGAATATTGGGTTTGTGGAGCTTAGGTTGTGCTTTAAGGGGTGGTGTGAATGGATTTGGGTTTATGTAGCGTTGCTTAGTATTAGGAGGAATAATTAGTGGGGATTGTATAATGGCAGTACGTAAGTCCGCTTGGAACGTATTGGTGGGGTCTTTGTTTACCAGTTTATAGCCGTTGGCGCTAATGAAGTCTATTGTTTTTTGTACATAGTCCGTTGTTTTTAGGATCACCGTTGTATGTCCTTTGTCAGCCTTCGTCACTGTTAGTAGGTTATCCGTTAGCTTTGTCTGAATGTGTCTTAATATCTTATGGTCTTCGTGGAAATCCGTTTTGTTTATGCTAGTGCGTACTTTTTGTAGTATGTCTACTGCAGTATGTCTTGCATGTGTCTGTTGTTCCTGCGGCAGTTTGTTAATGGCTAGTTCAGTGTCGATTACTAGTTGTTCTAGGTCTTTGTTGCGGTTTGTATTATGTAAGTTGTGTTTCAGTCCCTTATTTAACAGCTCCATTTCTTGTGTCGTAGAAGGCGTATCTGATAGGTTTACAGTCCGTGGAAAGAAAGTTCTGTTCGCTGGTGTGGTCATTTTGTTTTGTTTTTTCATCAATTTGTCAAGTTTTTTCGTCATGGTCTCATATTTAGTTTTGAGCTGAATATCAATGTTTTGCCTCACGTCATTATAAAACTGTAGAAAGTTTTCAGTTTCTATCCACGGACTGTAAACCTATCAGATACGCCTTCTACGACACAAGAAATGGAGCTGTTAAATAAGGGACTGAAACACAACTTACATAATACAAACCGCAACAAAGACCTAGAACAACTAGTAATAGACATCACCAACCTCTATACGTCTATCCCTGTCGATGAAACACTGGCCATACTAAAAGAAAAACTTTCATTCAACAACAACCGACGATTCACAGATCAAATACTCAATCTCATAAAGACCACAATCAAACAGAACTAAGTTCGATGGCAACACATACATTGCCAAAGACGGTCTGGGTATGGGACATCCAATGTCCTCAATAATCTCAGAAATATTCTTATAATCTTTGGAAGAAGTCTTTATACCCAAAGTTGTCAAAAGATTCAATGTAATATTTTACAGACGATATGTGGATGACTGTTTCATTGTTATTGACTCACAAGAAAATAAACAAGACGAACTACTTGCCTATATGAATGAAATTCACCCGAATATAAAGTTCACTATGGAAAAAGAAACAAACGGACAACTCAACTATATGGACCTAACTGTGACACGTGAACAAACACGATTGGACTACAAAATATACAGAAAACCAACCACAACTGATCATACCATACATGAAACATCTAACCACCCCGCACAACATAAGCTAGCAGCGTGCAGATCAATGGTGCAGAGGCTTCACTCCATCCCCATGACTCCTACTAACTACTCCGACGAACTAAACAACATTTACAGAATAGCTAATAATAACGGATACAAACAATGCGACCTTGACAAACTAGTCACACAGTACAAACAAAAACAGGAACGCCAACCGACGGAAACTCATAAGAACGACCAACAGTGGGTATCGTTAACATACGTAGGCAAAGAGACATACAAACTATCAAACTTCCTTAGGAAATACAAATTGCAAACTGCATTCAAAACGAACAACAACATTGGAAACAAACTGAAGCCAAAACTGAATGACACATCGATATACGAAGGCAGCGGCATATACAAACTGACATGCAAGGACTGCGACATGGTATATATAGGAAGGACAACACGAAAACTAACGACAAGATACAAAGAGCACCTACGATCTTTCTTATACAACAAGGCAGACTCCAATTATGCGACGCACCTACAAAACCACACACATGAGCCTGACGCTATGACAAACTCTATGAAATTGCTACACAAACAAAACAAAGGACCGAGACTTGACATCCTAGAAAGGTTTGAAATTTATAAACATAGAAAGACAGACGGTGACATTATCAACGAACAACTTGTTACCAATTCCGACGCAATTTTCTCAGTCCTAGACCACACTCTTAGATGAAAACGGAAACGAGATGAAACAGAACAAACGGACAGCCAACAAGCAAAAAAACAAAAACATAATATCCCCCTACGTGGTATAATTGAGTAATTTACTTCCTGACCTCATTACCCATCCACTAATTACCCATCCGCTAATTACCCATCCGCTAATTACCCATCCGCTAATTACCCATCCGCTAATTACGTATTCGCTAATTACCCATCCTACGACTATATAAAGTCGCTCCCTTCAACACATCCTTTAGACACTGACGATGACTCAAAGTAGTCGAAACGCGTCTGCTCACACAACTAAGCAAGGCCCGACGGCTTTTAAAGAAAAAAGAGGATTGGCCTGCGGATATCAAATAAACAAAGTTATTGACTATATATATATATATATATATATATATATATATATATATATATATATATATATATATATATATATATATATATATATATATATTTATATATGTATATTTGGAGGATTTGTTTTTCAGGTTGACAGTACTGTCAGTGACATCTTCGTCAAATTTACAGGTCAAAATGTTCATTAGTGTTTGAGATACGCATCGTTTTGGGAGCTCCTTAAAGTGAGTTTTTCGTTTTTTGCGATGTCGAAATTTGTTGAATTTGCCCTAGATTCTGTTTGCGGAATCAATTTTCTGCTGCGGATACATTGAGGATGGTGCAGAACGCCTAAAAAAATGTTTGCAAGTGGTATAGCGAGTTCCAAGCCGGCCGTGAACGTGTCGAAGACGAAGACCGTCCTGGGCGACCATCAACGTCTTCTCTTCTTCGATTATCGTGATGTTGTGCATTATGAATTCCTTCCGCCGGGCCAAACAGTCGACAAGGAATATTATTTGAACGTTAAGCGTCGTTTGCGTAATGCTATTCGCCTCAAAAGGCCGGAATTGTGGAAAGACAATTCCTGGTTTTTACACCACGATAATGCACCATCCCATACTGCACTCGTGATTCGTGATCATTTCACCAAAGCTCAACCCATATCATTTTGCAACCTCGTATTCACCTGATCTGGCGGCGTGCGACTTCTGGGTGTTCAGCAAGCTAAAAAGACCACTCCGGGGACACCGTTTTGATACGATAGAGGAGATTCGAAGACAAAACTGAAGGCCATCCCGGAGACGACACGTATCTCAAACACTAATGAATATTTTGACATATAAATTTAACCTAGATGTCACTGACAGTACTAAAAACCTGAAAAAAATAATTTCTTAAATCCTTCAACGCGCGCAGTTTAAATTCAAATGTCACCTTATTTTTTGGTCACAGTAGTATATTGTTACATGTACAAATAGTTCTGCGAGCTACTGTCGCAATTGTTTTCACAACCATCAAGAACATCAATAAAATGAATTTACTCGAAACCACGAGAAACCACCAAGCATCAACATCTGAAAGTGAGTCACTGCTCCATACATTCACGCTGCTCGAATGTTCCCGTTAGTTCGCCAATGTATGAGAACTGGATTGAATGACTACATACCCTATATAAAGGCGAGCTGAATGAATGGGGGGATTCATTCATTCAACCGCGATAGAAAACACGGCGATAGTGTGTGGAGTGTGAATTGAAAAGCGATCAAGTAATAGTGAAGTGATTTTAAGAAGACAATTGCGATAGGAGTTTATGGACAAGTGGAAGTTTTAATTTTAATAGTGAAAATTAAAATTGTGAAATAATTAATAAGTGATTGTGCACTTTTAAGCACTCAAATAAACTCTTTTAATTTAATTTAAAAGACATTGCGTTTTCACTTCCCTGGAACATTAAAATTATTGGCCGCGAACCAAAACACGCGACAGTGGTGTCAAGAAGTGCGAAAGAAAAATTTTGGAAGTGAAAACATTTGAACATTTTTTTAAAGTGCATAATAGTGAAAATTAACGTGGAAACTGGTGGAAAAACAACCGAAACAATAAAAATGCCAGGAAACTTACATCTAAAAATTGATCAATTGATCATATCGGAGCTCAAGGAGGAGTTGGAACAGCGAAATCTGGCCACACAATGTATAAAGGCCATACTGATTGCACGCTTGCGTGACGCGATCGAGTCGTAAGGCGTGAATCTGGATTCGGGTAAGCCCTCACATGCGGAACAAGGTGCAGAAGGTGGGGAAGTCGAAACACGCAAATCAAAGGAGCCAGAAAATGCGATATTGCAAATGTTAATGCTGATGCAGCAAGAGCAGCGACAACAGTCTTCTAATTTAACTGCGAAGCTAAAAAAACAATCAACGAAGCTAAATGAATAAACTGCAAAAATGGACCAACAAGCGATCGAAATCAAGGCGGATTTCCGACATAATTTTCTGGTCGCGAACATTATGGATGACTGCATTCTCGGAATGGATTTTCTGCGACCACATGGAATCACATTGGATTTGGGCAAACGTGTATTGAAATGGTAGATGTCGAAGTACTGATGGAGGATCCCAGCGTCCACATTCCCAAGATGAATGTAGTGGTATGTACTGACACTGATGTACCGAATTCTTCCGAAAGCATTGTATGGGCCAAGCTTGATGGTGATTCTGGAGACCACCGATCTTATCTGATAGAGCCAACGAAGACGTCTGCATTGCGCAGTTTGATTGTAGGACGAAGTCTTGTAAGATCTTCAGGGAACGGATATGTTCCGGTGAGAGTCCTTAACACCGCAGACTCAAGCACCAGCATCAAAGCGGGAGAAGTCATCGGCAGCTGCCAGCCTGTTTCCACCATCTCCCCTTTGGAAGCTACTCACAACCATCATTGAAAAAGGAGGCAAGACACAGACAAAGCCCGGGAATCCACGCCTGCAATATTGAAGCAAGTCAAATTGCCAGTGCAGCTATTCAAACGAGCCTCTGATCTGGTCACCAAGTACAGTGACATCTTCTCAACAAGCCCGGATGACCAAGGCCGAACGAGTTTGGTAACTCACGTCATAGATACACAGGGAGCCAAGCCGATTCGACAAGCACCAAGACGTCTCCCTATAGCCAAACAAGGAGAAGTGAGCGCGCTGATCTCGGACATGCAAAAACAAGGCATTATTGAACCTTCTGTCAGTCCATGGGCCGCGCCTGTAGTTCTACTAAAGAAAAAGGATGGTAGCACTCGTATTTGTGTCGGCCATAGGCAGCTTAACGACGTCACTAAGAAAGATCGTTACCCGCTCCCACGCATCGATGACATCATGGACACTTTAGCCGACCCAAAATGATTTTCTACACTCGATCTCAAGAGTGGCTACTGGCAGGTAGAAATTGACAAGAAGGACCGAGAGAAGACCGCATTTTCAGTTGAGACCGGATTGTGGCAATTTGTGGTGATGCCGTTTGGGCTTTGCAATGCTCCAGCCACTTTCGAACGCCTGATGGAATACGTGCTACGTGGTCTAACCTGAAAAACTTGCTTGGTGTACCTAGATGACATCACTGTCATCGGGAGAACGTTCGAAGAGCATGTGCGGAACTTAGAAGAGGTTTTCACCCGATTGCGACTGGAGAATTTGAAACTTATTCCCGACAAGTGTACCCTTTTTGCAGCTGATGTAAAATACCTGGGACACATCGTATCAGCAGAAGGGGTCAAAACAGACCCTGAGAAAATTGAAGGCGTAAAAAGCTGGCCAACAGCAAACAACAAGCGCCAACTACGAAGTTTTCTGGGTCTGGCAATCTACTATCGAAGATTCGTCAAAGACTTTGCCAAAATAGCTAAGTGTCTCCATCAGTTAACCGAGAAAAATTGTCCGTATGTCTGGAATGAACAATGCCAGGTAACCTTTGAGACCCTGAAGGAGAAGCTTTGTGAATCACCCGTGCTGGCATATCCGAAACCCGGAAAAATGTTTGTAGTTGACACCGATGCGAGCAACGGCGGTATTGGAGCTGTACTCTCCCAGCAGATCGATGGTGAAGAAAGAGTCCTCTCGTATTACAGTCGAACTCTTTCAAAAAGTGAGAGGAACTACTGCGTGACCAGGAAGGAGCTATTGGCTTTGATAAAGGCCACCAAGCAGTTCCACAAGTATCTATATGGCCAGAAATTTGTTCTTCGAACGGACCATGCATCATTGAGATGGCTGCTCAACTTCAAAAATCCCGAGGGACAAGTTGCGAGATGGATCGAAAGATTGCAGTCATACGACTACGAAATTGTTCATCGGAAGGGCGGAGTTCATGGAAATGCTGACGCCCTATCCCGCTGTCCATGTCTAGCTAACTGCATTGCCGACGGATTGAGGAAAAGGAACCGCCCGTTGATCTGCGATTGATAACGACCGAATTCGATGAAAGTTGGTCACCGGAGGAGATTCAAAATGCCCAGTTAGCCGATGAAGACATCGGACCATTGCTCATATGGAAGGAGACGACTGGGCGACTGGAGTGGAAAGACGTTTCAATGCATGGCGCAACCCTGAAAAGCTATTGGGCACAATGGAACTCCCTTCAGGTAGAGGATGGCATACTCAAGCGATGGGAAACGGCGGATGGCAGCTCCTATAGGATGCAAACTATACTTCCCAAAAGCCGAATCCACGACGTGGTTAAAGAGATGCATGAAGGATTCTCGGGAGGCCACCTTGGCGTTAACGAGACCTTAGAGAAATTGCGGGAAATGTTTTACTGGCTCCACGCGCGAGAAGACGTAGAGGACTGATGCCGCAGATGCAAAATTTGCGCTTCCGTCAAAGGTCCAAAGCGACGACTGAGAGGACAAATGCAAACCTACAACGTGGGTGTACCATTTGAAAGGATTGCTGTTGACTTCGCAGGACCCTTCCCTGAATCCGAATGGGGAAATCGATATACGCTGGTTGTGGCCGATTATTTCAGCAAGTGGCCCGAGGTCTACCCCATTCCCAACCAGGAAGCAACTACTGTAGCTGAGCAGCTAGTGTTAAATTGGGTCAGTAGGTACGGCGTACCTTGCGAACTACATTCGGATCAAGGCCGAAACTTTGAGTCACTAGTTTTTAGCGAAATGTGCGAGCTGCTGGGAATACGGAAAACGAGGACAACACCACTGCATCCCCAATCTGATGGAATGGTCGAACGTTTAAACGGCACTTTCAATAAACACCTGGCCAAGATGGTTTACGAGAACCAAAGGGACAGGACCGACACATTCCACTATTTTTGATGGCGTACAGAGCCAGAGCCAGTACCAAAGTCATTTTGGAAAGACTATTCGTCTGCCAACTGATGTAAAGTTCGGAACACCTCCCGAGAAACCCCAAACCATCTCGAAGTACGCAAGTGAGCTAAGGCAACGGTTGAACCAGATACATCGGACAATGCGAAAACACCTCGAATCGGCTACTGACCGCATGAAGACCAGTTATGATCTAAAGGCAAATTCTACTGGCTTCCAGCAAGATGACTTGGTGTGGCTATATAACCCGCAACGGCGAAAAGGTAGATCTCGAAAGTTGCAACATAATTGGGAGGGACCATACCGAGTTACAAAGCGAATCAACGACGTCGTATATCGAATACAGGAACATCGTAAGCCAAGAGCCAAAATCAAAATCGTGCATCTGGACCATCTTTCCCCATATTACACCCAGGGAGAATTGACTACAAATGGCGACACATCTTTTCGGGGCGAAAAGAACTGAGGTGGGGGCAGTATTACATGTACAAATAATTCTGCAAGCTACTGTCGCAATTGTTTTCACAACCATTAAGAACATCAACAAAATGAATTTACTCGAAACCACGAGAATCCACCAAGCATCAATATCTGAAAGTGAGTCACTGCTCCATACATTCACGCTGCTCGAATGTTCCCGTTAGTTCGCCAATGTATGAGAACTGGATTGAATGACTACATACCCTATATAAAGGCGAGCTGAATGAATGGGGGGATTCATTCATTCAACCGCGATAGAAAACACGGCGATAGTGTGTGGAGTGTGAATTGAAAAGCGATCAAGTTATAGTGAAGTGATTTTAAGAAGACAATTGCGATAGGAATTTATGGACAAGTGGAAGTTTTAATTTTAATAGTGAAAATTAAAATTGTGAAACAATTAATAAGTGATTGTGCACTTTTAAGTACTCAAATAAACTAATTTAATTTAAAAGACATTGCGTTTTCACTTCCGCGGAACATTAAAATTATTGCCCGCGAACCAAAACACGCGAAAATATATATATATATATATATATATATATATATATATATATATATATATATATATATATATATATATATATATATATATATATATATATATATATATATATATATATATATGTATATATATATATATATATATATATATATATATATATATATATGTATATATATATATATATATATATATATATATATATATATATATATGTATATATATATATATATATATATATATATATATATATATATATATTTATATATATGCATATATATATATATATATATATATATATATATATATATATATATATATATATATATATATATAAAATATATATTTTGTTTCACATATAATCGTCATAGATCTTTCTATTGTAATAAAAAATAATAACGTAATTTTCTGAAAGTTTTTTGTTTTATTTGCAATTAACATCGTGCGTTTTAGTTAGACTACCCTTTATAATCAAATATATTCATGTTTATACATAAATGCCTATATATAGGATGTAACTAAATTTGTGACCCCGCTAGAAGTTGCAATTTCGCTCTAATTTTTACCAAATTTGGGGGAAAAGTGTACTGAGTAAATATCTCAGCTAAGTTTTTTAACCAGATACATTAGCCGACCGAAAATTTTAGACAGAAAATCGTGATTTCTGTATTGACTAAAGTAAAGCCCTGGTTTTAATGAAATTTTGAACATCTCTCAATAAAAAATCTAAAGTCGAGACATCTGAAACCAAATAGCGGCTGCTTGAATGTCGAAAAACTTACGAAAATTTTTTGCTATAGTTGTAACCAACCCTTTCAACTGAATTTAATGAGACTCGACAGCGTGCGATAGACTATAAGTATCTAAGGGACAATGTCAAAAAACTAGAGGTCAAGTCGCAAAAAACAAAATGGCGGCATACTGAATCTGGACATTTTAAAGGCTCTGAAAGTCACAGCTTTGTTTCGGTATATATGTTTTTTCCAGAACATCAAAAAATCCAATGAAAGATTGATGTCTGAAATTTAAGATCAAATATTTTTTGCTGCCATTTTCACTAAAAATGAAATATTTTTCACTGTCTAGAGCAAAAATCTGATCTGGATGAGATTTGGCACATTAATTGATGAGACCTCAAGACTCAGACCCTTAAAAAAATCCTAAATCAAATTTATACTTCAAAATGGCGGCCTTCATAGTTCAGAAGGTTTCCCTGTTTCAGAAGCAAATGAAATGATGAATATTTTATCATAGAAACGTTTGAAATGGCTTAAATTTGAAGTATTAATACTAAAGACAATTTTCCTTCATCAGTGTTTGACTTCCAAAGTGCCAGCAAACAAAACGATTAATTGCATTTAAAAATAAGGATGCCCACGAGAAATTTGCCTTTTCGTTTGGTGGTGCCACCGGAACTTTTTTTTGCGAAGGCTGAAGTTGTGTCACTCTAATGACTATAGCTTGTAAATCAATGAAAGAGATGTCATGAAACTTCAGACACAAACAAGTGATGGATGAGTCTCTTGAGTCATGCTTATTTACCAATATCGCCACCTCAACTACAGTCGGTACCACCAGCCGGAAAGGCGAATTTTTCGTTGATACCCGTATTTTTAAAAGCAAATAATCATTTTATTGGCCTCCACTTTGAAAGTCAAACACTTTTTAAGGACAATTAAAAGAAGCAGGGAGTCCTTCTATCTGAAGGGTATTGTAAAATAATTAGTAAATCAAACAACGTCTTCTGAATACCAAAACTTGGTTCACATATAGGAGTACATTCCTTGATTTGAGCTCGGGAAAATAATATACTCGTAAAGTTATTATTTAACTTTCAGTTTCTTGACCTCAATGCTTGAGTAGTCATGATAAGATATCCATGTTTTAAAGTATTTCTAAAATTTAGATCCAAAGCCTCAAATATCTGTAGTGTTTGGGTCCTTTGCGAACGTGTATTTGCCCAACATTACGTATAATTGTTGTTTACGACTTGACTTTATGATACTTTCAGAGAGCATTTCACATCAGGAAATTGAGATACAAATTTTTGACAAATTCGAGGATCATCCTTCAATGTTATAGATGAAAACGTGGAATTCATAAAATGTACTATTTTTAACAAAGTTGATTGACTTTTAACTTCTGAGGAGTTAGTGGGCCTTGAACTCATATAGACCTGCTTTCGTGATATATTTCAGATTTTTCTGTCTACAGATGTCCAATCACGAGAGGATAGGACACAATTTTTGTGTGCATTTTCCTTAACCCTGTACCAAGCAAATGCCTACTGTTTTGAAAAGTTCTCATCAAAACTTTTTATTTGACACCATTATTGGCTAAATTCAATATAAAAAATGTTTAAGAGTCACTCCCCTGTTCAGGAAGATCCCCTGAAACACCTTAAAATATTTTTTTGCATTGTATTTTTTGAGAGGGCACCACTTTTGATCTACGTAGAAAATTACATCACTCTAGCTCATGTGGTTTGGTAGAAAGCTTGCTGTAACCCACCGACGATTAGTAGGGTATTATAAAAATATTTTAAAATCCCCTTGAAAATAGTCTATTGTATAAATAATTCCAAGTTAAGCCATTAAAAATATTTCCATGAAAAATATTTATTATTTCAGTTCCTACTAAAATAACGAATAACGCATGCTTTCTGACATTTTGGAGCCACCGTTTTGAATGCATGCATTTAATTTTGAATTTATTAAAATATTTATATCTAAGGATCTCATTAGTCAATGTGCCAAAATTTGTTCTAGTCGGGGTCTCATTCTAGACCGGGCAAAATATCAAATTTTGAGTGAAAATGGCAGCTAAAAATATAAGGTATGAAAATTTCGCCTTTTTTGTTTTCATCTGTAATTAATAATATTTTTCCGCAATAGTCATCCACAATTACAATTTTCATCATTTCGTTGGAAAATGTGGCCGGTAGATGGACACGAAAATTTAAAAAAATCGCAGATTTGAGCCGCCGCTATTTTGAAACTTACACATAAATGATCACCAAAATGATAAAATCTTTAGACCTTGTTATTTTCTATCTTGAAACTACGTGTAATTCACATCAGATCAAAATTGCCACTTCCAGAATCCTTTGAAATTTCGACATTCAAATAGCCGCTATTTTGTTTTTTAGACCTGAACTCTAGTTTTTTTACACAGTTCTTTAGATATTTATAGTCTATAGTAAACTACCGAATTTTATCAACATCGATTGAAAGGTGAGGTGATAAATACAACAACAAATTTTTGCAGGTTTTTCGACTTTTGAGCGGCCGCCAATTTGTTTCAGACAGTTCGACTTTATATGAAACTTCGATCTACAGGTATAGGAAACTTAGGCTCAAGATAGACAATAACTAGGTGTAAAGATTCTGTTATTTTAGTGGCTCAAATATGCGATTTTTACAGATTTATGTGGCTTTCTGGCAGCCACATTTTTCAACAGATTGGGATGAAACTTGAATTTATGAATAAATGTTTTTTGTTCCTATATTGTGGAAAAAATTATCAAAATTGCTTAAAAAATAAATAAAAAAATTTAAAACCTTGCATTTTTTGCTGCAATTTTCACTAAAAATTTAATATTTTTCTCAGTCTAGAGTAAAATTTCGATTTGAACGAGATTCAGCACAAAGACTGATGAGACCCTATGACACAAAGACGAAAAATCCAAAATCAAATACACGCATTCGAAATGGCGGCTTCCAAAGGTCAGAAAGCAAGCCTAATTTGTTATTTTTGTACCGACTGAAATAATATTAATGGCTTATCTTAGAAGTATTTATGCAACCAACCATTTTTAAGAGGATTATAGAATATTTTGATAATACCCTACTAAAATCACGACCTGTCAGTACGTCGGTGCGTCACAGCAAGTTTTCTACGTAGGTAAAAAGTGGTGTGCTCTCAAAATTTTCAGTGCAAAAAACATTTTAAGGTGTTTAAGAGTGTACACAGTGTGTGTCTACATCGGCGGGTAACCCTTAAACATTTCTTTACACCAAGGGTAGCCAATATTGGTATCAAATATAAGGTTTTGATGTTAACTTTTCAAAACAGGTTCTAAGTAATAAACTTTTGCAAGGCAGAATACAGGGTTGGGAGAAATGCACGCGAAAATGGTGTCCTCCCTCCTCACGATTGGACATCTTTGGACTGAAAAATCTGAAAAAAACACGAAAGTATGTCTTTGTGAGTACAAGGATAACAAATACTACAGTCGTTAAAATTCGATCAACTTTGCTAATAATAGTACGTTTTATGAATTTTACGTTTTCATTTAAAAATCGAAGGGTGACCCTTAAATTTGTCAATACTTTGTATCACAACATTCTGATGTTAAACGCTATCTGAAATTGCATAAAAATCAAATTGTAAACAGTTAGGTTATCGACGTTTGAAATTAATCAATTACAGCAACAATTGCACGTGATGCTGTGTAAATACACGGTCGCAAAGGATCCAAACACTACAGATGTGAGAGTGTTTGGATGAAAATTTTAGAAATATTTTAAAACGTTGATATGTTATCATGACTACTTAAGCATTAAGGTCAACAGACTGAAAATAAAATGGGGGCAAATTTAAACACATAATAACTATATATTATTTCCCCGAGCACAGTTCATGATATATACCCGTATGTGTGAGCCAAGTTTTAATATGCAAAAGACGTTGTTTGATTTACTGATTATTTTACAATATGTTTCAGGTAAGAGGCTCCCTGCTGCTTTTAATTGTCCTTAAAAAGTTTTTGAGTTTTAAAGTTGGGGCTAATAAAATCATTATTTGCATTTAAAAATACGGGTATCGACGACAAGTTTGCGTTTCAGGCTGGTCGTACCAAGGGGATTTCTTTTTTGTTGGGAGGTGAATGTCATTTAAGCACTGAACGTGGAACTCCAATGCTTATCAGTGACTAAACTACTTACTAAAGACCTCGCCTGTCAACTTGAGAACTCAGGCTGGGACCGTTTGACACATTATTTCGGGCCAGGCCTCATTTCGATACGCCGTGAGGCGCCTTCAAGTTGGGGAATTCCAATTCTGGCGGGAGTTGGGAGGAGAAACGAAATTGGTAGACAAGCAATACCCCAGCTCCAACGTCGCTAGCTGTCGTGAGTATCTGTTATCTTTCAGGAATGCTCAAACAGAATGTGCCACATGGTTCCATTTGTCAAATAATTCAAGCATCACTGCATTTATACTATCTCTGGTGAGCTCTGCAGTCTCACTGTTGAGGTTCTGTTGCAGCTTGTCCCATTGTGCGCACGCAAAATATGTGTGGCAGGCATCTTCTTACTCTTGTGGGGAAAACTGACAATCGAGGGGATTTTAACTTACCAATTTTGTGTGGGCAAGACTGAAAACACCCACGTCCATTAAAAAACTGGGTCAGACAGAAGTCAGTCTCATCATGCCTTCGATTTAGCCATGGTTTCACATCCGGTATGAGGTGCGGAGTTTACCTTCCTTTCGTGCAGTTTATCAAGACTACTACCAATCGTTAGGTGAGCGCTGTTTCTCTTTGCGGGCAACCATCATCTTCACTTCCTCACTCAAACGCAGGTGAATAGCATGGCACCTCTTAGCAAGGGGGGCAGCAGGTATCATGCCTACAATAACTCTTACCCCCGAGTCAGAGACAGTCAGATATGAAGATGCAATCTTGAGTGCTCCTCTTCTCTGTACCTGTACCAATTACTTACGGTACACCTTTCTACTGTGGGCATTGCTCCATATTTGTGCTCCGTACAGTACTGACAATACAGCACTCATCAAGAGGCATCTTTTTGATGGGTTGAGTCCCTCTAATTTGGCCATAAGATAACTCAGAGCCTACATTGCCAAAGCAGCCTTCTCAGTGGGTCCCCTGATTTTCAACTTATTCAGAATATCCACCCATCTAGCGGAGTTGAAGGCATTCCTAACGTCTAGTGGTCACCAACAGGACGATCCATCACTTGGCCTCATATGTCCCTGCTTTTTAGACCACGCTCAGCATGCATGTAATTGCACCAATGGTGGAACGTCCTGTTCTAAAGCCAGACCACTCAGAAGATACATCCCCAGCAGCATGAATTGCGTTAGTGAGTTTTTCCTTGTTTAGTCTCTCTAGCACTTTCCCAAGTATCTACTACACATAACGGCTGGTATGCAGATGGCGGTCACAGATTTACCTTTCCCTTGCTGACCAGCACAAGCCTTGCCACATTCCATCGTACCGGGAAGACCCCGTCCCGTAGATAAGCGTTGAATGTACTGAGCAGCAAGTCAGGACACTGGTGATTGACACGTTTAAACACCTCAGCTGAAAGTCATCTGGTCCAGGAGCCTTCTTTGCTTGCAGTGAAGGGACTGTCTCTTTCAGTTCCGGCTGTATGAAGAGTGAGCACTTGACTCCTGTTTCACCATGAACAGCGTCAACACGGATGAGATGGGTGGGGAATAGGGCTTACAATATCTCGTCCATCTTTTTCGCATTATGTATGTAAGGCATCCGTAGGGCACCCAGTTTCCGCAGACCATCCTTGATATCAAGGGCCCACGGATTGTCCTATTGGCCACTGGCGAGCCTTGTTCTTACTAATCAATGCGCGATAAGTACACTAGGGGCTTGCCGTGTCGTGATGATGCTCAGAGTTGGGTTTGCCACATACTGAGCTACCAGTTGCTCCGCCATTGTGAATTTCCGTGCTGCGGAGCACCTTTTGTGAGCATCTCGATGAACCTCTTGACGTCCATCCTTGCAAATTTCCACCCAATTGTAGAAAGTCGAGAGCACGGATGTCAGCAGACAACATCACTGATCTTAAGCAGATTGCACTAGTGATCAGTGGCTGCGTAGTCCTCTATTACTCTTCAATTGTGTATCCTCCATACTGAAGGCTCCGAGGTGAATATCACATTCGGAATGGTTGTTTCACAGACAAAACGGCGGAAAGTTGGCGTATTTCCAGTGTTTAGTACAACAAGCAACGTTCTGACCACCATTTTTAGGAATTATTTTCTCCGCGGATCATTTTGAAGTATGCCCCATTCAATTGCTTTAGCATTAAAGTCTCCCCAAACAAGCACGTTGCCATTTGCGTTCGTGATATCGTCATCTAAAGCATTTAGCTTGGCTTGGAAAGATTATATCGATTCGCTCGGTGTTAGATACACACTAAAGAAGGTGTACCCTGAGCACCGCACCCAAACGAGACCATTCTTCTATCCACGGCTTTCCATTTGGAACCTAGTGTTCCGAAACCAGATGTCAGCAGTATCAGTTTTATCAGAACACCATGATGCAGAACTTTGATCATGGTGTTCTTTACTCAGCAGCATAAAGTCAGCTTTCATGTCCCTCGAAACTTACTCGAGCAGATTATGGGCGGTTGAACTGCGATGTAGGTCAAGCTGCAGGATGCGGACCATTGAAGTTCTGATTTGGCCTTGGCCCTAGCTCTTTCTGGAAAATTCGGCATTTCCTTGATTTCAAGATATGCCCAAGATCCAATCTTGGATCAGCATCCTTACAAAGAATATAGTGTACCTCCTATGTACACTCTTTTTTTTATGTCCAATTTCACGGCATTTGTAACATAGGGAACTCTTATTGTATCTTTAGCATATATGTCAGGTGAAACCATACCCAAGGCATTTATATATTTTGGTTAGGGATATCAACTACAATAAAAACAACATACAAATTTCAAATTGGAATATCAGATTACATAACTATAACCAGTTAGAGGATATTTTAAGCTAGTAAACAAACACAAATGGAAAAGAAAAACAAGAAGCTCAACTTATATTAATTCTTCAACTGCTTAACGATTTTTGATTTCATATTATAATTCATATCGCTGGTATAAGAGAAGTTATTCAAAATATACAAATCTAAATACTATTCATTAAAAAGAAAAGAAATCAAAATACCGCGACCGGGACACGGCGAATCAGTTCCTCCAAACGTCAACAGTGTGCTTCTTTAAGAGTTTCTTAAATATAGGAAAGCATCTTACATTTTAAACTCAGGTGGCAAAGAGTTATGTATGTGCTTCCAATGCTAATCTGACTGGATCACTATGTTTTCTTCTAGTGCGAGCAAATGTTACCTTGAGATAGTCATTAAATCTGGTATTATATGAATGGATATCACAGTGTTTGATTAGTTTGATACCCGATTTCATATCGGTATGTAGTACTCTAAAAATAAATTTAGCCTTTTCCATTTATATTATTTGCCTGATACTGAATTTCTCTGTTAGAGGATAAATTGTAATACTAGGGGTCAATCTATCCAATCCATGCATTGCCTTGACAATCTTATTTAGCATTCAATGTATTGAATCAACATTAGCTTCCGAAGTATGACACCAATTCATAATGCCGTAAGTAATCAAAGATAAAACATGAGCGTTATAAAGTATATTTTTGAGACCAGTATCTAAATAATTTTTACACCTGAATACCCTAATCCAGGAAGCTAGTTTGGATTTCAAATTACTAATCTGATGATTTCATGATAGACCACCGACAATAATAAGACCCAGTTGTTTAAAAAGCATAAACTTGGTTTTTTGAGGTTGATAGTTAATTTATTCCCTAACAACCATGAGCTGTACTTCATTAAATCAGCATTTATTTTGCGCTCTAATGCACAAGATGACGTATTAGAAAATAATAGCAATGAATCATCAGCATAGACAATATATTTTCCTTCCAAATTTGAGAACTAAATATTATAAATATATAAAATCAAAAGAGTAGGACCCAGTATAGAACCCTGTGGAACATCAACATTAATGGTAAATTTTTCACTCATTTGTTGATTTACACGTACAGAGATAGTTCTGTTATTCAAAAAGCTTCCAATTAATTCCAGTGGTGCGCCTCTAATGCCCAGTTCATTTAAACATTGCAGTAGAATCGAGTGATCAGCCGTGTCGAAAGCCTTAGTAAGGTCAACGAATATGGCCGCAACATATTTGCTCTTATCTAGTTCATTATTGATTAACTGTAAGGCATCAGTAATAGCAGATCTAGTGCTTCCTTTCTCAACAAAGCCATATTGGTTGACATCGAACCCTAATGAGTCCTCAATAAAGTTTACTATTCGTTTGTTAAGAATTTTTTCAAATACCTTATTCAAAGTACTAGGTAAGCTTATCGGTCTGTAGTTATTAGGATCATTCTCTTCACCTGATTTGAAAACAGGAATAATTGCTACATCTTAAAACTCTCTAGGAAATATGCCCATCGACATAAAATTATTGAACTCGGAGACAACATGTGGAGCTATTATAGCACTGACAAGTTTCAAATCTTTAGCCGAAATGCCATCACCTCCAGCAGCAGAGTTTCTCGAAGAATTAATGCATGCCATCAATTCACCATCATTGGTTAGTTCAAGGAAAATAGACTTAGGATTGAAGGGAATGTGCTTTCTATCAAAGTTGGCAAGCTTTTTACCCACTGACCCAAAATGGTCCCCAACCAAATCAAGAGAAATATCCGAGCCACATTTCTTAGCTCTATTAAAGCCAAAAAGTTCCCTGTTTATAATTTGCCATATTTTTCTTGAACTTCCATCAGCTACATTTTTCTGATTATTTAAAACATTTCTTTTACCGGACCTAATCAATGAGTTAACCCTATTCTTTTGTTATCTGTATTTCAAATTAAATATAGAGCTGTTCTGGCTATTTTTCGTTTGTTTAAATAAACCTTTCTTTTTCTAATTTCTCGTAGAATCTCACTTGTAATCCAATTATTATTCCTAGTCTGAATCATTCTGATGGAAGTAGCTGCTTCTTTTGAGTTTTGAATAATTTGTATAATTTCAGAAATTGATAAATTATGATCGTAGTCCATACATTTACTTCTAACTGATTCAATAAATTTAATCTTATGTAAAATAAAAATTTTCTTTTTAACCATAGGCAATAAGGCTTTCCTCAATCCTTCCAAAGTAATAAGTAAAGTTTTATGGTCAAGTTCCGGCCAATCATCATAGTTAATATTAAAAGATACAATCTGATTATTTATAGTTGTGACAGCATTATCAAGGAGGGATACTCTATTTTCTGTTACTCTGGTAGGAAGGTTGTTCATTACAGTTGCACCATTCATATGTAGCATATTTAAATAATTTGATATAAAATTCTTATTTTCATCAAGAATATCGATATTAGTGTCAGCTACTACCATCAGGTTTTCGTAATTATGATATATACCGTCTAAATGTTCAATAAACTCACTGCAATTGTCGTTAGGAGCCCTATAAAAAGTACTAATATTGACAACTCCCCTATCACTATCGAGAGAGAAACTAACATATTATAACAACTATCAACCAGAAGAACTCTATACCCGATTCTATCTTTGATATAAATCGCAGTACCACCTCCTTAAAAGTGGTCCCTGCAGTTATAAATTGCATTATAACCATCAAGATTGTAAATGGCAACTTCATTAGTGCAAATCCATGTTTCGTGAAGAATAATAACATCCAAATTCTCATGCGAACTACAAAATGCCTCAATATCACTGAATTTATTCCTTATGCTTCTGATATTAGCATAAAACATTTTCAAGTTGGTGATACTACTCATATTTCAGAGGAATAATTTATTTTACTCTGAAAAATTCTTACAGCTTTGAAGCGCTCAGGGCAATCTTTATCATGAGCTGGATGCGATATTTCTTTATTCTTGGCGAACATACAGTTTGCACATTTCGCCGATTTGAATTTACAATCAATGGTTTTATGATTTTCGGCACAATCGGCACAAACATCCCAAACACTGCTGCATTTCCAGGCAAGATGGCCAAATTTTTGACACTTGAAACATCTCCTTACCGTTAGCTCTTCTCTGCAGAAATGAGAGTTAAAGTCAATATTAACATTAGAGTTAACTAATCTATTAAATAGTTGTCCCGGAACTTCAAATGTCAGAGAAAAAGTACCACCATTCCTAATTTCCCAACATTTTACCACATTTAGATTACAATTTGGTATGTTCGGGTTCAGCGCGTTAATCTCAGACAAGAGCCCACCACTATCAAAAGCTCTCTCCAGACCATGCACGATTAATCTAGGATTCATTTGTTTCGTAGGATCCACCGAATATGACTCACCCAGACTATCCCGCAATGAACCTGCAAGAACCTCTGTACTAGATAGGCTCATGTCTTCAGAGTAATTCCCACTCTTGGTAATTCCTTCTTATACACTCTAGGAATCTTAGCCTCAGCAGGCTTGAACGATTTTTTAATCTGGACCAATGTTTTATCCGCAGGTTGTTTACTTTTAGGTCTTATTATAACTCCTCCATTATATTTAGGCGATATTTTTGTCGGAGGGTTAGACAATGCAGCAGCGTATGACATAGGCAGTGTTGAGCTTCTTTCTATGATTTGTTTTTGTAAATCATCATTTTTTATAGTAATTAAAGAATTGCCTTCAATTAATCCAGCAATCTTATCAACTTTTTCATTATTGCCTTGATTTGCGATCGGAAGTTTGCTTTAATCGCCTTTGCTGCCGCAGGTTTATCATTAAAGCAAATCCAAAATACACAATCTCTAGCGATTTGTATGGCCTAGTATATGTTATCCGGCAATTCAAGGCAGTTCGTGTGTATCCACTTGCCACACCGTCCATCGCACTTCAATAAAGTCACTGTCACGGACTACTTTGTACATAATCTGCACTTGCTTGACATTGTAAAAAATATTACTGTTGTTTACTTATTCCATCCACCCTCTAATTTGCACTTTCCCAAACAAGTTTTTCTGCACGCACCGAATCGACAGCAACACTTGCAGCACAATCACACGACAAGTTATCAAGTGTTTGATTTAACTGAATCACTTCACTCGCGATTACTGTTTCAGAAATAAAATCCACTAAAAAGTTGATATTCATTCAAATGCGCCTTATTAATTTGCAAGTAGCTTTGGATCCCGACTATTCTTCGCAATCAATTGTTGAAACAAGAATGCAATTCGAGACATTAAATTACAAAAATTAAAAATTTTTGTTAAAATACAAATTTATTTAAAACCGATCTCAACTTTACCGAAATGTTTTCGCGATTAATTTTGATAGTCAAACGTGCTAACATTCTTTTCACTTTGGGTTTCGGTCCACCAAAATACAGTTTCCACTTCTTGTTGGCACTCTATCCAGCCGAAATCCCTTTAAATACACTACACCTGTTTTTCCCCACAACGATTGTTGTTTACACGACTGGCATGGAAAACTTAAGAAAACGCGTCCAATTAGAATCGTTTGGGATAATTAGCGTCGCGCAATTGAACTGTATAATGTTGTCACGAATATTCCGTGACAACCAAGTTGGTCGTACTACTTAAATGGCAGTGTTGTTGTCTTTGGGCCTTACATTTGCCCTGATATCCTGCAGCACTTCTGTGTAGGATCGGCCATCTTTGGGTTTAACGAGCAAAGCCTAGTGCTGGGGTCTTCGTCAGTGTTTTTTATTCTCCTGTTTTGCTTCAGGTCTTTTTCTTGATGGAAGTCCATGCAAACATTATTTTCTGGTACTTTTTGAAAGAGTTCTTTTGCGGGTTTTTTGTTGCTTTTATCGGCACTGTTTCAAAATCCTGATCTGGCATTCTACGCCCATCCTTCATTCTGTTCTCCCGATCTCCTTCGATTGGGCTTTTATTGATATTATTGATGGTAGAGCTATCTGCGCGTGCCCTTAAGGCTTAGTCGTCAGCGTTTCTCTTGCCATCTGCTCTTCTTTGGCCTTCTGGTCCTCTTCGGGATTAAACCAGCTCCTCCAATAATGCCCTATAGAGATTAAAAGCTCCTAAAGTTCAAGGAGCTTAAACTTTACTACTTGTTACGGGGCTTAAGGAGAATGTACAGGGATAGTTACGATAGCGAAAGGGGACACTCCTCCAACCACCGTCAAATTAAATGATTTTCAGAAGCATTCTAATAATTTAGTCTTCACAAGGTCAATTGAGTTAAATTTTAGGTATGTAGTGAAATAACATGTTATCTTATAAGTATTATTTGTTAACAAGAGTGGTAAAACTAATTTGAGAAGATGTTAAACTAATTTAAGAAGCTTTAAAACTAATTTAAGAAGAATTTAAGGAATGGCCACATAAGAATCTTTAGAGGTTATGAAATGAAATGGAGATCAGAAAACTCAACTAAACAATGTCATCTTCGCCAGCAGCAAGCGAAGCAAACGAATAACGTAAGCTCAGTACCAAATTATAGACAGTATTACTAACATCAGTAGAGAAACCAAACAATGCATACTGAAGAATACTGCAAATTAAATTCAGTCCAGTAGCAACAAAGCACACGAATACAACAACTCCCAGTATGCAATACAACGTGCCATACCATATAATGGCCGATACAAATCAAATCTTCTCGAACCCACTCTATTCAATACAGCAGATATTGAATTTAGTTCGGCATAAGCGAATAGCCCTCAAATTCCCAGTGAACTGTTACCATCGTACAAAAGACCAGTAAATTCGGTCGGGAGACGTGATAGGAACCTTTGGTGACGAATGTGCAAGTGATATTGAAGCTAGGCATGGGCAACAATCCAAATTAATACATTGTCTACAATGCTACACAATAGATCACAACCATCCAACAACAACCATTACAGCATCATCACCTTCAGCAATTTCTGCGCCGAAACACTCCCAACAGTCGATGTCCGCGGGACATCAACCATCTTATCAGAATCAAAACTTAGCTTTGACTTGCAACCATCATCGAAGTCATCATGCGTATATTTATAGCCAGCATAGCGACAACAGCAAGCACTGCACCAGCGGCAGAAAAGAGCATCCGCGCGACATCAACTTTAACGATTCTTTGTCGTTACTCAATTTATTTTTTCTTTTTTTTAAACCTCCATAAAAATTAAATAACGTGAATTCTATTACTAACTGTTACAAATCAAATTATCAGACTGTTCCTCATTACATTAAAATTTTGACGTATGCGTACAAATTTAAACTGCTTTTTATAGATAAACTGTATAAACATTTTGATACATGTATACAAATTTTTATAAAGAATGATCTAAAGAAATGAAAGGAAAAACAAATAAATAATTAGATGAAGATAAGATTTTTGACGGAGTGTCGAATATGGAAGTTTTGCAGTGATGATTTTAAGATTTTGATTGAGAATATCGGGTTCGCAAGTTGTGTAGTGAAGATTTTTAGATTTTGACTGAGAATCCGATATAAAAGTTGTGTGGTGAAGATTTTTAGATTTTGAGTGAGGATCCGATAGTACAGTGAAGGTTTAGGTTTTTTTTAAATTAAAAACAAAAAAAAAACAAATTGTAGGGTTGTATGATTAAGTAAAGGAGAACACGGTAATACATGAGTATATGGAGAATCGTGGAAAATTTTGAATAATTCAGGACGATTTCCGATTTCAAAAATGTACTTGAAACTTTTTAGGAAATGTATTTGATCAAGAAGAAGAATAAATAAGTTTTGTCAAAGAATCAACAAAGAATTTTTAGCAAAAGGAAGAGCAAATAATGTACGTCAAAAAGAAGAATAAATAAGTCAAGGAGGAAGTGATTGAATAATTATTGTCTCAAATTAATCTGTCAGAAGATGTAAAAAAAATATACCTACAATCAACGTAAATCACAACAATTAGTATAATTATCTATTTACAAAATTAGCTATATTTGATTAGTTTATAAATATTTCGCCAACAAATTTAATTTAGTTTAAAATGTAATGATCACTCTTTATGTTTTAAAATTTATTAATTATACTATATTTCACATACACCAAACTATATAATAGTTCTAAACAATGTATAAAATTTGCATAATTTATTTTACTTTTAAATTTTTCGCGAATTACAATTTTGGAGCAGGACCAAGTATAATTCAAATTTAGCAAAGTGAAATATTTTCTAGATAATTGCATAAAATAAAATTAGTTTAAGCTATTAAGACGTAAGGGATTATTTTAAACAGATACTTCGAATACTTTAAGTACTTATACTCAATTAATAAATGTAATGATCGCACATAATTTAAACACATTCATTCATTAGATGTAAAACATTCATTCAATTATATATTCAAAACATGCACACATAATCTAAAAACATTCATTCAATTATAATACATTCGATTTAAAATCATACATTCAATTATATATTAGAAACATTCATTTAATATCAAATACATTAGATCTAAATCACACACAAATTAACATACATGCAATTATTCATGTACATACAAACATTAAAATATTGCTTACCAATAGGTGGAACACACTTGAAATGTAAAACCTCAATATTCAGCACTCAATGATTTCGCTTTCACTTTCTTTCGTATTCCGAAAGATCAACAAAAATATTGCCATGTGCGTACACTCATTCAAATGGTAAGAATTTATGACCCAGAGAAAAGGTTACATAACATATACATTTGTGCGGTTATTGAATGTTGAGTAACAAATGCATATGAAGACATTATGAGGTATTAATTGATTTGTGGGTCTCGAGACCACACAAACCTTAGTACTAATTAATGAGGTCAGTAAGCAATAAATTAAGCATTTTATGTTTCAAGAAATTAGTATAAATACTGCAAGAAATTGTATATTCGGGATCAGAAGGTTCAGACTCGTTGGTTAATAAAGATTCGGCCATTGGTAGTTCTGTGGCTTTCGTAATTATAACACGATAAAAGAACATCTTTTGATCAAAACACTTTGGCTGGACTATTCGGCCAAACTTAGGGATAGATATACAGCAAAAAAGCTCTGCTTTGGTACTTTGTCTAATTTGGCCAGACGGCATATAGGTAATTTATCATTCTTTATTGTCACAATCCTATTTTAACATGGCGACCCTGCAAACTATAGGACAATCATGGAGGCTTTATTCGACTCAGCTGAGATGGAGATGCTGAATAGGAGATTTGAGGAGTTATTGGCCCGAGCAGAGGAAGAACTGCACAGAAATCGAGAAGAATATCAGCCAGAGGCGAATACAATTGTTCTGCATACACTCCAGCACCAATTAATGAGTTAGGTCCAAAAAGTTTAACTGTGGAGGAGTACTTGAAGAAGCAGAAGCGACCAACACCTACGGTTGAGACTGAACGCAAGCGGAACAAAAGAAAATATCGGGCAGGGCGTAAAGCAAAAGTACAAGGTGAAAGGAAAGAATTGCATCGATTAATAGTAATTTCGGAAGGAGAAGTGCAGAGAAGCCTGTTCAAGAAGTTAAACTCGCTTAGCCGAAAGAGAAATGGGAAATAAGTGTTCAACTACGAACGTGAACGAATCGTTCATAATAGAATTTAAGCAGAGCATTGTCACTTCATAAAATTTTTTTTTAAGTTTTAACTATATTATACGTATATCATATTAAGAATAGAAATTATGTTAAAAGTAGATTGAACAGAAATATAAATGTTTACATTCAATTTTTTTTCAATACTTTTACGCTAAATGCAAAGGTTAGAAGAAATTATAAGGGAATCGGAACGACTTTTGGCAAATATTCGGAAAAGTAAAGATCGTCCCTATACAGAAGAGACTTTAAATTTGAAAGTGATACACATCGAAGGTTTAAGGAAAGAGGCAAGATAGTTGTTTAGTAGTGAGAAGGAAGAAAAAACTTTGGATTTAAAAGAAAATTTTGTGAGTTTATTATCTTTATTATTAGAGAGTCTTGACTGTATGAAAAATCAAAATTTAACAAAAATGGCAGAGTTTAAACTACAAATTTGTATGAAAACAATTTCTGTTTTTGATGGCTGTTATAAGTCACTTCAGCAATTTTTGAAATTGGTAGAGATATTTTATAAAACATTGTCTACAGCAGGGAAGGAAGCTCTCATTGATTTTGTATATAGTATAAAATTATCGGTTACTATACAGACGAAAAAAGCGGGTTCAGGAATTCCCAAGACGTTTCAGGAATTAACAGCAAAGCTGAATGCAAAGTTAAAGAGCCCAAGCACAATACCTCAGTTACATACCACTTTGAGTGGATTTACCCAGCGAAAACGAAGTGTCTCCGCTTATAGGGATAAGATTTCGGAGTTAGTAGATGAACTTAGTGGTCTGCAAATATCCGATCTTGGTCCAAATGTTACCCAAGAACAAAGAAGTTTGATTAGGAGGATGAATGACACATATGCATTAACAGTGTTCAAGAAAGGATTAAGTGACCAGCTGAGGAGCACTATCTTTTCGGCTAGACCGACAAGTTTCTCTGATGCTACAAATATAGGTCTTGAGGTAGAGAAGACTGAGTCGAGTCAAATGAATAATGTATTTTATTATAAGAAAAATAGAAATTATCGTAACCAGGGTTATAGGGATAATAGGAATGGTAAAAGAAATAATTATAGGAGACGTAATTATAATAATAATGACGGGAATAGCAATGGTAACAACAATGATAGCAATAATGATAGTTATAGTAGGAACAACTACAGAAGAAGGGATGACAATAGAAATAGTTCTGGTCAGACCAATACTTAAAACAGGGGTAATAATACCAATAACAGAGGTAATAGACGTAATGGTAACAGGGATAGTAATAATATCAACGTCGTACAGGAACAGGAAAACTTGTTGGACTCCGGAATGGAGTAAAGTTTCCTTCCAGACAAAGAGTCTATAAAATTTCGGATAATTATGCAAACTACATTAGTGTATTTTGCAAGAATGCATCTCAAAAATTGAAATTCGTTTCCTTGTGTAAATGTGAGAAGCTTAACAGCGACGAATTATTTTGGTCGGATGATAAGTGTAAATTAACGGCGATTACGAATGAAACAAACACATCTTATTGATCAATAGGTCTTGAGATGAATTTGAATGATGATGACGTTATTCATGGAACATTTTACATTGTGGGTTAAACAATTTCCTTTCAATACAGATGGGAGAAAAGGTAGAGATTTATTGGAAAAGTTCTTGTGCAAGATAGATTATGAGACCTACACAATATCTTTTCTAGTAAATGAGCAAGAAGTAATACTACCTATGCAATACAAGCAGAATAAAATTGGGCAGATTAAAATACCTGCCAGAATCGAAGCTATTTTCCCGATTAACTTAGAAATTAATGAAGACAAGATAATCCTGAATAAGAAAATAATGGAGGGTATATTTGTAGGGAATATCATTATACCATCCAGAGGGATCAAGCACATGAAAATTTTGAATTCAAGGGATTCCGAAGTCACAATCTATGGTATTGAAAATATTATCGATACTGTGCCTTTACGTAGGCATTCAAAGGATGTAAGTTTACTAACACTACACGTTTCAGTACATTTCTTAATTCCATCAACATATCTTCATATGATCCTAAAGCTAGAGATAGTCTTCTGGGGATAATAAATGAATATCAGGATGTTTTCCACTTAGGCGATGAGAAGCTGAGTGCTAACAATTTTTATACTCAAAGTTTAAATGTTACCGATAATATACAGGTGTATACTAAGAATTATCGACTTCCTAATTCTCAATATGATGAAATAAAAAAGCAAGTCCAAGATCTCTTAAAGAATGAGATAATTGAGCCACCGTTACTTTTGGTACCGAAGAAAAGTGCTGGTACTGAAAAGAAGTGGCGTTTAGTTGTGGATTTTTGGAGACTAAATACTAAAGTAGTCAACGGTAAATTCCCTTTATCCAGACAAGATGATGTCTTAGATAAACTGGGCAGGGCTAAATACTTTTCGACTCTGGACATGACTAGTCCATTCCATCAAATAGAATTAGAGAAAGAGTCAAGGCCATTGACAGCATTTTCTGATAACCATGGTCACTATCAGTTCAAGAGATTACCTTTCGGTTTAAAAATCTCTTCGAACAGTTTTCAAAGGATGCTCACAATTGCACTTTGCGGACTAGATTTCGAAGCTTTTCTTTATGTCGATGACATAATTGTTTTCGGATGTAGTATTAATCACCACAACGAGAATTTAAGAAAGGTCTTCGAAAGATTAAAGCAATTCAATCTTAAACTTAATCCTGATAAATGTAAGTTTTTGAAAACAGAGGTTGTCTACTTAGGTCATCTTATCACTAAAGATGGCGTAAAAACTGATCCTTCTAAGTACGAAGTAATCAAGGATTACCCAGTTCCGAAAAATGCGGATGAAGTTTGTAGATTCGTGGCATTTTGCAATTACTATAGGCGTTTTATTCCCAACTTTGCGAGCATCGCAAAACCCCTCAATTCACCTCTAAAAAAACGCAATTTTCATATGGGATGAAACATGTCAGAATGCATTTAAATCACTAAAAACGAAATTAATGGAACCACCAATATTACAATATCCGGACTTCGATAAGCCATTTATTTTGACGACTGATGCATCTAATTATGCATTAGAAGCAGTCTTGTCACAAGGAGAAATTGGTTCTGACCTACCGGTTTCATATGCAAGTAAATCGTTGAATAAATGTGAACTCAATAAGCCTATAATTGAGAAAGAATTACTTGCAATACACTGGGGTGTCAATCTTTTCAAACCATACCTATATGGCAGAAAATTTATTGTGGTGACGGACCACCGACCATTAGTTTCACTGTTTACTCACAAAAACCCATCTTCAAGACTTACACGAATCAAGTTAGATTTATCAGACTATGATTTCGAGATTATTTACAAAAAAGGCAAAATCAAGACAAATGCTGATGCCTTATCTCGCATTGAATTAAATACAGATATTTTAAAAAGTATGAACTCCACAGAAAGAGAAGAATCAGTACAGAAAACTTTAGCTATTACAAGGGGTATGAGTAAAAAACACGAAAATACAAGTGCACAAGACAGCAATGTAACTGATGAAAATATTCAATCGGAGCCTGATCAACTTCATATTTGGAATTACACATCGTTAAATGACGTCAAAATGTTACCCTGGATAAATAAATTAAGAAATCCTACACTAGAAATCGTACGGACGTCTAATGAAGTAATAGTATGTGTTGATAACGATAAATTTTCCAGTGAATCAGTTCCTGATGACAAGAAGTTATCATCCTTAAATATAAATCGGAGAGCGATAATCCTAAAAGAAACCTAGATTTCATTATGGAGAAACTCTTTGATGCTTTGCGCAAAATAAAAATAAATGGGCTCACGTTATCAAGCAGTGATAACTTATTTGATAGTGTACACATTGAGGATTTCAAGAAGATATATAACAAGTTGCAACTAAATTATAATATAAAACACGTTTAAAGACATATATATTAATATACACCCCAGCTAAAAACATTCTAAATAAAGATGTCCAACATAAACTAATAAAAGAATATCATAGTTCCCCCATGGAGGTCATCTAGGAGTTAGAAAAACTTTTTTGAAATTGAAACAAAAGTACTGTTGGAAAAATATAAGCGTTATGGTCAAAAAGTTTGTTAACAATTGTGAAGTTTGTGCTACTAGCAAATTATACAGGAACACTAAGGAAAAATTTGTACATACGAGTACACCATCGACAACTTTCGAGGCAATGCAAATTGACACGGTTGGTCCATTGAGACTTTCCAATCATTTCCGTTATATTCTTACGATGCAATGCGAATTATCGAAATTTGTTGTTGCCATCCCAATTGAATCTAGGGATGCGAGAACTATAGCGACAACTGTAGTGAAAGATTTTATTCTTAAATATGGGCAATTTAAACTTTTAAAATCAGATAGAGGTACGGAATTTTTGAATGAGCTAATGAAAGAAGTTGGTAGTTTATTAAAAATTGAGCAAATATTTCAACACCATATCACCATGAGACTCTAGGAGTAGTCGAAAGAAACCACAGGGTTCTTAATGAGTTCATACTCTCATTCACAGAAGATTCTGAATGGGATACTTGGCTTCCGTATTATACTTTCGCGTAGGAACCATCACCTAATGTAGATACTGGTTATACACCATATGAGTTAATTTTCGGAAAATTAGCATCTATACCAAATGACGAGAAATTAAATACAAAATCATACAATCTTGACAACTTTTTTGTGTGGTAGGGAGGTGAATGCTATTTATGCACAGAGTGTGGGACTCCCATGCTCGCAAAAAACCGACTGGACTACCCACCAAACACCTCCACTGTCAACCAGAGAACCTAGCTTGGAACCGTTTGACACATTACTTCGGGCCAGGTCTCGTTTTGTTACGCCGTGGGGCGCCTTCAAGCTGTGAAGTCCTTTTCCTAGCGGGAGGGGAGAGGGGAAGAGGGAATGCCAGGAGAGCGATCCCCCAGTCCCAGCACCCCCGGCTGCTGTGAGTCCCTTTTATATTTTAGGACTGCCCGAGCATGATGCGCCACCTGGCTCCATTTGTCAATCGATTCGAGCATCACCGCAACTATATTATCCGGGGTGAGCTCTCCCGTCTCCCTGTAGAGTTTCCTTCGCAGCCTGACCCATTTTGTACACGCAAAAAATGTGTGACAGGCATTGTCCTCCTCTCCTGGGCAAAACCGACAATCGGGGGACCGTGACTTGCCGATCTTGTGCTGAAACACCCATGCCCACTCAAAAGCTGGGTCAGATAGAAGTCAGTCCCACAATGCCTTCGACTAAGCCACGGTCTCACATCCAGGACGAGGCGCGCAGTCCTCCTTCTGTTCGTGCGATTCATCCAAGACTGCTGCCAATCGTTGAGCGAGCGCTGTCTCTCTTCGCGGACAACTATCTCCCTCGTATCCTCGTTTTAGCGCAGGTAAATAGCGCGGCGCTCTCTAGCAAGGAGGGCGACAGATATAACGCCTGCAACAACTCTCACCGCCGAGTCAGAGATTGTTGGATACGAAGATGCAATTCTCAGTGCTCCTCTTCTCTGTACCCGTGCCAAACGTTTTCGGTAAACCTCCTTGCTGAGAGCGTCACCTCATACCTCTGCCCCATGCAGTAGCACTGACCCTACAGCACTCATCAAGTGGCGTCTTCTTGATGGGCTGGGTCCCCCTATGTTGGCCATGAGTCGATTCAGAGCCGATATTCCCGAAGAAGCTTTCTCAGCCGTTGCCCTGATTTGCTCAGAGAAAATCATCTTCGAGTCTATCAGTAGCCCCAGGTACTTCACCGCTGGCTTCAATTCGATTGGTAAGTCGCCAATACTGATCATCCTTACTCTAGGGATTCTCTTTTTTGTCAAGATGACCACTTTGGTTTTCTCCAGTGCTAAACTGAGCCCGCGAGCAGTCATCCAGTCCCTCATTCGGCGCATTAGCATACCTAGCCTAAGTTGCGCTTGAGCAACGGTGCGTCCAGTCACCAGAGCCACAACATAATCCGCATAGCCGACCAAGCGCGATTCATCTTGCATCTCAAGCCTTAGTAGCCCGCCGTAAGACACGTTCCACAGGTCCGGACCAAGGATAGATCCCTGGGCAACACTCGATGTAATTTCCATCCTTCGTTGGCCCTGTGTCGTGTCGTAGAGCAGGCTTTGGTCCTTCAGGTAGTTCCTCAAAAGCCGCATTAGATATTCTGGAACATGGAAAGAGTATTCCAGCGTGTCCAGAATATCCACCCATCTAGCGGAGTTGAAGGCATTCCTGACGTCGAGTGTCACCAACAGGACGATCCGTCGCTTGGTGTGACTATAGTCCTCTGCCTTTTGAACCGCGTTCACCACCTCTGCAATCGCATCAATGGTAGAACGTCCTGCTCTAAAGCCGTGCTGGCGAGGAGATAGGTCCCCAGCAGCATGAATCGCGTCAGTGAGTCTTCCCTTGATGACTTCTAGCACTTTCCCAGCCGTGTCTAGAATGCATAACGGGCGGTTTTGCAGACGGCGATTTGGGATTTCCCTTCTCCTTGCTGATCAGCATGAGCCTCGCTACTTTCCATCGTACCGGGAAAACCCCATCCCGTTGGAAAGCGTTGAATGCGCTGAGCAGCAATTCAGGACAATGGTGATGCTGGAACACCATCTGGACCTGGAGCCTTCCACGCTTTCAATGAGAGGACTGCCTCCTCCAGTTCCAGCTGTGTGAAGAGTGGGTACTCGACTGCTGTTTCACCATGAACAGCGTCAACATGGATGGGATGGGCGGGGAAGAGTCCCCGCACTATTGCGTCCATATTTTCCGCATCGTGTATTCAAGGCTTCCGTGTGACCAGCTTGTAGCCAAGGTCCCACGGATCCTTGTTCACATGGTCCACTAGGTCTTGCCAGCAGCGAGCCTTGCTACCGTTGATCAGTTTGCGAGTAAATGCATTAACATTTACTCAAATCGTTGAAGCAGAGAAAGCCAAGTTTATTTTTAAATGCTTGAATTCAAATTCGTCGTCACATAATCAATTTATGAAAGTATCGCAGAAAAATCACTACAATGTTAGGGACGCAAATCAATTCATAATACGTTTTGCAAGAACGGATCGTCTAAAGAATGACGCTACGAATGATGCCTTGCGTATATACGACAATCTTCCAGATTCAGTTAAGGATGCAAACTCACTTATAGTTTTTAAAAAAGGCTTAAAGAATATTTATTTAACAACGATTAAATATCAGTGCCCTAAGTTTCTACATCGCATCTTAGGGCCTTTTTTGTGCCTATTGTCGAGATTGTATAGCAGAAAGACATTATTATGGAGAATCTCAGTCCAATAAACTTCAACATAGCATCTAAGGGCACTTTAAACCCTATCGTTGTTATGCTTGGATAGCTGTTATATCTTTATAACTCAGAGTTTTATTCCCACGGCGTATCACAAAGTTTTTTTTTTATCTCTGAGAGCTGATCACGAAACGGACAAGATGAGATTAATGGGATAACTTCACATAATTTGTGTGCCCCCCTTATACCGATGGTGTAATTATTGTCTGGGTGGCACACTTGAAGAAACGACGAAATGTGAAGTGAACGTCGCACGAGCGTTGTGCGACGAAGTAAGTGTGATAGAGAGAGTGGAAGAGAATGGAGGTATTTAAAAAAAAAGTATTTTTTGGGCGACTTATATTCTGCCAACCAGTTGCATGCCTCGTCACCGTTCCACGCCCGTTGGGCCTAACGTCGTAGCTTGTGACACTCTCTTCGCTTTTCAGCGATTTCAGTTGACCACCAGTACACTGGGGGCTTGCCGTGCCGGGGTCTTTGACGGGGTATAGAAGCGCAGCAAGCAGTCGTGATGATGCTCATAGTAGAGTTCACCACGTCTTGAGCTGCCAGTTCTTCCGTCCCCTCCAAAGCTCCCTGCAGCGGCTCACCTGCTGTGAGCATCTCGATGAAACTCTCGACGTCCATCCTTCCGATGTTCCATAGAGTTGTAGAAAGCCGAGAGCTTGGACGTCGGGAGACAGCATCACTTACCTCAAGCAGAATGCACTGATGATCACTGGCTGAGTAGTCCTCTAATACTTTCCAGTTGTGTATCCTCCATACTAAGGACTCCAAGGCGAATGTCACGTCCGGTATGGTTCCCTCACAGCCAATACGGCGGAAAGTTGGCGTATTTCCGGAGTTCAGTACAACGAAGGCCGTACTGGCCATCATTTCCAGGATTCGTTTTCCCCGCGGATCCATCTGATTCATACCCCATTCGATTGCTTTAGCATTGAAGTCGCCCCCAACGAGCACTTTGCCCTCTGCGTTCGAGACAGCGCTCCCCAAAGCATTAAGTTTGGCTTGGAAAGATGATATCGATTCGTTAGGCGTTAGGTACACACTAAAGGAGGTGGTCCCTGAGCACTGAACCCACACGAAACCATCCCCCCGTCCACAACTCTCCGCTTGAAAGTCACTGTTCCAAACCCAGATGGCGGCAGTACCAGTTTCATCAGAATACCATAATGCAGGACTTTTATTATGGTGTTGGTCACTCAGCAGCAAGAAGTCGGCTTTCATGTCCCTCGCAAACTGCTCAAGCAGATTTTGGGCGGTTGAACTGCGGTGTAGGTTTGGCTGCAGGATGCGGGGCATCAGAGTTCTGATTTCGCTTTGGCTAAGGCTTCCTGGGAAATCCGGCATTTTTCTGATCCCAAGACGTGTCCAAAATCACGTTTTGGATCAGCATCCTTGCCTCCTTCGTACCCTCTTTTCTTTTATGTCCCATTTCACCGCATTTGTAACATAGGGAACTCCTATCGGGTCCTTTGCATACTTGTGTGGTGTGACCATAACCAAGGCATTTGAAACATTGAAGAGGCGTTGCACTTTGCCGCTTCCTACAGACAACCCACCCTATTTGTACTTTGCCCTTGTTCAAAAATAGTTCGGCGTCCTTTTCGGTCAAATCAACTATGACCATGCGTTGTCCCCTGTTGTTTTCTGGTGTCAGTCCCGCTTTGATCCTTCCCACGCTAAGGAACTCCCTTTTGATGGCCTCCTCTACCTCGGCCAGATCTGTGACGTAGTCAATGTCTCGTATTTCGATCGTTGCCATCGGCTTGAGCGGGGCTATAGCTGCACTTTTGCCGAGGACTTTCTTTACTGCGTCACAGAATGCTTCTTTATTGCCGGCCTCTGCTTCGAATTCGACCAGTATGTGGCCCAACCGCGTTGGTCGTACTGCTTTAATGGTAGTATTGATGTCTTCGGGCCTTACGTTTCCCCTGATGTCCCGCACTACCTCCGCGTTGGATCGGTCATCTTGCCTGCTGCTGGGGTCTTTGTCAAGTATTCTCTCTCTACTGTTTTGCATCAGGTCCTTTTTCTGCTTGGGCGTCCACGCGAACTTTCCTTTCTGGCTTATTTTGAAGGAATTTCTCTGCGGTTTTCTTCGCTCCTTTCGTAAGCACTGTTTGGGTCCCGTGATCTGGTGCTCCACGCCCATCAAGTGCCTTTTCTTTCCTTTTTTTTATCCTGATGTCCTTCGATTGGGCTAGACGCCATTCTTTTATTGACTTTTAATGGTGTAGCTATTTGCATGTCGCCTTTAGATTTCACCCCAAGAGCTTCTTTAACCTTCTGTTCGGCTTCGGCCCTTAACCAGCTCCTCCAATAGTGCCCTATACGATCTAAAAGCTCCTCTAGCTCAAGAAGCCCCACCTTTGCTGCTTTGCTGATTTTTGGGGAGTCGGATGCAGATTGTATTCTTTTCAGTACATCTCCCGCTTTTTGGAGTAGCCTTTCTTCTTCATATCGCTGGGCTGCAATTGTACCTTGCAACCATCCTTTGGAGAGGTTATCGCTTTCCGCTTCCGAGTGCAGTACTACCGCCACATTTTCGACGTTGGCGGTGCAATCTCACGGTTTCTGGTCACTCGTTGCTTTTCGTGCCGTAATCTCTTCGTTGGCTTCTAGATTTTTCGTTGCAATGGCGGGATTTGCGACCCTTGCATCGGTCGCTTCGGTAACGATCGCAGCAGTGACAATCAAATTTTTGGTGCTCCTTATACTATCTTTCACTGCTCGAACACCTGAAGCGTCCTGCAGGGTTTCGCGCTTCTCCTTAATAAGACGCTCTGGCGTTCGCATCATTTTTTTGCTTCGCCCGAACGCCGCAGGAATCTCAGTCTGAACCAAACTGTCTGCTATTCTCCGTTTTTTGTCTGCCTTCACTGTTTTTGTGTCATTCTTCTTTTTGTCGTGGTTAGTACCGCTTTCGATGTACAGTTAATATCGTGGCTGCAACCGCTGGTTGCGTCGTCGTTGTTATTTCTTTTTTAATTGTTTCTTTTTGATGTTTTTGGTCTTTTGATTTTGTATGCTCCAGTTTTGTTGGGTCTCCCCTCGGAGCCACTATCTCCGGTCGTGTGTGTAGTCACCTTTTTGGTCCCATGGTTATCTTTGCAGAGCAGGGAGGCCATGCGAGGGTTGGCACAAGCTCTTATGGGGACAAGTGCTCAGAGCCAGACCAGTGCTAATCTGGAGTCCGTCTAAACCGAACCTACACCACCAATCCAATGATACAAACTTCGAACGTACTCCGAGGCTTGCCAAGGTTTTACCAGGACGGAGACGGTATGATAGTTGAATTGAAGCCGTTCACACGCGAGTTTCCCCTCGGCGCTACTGTGCAAAGCAACTAGGTCCAAAGCATCACATCCACCAACCCAAAGCGTCAATTGTAGTTCGTTGTCAAAAGCGTAGTCCAGATCCAATCAGAGTCGTTACCTCTCATCTCAGGTGGGAACCTCACGGCGACTCCAATATCCTCGGGTCCGTAGGGGAGGCGCTCCCCAAAGAATGCTAGCCTCCAAGATAGCTCTTGTCGACCGGCATTCCCCTTGCGGGAATTTTCTCGGGTACGTGGGGGCGGAGCTCCCCAAAGAATGCTAGCCTCCAAGAGTGCTCTTGTCGACCGACATTCCCCCTGCGTATCTTGATTACTTTGCTAATGAATTAAATCTAAGACTTAAAGCAACTATGAATAAAACTAGAGAGATAAAAGAGAAAGTTGAAAAGAATAGATTAGAAAAACAAATAGATATTAACCCAATAGATATTAAAATTGGTGATAAGGTAATAATTAAGAATAATAGACGTAAGAAAAACCAGAAACCATATTTGGGACCTTTCGTTGTAAAAGAAAGAAAAGGTGTAAACTCCATAATTGATGTTAATGGAGTACAAAATGAATTACATAATAATCAATTAAGACTGTACAAATGTTTGTAATTATGTTTGGTATTTTTAGTGTTTCGCTTAATACTAGTATACTCTCAACAATAAAAACGTGGAGGGTGTAATGATCGCATATAATTTAAAAACATTCATTCATTAGATGTAAAACATTCATTCAATTATATATTCAAAACATGCACACATAATCTAAAAACATTCATTCAATTTTAATGCATTCGACTTAAAAACATTCATTCAATTATATATTAGAAACATTCATTAAATATCAAATACATTAGATCTAAATCACCCACAAATCAACATACATGCCATTATTCATGTACATACAAACATTTAAAATATTGCTTTCCAATAAGTGGAACACACTTGAAATGTAGAACCTCAATAATCAGCACTCAATGATTTCGCTTTCACTTTCTTTCGTATTCCGAAAGATCAACAAAAATATTGCCATGTGCGGACATGCATTCGAGTGGTAAGAATTTGTGACCCAGAGAAAAGGTTACATAACATATACATTTGTGCGGTTATTGAATGTTGAATAACAAATGCATATGAAGACATTATGAGGTATTAATTGATTTGTGGGTCTCGAGACCACACAAATCTGAGTACTAATTAATGAGGTCAGTACGCAATAAATAAAGCATTTTATGTTTTAAGAAATTAGTATAAATACTGTAAGAAATTGTATATTCGGGATCAGAAGGTTCAGACTCGTTGGTTAATAAAGATTCGGCCATTGATAGTTCTTTGGCTGGCGTAATTATAACACGATAAAAGAACATCTTTTGATCGAAACACTTTGGCTGGACTATTCGGCCAAACTTAGGGATAGATACACAGCAAAGAAGCTCTGCTTTGGTACTTTGTCTAATTTGGCCAGATTTCATCAGGCTAGACGACATATAGGTAATTTATCATTCTTTATTGTCACAATCCTATTCTAACAAAAGGTTATTTTTTTATAGAAAGGTCGGCAAAAGGCGTAACTTCTCGCGTAGGATGCTTTAAGATGTGAAAGGATTTTGGGGGATAAAATACCCCCAAAACAATTGCATTCGGGTCGGTGTAGCAAGAGAGTTTGGTTGTTTCTTGTAATACTGATTAAATTTTCATTGAATTTTGTTGTTGCATGTAATTAATTGAATTGTTCAAATGAGCTAAATTTGATGTAAAGTGACAACGAACAATTCTATTTCACCATTTCTACCAATGGCCCACCCTGAAATCCCTATTATCTTGTCACGCTTTATGGTAATGGTGAAGCTTCGCTTATGAAGCATGACGATAAATGATTTTTTTTAATATTTGAAACACCATCATCACACATTTGAAGATTACAACAACCGAAAACAAAAGACTATAACAAACGTAAACCATTCAACAGCCATCATTGCAGCATCACCATCTTTAGCAATCTCTGCAGCTGGAACATTCCCAAAAATCTACGTGTCAGGGACATCAACCATCATAACTAGCCTCAAAACCTACCCTTGTCTTTGAAACGCAATCATCCTCGTCATCAACATGCGTAGACTTTCAGCAATCGTCACCACAATGGCAAGCATCGCAACAGCAGCAGCAAAGTATGTCTCAGGGCCGGCAACAAGCAGCAAAGACAACCGGCACAATAACAGCGTGCAAACTCACTATCTTGACATGCAAGCACATGCAAAGTGGGAAATGCTCGTGGTGAGACAACTTCAATATGTACTTTCCAGTAGAAGTGTATCGAGAATTCACGAGCTAACTTTGGTTTTGAGAGGAGCTGAGACATAACGGTGTACTTCTGTTCTCTCGTAGTGGCGAAGCCAGTCGCGGTCATTTTGAAGGTGTGAGTAGTAAAAGGCCAAAATCGGAGTTGAAACTAGAATAGGAGTGGAAAATGAACTAATCGAATGAAATCCGAAAGCAAAATGGATTGTGGAGCTCAGGAATTTGACAGTTGAAAGAGTTGCGGGGATAAAGAAATTTGAAAGATGAACTGACGTCTGGTGGCTTACAATGGTGCATCAAGATAAGAAAATTATCACGTAAACTTTGCAACTTGATTGATTTGGCCAAGAATGCTATTGTAATTTTCTTAGTGTGTAAGGTTAGGATATACATGAAAAAATTGAAAATCAAAAGTCACTTTCTCGTTTTTAGGGTTTTTGTAAAATAATTTCACAAAACCCTGCAAGCCACGTTTGGCTGTTGGTGGCCATATTCCGGAAACAGGTATAAATTCTATCAAGTGCAAGGTGCTGGGCCCTCGAAAAAAGACAGGCGTGCTTACTAGGTAATGTAAGGGGCACGAATGGCTGGAGCATATCAGTCACAACGGAAAACAGGACTGAATATATCCTGGAGGAAAGGGAGGCTGATAAATGTCAACATATGAAAGTGAAGATCTTTGTTGGGGCATTAGTGGGGTTGTTGGACTCGGGAGCAACTCACATTGTATTAGTTGGACCTGGTTCGCAAAGGTTGAAGGCACGAGAGCTGGGGCTACGGAAGCCAGGACAGTGATTCGGTCAGCGGATGGTGGTTGTGCCCTAGCTGAGGGGTAGCATGTGTACGAATTATGGTGGAAAGGTTAACAAGGTGGATGGAACTCCTTGTGGTGCCTGGCGTCCCTCACGAACTTATCGTGGGGGGTGAATTTCCTACGCTTTTACCGAATCATCTTGGACCTCAGTAGTGAGTCACGGCAGTTCGTTGTAGTAGCAGCTTGTGAAACGATGTAACGGAGGACGCGATTGAAGGTACAGGATAAGGCATGCTTGGAAGCGTTGGTCAAGAGAGAGTTTGGCCTAATGGGTTAGGCTATGTTTATGCCAAGGGGTTAGAAAATGTAATCAAGACCTTGTCTGAATTTATCAAGCAACGTCAATGCATATCAGCGCAGATTTGGTTGCAATGTTGCGGGTGGGAGTGATATAACCATCGCCAATCCTCTTAGTAAAGAAGAAAGATGGGAAGTTTTGTTTCCCTTTGGACTTCCAAAAATCGAACAGCGTATCTGAGAGGGATTGCCATACATTGCTTCTACAGTGAACAAGCTTCGGGCCACCAAATGCCTCTCCTCATTGGCCGTTAAATCGGCTTATTGGAAAATTCCGATCGCTCAGGAATCGAAGCCTTTTACTGCCTTTACGGTACCTGGATGGCGTTTTTTTTCATTTTAACTGCATGCCTTTTGGGTTGCGCAATGCTCTTGGGGCGTGGCAATGATTTGCGGACTGCATTTTAAAAATGTGAAAAAAGTTCGACAGTTCCTTGGAATGATGTCATGGTATCAAAGCTTTACTCCGGATCATGCCATGTTAACTGCGCTACTCATGAACCTATTACATAAAAATAGGAAGGTCAAATAGACGGACCAATGTGAGTTGGTTTTCTCACGCTACAAGACTATGCAATCAACAGCACCCATTCTCACGCGCCCTAACTTTTTCTTGCGTGAAAACGTGGTATGCTACCTTAGTTGTGATCCCTCCAAGGCAGAGAAAAATTACTCCACCACTGAAAGGGAGTGTTTGTTGGTGTTGTGGGCAGTGGAGATACTTCGGCCCTGATTGGAAGGGTCACAATTCATAGCAATCATGGATCACCACTCTTTAGTGTGGATTAATTTACGGGAACTAGCTGATCATCTGGCACTTTGGGTAGTGGGGCTTCAAACTATTGATAACGATGTTATTCATCAGAAGAGTAAGGAGAACTTGGCTCCCAAAACACTTTCCCGAGCACTACTGGAGGTGCACATGGTCGAGAAATCTAGTACAGAGGATATTGGGTATGCAAGCGTAAATTGAGAACAATTCTGCTAAATTACCAGATTGGCATATTGAAAGAGGAACATTATGGTTGCACCTACCTGGACAAAACGCAAAGTTGAGCGGGAATTCCTGAAAGCAGGTGGTGGCTAACCCAGGGTGGCCAGGGATCTAAATGCATTACCAAAATGACTCCACGGTAGGAGATATGGGGATCAGCTGAACTTATGACCGGATCGCTCTGTTACGGAAGCCGCAGTCCAAATATTGCTGGGTTTATGTACCGTCGTTTCTCTCTGTGTACTGTAAATGACAACATACATATACGAAAAGCTGTAAATTGTAATCAACGCATCTGTGGGCGTGGCGTCGTTTCATGGATTAGCAGAAGTGGGTGTGTATTCATACTCGTACTATGTTTCAAACATATTTACACAAGACTTCGCAATCGAACGTACCGCCTCAGTGGAACGAATTGGTTACACGCATTTGCAGTGAGGCAAATCGAGCGAAAGCTTGAGCTTTGTGGTTGCACCAGTCACGAGAGATGGCATTAAACACATTAAACAAAAAACATCACAGTTGATCTTTGATCTTTTAATTGGTAAATTGTCTTCATTATTGTAGTTGGTAAGCAATAAAGTCAGCATAGTTATAGTATAAAAGAAAATTATAGAAGCAAGAAAATCGAGAAGTATTTCTCCATTCGCTGGCTCAAGGCGTGCGCCCGAGCTTACTCTATCCCAAGGCACTTAGCCCGGGATAAGCGAATTAAGAAAAAGTTCAACTGCATACTCAACGCATCTGGCCGAGTGTAAGCGCCCCAAGGCAGTTATGCCCGGGGCCTGCAGTTGAACTAGTAATTGATTGATTTATTAATCTTACTGCATACTCAAGGCGTCAGCCCGAGTATCAGCGTCACAAGGCTTTGTGCCTGGGGCTAGCAGTTGGGTTATTAATCAATTGATTCGTTAATATAACTGCGTGCTCAAGGCGTCAGCCCGAGCAACAATTAAAGCTTAAATAAATTGATTGGTTTTTCTCAGGTTACAAAAATAATTAAAGAAAACAATAATCGTGCGAATTAACTGCTCCATAAACACTCTAAATTTATAAATATGCAAATGTATGACTTAATTAGCTTATTCTCTGATGTATTAATTAGGTGAAGTGAAATAATTCTCAAAATCTTATATGAGCCAGTAGCATGTAGGTATTAACCAGTGAGTTCTCTCTGCTGCTGGGAGCCTTGATCAGTTTGTGCCAGTATGCATGAGGTATGTTGAAAATGCAACGAATTGGCGCAGCCGGTAGGATATCGGTTTTGCAAACACCACAATGCAGCGCATTGTGTAGCAAGATTAAATGGGATGTAAATCTTTACTCCCAGCTGATATCCGAAACCACTCAATCCGTGTAGGATACCATTGCTACTTACACTGTCAATAAAACTAGATCAGTATTCGCAAATTTAAAAATGTCAATCACATTGATCATCTAAATAACAAAAATATAATATTCATATCCAATAATTTATGCAGAGAAATTCGATCATATTCCAAAATCTAATCTTGTCTATTCTAAATCATCTAAATAAACTTCTCAACAATTCAAACATAACTTAACGTACAACTTATCAAAGATATAATGTTCCAAATGACTAACATGCAAAACAACAAACAGTACAAATAAAAATTAACTACAAGCAAGCATAATGAAAACATAAATAACGAGCAAACAAACGCTTGTCCATTGTTATGACAACGTAACATCTTTTACCGTTCAAACGACCGAAACAAAAATAATAACAATACCACGCATCCAGATGAAAATTCAGGTTTTATCTTTAAATTGATCCAGCATAGAAATAAATCCTGAGAGCGTTTAATGAAACCAAGTAATCGGTACAATCTTTAGTCGCTACACGTTTATGTTTCATAAATTGATTCCATAGAAAAATATGCATTTGATTAAATAAATTAATGGGTAGGCATGTGGACCGTAATTTTTAATGCAATTAAATTCAAGTACAAACAAAATAAACAAACCGCGTGAACTGAATCAAAAAATTTACAGACAAGAGAAAATTTTTCAATACAAATGCTAAACAAGAAACTAAAATCATTTCAAGTTTCATTGAAATAATCCAAGTGGAGAAACTGTGTAACAATCGACTTTTAATTATTACAACCCAATACAATATAGGTCAACTCAATACAAACAAATTTACCCTTAAACCTGTTATCTCTTTCAATGCCTGTTTTTTTCCCCGCAAATGACAAAATATGAATTCAGCACTCAATTTGCAATTTCATAGTATTAGCAGTAATAACAAGCTGGGTAAACAGACTTACGCTCATGTTAGAAGGGTTTTGTACTCAACTTCTCAGAAATGCAGTCACCAGCAACAAATAAAGTCAAGAAATATGTCAAAGAGATGTGAACGTTTATAAGAAAATTCATTGTTTTTCTATTTTCAACGGGCGGCATTTTGTTGCAAACCAATAAAAACTCACTCAAACTCCAAAAAATATTAATGTTATTGCCCTTATTTGAAAATTTCAAGAATATCAAATCAAAATTGCAGTGACTGATTCGATGGAGAGTCCGTAAAATACCAAAATCATGTGTTCTTGTTGTTCTAATTGGAGAAACTTCAAATGACTATAACTTCCGTGTATATCATTCCATTTTCATCAAACTTTCAAAGTTTTAGGATCTTCCATAGGACTACTTAAATATAGAATTTCGTTAAGTTTAAGGGTACCTATGCGATTTTGTTGGGGAAAATGTGAAATTCGAATATCATACTATTATTAGCAAAGTTGAGAGAATTTCCGCGTCTAAGGTATTTGTTGTTGTTTTCCTCATAAACACCTCCACCCCTAATTTTTTCAGTTTTTTCGAATCACAGGTGTCCAATCGCGAGGGGGGACACACATTTCTCATGTATTTCCCCTCCCTGTGCACCCCTCGAAGCAAACCTTGCAAACTAAGACCCGTTTTGAAAAGTTATCATTAAGGCCTTCCATTTGATACCCATATCGGCTACCTTTGATGAAATTTTTTTTCGGGGGGTCACTCCCCTATATGGGAAGACCCCCCTTAAATACCTTATAATATTTTTTATAGTTGAATTTTGAAGAGAGCACCTCTTTGCACCTACACACAAAATTTGATGTTTCTAGGTTAAGTAGTCTCCGAGAAAAACTGCTGTGACACACGGACGGACAAACAGACGGACAGGCAGGACGCGATTTTAGTAGGGTTTTGTAAAATTATTTTACAAAACCCTAAAAAGGAAACTAGTGGCAGTCAAGCCGATAAATCCCGGCAAGCATTTATAAATAAATAGGAAAACCCAATAAGTTGAGTGGGCCCCCAAAAACACACTGTCGACAGCCACAAATGTGGTCCCTTCAAAACAAAACTGTCGGCAGTCACTCATCCTTTAGTCTAAGTAAAAAAAAGATAGCCTCTGAGCTGTTGGTCAGGCACCATCAGCAGACACGCTATTCTGATGTCTATGTTACATAATTACAATAGCCTCTGAGCCGTCGACCGAAGATGTCGGTGGACACGCTATTTTTAATTACAAGTCGGTAAGAAAACCAACAATAGTCTCTGAGCCGTGCGCCCTAGTTGTCAGCGAACATGCTATTTCCAGTTATAAGGCACAACAGAAACTCATAAAAGCCTCTGAGCCATCGAACGAAGCTGTCAATGGACACGCTATTTTTAATTACAAGTCGGTAAGGAAATCGACAATAGCCTCTGAGCCGTGAACCCTAGTTGTCTGCGGATACGCTATTATTAGTTGTAAGTCACTAAAGAAATAAACAAAAGCCTCTGAGCTGCCCGACTTCACCTGTCGGCAGACACGCTACATTTAATATTAAGTCGATATACCAACCAATCAGAGCCTCTGTGCTTTTGAACTAAAATGGTTTGCAGACACGCTTCCACTAGTCACTACGTATCCCTGCTGAATAAATACATTCTAACTGCTAACTACTAAATAACTCACCATATAAATCCCTGTGGATAAGCCAAAAAATTTAAAACCCACCCGTTTCCCACGCTTCCATATTACACGTATCCTCGAAATAGAGATCAACAATTTTAACGAACGGCTAATGTAGTGACCTCGCACGGCACTGCACTGTCTTCCAGCAAGTCTGAGACAGCTTTACGCTAAACCAAACAGGGTCTTAAATGAAGGCCGAAACTATATGCTCCTTTGCCCAACATATAGTGATAGCTTTGCTTCGACTCTTTCTCGCAAGATGTTTTTAACGTAATATTTCTGCTTAACAGCCCACCTATTTCCAACTCTTCCACTTTACACGTATCCTCGAGATCGAGGTCAACAAATTTAACCAACGGCTAATGAAGTTACCTTGTACGGTACTGTACTGTCTTCCAGTAAAATATGGGACAGCGTTACGCTAAGCCAAACAGACACTCCCTAGGGAGAAATTCGATGGAACATATAGGGTCTTAAATGAAGGCCGAAACTATATGGTCACATGCCCAACATATATTAATAGTTTTGTTTCGACCATCTTTTATAATACTCTTTCTCACAAAATATTGTTAACGCCGTATTTTATTGTATTCTAACTGCTAACTACTAAATAATTCACCAATGAAACCCCTGTGCATAACGTAAAATTTTAAAACCCACCCACTTCCCAGCCTTTCACTTTAAACGTATCGTCGAGTTCGAGATAGATAAATTTAACCAACGGCTAATGAAGTGACCTCGTACGGCCCTGTTCTTTCTTCCAACAAAATCTGGGACAGCGTTACCCTAAATCAAACAGACACTCACTAGGGCGAAATTCGACGGAACATATAGGCTTTTAAATGAAGGCCGAAATTATATGCTCCCATGCCCAACATATAGTGATAGTTTTATTCCGACCACCTTTTAAAATAATTCTCGCAAGATATTTTTAACTTAACAATTTGCTGAAATCATTCAAAGTTAATATCATAACTTTCAAGCTTAAGCTCTTTTTCTTCTCATTTTATTTCCTCAACAACATTCATTATAACACACCCAACGATTCTATAAGCAAATTTCAAAATAACACGTAGTCTTCGATTTATCAATAATCTGCAGCTATTTACACATAGTTAAAAGACAGAGCTGTATGTTTCAAATAAAGTTCCCTTTGTACTATCTCATATGAATACACGAGTGTGCAATAGACAATTTCAAACAATCAGACAACGATTAAAGGCAAATACCTTAAAAGCTACATAATCCCACAGCAAGCCCTACCCACTACAAAATACATAAAGCTAACCTTATGGGAACAAATAATCTTCATTACAATTACCCACCTACCACAAATTAGCATGTCTAATGTACATAGCATAGACTTCCGAGCAATTCGCGCATGTGAAAGCTATGAAAATAAAAAAAAAAACATACAATTTGCTCATTCGTTATTGCAGAGACAAAGCTATTCTCCTTATCATCTTATCTTCAAAGCTCATTTAGCATCTTCATGTAAATTATCAATCTTTGTCTCCCACTAACAACATTAACGATCCACATTAAGATAATAGCTTAGGTCCCACACTCCGTAGAACCAATTTAAGCCGAAGCAAGAAGCAATAACAACGCCTCGCAAGCCACATCGATAAAAAGCTATTCTCTTGCAAAATTCCTCCCGAAGCTAATAATTGCCGAACAAAAGCCATCGTATCGATCTTATGTTCCCCGTGTACAATTTAACTGGATTGTTCCCAAAACAAAAGAGCATCTAAAGCTTCATATGCTCGTACTAATAAAATTTCCCTACTAACTTATTAACATATTAATTACAAAGTATAGTATATAACTAAAAGCTTATTTAGCAAGCTTTTCGTTATAGTCTATGAAAATTTAATGATGAAGAAGAATGGTACAAATGAAGGATTTTCCTTTCAAATTCAAAATCTTAGAAAGCTTTGACAAAGGCAAAAGAAAAAATTTAATAGAGTAAAGTAAAAATTAAAAATGAATGTAAATGTTTATTTTTTTTGTTTATTTTGGAAACATTATTGTTTAGTTTGGAAACATTATTGTTACTACCAACCATCAATAAAACAAAAGCTTGAAAACGATACAACAAACAACAAGTTGGGTAGACAGACCTATGCTCATGTCAGAAGGGTTTTGTACTCAACTTACAAAATGCAGTAACGAGTAACGAATGAAATCAAGAAACATGTCATGTTCGAGGATCATACTATTATTAGCAAAGTTGAAAGAATTTTGACTTCTGAGGTATTTGTTATAGTTATACCCACAAATATCTCCCTCGATAATTATTTGAGATTTTTTAAGATCACGGGTGTCCATTCGCGAGGGAGGAAACACATTTTTCATGTATTCCCCATCCCCCCCCCCCCTATGCCCCCACTGAAGCAACAACTATCAGTTTAAGAACTGTTTTGAAAAGCTCTCATAGAGAACTTTCAGTTGATACTCATATCGGCTACCTTTCATGAAATTTTTTTTCAGGGGCCACTCCTCTGTACTGTAATCATCGATTCATGGCCTGTTTTTTTAAGATCTTAGAATGGTTACAAAGCCCTTTTGCTAAGAGCTCTCTCCTGCCTTTCCGACTTGTTTCAATTGTATATACTCATCTTCATGATACCTATCATTCCTGAAATTTTCATGCAAATCCTAGCAAAGCTGTAGTTTCTAAGTCAGTAAAAAGCGCATATGGCTCCATAGCCATATGTTTCCATAGTAATACAGGGCATATTGTTCCATAGTAATGCAGGAAAATTCAAATCGCTTTAACTTCGTTAAATATTATTCGATCTTTATGAAACTTTCAGGAAAGATTGATCTTATAAATAGTCATCTGTGTGCTAAATTTTATTGAATTTACGGGTACCGTTTGGACTTTATCCAAGAAAACATAAAATCGATAAATCATACTATTACTAACAAAGTTGAGTGAATTTCGACTTCTCATGTATTTGTTGTTGTTGTACTCATTAAGGCCTACATCCATGATTTTTTTCAGATTTTTCGGATGGAAGGTGTCCAATCGCGAGGGGGGGGGGGGGTACGCGAAAAGTTCGTACATTTCCCCTTCCCCTGCCTCCCTCGGTACTCATAAGGCAATTTTAGGAATTGTTTTGAAAAGATCTCGTTAAGACCTTTCCAATGACACCCTACTCGACTACCAATGGTGAAAATTTTTTTTTGGGGGGTCACTTCCCTATATGGGGAGACCCCCCTTAAATCCCTTTGAAATTTTTTTCCACTAGTGAACTTTCAAGAGGTCACCACTTCTGACCTTTCCATAAAGTTTCATGGCTGTAGCCTCTATAGTTTCGGAGAAAAAGTGCTGTGACATACAGACGGACGGACGGACGGACGGACGGACGGACGGACGGACGGACAGACGGACACAGGTCGTGATTGCAATGGGGTTTTGTATTTTAGTACAAAACCCTAAAAATTAGTGTTACGAAGCTAACGCAATACCAAACGAACTTTATACATAATACAGTTTAAATCTTGAAAGAAATCTGAGCAAAGATATAAGCAATGTAACAGTACAAGAAACAGAACGAAATATAGCTTAAAAAGAGTTGTATAATTTGAATAGACACAAGCAAAAAAATAAAAGCAATGCCTTTCATATAATATGACAAGATTAATGAACTCAAAACAAAACAAAATATATTGTAAATACCCAAATAAGCGAAAATGTATATATTTGTGAAAAAAAAACAAAACTGGATTATATCTTCATGTGCATTATCATTTTAATATATAAGTAAAGCAAAGCAATAAAACAAAAACAAAATAAAACAAGTTGGGTAGACATACCTATGCTCATGTCAGAAGGGTTTTGTACTCAACTTACAAAATGCAGTAACGAATAACGAATGAAATCAAGAAACATGTCATGTTCGAGGATCATACTATTATTAGCAAAGTTGAAAGAATTTTGACTTCTGAGGTATTTGTTATAGTTATACCCACAAATATCTCCCTTGATAATTATTTGAGATTTTTTAAGATCACGGGTGTCCATTCGCGAGGGAGGAAACACATTTTTCATGTATTCCCCATCCCCCCCCCCCCTATGCCCCCACTGAAGCAACAACTATCAGTTTAAGAACTGTTTTGAAAAGCTCTCATAGAGAACTTTCAGTTGATACTCATATCGGCTACCTTTCATGAAATTTTTTTTCAGGGGCCACTCCTCTGTACTGTAATCATCGATTCATGGCCTGTTTTTTTAAGATCTTAGAATGGTTACAAAGCCCTTTTGCTAAGAGCTCTCTCCTGCCTTTCCGACTTGTTTCAATTGTATATACTCATCTTCATGATACCTATCATTCCTGAAATTTTCATGCAAATCCTAGCAAAGCTGTAGTTTCTAAGTCAGTAAAAGGCGCATATGGCTCCATAGCCATATGTTTCCATAGTAATACAGGGCATATTGTTCCATAGTAATGCAGGAAAATTCAAATCGCTTTAACTTCGTTAAATATTATTCGATCTTTATGAAACTTTCAGAAAAGATTGATCTTATAAATAGTCATCTGTGTGCTAAATTTTATTGAATTTAAGGGTACCGTTTGGACTTTATTCAAGAAAACATAAAATCGATAAATCATACTATTACTAACAAAGTTGAGTGAATTTCGACTTCTCATGTATTTGTTGTTGTTGTACTCATTAAGGCCTACATCCATGATTTTTTTCAGATTTTTCGGATGGAAGGTATCCAATCGCGAGGGGGGGGTACGCGAAAAGTTCGTACATTTCCCCTTCCCCTGCCCCCCTCGGTACTCATAAGGCAATTTTAGGAATCGTTTTGAAAAGATCTCGTTAAGACCTTTCCAATGACACCCTACTCGACTACCAATGGTGAAAATATTTTTTTGGGGGGTCACTTCCCTATATGGGGAGACCCCCCTTAAATCCCTTTGAAATTTTTTTCCACCAGTGAACTTTCAAGAGGTCACCACTTCTGACCTTTCCACAAAGTTTCATGGCTGTAGCCTCTATAGTTTTGGAGAAAAAGTGCTGTGACATACAGACGGACGGACGGACGGACGGACACAGGTCGTGATTGCAATAGGGTTTTGTATTTTAGTACAAAACTCTAAAAAGCAAACAAAAGTTTTAATAGAAAGCCTTTCATGACAAAAATCAAAGAGCTTAAAATAAAAACAAAAAACATATTGTAGAAGATAAATAAGCGAAATAGTATATAATTGTGAAATTAATTATAATTCATCATAAAATAAAAATTCATTGCATCCTTATAAGTACGTATCAAGATTCTAGTCTGTAAAAAGAATAAAACAAAACCAAATGAAAATACCTAAAATTAGTTAAAAAATTCAAAGCAAGGCAACTCAAACAAAGATAATGAAAAAACTACGTCATTATATTTCAATAAGAAACAAATATTGTAATCAGAAATGAATATTGAAAGGAGCATAACATGACTTTTTATGAAACGATAAGCAAGGGGGATAAAAATTCGATTAAAATCGTTTTAATTAGTAATTTTTAAATCAACGTTCCAAGTTTATTAATTAAAACAATGAAGCAAAAACGAACACCTTTCACGGCAAGGCTCTTCAAGCCAGTCGTGAACTTTTCTTTCCGGTGGGGAGGCAATGTTACGGGAGCCGCACTCCAAATATTGCTGGGTTCATGTTCCGTCGTTTCTCTCTGTGTACTGTAAATGACAATATACATATACGAAAAGCTTCGAATTTTAATCAAAGCATCTGTGGGCGCGGTGTCGTATCATGAATTAGCAGAAGCGGGTGTGTATTCATACTCGTATTATGTATCAATCATATACACACAAGACTTCACAATCGAACGTACCGCCTTAGTGAAACAAATTGGTTACACGCATTTGCAGTGAGGCAAATCGAGCAAAAGCTTGAGCTTTGCGTTTGCACCAGCCACAAAGAGATGGCATTAAACGCATTATACAAAAAACATCACAGTTGAACTTTGATCTTTTAATTGGTAAATTGTCTTCATTATTGTAGTTGGTAAGCAATAAAGTCAGCATAGTTATAGTATAAAAGAAAATTATAGAAGCAAGAAAATCGAGAAGTATTTCACCCTCTGAATAACTAAAAAGTTTAATTAAAGTAAACGTAAATCGAGTAAATTAACTGTTCCATTATTATTCTAGATATATACTTATGTAGGCATAAGACCGCAATATCATGTCCTGTTATAAATAAATTAGCTTTGAAGAATTCATTGTAATTGTATAATCAAACAAAGAAAAAAATAAAACAACGCATTAAACAAACAAACACCTTTTCACTGATCTAGTTGACACGCATAAAGTAGCAGGTAAGTATTCTACAGGAATATTTTCTCTCCCCGGGAGCCATGATGTGTATATAAGATACACATCGTATCAAGCTCCCAGCGCATGCGAATACATAGGGTGTACTGGCATTATGCAACAGTTCAATGGTTTTATTGATGAGGGCAGATATCAGCCGATATGTAAGAAGGTGTACAACCTGCCAGGCAACCAAGGTGGAACGTAGGGCACGATAAGGTCTGATGTCCTCCAGAGTGGGTCAAGACCGAGAGACCTGGGAAATGGTCTGCGTTGATTTATTGGGACCTTTACCGCGGTCTACCCAGGAAACACTTTAATTTTAGCAATAGTGGACTACTTTACTAAAATGTCTCTACTCTTTCTACTTAAGAAGCCAATGCACTGGAGGAGTGAGCTTTCCTAATGTTTGGGATCCCTCACAGCTTATATGTGACAACGGTGTCCAATTCCGTTCTGGGGAGATGGTAACTGGTTAAAGCGGGGATCTATAATTCACATCGTTTTACCATCCGCAAGACAACCCAGCTGAGTGCATCAACCAAAATGTTAAGCGGATGCTCAGAGCTTATATGGGGAACAATCACCGAAAGTGGGACGTACATCTTCCCAAGATCTTCATGAACTTCGCCCGGGAGATGGAGATTTCGCGGAGGGCACCGAACTCAACGACCAACGAAGGCCAGGTCAGGTGAGGCGCGGAAGTTGAAAATGGTACCTGAGATGGTAATTGAACATCTGAAGGATTCTACAAGCAGAAACACGCAACGATACGATCTCTAGAAGTGACTACCTCCATTTAACATGAATGATTTTGTCTGGAAGCGGAGTTTTGCAGTGTCATATGCCACAAAATACTACCCTATGTAGCTAGCTCCAGAGTACTTGGGTCTATTTAGAATAAAGAAGCGTGAGTCTTTATCTAGGTTTAAGCTGATGGACATGGATGGACAGAATGCAGGCACATGGCATGCCAAAGACCTGAAGCCTTATATAGATTAGGCCAACATAGATAAGGAAGTTTTTTTTTGTGGAATATCTTGGCAGTTTAGTGTAAGGGAATTTGAGCGTAAGAATATATAATGATAAGGTATATTTAATGTTCTTGGCCAATCCGCATCCTATTACTGGAGGAGGCTATGAAGAAACTGGAATATCAGTGATAGAATGATCTGATTCGATCTTCGAGTCATGTTACAAGCTTAAGCATCGTTAGTGGATGGTACCCAACTATATCGGCTGTAGTTATTGTTGAAGAACACTAAAAATAAAAAATAATCGTACAGATCTTTACCTTGTTGTTAGAAGGAATTGAATGGATTAGAAATTAGTATTAGTCAGTATAGGAAAGGAGGTTAAATAAATGTAAGGCATAGTTCGTAGTAAAGTTAGCTGGGGGGATATAGGCCAATATAGGGACTAGTCGTATTTGTATTAAGTTGTAGAGTTTAGGAAGATGAGCATTAAGTGGTCCTCATTACCAATAATGGTAGTGGGTCTCTTATATTGCAGTGAACTCATCACACTCAGAGTACGCTTTATTTTCTTCACTAGGTTGATGGAATGGTGTAAATAGCTTAAAAAGAATGTTTGTGTAGGATAGCAGTAATTAGATGTGAAATGAAATACACTTATTGGTTTGACGTATGAAAATAGTGACTTAGTAGGCATAACGCAGGCTTTATCAACGTTTCTTTTGGCGTGTTGTCCATGCTTTTTCTTCATTTAGGGATCACGCTTTCCTTTTTGTTTTCTTTGTGGTTTTTTTTTCTTTCCTTGGAGTTTTAAGCTAAAATGTAGTAAGTAGAGTGCAACTCATTTAGCTCAGTATAGTAAAATACGATCAATTCAGTGAGATAGAGAGGTACTTAAGTAAATTTGTAAAAGTAGTTATCTAGTGGTTAAGGGAAAGAACATCGGTGACCAGGTTTTAGAGAGGAGCAGCTGCACAATGGATCGTAATGGTAGTCTCAGATGAGTAACTGAGCTTCATGAAGAGTAGTAAGACTAATAGGTAGGAAGTAATGAGATATTTTCGGAGTAGTAACCGTTTGAGAAGTGGATGCCTGTAGAAAGTGAATTACAAAGAAATCCTCTTGAAGCAGGGGGTAATCTTATGGGGATTGAGGGGAATGTTAAGGGGTAGAAACGATAGTTAAAAGGGAGACTCCTCCAGTGACCGACAAATTTAATTGTTTTCAGACACCTTCAATCAATCGGGTTTCCACTAAGCCAATTGAAGTAAATGTTAGCTATGTAGTGAATTAACATGTTATCTTATAAAGTACTTTTTGTTAACAAGAGTGGTGTAACTAACTTAAGAACATTTAAAACTAATTTTAGAAGATTTAAAACTAATTTAAGAAGAAATTTAGGAATAGCTACATACGAACCGCAAGAGGTCATGAGATGGAATGAAGATAAAAAAACTCAACCAAACAATGTCATCTTCCAGCAGCAAGCATAGCAAATGAATAGCGCATTATCAGTACAAACGAATAACGCAATATCAGCAGCATTATCACTATCACTCAAGTTCAATTAAAAATCAAAAATAAATGCAGCTAATGCAGTAGCAGAGAAATCAAACAATGCGCACTGAAGAATACTGCAAATAAAATTCAGCCCAACCGCAACAAAACATGCGAGTACAACAAATCCAAGTACAATATGTAATACAATGTGCAGCGTGCCATACGAGACAATTGCCGATACGAATCAAATCTTCTCAAACCCATTCTATTCAATACAGGAGATATTGAATTTAGTTCCGCATAAGCAAATACCCTCAAATTCCCAGTTCAGTTTTACCACTGTACAAGAATCCAATGAATTCGGTCGGAAGATGTCACAGAAACCTAGATGATGAATGTGCAAGTGATGTTGAAGCTAGCCATAGGGAACAATCCAAATCAACACATTGTCAACAATGCAACACAATAGATCATAACCAAAACCAACTAAGTGTTACAAGTCTTCTAGTCGAAATTTGTATTTGTAGTAGTCAGCTTATTTATGGCCAGCTGGCATGAGCTATCAGCTTACTTCAACAAAATGCAAAAGTTTGTACGGCGTAATATATTCGATGTTTCACATGAAAAAGGTACAAATCACATTCCTTGCATGCTACAAATTCACTTTGTACTGTCCACTGTACACCTACACCTATTCGAATAACCAAATGAAACACACATTCAACTCCTTCCACTGATAGCTAGCTTGAGGAAGTAAACAATTCCCATTCTTTTAACTTTGAACATCAATAAAACATGAACGGATGTACGAGTATGAACTGAAACGAAATTGACTTCAGAAGGAGAGTTACGATCTTCTCCGTGGACCATCCAAACTTCACAACTGAAATCCGTCCTGAAACCGTACGAAACTTCGAATTTCCGGCAGCACCTCTAAATTTCTCTATATAATTTCATATAAACTAAGAAGCAAAGTCAGCTTACATGTGGTATATGGCTTTCTAACAACAACAATTACAGCATCACCACCTTCAGCAATCTCTGCGACGCAAAAACTCCCACCAGTCGATGTCCGCGGGACATCAACCATCTTATCAGAATCAAGATTTTGCTTTGTCTTGACTTGCAACCATCATCGACGCCATCAGGCATTTATTTGCAGCCAGCGTAGCTACAACAGCAAGCACCGCACCAGTGGCAGTAAAAAGCATCCACGCGATATCAACTGCAACGATTCTTTGCTATTACTCAATTTATTTCTTCTCTTTCTTAAATCCCCATAAAAAGTAAAATAGATTCTATTACTAACTGTTCATATTATCAGACTGTACCTCATTACATTAAAATTTTGACGTACACATACAAATTTAAACTACTTTTTATAATTACGTACAAATTTTTATAAAAAATGATCTAGAGAAATAAAAGGAAAAAAAATAAATAATTAGTTGTAGATTACTTTTTTCACGGAGTGTCGAATATGGAAGTTGTGCAGTGAATATTTTAAGATTTTGACTGAGGATCCGATATAACAGTTGTGTAGTGAAGATTTTTAGAATTTGACTGAGAATCTGATATAAAAGTTGTGTGGTGAAGATTTTTAGATTTTGAATGAGAAACCAATAGTAGTGTATGAAGATTTAATTTTTTTAAATTAAAAGCAATAAAAATTGAATTGTAGGATTGTATGACTAAGCAAAGGAGAATAAAATACTATATATGGAGAATCGTAAATAATTTGGAATAATTAATGACGAACTTATATTGCGTTTTAAGAAATGAATGATTTCAGAAAAAATTAAGAGGAAGAAGTAGGATTAAGCAAAATATTGGACAAGATATTTTATATTTATAAAAGTATCTATATTAGTTCTTCCGGTTTCAAAATTTTATTTGAAACTTTTTAGGAAATGTATTTGATCAAAAAGAAGAATAAATAAGTTTTGTCGACGAATGAACAAAGAATTTTTATCAAAGGGAAGAACAAATAATTTACGTCAAAAAGAAGAATAAATAAGTTTTGTCGAGGAGGAAGTGATTGAATAATTATTGTGTCACAATACATCTGTCAGAAGACGTTAAACAACAAAAATCACAACAATAAGTATAGTTATCTATTTACAAAATTAGCTATATTTGAATAATTTATAAATATTTCGTCCAAAAATTTAATTTAATTTAAAATGTAAATATCACTGTTACAATGGACAATTTGATCAGATATATGGATAGTGAGCTTCTTCATGTTGTACCAGCGAAATTCCGGTACCATCTAGCAATTAGCACCTCCGTTGTTCAGCACTTCCCGACAGGACAAAGGATTAAGGAAAGGTTTTCCATATCCACACTAACAATATCACAAATTATTAGTATATATATAAATATATTTTTTTTTTATTTGTTAGCTTTTTTTTACATTTACTAATAAAAGACTTGTACAACTACTTATATGGGATAGAAGGACTTGACATAAAGCTTGTTATAAAGATTATTAGTTGTTAAACATAAAAGAAGAAGAAGAAGCTCATATTTGAATTATCCAGTTAAACCAGTTCAAATTCTATTTTTGAAAATCATTTACACATTTAGCCGACTTCCCAGTCAGCAACAGAACGCTGCTGGTATAAGGGAAGATATTAAATTGTTAATAATAACTACGATGACTAATCAAAGAACTGAACAATTAAAACAGAAGTAAAGAAATTCAAATAAATATAATAAAGAAACGCAAGCTCAACCCATCCAAACCTTAGCAGTGTATTCTTTCAAAAGTTTTTTAAACATGGGAAATGATTTGACATTCTTCAACTCAGTTGGTAATGAGTTATAAGATTCCATGGCCAGCCTTACTGGATCATGGAGTCTTCTATTTGTCCGCGCAAGTGATAATTTAAGGTAGTCATTATTTCTCGTATTGTAAGAGTGGACACCTCTGTGTTTGATGAGTTTTATACCTGATTTCAAACTATTAGTACTGATTTTAAATACAAATTTAGCCTTTTCCATAAAAATCAACTGTCTAATACTAAATTTTCTAGTCAATAAATAAAGACTATTACTGGGTGTCAACCTATCCAGACCATGCATTGCCTTGACAATCTTATTCAGCATTCTATGAATTGAGTTAATGTTCGATTCCGACGCATGGCACCAATTCAATATGCCATAAGTTACCTGAGGCAAAACATGTGCATTATAAATTAATCTTTTGAGACCAATATCTAAATAGCTTCTACTCCTGAACACTCTTATCCAGAAGACTAATTTTGATTTTAAATTACTAATATGCTTTGACCAAGATAACTTTTCATCTACCTCAACACCTAAATACTTGATCGAGGAAACCCGTTCAATTTTGTCTTCATAGATTTTAACATTTAAATTGATGTCCACCTTATTTTTTTGTTTAAATATCATAAGTGTGGTTTTACTCGTATTAATAGTAAGTTTATTCCCTAATAACCAAGTACCGTAAGATATAAGATCAGCATTAATTTTTTGTTCAAGAGCAACCGCAGATGAATCTGAATAAAGAAGCAGTGTATCATCAGCGTATACAATGTATTTCCCTTTCAAACCAGAAAAATAGATGTTGTGTATGTATAAAAGGAAAAGAGTTGGCCCAAGTATCGAACCTTGAGGGACACCCATGTTAATCATATACTTAGAACTAATTTCTTTGTTAACACAAACTGAAATAGTTCTATTACTCAGGAAGTTGCCGATCAAATTCAACGGAGGGCCTCTGATGCCCAATTCACTTAGGCACAAAAGCAAAATGTCATGGTCGACCGTATCGAAGGCTTTAGCTAGATCTACAAATATTGCGGCAACATATTTTCCGTCATCTAGTTCGTTATTGATGAATTGTAAGGCATCCGTAGTAGCAGATATTGTGCTCCTTTTTTCAATAAACCCATACTGGTTCAAATCAAACCCTAATGAGTCATTAATAAATCGAGTGATCCGAATATTAATTATTTTTTCAAATACTTTGCTCAAAGTGTTCGTGAGGCTAATAGGCCTATAATTTGAAGGTTCCTTTACACATCCTAATTTGAAAGCAGGAATCACTATTGCATCCCTATATTCCAATGGGAACTCACCACATGCCATAAATTCATCGAACTCGAGGACTAAGTGTTGGGCGATTATTTCTCTTATCAATTCAAGTTCCCTAGCAGAAATACCATCACTGCCTGAAGATGAATTCTTTAGTGAAGCTATAATTGATATAACTTCATTATCGAATGTAGGTTCGAGGAAAATTGATTTGACGTTAAGCGGAATCTGATATCGATTAAAATTCATTAACTTAAATTTTTGGTCAAGTTCATCGGCTAATCTTTTCCCTATAGAGCTGAAATGTACCCCAAGGGTTTCAGCACTAATATCAGTATTTTGTTTGCTTTCCCCACCTCATGACAAAATTTCATTATTAAGCGTCTGCCATACTTTTCTAGCATTTCCATCAGCAGAAGCAATTCGCCTAGCAAGAGACTCTCTTTTGGCAGCTCTTATCAATGAGTTAACCCTATTTTTCTGTTTCTTGTAGTTCAAAATATGGTTATCTATATTTGGATTATTCTTCATACGTTTAAATAGAGTATGCTTCTTCCTAATTTCTCTAATTATTTCCCTAGTAATCCAAGTGTTACTTCTAGTACGTTTCATTTTGACGGTAGTAGCTGACTCTTTCGCGCTTTGGATGGTTTTAATAATTTCCGAAATGTGTAACCAATGGTTGCAATTTTAAATTGATTATCTACTAGTTCAAAAAATTTTTCTCTATCTAAGCTGTAAACATTTTTTTTTTGCCATGGGTATCAACACTTTTCTAACTCCTTCAACAGTAACAACTAAGACGCTATGGTCTAAGACCGGCCAAACCTCACATTTAACCAAGAAGTTTACTGAATATGTATTCAAGTTAGTTACGTTATGATCGAGAAGTGTAGAGCAGTTATCCGTTATTCTTGTAGGTTGATAGTTAATCATCCGTGCTCCATTCATATTTAACATATTTAAATAGTTCATACTAATGCTGTTGCTATGAAGTGTATCGATATTCACATCAGCTATGACCGTCAAATTTTCGTGACTTTGATAGATATCATCTAAGTATTCAATAAATTCATTAACATTCTCATTAGGCGCCCTATAATACGTTCCAATCTTTATTTTTTGCCTCTCATCCTGAAGGGAAATAACTATCGTATTATATCTATTATCTACTAGAAGAACTCTATACTTAATATTGTTTCTTATGTAAATAGCAGTTCCTCCACCTTGACTTTGATCCCTACAATTATGTATAGACTGAAATCCATTTACGTTATATAACCTAACTTCCTCACTACAAATCCAAGTTTCATTCAATATGATGACATCCAGGCTCTCATGTGAGTTACAAAACACCTCAAAGTCATCAAACTTTTTCCTAATGCTTCGAATGTTAGCATAAAATATATTTATATTTAATGCTTTATTCATTTTCAGATATATAATTGATTCTTCTTTGGAAGGACTTAATAGCCTTGAGATATTCAGGGCACTCTTTATGAGATGCTGGATGAGTAACTTGATTATTTTTTGCTGACAGGCAATTAGAGCATTTACTAGATTGGGAATTGCAGCTTCTTGTGTCGTGATGCTCGGCACATTTGGCACAAACCTCTATGCTACTTCTGCAGTTTATTGAAGAGTGGCCAAATTTTTGACACTTAAAGCATCTTCTAATACTGAATTCTTCCCTACAAAAATATGAGTTAAAATCTATATTAACAAATGTATTAACCAATCGCTTGTATAAAATTCCCGGTACTTCAAAGATTAATGAATATTTAGATGTTTTTCTGCTTTGCCAGTGCTTGACTACATTGATTGAGCAATCAGGAATACCTGGATTGAGAGCCTTTATCTCATCCAAAAGCTCATCACTCTCAAATGTTCTTTCCAATCCATGCACTATTAACCTAGGCATCATCTGCTTAGTGGGAACCACTTTATAAGCATCACCTAGGCATTCCTGCAATGAATTGACAAGAGCCTCTGTATTAGATAAACTTTCAGTTTTGAGTAAAATGCCACCATCAGTAATTTCCCTGCTGTATGTAATCGGAATTTTAGCCGCCGCTGGCTTAAATGCTTCCTTTACTCTTGCCATAGTTTTGTCTGAAGCTTGCCTTTCTTTCGGTTTTATTATAACCCCTCCATTATATTTCGGCGCTACTCCTATTGTATTCTGGGACAATGCTGCTGCATATGAAACAGGCCGCACTGATTTGTTGGAGATTTGCGATTGCAGGACTTCTAGTTTTTTTGCAATTTCTCTGTTAGTGTCATTCAGACCTGAAATTTTATCCATTATTTCAGCTTGGCTTTGACTCGCTGTTAATTGCTTTGCTTTTAGCAGCTTAGAGGCAGTGGCTTTTTCACTGGGGCACACCCAAAAACACCAATCTACCGCCGCATTCAAGGCCAGTGTCTGGCATTGATATGCAGCTTGTGTGGAACCATTTTCTACACAGACTGTCGCAATTCATTGCGAAATCGCCTTTGTTGACCACTTTTTTGCAAATTCCGCACTTATTCGACATTATATTGAAAAAAACAGAGCACCAAATATATAAGTGAATACTGCTAAGGTTAGGTTGAAAATCAAGCAATCGTATCAATATTATATACTCACTAAATTCAGTTCACTTCAATATGATGTAATGATAATTGCTGATTTTGATCAAATTTCACTAAAAACAGATAATTTAAGTTATTTGAAACAAATATTTAGCAAATTTTCACACTGACAATTATTTGTTATGACACGCAATGACAGTTCTTCTTCTTGTTTATGTTTTAAAATTTATTAATTATACTATATTTCACATACACCAAACTACATAATATTTCTAAACAATGTATAAAATATGCATAATTTCTTTTATTTTTAAATATTTCGCGAATTATAATTTTGGAGTCGGAAATATCTTCTAGATAAATGCATAAAATAAAATTGGTTTAAGCTATTAAGACGTAAGGGATTATTTTAAACATATACTTTAAATACTTTAATGACTAATACTCAATTAATCAAGGTAATTTTTTTATATAAAGGCCGACAAAAGGCGTAACTTCTCGCGTAGGATGCTTTAAGATGTGAAAGGATTTTGGGGGATAATATACCCCCAAAACAATTGCATTTGGGTCGATGTAGCAAGAGAGTTCGGTTGTTTCTTGTAATACTGATTAAATTTTCATTAAATTTTTTTGTTGCATATAATTGATCTAATTGTTTAAATGAGCTAAATTTGATGTAAACTGACAACGAACAATTCTATTTCACCATTTGTACCAATGGTCCACCCTGAAATCCCTATTATCTTGTCACGCTTTATGGTAATGGTGAAGCTTCGCTTATGAAGCATGACGATAAATGTTTTTTTTAAATATTTGAAACACCGTCATAACACATTTGAAGATTATAAAGACCAACTACAAAAGATTATAACAAACGTAAACCATCCAACAACCATCTCTGCAACTGAAAATGCTCCTTTTTAGGACATATTGGCGTTCGAATAATTTTTTGCTCTCCGTTTTTCGTCCGTCTTCACCGTCATTCATCGTCGTTTTTGTCATCGTTATTATCATTCCCCATATGCTGTAAGCATCATGGCTGCTAGCCGCTGGTTGCATCGTCATTGTCATTATTTTTGCTTTCTTGTTTGAATTTTTTTATCTATTTTTAGTGTTTTAGTTGCTCCAGTTTTATTGAGTCCCCGCTCGTAGCCACGTTCCCCGTTTGTGTGTTGTTGCATTTTTGGTTCGATGGTTATGTTTGCAGAGCAGGGAGGCCATGTGAGAGTTGACACAAGCTCTTATGGGAACAAGTGCTCAGAACCAGATAAACGCTAATCAGGGGCCCGTTTCAACCAAACCGACACCACCAACCTAATAGTGTGAACTTTGAATGTACTCCAAGGCCTGCCATGATTTTACAGCATGACAGAATGATAGTTAAATTGCAGCCGTTCATGTACCTTGGTGCTACCGTGCAAAGCAACTAAGTCCAAACCATCATATTTTCCAGCCGAAAGCATAAATTCCAGTTTGTTGTCCAAAGCGTAACCCAGATTCAGCCAGGGCCATTACCTGTCATTCCAGGAGGGAGCCTTCTGGTGCCCTCCATATCCTGGGGTCCGTCGACTCGAAGCTCTCCAAAGAATGCTAGCTTCCGAGAGTATCGCTGCCAGCCGGGACTACCCCTGCAGAAATAAATTTTCCTGTATTACTATGGAACAATATGCGCTGTATAACTATGATACCATGTGGCTATGGAACAATATCTGCTTTTTACCGGCTTTGTCACTTCAAGTTTGCTTGGATTTCCATTTGAGGAATGATATGTTTAATGAATATCTTTGATAATTAATCAAAGAGTGACATCAGTAATTGTTTAACAAATTGGCGGCTGTTTTAAATGAGTTTGAGTAAATTTGTGTTATTTGTCCCCAACTTGATTAGCTTGATTAAGTTTATCAATGAATGGCTGAAGATGAGCACCTACAATTTAGAGGTGAAATAAGACGTGTAAGTGAGAGAGTGCTCCTACAAGAAGAGCTTTGTAGCCATCCTAGTACTCGAAACATGTTTTCTGATGATACAAATCGATGATTTGAATTGTTCATTTAATACTTACATAAGATACGTTTCAAATTTATTGAAAAGATGCAGAGGCTCGTTCATAAGTACATAACAGCCCCCATTTTGTCCCAGCTTAAATATTTGTTTCGAATGCTCGGCCAATTAAACATGTTCCAAATAAATACTATTGCTTAAATTTTTATATAAGCTCGAATTAAATAAATGTATCAACCATCAACACGTGTTGTTGTTATTATAACTCCATACAATTGAAATGGCTGTGACTTACTTGATTATGATTTGATTTCCATAGGCAAAAGGGCCTTAGATAAGCTTTAAAAAGTATAAGTGCACTGTTTTAATTTTTTGGGAAAATTGTAAGATTTTTAAATCATATTATTATTAACAAAATTGAGCGAACTTTCATTGGGATACACATTTTTCGTGCATTTTGCCTCTGCCTAGGCCTCTGATGCTTAAAATTAATACTTTGTTTCAAGTTCTGAAAGTGCTAATCAAGACATTTCATTTGCAACCCTACTCACCTACATTTGACGAAAGCACTTTTTAAGATTGTAACAACCGTGAAGGTCACCGCAGTTGTAGCCATTAAATTTTAGCAGAGGGAAGTGTAACCTGGGCTGGCATACTGAGGCCGGTTAGCGCTCAGCCGCGTCGCGGATCTTCCGGGACACCCTCTGCTCCAAGGGAATAGCACGGGAAAGGGGGAGGTCATTTGAAGATATGAAAGATTATTGTTTTTATCCATTCATAGTTCTTAATTTTTTGTTAAATTTAATTATAAAACACCGATGTAACAAGTCAATTCAAAAAGGCAAAAAATTCCGTTAAATAAGGCCCCTTTTCAAATTTTAAGTTGATCTAACATAAAACCAAATTATTGCATAAAACAGTAAAAGTGAATTCAAACATAGAATGGAAAAGAAAAAGTATAATAATGAAATATTAATAAAATATAAAGAATGATACGTAATTACTTGTACGCCTGCGGAGCGCTCTGCAACTAGAAGGGGAACGAGGCACTACCAGAAGTTATCAAATTATTAAATTGAATTCCCTGTATTTTTTATTCACACAAGCTGCACACTTTAATCACAAGTCGTTAAAATTGTTGATAACTTTTCTAATAATTTGGCGTAGATGTGCACTATTGTCATTGATGGGATTGGGTGAAAATAACAATAGATTAAATTGGTATAATGAGATTTATTTATAATCTTGTTAGCACAGAAAAACAGTTGATACAAGAGTGAGTATTATTCGACCAAACAGAATGACATAATCAAGGCATTGACAGTAGCTCCAACTAGTGAGCTATTTAGATAACTATGACAATTTACATTGTTTGGTTTATACTAGTTTTAACAGCTGCCCTTAAACTAAACAATCTGCAATCCAAGATTTATTACACAATTAAAATGTTTATCTTTACTTAAACATTTAGTAAGGACATCTGCTGGCATATTTTCAGTAGATAAGTATTTTAACATTATAATTTTATTTTCTACAATTTGTCGTACAAAATGATGTTTAATATCAAATTGTTTACTACGGCTGTGATTAGCAAGACTTTCACAAATGTTTTGTGCAGCCTGACTGTCATTGAACAAAGTTACTGATAAATGTTTTCCTAAACATTCATAAAGAAAGCTTCTAAAAAATTTAGCCTCCTTTGCTCCTTCACACAATCCCATACATTCAGCTTCGGTGCTTGATAGGGCCACAGTTCTTTGTTTTCGGCTTTCCCAAGACACTGCAGAATTTCCCAATTTAAATACATAACCAGTATATGAGCGACGTTCTAGCTGATTAGAAGCCCAATCCGCATCTACATATCCTGTAACACTTAATGAGGATTTTTCATATACTATGTTATGATTAATAGTCCCTTTTAAATATCGCATTACGCATTTAGCTGCTTTTCAGTGTGTTTCTGAATGACAATAATTAAATTGGCTGAGTAGGCTTGATGCATGCATAATATTTGGTGTAGTACAAACGGCTATGTCATAATACATCCCACTAGACTTCTATACTTGGAATCCATATCAGTTTGGTCTCCTTTCTCAAGCTTTATGCCACATTCCAGAGGTGTACTTACAGGCTTACAATCAGTCATATTAAATTGATCTAATACCTTCTGTATATAGTTTTTCTGATCCAATGTAATTTGATTTTGTCTTTGATTTAATCTCATTCCTCATACATGTGTAGCTCAGCCAAGATCTTTTGTTTCAAACCTTTTCATCAGTTTCTCCTTGAGCGCTTTCTTTTCTGGTGTATCTTTACTTATAATTAAAATGTCATTGACATACAAAGCTAGTATAATTATATTTCCTGAGTTGTCTGATTTAATATAAAACACAAGGCTCGCTGAGTGTTTTTCTAAACTGAAGGTCTGTCAAGGCATTATCTATCTTGTCATACCATGCCTTTGAGGCTTGCTTAAGCCCATATATAGCTTTATGGAGTTTAAATACACGGTTTTCTTTACCATTTATCTTGTATCCATTTGGCTGCTCCATGTAAACAGTCTCTTGCAAATCACCGTTTAAGAATGCTGTCTTTACATCCATGTGGTCAATATGTAAGTTTAGATTTACTGCCAGGGCAATCAATGTACGTATAGTAGAATATCGTACCACAGGTGAGTAGGTTTCCTTATATCCAATCCCGTATTTCTGGGTATAAACTTTTGCTACAAGGCGTGCTTTATACCGAAGTAACTGACCTTCTGGTCCTAGCTTCTTCTTGAAAACCCACTTACAGCGCACAGCCTTCTTGCCTTCAGGCAGTAATGTCAAACTTCAAGCCTTATTTTTCTCAAATGATTTATATTCATCTTCAATAGCTTCCCTCTAGTGTTCCTTTTCAGGTCCTGATAATGCTTCCTCATTGCTATTACAGCATTCATACTCTCATCAATGTCTTCATAATAACTAGAATACTGATCTTGAAGCATGTCTTGATTTCATGTGACATCATCGGGGTTATCCACAGAGCTGGAGTCAGAAACAGTTGAATTAGTTGTGATCGAGCCAGATAACTCTCAAGTAGATGAGGGATTGACATTGTTATCATCATTTGTTCTCACAACATTTTCTATTCCATCATTAAAGTTTATTTGACAATCAGTAGTAGTGTTATTCTGATTTATTTTTAAGTCTTTATACATCATTCCTTCCAAGAAGCACATATCTCTAGATTTAATGCATTTGGAGAGATTTTGAGAATCAATTAGTCTGTACCCTTTTGACTTATTGCAATATCCTACAAAAATGTCTTGTTTACTCTTTGCATCTAGTTTCTTACGCCTCTCATCAATGATCATTGCATAAGCAACACAGCCAAATATTCTCAAAATTGATAAATCAACTTTACAACCAGACCATTTTTCTTCTGGTGTGGTTCCTCTTACCGCTTTACTTGGTGATTTATTCTTGATAAAGATTGCTCTATTCAAAGCCTCAGCCCAGAATCTTTGGTCCATATCTGCATCTTGTAGCATACATCGTCTGGCCTCCATGATCGTGCGATTTGCCCTTTCCGCAACTCCATTCTGTTGTGGAGAGTAGGGTACAGTCGTCTGGTGCAGGATGCCATGCTCTTGAAGGAATGTCTGGAAATGTTTATTCACATATTCACGACCATTGTCTGTTCTTATCATCTTTATTTTCAAATTAGTTTGTTTTTCTACAAAACTTTTAAAGATCTTGAATACAAACAGAGCTTCATCTTTACTTTTAATAAAATAACCAAATGTCATCCTAGTATAGTCATCTATAAATGTTAATAGATACTTGGCACCACTATATGAGGAAACTGACATAGGCTCACATAAATCAAATGTATGAGACCTAATTTCCCAGTGGCTTGACTATAGGATTGTTTTGGGAATGGTATTCTGCTCTGCTTCCCTTTAATACATGCCGCACAGGGATTATTTTTAGTATAAGTGTAATTAATTCCACTTGCCATGCCTTGTTTCAGTAAATCCATACTTCGCTTGTTCAGGTGCCCGAGTCTCCGATGCCAAATCTCCTGTGATTGATTCGCTTCACACAAATTCACAGCTTCTGCGCTTTTCCCATCCATGGACTAGATCTGTGGCTCCACCAAAGCCACTGTATGACATGTCGCAGCCAGCTCATGACCATTTGTTGATTGTTGATTCACTGTGTCTAGTTCATAGACACCATTCACCTTTGAAGCACTTGCAACTGGCATTTTTCCGCAATAAACAGTACACTTTTCAATGTCAAATTGAACTTCAAGTCCCTTAGAAGCCATTTTGCCTACGGAAAAATAACCTCATTTAATTTTGTAACTTGAGATTGTCCTTTCAACAATAATTCCACTTCACCATGACCTTCACTATGCATTTTCTGATTATTAGCAACTGTAACTAACCGCAAAGTATCCACAACATAATTTTTCAATAGATTTTTGTTGTTTGTCATGTGACAAGTAGCGCCGGAGTCGACATACCAGGCATTCGATTCAATGTTCACAGCTAGTGCTGTCAATAATGTTCCATTCCACGCTTTCTCACACTTTTCACTTTCACCCCGTTTTTATTAGGGTTTTGTACTAAAATACAAAACCCTATTGCAATCACGACCTGTGTCCGTCTGTCCGTCCGTCCGTCCGTCCGTCTGTATGTCACAGCACTTTTTCTCCGAAACTATAGAGGCTACAGCCATGAAACTTTGTGGAAAGGTCAGAAGTGGTGACCTCTTGAAAGTTCACTGGTGGAAAAAAATTTCAAAGGGATTTAAGGGGGGTCTCCCCATATAGGGAAGTGACCCCCCAAAAAAAAATTTTCACCATTGGTAGTCGAGTAGGGTGTCATTGGATAGGTCTTAATGAGATCTTTTCAAAACAATTCCTAAAATTGCCTTATGAGTACCGAGGGGGGCAGGGGAAGGGGAAATGTACGAACTTTTCGCGTACCCCCCCCTCGCGATTGGACACCTTCCATCCGAAAAATCTGAAAAAAATCATGGATGTAGGCCTTAATGAGTACAACAACAACAAATACATGAGAAGTCGAAATTCACTCAACTTTGTTAGTAATAGTATGATTTATCGATTTTATGTTTTCTTGAATAAAGTCCAAACGGTACCCTTAAACTCAATAAAATTTAGCACACAGATGACTATTTATAAGATCAATCTTTTCTGAAAGTTTCATAAAGATCGAATAATATTTAACGAAGTTAAAGCGATTTGAATTTTCCTGCATTACTATGGAACAATATGCCCTGTATTACTATGGAAACATATGGCTATGGAGCCATATGCGCCTTTTACTGACTTAGAAACTACAGCTTTGCTAGGATTGCATGAAAATTTCAGGAATGATAGGTATCATGAAGATGAGTATATACAATTGAAACAAGTCGGAAAGGCAGGAGAGAGCTCCTAGCAAAAGGGCTTTGTAACCATTCTAAGATTCTAAAAAAACAGGCCATGAATCGATGATTACAGTACAGAGGAGTGGCCCCTGAAAAAAAATTTCATGAAAGGTAGCCGATATGAGTATCAACTGAAAGTTCTCTATGAGAGCTTTTCAAAACAGTTCTTAAACTGATAGTTGTTGCTTCAGTGGGGGCATAGGGGGGGGGGGGATGGGGAATACATGAAAAATGTGTTTCCTCCCTCGCGAATGGACACCCGTGATCTTAAAAAATCTCAAATAATTATCGAGGGAGATATTTGTGGGTATAACTATAACAAATACCTCAGAAGTCAAAATTCTTTCAACTTTGCTAATAATAGTATGATCCTCGAACATGACATGTTTCTTGATTTCATTCGTTACTCGTTACTGCATTTTGTAAGTTGAGTACAAAACCCTTCTGACATGAGCATAGGTCTGTCTACCCAACTTGTTAATTTTTTTATTGTTCGTTTTAGTTGGACAGGTTGGGCAGGTTTTAGCAAAGTGATTTGGTTTTTTTTGCAAAGAAGCACTTTGGATGTTTGTTGACACTTTTTGTGGAAGACTTGTTTGTAAACATCGCACCTTCACTCTTGTCAAAGTCTCTACGTAAATTTTCTTCTAATAATTTACTTTTCACTATTTCTTTGCACAATTTAATGTTCAAATTTTCTAAAGCCACGATAAGCGGATCATAGTCTGGGGGTAAACCGCTTAGCATTAACACTGACAGAAAATCATCTTCTAATGGGGCGTTTATGTCTCGAAATGGTTGATCCAAGTTCGTGATTCTCAAGATATACGCTTTCCATGTCACTAACTTGTTCCAATTTTAATCCAAATAACGTGCGTGAGAGTCCAAGACGATGACACAGCCCCCTGTCTTCATAGGCTATCCTTAGGTTGTTTCATGCCTCGTAACCAGTGGCAGAATTTCTAACGTGGGAAAAATACGAGGGTTGAACCATCAAACATATCTTTGCGAGTTTCCGTAGTTGTTTGCGGTTGTCATTGACCTTGGGAACACCCGGTGCAGATTCTTCGATGCAATCCCATAAATCTTCATGGACTAAATACATCCGCATCATAAACTTCCAGTTTTCATAGTTAGATATTTCACTACACTTTTCGAAATTGACTGTAATTCCGGAACTTATTGCTGTTGAAGATAATGGCGCCGGCACTGGTCCCTCGTCCCCACGCGACAGCGCATCTTCCTTAAATGTTGCGATTTTTAGAAAATAAATTTTTTACGCACACTTATTTATCGCGTATCCTGGGCCCATAACCTGATGGGATTGGGCGAAAATAACAATAGATTAAATTAGTATACTGAGATTTATTTGTAATCTAGTTAGCACAGAAAAACAGTTGACACAAGAGTGAGTATTATTCGACCAAACGGAATGACATAATCAAGGCATTGACAGTAGCTCCAACTAGGGAGCTATTCAGATAACTATGACAATTTACATTGTTTGGTTTATACTAGTTCTAACAGTCATTCAATAAAAGGGTACAACGAAATTTATTCACCATAGGTCACTGATAACAACAAAAATTCTCCTCTTCAACGTCTTAACTTACTTTACGCATCAGTTGCTTAGTCATTACTAACTGTTTCAAGAATTTGAATGCAGAGGCGCAATATTGTCACACAATGAGAGGGTGCCACAGAACAATCCTAGAATTCACAAAGATGAAATCTTCAGCCACTTAAAACTCTTTTTTTTTCTCACCTAACCAACTCCCAATCCAAATCTTTTCGCCCAACATACCCCAAATCACTCAGCCACGCTCCTATCCAATACTCAAATTCCTATCCCGTAATCCAAATTAAAATCATTTACAATTTCTAAATTAAAATCGTTTTTCAAATTCAAAATTAAAATCACTTCTAAACTTTCAAAAAAAGTCCGTTCTCAAATTCCAAATCAAAATCACTTTTCAAGTTCCAAATTAAAACCACTTCTCCACTTCAAAACCACAATCCCTTCTCAAAAAAATTAAATAATCTTGCTTTTCTCGACACCATACAAACTCATTCCCCTTTCAAAAGCCAAAATCAGATTGCCTCAGCAAATCAAAAATCTCACTTACTCGATCCCGCAATCTGCAAATTCCCGATAACCACTGCCGCATCCGAGTAACGTAATCGACGTTCAATACACTTCGATTCCGCTACCCACACATCTTTTCAATATCAACAAATACATACATTTATGGTGATTTGCATAACCATGATAGCGTTTGGTTATATGCAAATTGTCATATATGTATATACGGAAATAGTTGCTTTTGCCGATATCCCAATAAGAGTGTTTTCCTGCGCTCGGGAGAACTTAAACCCAGGGTCCCAGCAGGCGCCCGGTCGAGAATCCACGACGCTACCACCGGAGCCATCTTCTGTTGATCTCTCATTTATTTATTCAGCAACTTCAACTATGCACCTTTCTAAATGGGCATTGAAATGAAATTTTTTAAGTAGGGAAGTGAGAATAAATTTTTGTTAGTATGACGAATAAAATTTGTTATTGGGAGATCGTGAATAAAATAAGTTAGTAAGAAGGAAGGAATAAAGTTTTGTTAATGAAAAGGTCTCGAATGAAATTTTGTTAATGGGGAGTAATGAATGAGATGTTGTTAGTGGGAAAGTTGAGATGATTATTGTATTATTTTTTTATGTTATTAAAAATAAGTTAAGAGGGTAGGGTTGAGATGATGGGAAAAATAAAAATTGTTAAATGATAACAAAAATAAATAAATATACCGAGAAAAAGGTATAATTCCCCAAAGAAGGTGAAAATGTTATGGAGGCTATTTAAAGTTTGGGAATGGAGAAAGCCGGTGCGCTGGAATTCGCAACAAGGGCCACTTTGTTATAGGGGGGTCTCCCATTAAGATTTTATAAATGTTTGAAAGGACCTAAATTTTTGAGGAACTGCCATTTCTGACCTTTTCACAAAGTTTCAAATCTGAAGAAATTTTCTGAGATACACCGACAGACGGATAAGCAGCCAGATGAACAGACGAGTGGACGGGACGCAAAACTAGCGGGTTTTTCTAAAGCTTCTTTTACGAAGCCCTAAAAATTATGGCGGAAGACGCAATTGATTTAGGGGTTGAAATTTTTCCTTTTTTTGTGGCTGGGAGGTGAATGTCGTTTATACACGGAATGTGAGATTTTCATGCTCATAGGGAACTGAACTACTTACTGAACATTTCCCCTCCTAACCCGAATGTAAGTCGTATGGACGAACAACGAATACCCAAATGGGTATTCGTTGGGAGAATTGAAGGGTGCAGACAAGTGGGGAACCAAGGAAATGCTGGTCTTACTCGGATTTCAAAATTGGAAGACGCGGTCAATGTGGATCGAGACAGTTGGAAGCAATTGTTGCAACAAACAAAAGCCCACAAGGGGTTGTAGTGCTACGAAGAAGAAGACAACCCGACCATTCAGAGTGAAACTGTTTGATACATTACTTCGGACCAGGTCTCGTTTGGTTACGTCGAGTCGTGAGGCGTATTCAAGCTGGGATATCCCTTTTCTAGCGAAAGGGGAGAAGGGAAGAGGAATCGCCAGACAAGCGACCCCCAGTCCCAACGTCCCCGGCTGCTGTGAGTCCCTTTTACAGGTTGATGTTGAAATTCTTTTGACTTTGCGAATAATAGTAGGGTTTCCAAATTTTACATTTTCGCCAGTTACACTGTATTAGTAAAATTATATCTTTAAATAGTTTTTAAAAGATCTTTTCATGCATTCATTTCAGTTCGAGTAAAATTTATAGAAGTTATAGCCGCTTGAATTTTCTCCAATAACAACAATCACATATGGTTTTCCTACAACAATGGTATTCCAACGAACCAGACCCTACACTTTTGACTAGATCTTCTCCGAATTTTAGATAAGATGAATAACAAAAATACATTCAAGATTCTGGCCAGCCAATGATTTTAGAAATATTGTAACAACATGTCGGCCGGTTAAAATGGAGTTCTTTTAAAACAAGGTTATATTTGTTGTGCATGTCATGAAAGTATTTCTTGAAACAAATCATTCCACATATCTGCCTATTGCAAGGTAAGTACTCGTACAATACCCTTCTAGCATGAGCGTATTTCTGTGTATCCAACTTGTTTATATTCAGAACCAAAATATTCTATGGCCTTCATTAAATCGTTGTAGAGTCGCAAGACAATGAACTTATTTCATACAAAAGTGCATTAAAATTCAGTTTCTCTCCTTTAAACTGTTAATATTTTTATAGTCCTTAAAAGAGTAGAATTTCGTGATAACACATTTTAGTCCAATGTGTTTTCTTTTGTTTGAAAAATCAATATTGAAAATCCTTGTATGCGTCGATGAGTTATGCCGTAAATTTGGGGTGAAGGTCGGAAATGTTCTTTTAACCCCAAAGGTCCTGTACCATTATTTTTATTTTTCATGTCCCCTAAATAACATTTAATAGAAATTAAGTCATATGCTTTGCCGAAAAGGGAACTCTTCTTTTTATCTCCACTCAAAAGTTACGCGTGGACATGCAGAAACAAAATGAGTAGGCAGGAGAATACTACTAGCAGAAGAGCTTTGCAACAATTATAAGGTTTAAAGCATCTTTCCTGTTAGCATAGATTGATCAGTTGTATTATGCATTCATTGCTTTGATAAGAAATCGCTCAAGCATCCGAAATATCTAGGAGCTCTTTTAAAGCACAAAGTAGCCGGCATTTTGTTTCTATTCAAATCAAACCCTATTCCTGACATGTTCATGAAAAAACGTAGAATATTGCTCTGCCTAGGTCAATTGGAAATATATGTCGAATATCAACACGTGTTATTGTTGTAGTAAATTGATATAATTGAAGCAGCTATATCTCACTTAATTAAAAGTTTAAGAGTACAGTTTCAGTTTTATGGAGGAAATAGTAAAATTCACAAGACCTACTATTAATAACAAAGTTAAGTGAATTTTGATTTTCAAGGTATTTGTTGCCCTTTACTGATAAAGGTCCACCTCCGTAATTTTTTTCAAATTTTTGGCCTAAACTTTAAAAAGACAACAGCAACAAAAACTGTACGAATCAAATTGATAACCTTTTCTCTTTCGAAAGTCGGTTAAAAAATATGTGCAATAAATTTGAGATGGTGCATTATAAGCAAGAACTGAAACTTCTAAATATTTTTCCGACCTACGAAACATTTCTTCGGTTAAAATTTTCTAAATTCACATCCTTAAGGGACGTTGAGCAGATCAAAGTTGGAAAAATTGTAAAAGTAGGAGGTCTCCCAACTTTACACAAGTCATTGCACTCTATACGAAAACTTCCAAATCATTTCTTTTGTTAAGGTTTTATACTTTTTCACTGTTTTTCCTAAATTTTATCTATTAGCGACCTAGACGAGTTAAGCATTGCAAAAAATTAGAAAAAATCCCATTGACACCTCCAACCGAAAAGGCAAATTTTTCATGGGTACCCGTATTTTTAAAAGCAAACGATCATTTTTATTGGCACCCACTTTAAAGCCAAACGCTGTTTGAGGACGAGTAAAAGCAGCAGAAGAGTCCTCCAAACTGAAGTGTATTGTAAAATAATTAGTGCATCAAACAACGTTTTCTGTATATCAAAACTTGGCTCACACATACGAGTATATTCCATGATTTGAGCTCGGAACAATATTATGTGGTTATTATGTATTTAAATTTGCCGCCATTTTCTTTCCAGTTTTTGACCTTAATATTTGAGTAGTCATGATAACATATCAAAAATATTAAAATATTTCTAAAATGTACATCAAAACTCTTACACATTTGAAATGTTTGGGTCATTCGTGAACGTATATTTACACAGTACCACGTGTAATTGTTGTTGTAATTGATTAATTTCAGTCGCCTATAACTTAGTTGTTTACAACTTGATTTTTATGAAATTTCAGATCGCGTTTTACATCAAGAAGTTGAGATACAAATTTTCGGCAAATTTAAGGTTCATCCTTCGATTTTAATGATGAAAACGTACAATTCATTAAATTTACTATTATTAACAAAGTTAATTGAATTATAACTTCTGGGGTGTTTGTTAGTCTTGTACTCACAAAAGCCTGCTTTCGAGATTTTTTTCAGATTCTTCCGTCCAAAGACGTCCAATTGCGTGGGGTGCGACACAAAGTTTTCGCACATTTCCCATCAACCTGTACCCTTCCTTGCAAATGCCATTTGTTTAGGACCTGTTTTGAAAAGTTCTCACCAAAAGTTAAATTTGACAGCCATATTGGCTACTTTTGTTTAAAAATTTGCTTAAGTGTCACCCCCTGTTTACGGAGACCCTCCTTAAACACCTTAAAATATTTGTTTTGCACTACAATCTTTGAGAGCGGACCACTTTTGACCTAAGCAGAAAAATTCATCACTCTAGCTTATGTTGTTCGCGAGAAAACTTGCTGTAATGTAAGGAATGACGGACGGGTTGTGATTTTAGTAGGGTATTTTAAAACATTTTTAAAAATTATATTTTTAGGGTATTGTAAAATAATTTTGCAATACCCTACTAAAATCCCGTCCTATCTGTCCGTTCGTCCGTCTGTCCGTGTGTCACACCACTTTTTCTCGCAAACTACATAAGCTGTAAATAGGTGGGAAGCGACGCCCTCTTCAAAGTTTCACCACGGAAAGAAATTTATAAGGTCTTTAAGGGGGGCCTCCCCATATAAGGGAGTTGAAAGGCCTTAATGAGAACTTTTCAAAACAGATCTTATAATCACAAGTTTTGTGATGAAGGGTGCAAGGGAAGAGGAAATGTACGAAAGTTTTGACACTATAAATAACGTTTTTTTCCAGGTTAAGCCCTAATATAGGCAATTCTTTTTACTGTGGAAATTGATGCTGTTGTTTGTTGTATCTTCTCCTTAAGATAGGCAATCCTGCATGTCGTGGAGGCTTTTTGTAATTGGTTCTTGTATGGACTATTGAATTACAATTACAACTTTTAATCCCACAATTATCCATCATCATACATAGTTTAAAAATGCGAGAAAAAAAATTATAATAATAATACAAAAATAAAAACTGCTGTCCTTGGGATGCATTAGAACTCATAAAATAATGATGCACAAACATTTGAAGTGTACTTTGTAAACTTCATAATCTAATATACCAGAAACATTACAAAAACTTTTTCAATTTTTCGCATTTTAAATGTCCTGCTGTGCGACCAAATGCCACAATTCCAATAATAAGTCCCCTTTAGTGCTATGTTTCGGCCTCTATGGATGCTCTTAATAATATATGTATGTATATATATATATATATATATATATATATATATATATATATATATATCTATATATATATATGTATATACATATATATATATATATATATATATATATATATATATATATATATATATATAAATACATATATATATATATATATATATATATATATACATATATATATATATATATATATATATATATATATATATATATATATATATATATATATACAAAGATATATATAATAGGGGTACCGGTACCGGTTTTTTCGAAAATTGAAGTTTCATTGTGAATGGTTTGTTGAGTGACACCAAGTGATTTTGCAAGTTTGGGACGGATCTTGGTCGAGCAATTTCTCCAATTCGTGATCTTCAAACTTTTTGGCTGTCCGGGCCGTTCATCGTCCTCCAAGTCAAAATTGCCACTTTTAAACCGTCCAAACCACTTCTGGCACGTACACTCAGCTAGAGCATGCACACCATATACTTCCACCAAAATACGATGACTTTCGGCAGCCTTTTTCTTCAATGAAGAAGTACTCCCCACAAAAACACGTTATTCGGCACAAAATTCGACATTTTCAGAGTAAAATAAGTATTGTTGTTTACGCTTCAGCTAAATGGCATATACTGATTCTGAAACTATATAACAAAAGCTTTCTAACACATACTTGGAAGTGTGAATCGCTGAAATAAAAATCAAGCTATGCCATCTGTTAGAAAACCGCACAAATTAACCCCTATTATCATTCGGCTTGCATAAAAATCAAAAGAACTGTCGCCGACGTCATAAATAAACCTGACAATGGCATCCACTGGTACTGCGAGACCTGCAGACGTTATTCAAATTCAGCCTTTGTTTCTTGGCTCTACATGGATAGCTTAATGGTCAAACTTTATGTGATGAACCGAGTGCTTCGCACAAAAAATGTTCGGTCGCGTGTAATGAGATTGCTCCCTTGCTCCAGTTTGTTGACACTTTATCTGCACATCCTCTAACTGAGACGAGCCTGGATACTCGCAATGTATTACAGCCTCTTGCAACAGATTTTCCTCCATCCAGGGAGAATACTAAAATCACATTAGATACAGCTCCTCCCATGATAACGAGAAGTAAGTCACAAGCTAAACCTGCAACAAAAATCAGCGCTAAACTGTTGGCCAGCAATGATTCTGAGGTTTTATTTCAATCATGACGTGGGCCCTTATCTTCTCGTTGAGGTGCTTTATCGGAAAATGGGTCCCCTTCCCGCAACACTCTTGTAACGGAAATTTCAAATTTCACAAATATTCAACCCACCACAAATAGTTTTATCTCTTCATGTCGTGGCTCCGCTGGAGCGAATATTTATATCTCACCTGGCTTATGAGGCATCGACGAATGACATCTGTGCTTACGTCTCATTGAAATTCGGACCTTCAGTAAAGATCATCTGCTGCCACAAACTGACAAAAGATAACATTGAGGGAAGAGTTATAGCTTCCTGTAAGCTTACTGTGCCATCAAAGTGCAGCATAGTCATTCAAGCAGAATACTGGCTTCCTGGAACATTAATTAAACCTTTCGAGGCAAACATAAGAAGATATTTTTGTCGTGTGGTGAGCTCTCTTCCGAGACTTTAACAACTGGTCACCCTAAGCCTTTTTCAAATATTAATTTAAATTTTGATATTCGAAACACTTTTCATTGCTTTAATCCTTAATATTAAAATGTACGTGGCACCCAAACTAAGCTCGAAGCGATTTCATTTGTTTAACAGACACCTGGCTGACTCCCAATATCGTCAGCAGTGAAATTTTTCCACTATATGATGTCTACCAAATAGTTTGGTTTCAGGTAGATCTAACGGTGGTGGTGTACTTATTACTATTCATAAAGCTTTAGACAACAAACTCTGCTCTGACTTTTTCCCGTCACTTCCTGTAGAATGCATCACTGTCTTCATCAATATCTCTCAAGCCGTGAGTTCAGTATTGCTTTGCGGGTATATCCCTTAAAATGCTCCTTTCCGCATTCACGACCGTTTTTTTCTGAATTTTCTTCGTATTTTTGCAGCATCAACCCTCTATACACTATTTTAATCCGTGGTGACTTTAGCATGCCTTGCCTGAGGTGGGACTCTAGCTCTCATACCCTCTCATCCTTCAATGATCTCTCTATCCTGTTTTCTTCTTTTTTATCGCTTGGTTCCCTATCGCAATTAAATATGATCCGGAACGCAAACAATCATTTCTCGATTTCATTCTTACTAGCAATCCTGCCTCTATCTCCTTGATCACAAAATCTCCCTTTGAATATGTAAAACCTGATACCCATCATTTTCCGCTTGAAGTTCGTTTATAATTTCTCGCATCTCAATCCAAACGCACTCCTTTCCCCCCAAGATTTAATTTCCGCAAAGCCAACTATGCAGTCATTCAGCTTGAGCTAGATAATATTGACTGAAATTCAATGCTACAGAAGCTCGATGTCAATTCAGCGCTTTCAACTTTCTATGAGAATCTCAGTAGCATAGTCACAAACCATGTACCTATCTGTCGTTCCCCTTAGAAAAAGAGCCCCATCTGGTTTTCCGCTGAAGTCTCAGACGCTCTTTAATTGAAGGACCAGGCGCGCAAAAAATTTCAATATTCCAACCCCAACACTGACTTCCCCAGCTACCGACTGCTTCATAGAGAAGTCAAAAAAGCGGTAAAGAACGCAATGTGATCTTATTATTACATGATGGAGACATCGCTGCAATCTAATAGTCCTAAGCCCTTTTGGACATACATACATTCTCTGAAAACAACATCCCATTACCCTAATATCTTCTCATGGCATAGCTGCCAAGCTTCTGATGGGCAAGCTATCTGTGACCTTTTTGCTCAATATTTTTCCTCCACATTTAAGGTTTCGAACCCCACTATATACTCATCGTGCCTTCTACTTCCCCTATTGTGCATTCTACCGTGACGTCTCCATCGGAAATCGAAAATGTACTGCTCACTATTGACATTAATGGTGGTCCGGGTCCTGATGGAATACCAAATCTGTTCGTTAAGTCATTATCTTTTTCATTTTCTACCTCACCATCAATTATTTTCAATATTTAGCCTTTCTTCCACTTGCTTTCTCGACGTCTGGAAGCATGCATAAGTCTGGAGATCGTAGTGAAATCTCAAACTATCGTCCGATTCCTTTGCTGTCTTGTTTTGGCAAGCTCCTTGAACGAATTGTGCATAACAGAATGTATGATGACATCAGTATCCCGTTTGCGAATGAACAACATGGCTTCATTTAAGCTCGTTCGACAGTAACTAGTTTTTTAGAACTTACGAATACCATATCTCTTACTTTTGACAAGAGCCAACAAGTTGATGTCGTATACACTGATTTTTCTAAAGCCTTTGACAGTGTTGATCACGGCGTTTGGCTAACAAACTCCGATCGTTCAGCGTTTCAGACTCAATCCTCTCTTGGACCTCATCCTTCATATTCCATCGCTTCTGCACCGTTACATGGAATAATTTTTTTTCGTCGGCCTCATTTAGCCCAAAATCTGGTGTTCCTCAAGAATCAATTTTAGGCCCTTTGCTATTCAACATTTTCATTAATGATCTTCCCCAATGCCTGTCCTCTAATTGTTTTCTTTACGCTGATGATTTAAAAATTTATCGTTCCATTAACTCCAGCAAAGACTGCTCATACCTTCAAAATGATCTTGCCAATCTCCGAAATCGGCGTCAAGGTAATTTACTTTCTCTTAACATTTCAAGATGTTGTCACATGAGATTCACCAACAAAATTTATCTAATTTTATATGAATACCAGATTGATAGATCGCCGCTCGCACTTGTGGACAGATTTAAAGATTTGGGAGTAGTATTTGATCCAGGTTTAAAATTAAACATCCATATTTCATGCATAACCACTAGAGCTTCACGTGTCGCTGGTTTTATTTTACGATCCTCCTGCAAGTCTTTTAACTTTTCAACCTGTGTCCATCTGTTTGTACTCCTAGCCTGGTCAATCCTTGAGTATGCCTCCCAAGTATGGTCTCCTCACTATACCAATCTATTGGATGCTGTTGAAACTGTATAGCGTAAATTCACACGTTCTCTATTCTACAAATATAACCTCCCCTACAGCTACTTCGATGAGCGCTTACAGATCCTCAACATTCCATCACTCAAACAAATAAATAATTTAAGTTTTTTAAAAGTAATTGCATGTGTCCCGAAAATTTCACAATGATTGTACAATAAACAGCTAAGTTACAGCCGATTGAATATTTAACAATTACAACAATATAACACGTGGTACTAGGGAGATCCACGTTTGCAACGGACCTAGACACTACAAATATGTAGGAATTTTGATAAAAATTATAGAAATGGCTTGTAATATTGATGTGTTATCATGACTTACCAAGCGACGGGGTCAAAACACTTGAAAAGAAAAATGGTAGCGAGTTTAAAATCATAATAACTATAATAATTTTTCGAACTCAATTTGTGGAATCTGTATATTGGTCAAGTTTTGATATGCAGAATATATTGTTTGATTTACTACTTGTTTTACAATACCCTTCTGGCAGGAACACTCTCTTGCTACTTCAACTTGTTTATAAATGCTTACAAGTTAGGTCATTAAAAGCTTTGCCATGAAAAATATTCATTATTTCAGTTGCATTAACATAGCAAAATGTGCTTACTTTCTGACCTTTGAGGACCGCCATTTTGAATGCATGCATTCAGTTTTGGATTTTTTAAGTTTTTGTGTTGAAGGATATCATCAATCAATATGCCAAGTATCGTTCAAATCGGTATTTTACTCTAGATAGGACAAAATATTAAATATTTTGTGAAAATGGCAGCAGAAATTATTATGTTTTAAATTCTCAACCCTTTTTATTTTTCATCCCATTTTGATAATTTTTTAACAGTACAAGAACCATAATCCAAAGTTTCATCAAATTCCGCTGGAAAATATGGCCACTAGAGTGCCACAAAAGTCTAAAAAATCGCATATCTGAACCGCCGCCATATGCAATTAGATCTAGTTATTTTCTATCTTGGAACCAAGTATCATGAGCATCGTATCAGAATTGTGACTTTTTGAAGCCTTTGAAATTTCGAGCTTCAATGAGCCGCTGGTTTGTTTGTTAAGACCTAACCTCTTGTTTTTTCAGATGGTTCTTTAGATGCTTATAGTCCTTACCAAAGCGCCGAATTTCATTAACGTCGATTAAAAAGCCTGGTCAAAACTATAACAACAAATTTTTGCACGTTTTTCGGCCTTTGGGTGGCCGCCATTTCGTTTCGAACAGCTCAACTTTGGAGTTTTTATCGCGAAATTCGTCACAAAGTTTGATAAACCTCTGGTCTAAATTTCATCTAAACTGGAGCTGTACTTTAGTCGGAATAGAAATCACGATTTTTCGTTCAAAACGGCCGTTATTTTGTTTTCGATTAGACGATTTAGCTGGCTAAAAGAACAAACTGAGATATTTACCCAATACAGCTTTTCTAAGAATTCGTCAAAATTGGAGAAAAATTGTGACCGCAACTGTGGTAGAATTATTGATACAAATATATACATATATATATATATATATATATATATATATATATATATATATATATATATATATATATATATATATATATATATATATATATATCTATATCTATATATATATATATATATATATATATATATATATATATATATATATATATATATATATATATATATATATATATATATATATATATATTACACTCATTACACGCAGTTCATCACATAAAGTTTTGACCGTTAAGGTAGCCATGTGGAGCCAAGAAACAAAGGCTGAATTTGAATAACGTCTGCAGGGCTCGCAGTGCCAGTGGACGCCATTGTCAGGTTTATTTATAACATCGGCGACAGCTCCTTTGATTTTTACGCAAGCCGAATGATAATAGGGGTTAATTTGTGCGAATAGGGGTTAATTTGTGCGGTTTTCTAACAGATGGGGTATCTTGATTTTTATTCCAGTTATTCACCCTTCCAAATATGTGTTGGAAATCTACTGTCATATACATAGTTTCAGAATCAGTATGTGTCATTTAGTTGAAGCGTAAACAACAATACTTTTTTTACTCTGAAAATGTCGAATTTTGTGCCGAAAAAGTGTTTTTGTGAGAAGTACTTCTTCATTGAAGAAAAAGGCTGCCGAAAGTCATCGTATTTTGGTGGAAGTATATGGTGTGCATGCTTAAGCTGAGCGTACGTGACAGAAGTGGTTTGCACAGTTTAAAAGTGGCAATTTTGACTTGGAGGACGATGATCGGTCCGGACAGCCAAAAAAGTTTGAAGATCACGAATTGGAGACATATAGATTATTTTTTTGGGATTACACGAAGTCTCTGGTGTTCAGGGATAAGCCAGCTTCAAACGGCACTTTGGAAGCCAACATTACTCGTGTCATTCACGCGATAACGGTCGCTATGTTGGAACGCGTCGTCCAAAATTGAACCCTCAGGATGGATGATTTGCGGCGTAGTCGCGGTTAACATTTAAATAAGATAATCTTTAAAAAATAAATGCCAGAGATTGTTCCTTTGAATTTTACTATAAAATTCAATTTTATGCCTTTTATTTGAGATTCAAAACCAAACATCATAATGAATTACCCTATATTCAAGTATATATATAATCCCAAAAAATAATCTATATATCACACAATCTAAGCGATGAATTTCAAATTTGCGGATTGTATTGGCTACAGTGGTTTTGGTAGGTCAACGATGCACACCATAAGTTGCTCTGAAAACATAAAAACATTATACAGAATGCTGATCTTCGCAATACAGCTGAAAAATTTGGATACGTTGTTGCAGTGTGAGTCTTTCCATGATGATTTGTCAAAAAATACCGGATAACAATTACATTACAGTTTGACAGGAGTCACGCGTGATTTTTCAAAAAAACAAAAGGAAAAGAAATCAAATATATGGAGATATATATATATATATATATATATATATATATATATATATATATATATATATATACCCTATATATATATATGTATATATATATATATATATATATATATATATATATATATATATGTATATATATACATATATATATATATATATATATATATATATATATATATATATATATATATATATATATATATATATATATATATATATATACAAGTATATATATATATATATATATATATATATATATATATATATATGTATATATATATATATATACATGTATATATATATATATATATATATATATATATATATATATATAGATATATATAATAGGGGTACCGGTATCGGTTTTTTTCGAAAATTGAAGCGTTATTGTGAAAAATTAGTTTTGGACGATCGGAAATGGTTTGTTGAGTGACGCCAAGTGATTTTGTAAGTTTGGGATAAATCTTGGTCGAGTAATGTCTCCAATTCGTGATCTACAAACTTTTTTTGCTGTCCGGGCCGATCATCGTCCTCCAAGTCCAAATTGCCACTTTAAAACCGTGCAAACCACTTCTGGGACGTACATTCAGCTAGAGCATGCACACCATATACTTCCACCAAAATACGATTTCGGCAGCCTTTTTCTTCAATGAAGAAGTACTTCTCACAAAAACACTTTTTCGGCTCAAAATTCGACATTTTCAGAGTAAAAAAAGTATTGTTGTTTACGCTTCAGCCAAATGACACATACTGATTCTGTAACTATATGACAGTAGATTTCCAACATATATTTGGAAAGGAGAATAACTGGAATAAAAATCAAGATACCCCATCTGTTAGAAAACCGCACAAATTAACCCCTATTATCATTCGGCTTGCGTAAAAATCGCTGACGTTCTAAATAAACGTGACAATGGCGTCCACTACCTTAACGGTCAACACTTTATGTGATGAACTGCGTGTAATGAGCGTAATATATATATATATATATATATATATATATATATATATATATATATATATATATATATATATATATATATATATATATATATATTTATATAAACATATATATATATATATATATATATATATATATTTATATATACATATATATATACATATATATATATATATATATATATATATATATATATATGTATATAAATATATATATATATATAAATATATATACATATATATATATATATATATATATATATATATATATATATATATATATATATATATATATATATATATATATATATATATATATATATATTTGTATCCAAAATTCTGACCACAGTTGCGGTCACAATTTTTCTCCAATTTTGACGAGTTCTTAGGAAAGCTGTATTGGGTAAATATCTCAGTTTGTTCTTTTAGCCAGCTAAATCGTCTAATCGAAAACAAAGTAACGGCCGTTTTGAACGAAAAATCGTGATTTCTATTCTGACTAAAGTATAGCTCCAATTTAGATGAAATTTAGACCAGGCGGAAAAACGTACAAAAATTTGTTGTTATAGTTTTGACCAGGCTTTTTAATCGACGGTAATGAAATTCGGCGCTTTGGTAAGGACTATAAGCATCTAAAGAACCATCTGAAAAAACAAGAGGTTAGGTCTCAACAAACAAACAAACCAGCGGCTCATTGAAGCTCGAAATTTCAAAGGCTTCAAAAAGTCACAATTCTGATACGATGCTCATGATACTTGGTTCCAAGATAGAAAATAACTAGATCTAATTGCATATGGTGGCGGTTCAGATGTGCGATTTTTTCAGACTTTCGTGGCACTCTAGTGGCCATATTTTCCAGCGGAATTTGATGAAACTTTGGATTATGGTTTGTAATGATTTTAATGTCTAAGTCCGTACGAGGAACCGACCTCTCATTGGTTCTAGACGTTAAGTCTGAGTAGTGCCAACGGATGGTACCAACCGGTCAACCAATCCGTGCACCGTAATCCATTTTCGCGGTGGCTGCTTGTCGGCCAGCTAGATCGGAGAGGATTTCGGTCGCGGGTCTCCAAATGGATTTTGCTCATTTACAATCTTTAGCCACCAGTAGATGCCCGTTTTCAAACGCGTCACCAAAACAAAACCATATGGAGAGGAAACCTACTTTACGTTACCCCGTATTTCTTCATACAACCAGTCAAAGGACAAAAATCTAATCTTTGCTTCGCGTTCCCGAATTTCCGACGCGGTACCGAAAAATATACTACGCTAACTCAACCCGACGAAAGCTACGCTAATGAAAAGGCAAAACCAACAAAGGTACCGCGTACCGCGCGCGACGCGAAACCGACCTTAGCGGATTTTCTCAAACCCTACCCTTGCGACGGCATACTTACCATGCACTCTATTTCCCGCTGAAAGGAAGGAACCACTGGAAAGGAAAGTCGTTAATACTGTTTAGCAATTCATGTTATTTACTCCAAGAAATGTAATTTACGATACAGGCTTCTACTAATGAATAGATATGTAAAGACGGTATAAAGGTATCTCAAATTAATTTATATGATTTAACAATATTTTTGCTTGCTTAGATTAAGGTAAAGTAGATGCAAATTTGTTCATCAGAAATTGATCGTAATTTAAACATTTAATGCATTAAGGCCAACTTTGAGTGTATTAACAATCAACAAGTTTTTGCTCTCGTCACTATTACGAGAAAGCTAATAATTTATTTTCTCGTACTCCATAGATGTCAGTATATTCTTAAATAAACGAGTACATTACAGATTATTCTATAGACTATTTCTGTATTCCAAGCTTATAGTATATTTTGGCACATATAAAAGCCGAGTACCAATGCAAGTAGGTAGAAACGAATTATCCGCACGCTAGCCGATTTTGGGGTTTTTATACTGTATATGCATGCATGCAATTTAAAACGTATAACAGTATGTAGCCCCCTTATAACGATAGATAAAGCACAAAGTGAAAATGTTGTCTGATATACCGGTTCTACAATAGGTGCAAAAATGTTTACATTTATCGCTTTGATTCCGGACACTCGATTTAGGAAATTATTTCTCATTATTATTTGTATTATTTTATATTATTATTTATGTTATTTTATATTATTATTTGTATTATTTTATATTATTATTTGTGTTATTTTATATTATTATTTGTATTATTTTATATTATTATTTGTATTATTTTATATTATTATTGGTATTAGTTTATATTATTATTTGTATTATTTTATATTATTATTTGTATTATTTTATATTATTATTTGTATTATTTTATATTATTATTTGTATTATTTTATATTATTATTTGTATTATTTTATATTATTATTTGTATTATTTTATGTTATTAGTTGGGTTACGGGTTATTTATTAACATGGTTATTTTTAAAATCTTATATCATTACCGTTTTCTTTGACAGTATATTCGCGGGCTTAAATTTAGTTTCGGATTTCTTTTTTTCTTAACATGTCTTCCAACGTTCTTTAGAGAGTGTAAGAATGTGAAGATGCAGATTTACTTGAGCGGCAAGTGTCATTTAACGAAACAAGGATCTGATGCCGATTTCCGTTTCTTGATTAACTAACTCAACTAAGTCGAATTAGAGGTAAATTGAACAGATGTTATTGACTTTTCAGGTTGCAGTGCATCGTGCTATTAATTCTGATTAATAAATAATTAAATAACTTAAAGAGCGACTTTCGGTATATTCTCTTCGTTTCCAACTACTTTCCGCTTATGACTTTGTGACATATATAATAGTTATAAAATTTATGTTTTATAATTTTCTTCTCTTCTCCTATACTTTATCAATTATTATTTTACAATTGCTCTTTGATCGATGTACCGTTAGTAAGAGTATAAGTCTTGGAATTATTTTCAAAGATCTAGAAACTTAGAGTACCAGAACCATTTGATAATTTTGAGATTGTTGAAGATTTCATATGAACGACGTGACGAGTCTGCTTCAATATAAATTTCTGAACAGATCACAGTTACATGTAATATGCTTCTTCAATTTGTTAAATCTTATTCATAAAGTAGTGACTTTTGGTACATATATTACGTATTAGATGTACATTTCAAATCATCTTCAACACAAGCGATTTCACTTATTCACTGATTTATGATTATTGTTATCTTCGGAATTATTTATAAAGAATTATACTGTTTGCTATACTATACTAGCATGCTCAATGCGACCATTATACACAGGTTTGTATAAATTTTACTTACAACGTCATTGTAAAATATTTTAAATTTAAATACTAGTTTTTTTATTATTACCTATTACTTTCTAGTTAAATAATGGCTCATCCTTAATTTTTATTCAAAAAACATTGGAAAATACTTGTACATCCTGATTCTTTGTAGAATTCAGTCCATCGTCAATTGAAATGTGGTCCATTGGCGAAGAATTCGACACATTAACAACATTCGGATGTTGTTGAGAGTGGTCATTATTATTTGCTGGGGATATATCAGTTTGTGCTGATGGAAGTGAATAAATTTGTAACTGATGTTGCGTTAGAGGATAATACGATACACTATGCGGTAATGTTCCTATATTCAATGCAGGTTATTGGGGTACGTTACTAGTTGTTCGAATATCACGCAAGGAATTTAAAACTTCCATTCGAAATTGTATCTTCTGTTGCTCATCTAATTTACGTACCATAGGAAGTAATGAATGAAAAAAAGCTTCATCATTATGTGAACAGTTGAATTTTTGCCTGCCATCATAATACTACGTTAAGTAATCTCAAGTCTTCAACGCGTGAATGATTTAATTCAACAATTTCAGGCAAGTTAATATATAAACAAAATGTTACATGCATAAACTGGTAAAGAAGTTAGCACAGCAAGTATTGTCAAGGCAAATACTCGCTGCCTTTGAAAACGATGTGTTCCTTTGTGCCAACATGTTAGGTGAACCAGCTGTATTCTGATCCTTGTCTTCGCTGTCGTCACCCCTGTCGACCACTTTCAGCTCCGAATTTTCGTAGGACATGTGGAATGGGACGTCATTACTCCCAATAGATTGGGAATGCAACGCGATATGCTCTTTAAGGATGCCCTCATCGCGAACGGAGAAGTCACAGTGCATACACGTCGTTGGATATTTCGTGTTCGATACACAACTGTGATCTTCTAGATGTTGCTTCAATTCAGCTGACCTCCTGGACGTCTCGTGATGCTCTTATAAAGATATGAATTTAATAACCTAAATCCACTCGTGTTCCAAATACATTATCAACTTACTTGCTGCACCAACACTCAATTTCTGGGATTGTCTTCCACAATCCACCCTAATTCATGGCCGCATAATCCTGAACGATTTAAGGGAAAGGAACTTCACGCTACAACGACCGGTACTTTCCGGTTCGTGCCATCTACGACCGCTACTCCTACACTCTCTACTGCCATGTGGCTATCACTTCACCTTGACATCCCACGACAAAATTGACGTGGGATGTGCGCTCGTCATAACCAACGTATAATGACAAGCCACGTAGCAGCAAGGTGTGTTAGCAGTGGTCATCAGCGGCGTCGCATGATTCATTACAGGTTCTTGTACTGTTAAAAAATTATCAAAATGGGATGAAAAATAAAAAGGGTCGAGAATTTAAAACCTTATAATTTCTGCTGCCATTTTCACTAAAAATTTAATATTTTGTCCTATCTAGAGTAAAATACCGATTTGAACGATACTTGGCATATTGATTGATGATATCCTTCAACACAAAAACTTAAAAAATTCAAAACTAAATGCATGCATTCAAAGTGGCGGTCCCCAAAGGTCAGAAAGTATTTTTCATGGCAAAGTTTTTAATGACCTAACTTGTAAGGAATTATAAACAAGTTGAAGTAGCAAGAGAGTGGTCCTGCCAGAAGGGTATTGTAAAACAAGTAGTAAATCAAACAATATATTCTGCATATCAAAACTTGACCAATATACAGATTCCACAAATTGAGTTCGAAAAATTATTATAGTTATTATGATTTTAAACTCGCTACCATTTTTCTTTTCAAGTGTTTTGACCCCGTCGCTTGGTAAGTCATGATAACACATCAATATTACAAGCCATTTCTATAATTTTTATCAAAATTCTTACATATTTGTAGTGTCTAGGTCCGTTGCAAACGTGGATCTCCCTAGTACCACGTGTTATATTGTTGTAATTGTTAAATATTCAATCGGCTGTAACTTAGCTGTTTATTGTACAATCATTGTGAAATTTTCGGGACACATGCAATTACTTTTAAAAAACTTAAATTATTTATTTGTTTGAGTGATGGAATGTTGAGGATCTGTAAGCGCTCATCGAAGTAGCTGTAGGGGAGGTTATATTTGTAGAATAGAGAACGTGTGAATTTACGCTATACAGTTTCAACAGCATCCAATAGATTGGTATAGTGAGGAGACCATACTTGGGAGGCATACTCAAGGATTGACCAGGCTAGGAGTACAAACAGATGGACACAGGTTGAAAAGTTAAAAGACTTGCAGGAGGATCGTAAAATAAAACCAGCGACACGTGAAGCTCTAGTGGTTATGCATGAAATATGGATGTTTAATCTCAAACCTGGATCAAATACTACTCCCAAATCTTTAAATCTGTCCACAAGTGCGACAGGCGATCTATCAATCTGGTATTCATATAAAATTAGATAAATTTTGTTGGTGAATCTCATGTGACAACATCTTGAAATGTTAAGAGAAAGTAAATTACCTTGACGCCGATTTCGGAGATTGGCAAGATCATTTTGAAGGTATGAGCAGTCTTTGCTGGAGTTAATGGAACGATAAATTTTTAAATCATCAGCGTAAAGAAAACAATCAGAGGACAGGCATTGGGGAAGATCATTAATGAAAATGTTGAATAGCAAAGGGCCTCAAATTGATTCTTGAGGAACACCAGATTTTGGGCTAAATGAGGCCGACGAAAAAAAATTATTCCATGTAACGGTGCAGGAGCGATGGAATATGAAGGATGAGGTCCAAGAGAGGATTGAGTCTGAAACGCTGAACGATCGGAGTTTGTTAGCCAAACGCCGTGATCAACACTGTCAAAGGCTTTAGCAAAATCAGTGTATACGACATCAACTTGTTGGCTCTTGTCAAAAGTAAGAGATATGGTATTCGTAAGTTCTAAAAAATTAGTTACTGTCGAACGAGCTTAAATGAAGCCATGTTGTTCATTCGCAAACGGGATACTGATGTCATCATACATTCTGTTATGCACAATTCGTTCAAGGAGCTTGCCAAAACAAGACAGCAAAGGAATCGGACGATAGTTTGAGATTTCACTACGATCTCCAGACTTATGCATGCTTCCAGACGTCGAGAAAGCAAGTGGAAGAAAGGCCAAATATTGAAAATAATTGGTGGTGAGGTAGAAAATGAAAAAGATAATGACTTAACGAACAGATTTGGTATTCCATCAGGACCCGTACCACCATTAATGTCAATAGTGAGCAGTACATTTTCGATTTCCGATGGAGACGTCACGGTAGAATGCACAACAGGGGAAGTAGAAGGCACGATGAGTATATAGTGGGGTTCGAAACCTTAAATGTGGAGGAAATATATTGAGCAAAAAGGTCACAGATAGCTTGCCCATCAGAAGCTTGGCAGCTATGCCATGTGAAGATATTAGGGTAATGGGATGTTGTTTTCAGAGAATGTATGTATGCCCAAAAGGGCTTAGGACTATTAGATTGCAGCGATGTCTCCATCATGTAATAATAAGATCACATTGCGTTCTTTACCGCTTTTTTGACTTCTCTATGAAGCAGTCGGTAGCTGGGGAAGTCAGTGTTGGGGTTGGAATATTGAAATTTTTTGCGCGCCTGGTCCTTCAAATAAAGAGCGTCTGAGACTTCAGCGGAAAACCAGATGGGGCTCTTTTTTTGAGGGGAACGACAGATAGGTACATGGTTTGTGACTATGCTACTGAGATTCTCATAGAAAGTTGAAAGCGCTGAATTGACATCGAGCTTCTGTAGCATTGAATTTCAGTCAATATTATCTAGCTCAAGCTGAATGACTGCATAGTTGGCTTTGCGGAAATTAAATCTTGGGGGGAAAGGAGTGCGTTTGGATTGAGATGCGAGAAATTATAAACGAACTTCAAGCGGAAAATGATGGGTATCAGGTTTTACATATTCAAAGGGAGATTTTGTGATCAAGGAGATAGAGGCAGGATTGCTAGTAAGAATGAAATCGAGAAATGATTGTTTGCGTTCCAGATCATATTTAATTGCGATAGGGAACCAAGCGATAAAAAAGAAGAAAATAGGATAGAGAGATCATTGAAGGATGAGAGGGTATGAGAGCTAGAGTCCCACCTCAGGCAAGGCATGCTAAAGTCACCACGGATCAAAATAGTGTATAGAGGGTTGATGCTGCAAAAATACGAAGAAAATTCAGAAAAAAACGGTCGTGAATGCGGAAAGGAGCATTTTAAGGGATATACCCGCAAAGCAATACTGAACTCACGGCTTGAGAGATATTGATGAAGACAGTGATGCATTCCACAGGAAGTGACGGGAAAAAGTCAGAGCAGAGTTTGTTGTCTAAAGCTTTATGAATAGTAATAAGTACACCACCACCGTTAGATCTACCTGAAACCAAACTATTTGGTAGACATCATATAGTGGAAAAATTTCACCGCTGACGATATTGGGAGTCAGCCAGGTGTCTGTTAAACAAATGAAATCGCTCCGAGCTTAGTTTGCGTGCCACGTACATTTTGATATTAAGGATTAAAGCAATGAAAAGTGTTTCGAATATCAAAATTTAAATTAATATTTGAAAAAGGCTTAGGGTGACCAGTTGTTAAAGTCTCGGAAGAGAGCTCACCACACGACAAAAATATCTTCTTTTGTTTGCCTCGAAAGGTTTAATTAATGTTCCAGGAAGCCAGTATTCTGCTTGAATGACTATGCTGCAGTTTGATGGCACAGTAAGCTTACAGGAAGCTATAACTCTTCCCTCAATGTTATCTTTTGTCAGTTTGTGGCAGCAGATGATCTTTACTGAAGGTCCGAATTTCAATGAGACGTAAGCACAGATGTCATTCGTCGATGTCTCATAAGCCAGGTGAGATATAAATATTCGCTCCAGCGGAGCCACGACATGAAGAGAAAGAACTATTTGTGGTGCTGGCAGAGTTTCAGCGGAATTAGAAACATCAGCTACTGACGTGGGTTGAATATTTGGGAAATTTGAAATTTCCGTTACAAGAGTGTTGCGGGAAGGGGACCCATTTTCCGATAAAGCACCTCAACGAGAAGATAAGGGCCCACGTCATGATTGAAATAAAACCTCAGAATCATTGCTGGCCAACAGTTTAGCGCTGATTTTTGTTGCAGGTTTAGCTTGTGACTTACTTCTCGTTATCATGGGAGGAGCTGTATCTAATGTGATTTTAGTATTCTCCCCGGATGGAAGAAAATCTGTTGCAAGAGGCTGTAATACATTGCGAGTATCCAGGCTCGTCTCAGTTAGAGGATGTGCAGATAAAGTGTCAACAAACTGGAGCAAGGGAGCAATCTCATTACACGCGACCGAACATTTTTTGTGCGAAGCACTCGGTTCATCACATAAAGTTTGACCATTAAGCTACCCATGTAGAGCCAAGAAACAAAGGCTGAATTTGAATAACGTCTGCAGGTCTCGCAGTACCAGTGGACGCCATTGACAGGTTTATTTATAACGTCGGTGACAGTTCTTTTGATTTTTACTTCTTCTTTTGTTTTTTTGAAAAATCACGCGTGACTCCTGTCAAACTGTAATGTAATTTTCATTCGGTATTTTTTGACAAATCATCATGGAAAGACTCACACTGCAACAACGTATCCAAATTTTTCAGCTGTATTACGAAGATCAGCATTCTGTATAATGTTTTCATGTTTTTAGAGCAACTTATGGTGTGCATCGTTGATCTACCAAAACTACTGTAGCCAATACAACCCGCAAATTTGAAATTCATCGCTTAGTTTGTGTGATATATAGATTATTTTTTGGGATTACACGAGGTCGGTGGTGTTCAGGAATAAGCCAGCTTCAAACGGCACTTTGGAAGCCAACATTACTCGTGTCATTCACGAGATAACGGTCGCTATGTTGGAACGCGTCGTCCAAAATTGAACCATCAGGATGGATGATTGGCGGCGTAGTCGTGGTTAACATTTAAATAAGATAATCTTTAAAAAATAAATGCCAGAGATTGTTCCTTTGAATTTTAGTATAAAATTCAATTTTATGCCTTTTATTTGAGATTCAAAACCAAACCTCACAATGAATTACCCTATATTCAAGTATATATATATATATATATATATATATATATATATATATATATATATATATATATATATATATATATATGTATATATATATATATATATATATATATGTATATAGATATATATATATATATATATATATATATATATATATATATATATATATATATATAAATATATATATATATATATATATATATATATATTTATATATATACATATATATATATATATATATATATATATATATATATTTATATATACATATATATATATATATATATATATATATATATATATATATACAATATATATATATATATATATATATATATATATATATATATATATACATACGAGTATATATATATATATATATATATATATATATATATATTTATTTATTTATTTATGTGTGTGTGTATATATATACATATATATATATATATATATATATATATATATATATATATATATATAGATAGATAGATATATATATATATATATATATATATATATATATGTATTTATACACACACACACATACATATATGTGTGTGTGTATATATGTATATATACATATATATATATATATATATATATATATATATATATATATATATATATATATATATATGTATAGGTATATATATATACATATATATATATATATATATATATATATATATATATATATTTATGTATAGATATATATATATATATATATATATATATATATATATATATATATATATATATATATATATATATATATATTCATATATACATATGCAGGGTGTGTCAGCCAAATCCGGCGAAGCTTCACATTAATATGTCAATGTTGTGGACCTCAACAACAGCAGTCATTTGTTTTCATTTCAACTGAGTAGACGTGTGTGCACTCGTGCATGAATCCTTAATGGCAAAGCTAGTGCAAACTCGTGCGGAATGTAATCGAAGAGCTAGTTTTCGCGCTGGATGGTCGCCAACAGAAATTTTAAGGTTTTTCGGGTATCCGAAATCCAGAGCTTACTATATTGTTCAGAAGTACGCGGCTGCTGAATATTGTGAGGTAGGCTTTCCTAGTCCAACAAGGGAAGCTCATGCAAAGGAAAAGATGGCAAGGGCCCTGGAAGTTGTTCGAAGGACTTCAGGCGTCAAATCGCTGAAGAAGACCTGAGGTACACGTCCTACGTAATAAAGGTGCGACAGATGCTGTCTGAGGCTGCTAAAACGAAAAGCATTGCCCATTGTCACTTCTGTGTTCACTAAAGAATCTGGTTTTCCCCTCGCAATGCCCAGATTTAAGCCCCGTGGATTATTACATGTGACAAATGTGGCATCACTGCAGGTCACAGTTGAAGCAGCTTTCATCAACAACGAGAGCAGTTAAAGCAGGAGTCCTTGCAATCCAGGCGGAGAATGAAAGTGGCGATTGAAGCAAGCGGGTTTACCTTGACTTACAAATTTAAAGAGAATACCTGCAATTAAAATATAAGGAGTTTTGGGGCAAGTCTTAGTTTATAACTAATAAATTATTATTATGAACTGTTTGTTCTTTCTAGATTTTGCTGACGCACTCTGTGTATGTGTAATAGGGGTACCGGTTAATTGATGCGGTTTTTTCTAAAATTGAAGTTTTATTGCAAAAAATTGCTTTTAGATGATCGAAAATGGTTTGTTGAGCGACGCCAAGTGATTTTGCAAGTTTGGGATGGATCTTGGTCGAGCAATGTCTCCAATTCGTGATCTTCAAACTTTTTTGGCTGTCCGGGCCGTTTATCGTCCTCCAAGTCAAAATTGTCACTTTTAAACTGTGCAAATCACTTCTGGCACGTACGCTCAGCTAGAGCATGCACAGCATATACTTCCACCAAAATACGATGACTTTCGGCAGCCCCGCAAAACACGTTAATCGGCACAAAATTCGACGTTTTCAGAGTCAAAAAAAAGTATTGTTGTTTACGCTTCAGCTAAATGACACATACAGATTCTAAAACTATATGACAGTAGCTTTCCAACACATATTTGGAAAGGTAAATCACTGGAATAAAAATCAAGTTACGCCATCTGTTAGAAAACCGCACGAATTAATCGGTACCGCTATTATATATATATGTATCTATCTACATTTATATATATATATATAATATATATATATATATATATATATATATATATATATATATATATATATATATATAGATATATATATATATATATATATATATATATACATATATATATATATATATATATATATATATATATATATATATATATATATATATATATATATATATATATATAAAAATATTAGGTGTACAAATTCAACAAACCATTGCTCAGATAGGGCCCAAAATCATCAATAATGTCTTAGAAAATTGGGCTGAGAGGATGGCATACTGTCACGGCAGCCATATGAATGAAACTGTATTTCACGATTAACTGAAAGGTTCATTCTTATGAATAAAGGGAAAAGATAAGAAAAAAAATTTGATTTTTGTTCATTTGATTGTATTTAAACGAAAAACTTGTATTAGGCCCACCCTATATTTAACCGACTTAACTTTCACTGACATTTTTGTATGGAAAACTCTAAATTTACTTGTGAGTAGTCCAGAAATGTTCGTAACTACATTTCTTGCTCATAATAAGCGATAATTAAATACTGGCCTATAATGTGCAAAATCTTAAACTGAATTTGGTTTTAGTAGATTTATATGCACCACCAATAAGTACAAACTCCAAATCCATATAATTTGCAAGTTTTGCAAGAAAATTTAGAATATTAGATTTTAAGCCATCGTAAAATGATGTGCACTCAAAAATATAACTATCGAAAATTCTGCCCTGCTGGGGGATGTCCATCTACAAAAACTTATAACCAGCTTTCACCAGAGCCATATATTTTATTTTGTTGCATTTTTTTATGTATATTTATGTATAACTTTTGAACGGAGATGGATAGAAGAGTCCTGTTAAAAAATTTCCGACTTTCACCCCGATGTTTCAGCATAAATGATCAACGCATATGACGATTTGGATTGTCGAGGTTTCAAGTGAAGAACAACATATTGGACTGATATGTATCGACACAGGATTGTAATCCTTTCTAGGGCACTCTAGATATTAACAGTTCAATATGGGGCATTGATGTCTAGATATTCAATTTTAATGATCTTGCCTACGAAAAATGCTAATTATTATGCACTCTTCAAGAATTTGATAGAGATACCGGATATTTTGATGACGGAAGGTAAAAACTATCAGTATTCTTCATTTCCTTTGCAAACGGTAAATTTTGGTAAATCATTACTACCGGAAATAACCCGTAAATTAATTCTAAATGCAACATACTCGTAAATACAACTCAACATGATTTATAGCCATTTCATTGGGGAAAATTTCAGGATACTTTTCTCTTCCGCATTTTTTTTTGGCCTACTGATGAACTTATTGAAAGATCCTTCTTATATCCTTAGACATGAATGTTACACATAGGATTTGCAAAATGCATCGGAGAAATATTAAGGATTGAGTGATTGCAAATTATAGAGTAAATTACCATTTGGAAATTGATTTGTTACATTCTACATAATATACATTATATGCCCAGAATTCTAAAATTAATGATTTCTATACAAAAGACCAACGAGAATTGCAACCTAAAAAGACGATCCTTCTATAATTGATCATAATTTTAAAGATGAACATGAAAATGCAGTCAAGTTTTCATTTAATTATAAGACATCATTTTCATGAAGCTATTATGAAAATTGTGTGCTATAGTTCACTGAAAATGAAGATAATAGGTATCGAATAAAGGTGAACGAGCAATTTTGCTTGGACTTTCGCCAAATTTTCAGAAATTAAGTATTTCGGCTAGTTTTGTTAATCATTGAAATCGGCTAAACGAAAACAAAATGGTGGCTGTTTTAGAAGAAAAGCCGTGGTCCCTATTCTGATCAAAGTATAGCTCAGATTGGCTCACAATAAAAAATCCAAAGTCGAAACATCCAAAACAAAATGGCGGCCGCTCAAACATCGCAAAAAGTTGAACCATAAAAAAACGACTAGACAAAGTTCGAAATTCGAAAAATTCTTAAAGCTACAATTTACGTTGGATTTTTATTAAACCAAGCTAGACGTTGATGAGATCTTGTACAAAAATATGTCAGAACTAAATTCGATTCCTTTGAACGCTGGAGATTTTAGCAGTAATGAGTTTTACATTCTAGTCCAGAAATTAAAGTTTAATACACATGGTATAATGTATTTAAGAACTGAATTTTAATAAATTTAAAATGAAAAAATGTACCACTAAACAGGGTGAAATAAAAACCTTTTGAAAAATATAAAATCCCCGTTGACAGCACCAGCCGGAAAGGTGAATTTCTCGTATGTTGCGTAAGGTTTCGAAAAAGAATTTGGCTTGCCTACTACTAGACTTTTCACCGCGATTTCCATTGCACCACATGGGTATTTATTAACATAACAAGAATTTGCCGACGTTCATATTTAGAGACCCTTTATTGAGGCGCAAATATTTTGCTAATTAAATTGTGTTGCTCACGTGTGGATCACATATTGAAAATTGGCAGATAATAAATAGTTATAAACATAAAAATACAGGTTTCGTCCTTCTTGCATTTGCTGTTCACACATTTCACAGTGATTACCACAAAAAGGTGATAACTTGTCGGCTTAAATAGCTCAAATAGCTAATTTCAAAAGATTTCCTTAAAAGTTTAATTAGCACTTGCGTTGCCATTAATATTGTTACATGTACAAATAATTCTGCGAGCTACTGTCGCAATTGTTTTCACAACCATTAAGAACATCAACAAAGTGAGCTTACTCGAAACCACGAGAACCCACCAAGCATGAGCAACATCTGAAAGTGAGTCACTGCTCCATTCATTAAGCTGCTCGAATATACCAGATACCTCTCGGCAGAACATTCGCCAATGTACGAGAAATGGATTGAACGGCTAGAGACCCGACATAAAGGTGAGCTGAATGAATGGGGGATCATTCATTACAACCGCGATAATAATAAAGAAGCTATTCGCAAAGATAAAGGAGTTAGGATTGGCGTACAGCAAAAGATAACAATGGGGAACAGTTGCTCGACTAGCGTAAATGAGAGCATTTTCGTTGAATATCGACAGGCGACGACTACAGCAACGATTATATTTTTTATATTAGTTTGTATGTATATGTATAAAAGGGTACATAATAAGTATGTTAATAAGAAAGTAGCTAGGTTAGTGAATGTATAAAATAATATCATAAATTATCCCAATATACTCTATTCAATTATATTCCTCCTGTGTTATTTGAGTATTAATGGATGCTATAAAAGAGCTTGTAAAGGAAATAGAAAAAGTTTTGGCAAATGAAAGGAAAAGCGTTAATCGGTTGAGTAAAATTGAAACTTTAAATGAGAAACTAAACAAACTAAGAGAAACTGAGAGGAATTTGGGTATCTTGTTCGAAGCAACTGATGAAGATTGCTTAGAAATAAAATTGCAATTTAAGAAAACTGCAAAAGAGTTCAAGAAGATATTGTGTGATAAATTAGTTGCAGTTGCACATAAAAGCAAAATGGGTGACTTTGATTTACATTTAGCGATCAAGTCTATTCCGCTGTTTGACGGAAAGCCAAAAGAGCTTAATGCATTCCTTAAAATTGTGGAGTATATAGATAAAACTTTATCAAGTGAGGCAAAACCACAACTTGTCGATTTTGTTTTAAATGTCAAACTGGCTGATAACGTACGAACCGCTTTGAGTACTGAGACTCCGCGTACTTTGAATGAATTAAAGACAACTCTGACGACTAGGTTTAAACCTGCAAATACAATAGGGAATATACATACTTCATTGAGCAATGTGTCTCAAAGAAAATCTACAGAGACTAATTATAAGGAGAAGATTTTATCTTTGGTTAGTGAATTGAATCAGCTACAGATAAATGAATTAAGCGAAAACGTCACACCTGCACAGAAACAGGTTATCTCAAATTTGAACGACAGTTATGCGCTAACTGTATTTAAAAATGGTCTGAACGACCAATATAAAAATATTCTTTTCGCAGCAAGACCACAGAACTTTATGGATGCTGTAAACCTTACACTAGAGTTAGAAAAGAATGAAAACATCCAAACAAATAATGTAATGTATTATAGTAGAGGTGATAACCGACGTTATAATGATCGAAACAACGATCGCAGCGATAAGAAAAATAGGAATAACAGGAATAGGGATAATGATAGTAGCAATAATGGAGATACTCGTAGCAATACGAATAGTAATAGTGAAAATAGACCTAGATACCAAAGACGTAGGAATAGAAATAACTACAATAATCGTAATGGTGGTAATAATGATAGCAACGGTAGTAGAAATTATAATAGAGATAGTACCAATAGGAATAGAGTTAACATTGTCCAGGAGCAGGGAAACGTACAATCCTCCGGAGAGGAGTAAAAAGTAAAAATAATTCAGGCCTTCCCGGAGTAGCAGAAACAGAAAACAATCCTAACTCTGGCAAAACAACGTACAATGCATATCCGGTGACAAAAAATTGTCCAAATTTTATAAAGTTATATTGTAAGAAAGCAAAAGGTGATTTAACCTTTTTGATAGATACAGGAGCGGACATATCAATCTGTAAGATAAATAATACATTCCATGATAATATTAATGGAGGTGAAAAATGTAAATTTACCGGAATCACAAATCAAGCGATTACCTCTTTGGGTACTGCTAATTTGAGGTTGAATATTGGGAATCACGTAGTAACTTACTCATTCCAGATAGTCGAAGAATCATTTCCGATAAAAACAGATGGTATTATTGGAAGAGACATCTTGAAGAGATATCTTTGTAAAATTGACTACGAAACGTATACAATAGCCTTCAATATTAGCAATGAGGAAATAATAATTCCTTTAGACATTAAACCATTGAGTACTTACAAGATTAACGTACCCGCGAGAACTGAAGTTATTTTACCAATCGAGTTAAATAGAGACGAGGATCGTATCATCCAGAATAGGGAGATAGAGAACGGTGTTTTCATAGGTAATACTATTGTACCAGCTAAAGGTATCTGTCACATCAAAGTCTTAAACGTTAATGATTATCCAGTTAGTCTGAAGGAGTTTGATGTTGATTCTGAACCTTTAGATAATTATTACGTACTAAGTAACACCAGAAAAAGAGACAAGGTAGATACGAACAGACTCAGTAAATTGATACAGAAGATCAATGCAAACAGTAAAGACGAGAGAGCGATGCGTAGCCTCATGGATATCATTGAAGAATTTCAAGACGTATTTCATATGGATGGTAATAAGTTGACAGTGAATAATTTTTATAAGCAGAGAATTGAACTTGCGGATAACACTCCTGTGTACATCAAAAACTATAAGCTGCCTCATGCACAGCTTGAAGAGATTGATGATCAAATCAGAGAGTTAGAAAATAACGATATTATAGAACCATCTATCAGTCCGTATAATTCACCACTTTCAGTAGTTCCAAAAAAAAAAGTTCAGGTGACAAAAAGCAATGGCGATTAGTCGTAGACTTTCGGCGACTAAATAATAAAATTGTAAATGACAAGTTTCCATTGACAAGATTGGAGGATGTATTGGACAGACTTGGTAGAGCTAAATATTTCTCTACACTAGATATGACCAGTTCATTCCATCAAATCGAGTTACAAAAGGAATCAAGGCCTTTAACAGCTTTTTCCACGGGAAATGGTCATTTTCAATTTGAAAAGTTACCTTTTGGATTAAATATTTCATCCAACAGTTTCCAGAGGATGTTAACAATTGCTTTGTCAGGATTGAACTCGGAAGCATTTCTCTATGTTGACGATATTATTGTCTTTGGCTGTAGTATCGATCATCATAATCGGAATTTAACCAAAGTTCTACAGAGATTACGTAAGTATAATCTCAAGTTGAACCCGGATAAGTGCCAATTTCTTAGATCAGAAGTTGTATAGTTAGGCCATCTTATCACGGATGAAGGTATTAGAACAGATCCTGCGAAGAACGAAGCAGTCAAGAACTACCCCATTCCTAAGAATGCAGACGAAGTTAGAAGATTCGTAGCCTTCTGTAACTATTACAGACGTTTTATACCAAACTTTGCGGATATAGCAAAATGTTTGAACAATCTTTTGAAAAAGAATGTTACCTTCGAATGGGATGAAAACTGTCAACAGGCTTTCGATGATTTGAAGAACAAATTATTACAACCATCAATTCTTCAATATCCAGATTACAGCAAACCATTCGTTTTGACTACAGACGCATCAAGCAGTGCTCTAGGAGCTGTGCTCTCACAAGGTGAAATTGGATCAGATTTACCTATATCATATGCTAGTAAATCCCTTGGCAAGCATGACTTAAACAAGCCAATCATTGAAAAGGAATTACTCGCAACACATTGGGGAATAAATTTCTTCCACCCGTACTTATACGGTAGAACGTTTATTGTGGTAACTGACCATAGACCTTTAGTCTCTCTTTTCTCTCATAAGAATCCATCATCCAAATTAACAAGAATACGACTCGACTTGTCTGATTATGATTTTGAAATCATATTCAAGCAAGGAAAAATGAACTGCGACGCGGACGCACTATCGAGAATAAGAATTGATTCCGATATACTGAAAACAATGATACCGCTAGAACGAGATGAGAAGGTGAAAAAGATATTAGCGTTAACTCGGGGAATGTCTGCTAAACAAAAGACAGACTTAAAAGGTAAAAATGAAGACGATGAACCCAGGACAACTGTAAAGCCTGATCAACTTTACGTTTGGGATTACACGTCACTATCGGACATAAGAAATGTCACGAAATTGAAATTTATACTGCGCAATAATCATCAGTTTGAAATTGTCCGGACAAACGGTGATGTAATTGTATACTGTAATGGTGATAAATCTAACGAGAAACAAGTTTCCGTTAATGGCAAGCCTACAGTACTTACAAATACAGAAAAACCTTGTAAAGCAATCTATAACGATAATTCCAGTATGATATACGTATCTACCATGGAGAAGTTATTAGATGAATTAGTTGAAATGAATATTCATGAACTAGCTTTATCAAGTGATGATGAGATATTTGAATTCATGCGTGAGGCTGAATTCAAAAGTATAATTAATATGTTGCAACAAACAAATAAATATAAAGAGCGCGCAAAAGTCAGTATAATGATTTATGAACCCCCCAAAAATATAAAGGATACTGAAGTACAAAATCAGTTAATACGCGAATATCATGATACACCGCAAGGAGGTCACTTAGGTATTAGAAAAACTTTACTTAAGTTGAAGCAAAGATATTGCTGGAAAAACATAAATAGCATGGTTAAAAGATATGTTAGCAATTGCGAAAAATGCAAGATAAATAAACAAGTAAGAAACACCAAAGAAAATATGGTAAAGACTGACACATCAACGACGAGTTTTGAAACCAAAGCTATCGACGTTGTCGGACCTCTTAGAATCTCGAATAACTATAGATACATTCTAACTATGCAGTGTGAACTCACAAAGTTCGTAGTAGCCGCACCTATGGAAACTAAGGATGCGAGAACAGTAGCTTCTACATTGGTTAATGAATTCATACTAAAGTACGGTCATTTCAAAATATTCAAATCCGACCAAGGTACTGAATTCACTAATAATTTGATGCAGGAAATTTGTAATCTATTGAGAATCAAACAAGTCTTTTCTACACCATACCACCACGAACCGTTAGGTGCTGTAGAGCGTAACCACAGAGTGCTAAATGAGTACATTCCGGCATTTTCAGAAAACTCTGACTGGGATAAGTGGATTTCGTATCACACGTTTGCATATTATACAACCCCCCATGTAGACAACAATTATACTCCATACGAGTTAATATTTGGAAAATTACCATATCTGCCAGATGACATTTTAAGCAAAAACGAAAAGTTTTACAACATAGAAAACTATGCTAAAGAGTTAAAAATTAGATTGCAATATGCTCTTAGGTAAGCGTGAGAAATGATTGAAATAGTGAAAGAGAAGCGAACAAAAGATACTCAGGTTCATCCAATAAATTTGAAAATAGGAGATTTGGTACTTTTGAAAACATACAACAAGAAAAAACATGAAACTCCCTACATAGGTCCATACAATGTAATAGAAATTAAAGGAGTTAACATTGTAATAAATATTGATGGAAAATTAAAAGAAGTACACAAAATAATGTAAAA
>OZ017738.1:224417411-224439911 GCA_963969285.1 Odontomyia ornata | reverse complement strand
GACATTGACTGCATGACGGATCTGACCAAGGTGGAAGAGGCCATCAAAAAGGAGTTCCCTAGCGAGGGCAGGATCAAAGCGAGGCTGACACCAAAAAACCAAAAGGGCAGCGCATGGATATTATCGATTTGACTGAAAAGGACGCCGAACAGTTTCTAGATAAGGAGAAAATAAATATAGGGTGCGTTACCTGTAGGGTACGGCAAAGATCAGCGCCTCTTCAATGTTTTAAATGCCTTCGCGATGGTCACACCACACAAGTATGCAAAAGATCGAATAAGAGTTCCCTACGTTACAAATGCGGTGAAATGCGACATAAAAAAAGAGTATACGAAGGAGGTACACTAAATTTTGATTTTAGACACGTCTCGGGATCAAAAAAATGCCGGATTTTCCAAGAAATCAGAACTTTGATGATCCGCATCCTGCAACCAAGCCTATACCGCAGTTCAGTCGCCCGAAATCTGCTTGAGCATGATTGATTTTATGCTGCTGAGTGAGGAACACCATGATAAAAGTCCTGCATTATAGTATCCTGACGAAATTGGCACTGCCGTCATTTGGGTTTGGGTTATTGAGTGCCAGGTGGAGAGCTATGGACGGGGGGTGGTTTTGTGTGGGTTTGATGCTCAGTGACTAACTTCCTCAGTTTCTACCCAACGCCAAACAAATCGATATCATCTTTCCAAGTCAAGCTTTATGCTTTGGAGAGTTCAATGCTAAAGCAATTTGATAGGGCATGCCTCATACAGGTCCGCGGAAATACTGGCAATACGGCGACTTTTCACTGTATCGGCTGTGAAGTAATCATACCGGATGTGACATTTTCCTTTGAGTCCTTAGTACGGAGGATACATGACTGGAGAGTATCAGGGGACTACTCAGCTAGTGATCATCAGTGCATTCTGCTTGAAATAAGCGATGTTGTCTTCCGTCGTCTGTGCCCTCGAGTTTCTCCAATTGGAAGGAAAGTCGTAAGAATGAACGCCTAGAGGTTCATCGAGGTGTTCACAGCAGGCACCTCACTGCAGGAAGATTCACAGGGGACGGAAGAACTGGCAGCTCAAGGCATGGTGAACTCAACTATGAGCTTCATTACTACTGCGTCTATGCCCCGCTGAAAACTCCGGCACTGCAAGCCTTCAGTGTACTGGTGGTCAATTGAAATCTCTGAAAAATGAGGGGAGTGTTAGAAGCTTCGGCGTGATGCTCAACTGGCATGGAACCATGACAAGGAATACAACCAGGTGGCAGCATATAACTTGGCCATAAAATGCCTTCGCAAATTGATTAACAACAGCAAAGCTCACTGCTGGCAAGATCTCGTGGACAATGTGAACAAGAATCCCTGGGGCCTCCACTAAAAGCTAGTTATGCGGAAGCTTGGTGCCCTACGGAACCTTGCATATATGATGCACAAAAGATGGACGAAACATTGCGAGCACTTCCCCCCATATCGTCCATGTTGACGCTGTCCATGGTGAAATAGCAGTCGAGTATCCACTCTTCACACAGCTGGAACTGGAAGAGCTAGTCCTTTCATTGAAAGCGAGGAAGGCTCCAGGTCCCGATAGTATTCCAGCTGAGGCGTTGCAGTTTGTATATCATCATTGTCCTGACTTGCTGCTCAGCGCATTGAACGCCTGCCTACGCTTTTACCGCTACTATGGAAGGTAGCGAGGCTCATGCTAATCAGCAAGGGGAAGGGAAATCCCGAATCGCCCACTGCGTAGCCCCCGTTATGTATGCTAGGCACTTGTGGAAAAGTGGTAGAGAAAATCAGCAAGGGAAGACTCACTGATGCGGTCCATACTGCTGTGGACCTATCTTCTCAGCAGTATGGCTTTAGAGTAGGACGCTCAGCTATTGATGTGATTGCAGAGGTGGTCAGTGTGGTTCAGAAGGCAGAGACATATGGTCGCTCCAAGTGACAAATCGTCCTGTTGGTGACACTCGATATGAGGAACGCCTTCAACTCCGCTAGATGAGTGGACATTTTGGATACGCTGGAAGACCCTTTTCACTTTCCAGAATATCTAATGAATAAGTAAGCAGGTATACCGAAAATGGTTGGCACAGGTTCAGCAAAGAGGAACACTGAGAACTGCATCTTCGTATCTGACAGTTCCTGATTCGGCGGTGAGAGTTATTGCAGGTGTGATACCTGCTGCCCTCCTTGCTAGAGACCGCCGCGCTATTTACTTGCGTCGAAGCGAGGATCACACAGAGAGATGGTTGTCTGCAAGGAGAGAGAGTGCTCACTCAACAATTGGCAGCAGTCTTGGGTGATTTGATGGAAGGGAAAATAGACTGCGTGCATAGTGAGCCAGTTTTTGAGCGGGAATGGGCGTTTTCAGTATGACCTACACAAGATTAATAAGTGACGATCCCCGATTGTCGATTTGGGCCAGGAAAGGAAGACAATGCCTGCCACACATTTTTTGCGTGCATTTAACGGATTAGGATGCAAAGGGACCTCTACTGAGAGACGGGAGAGCTCACCCCGGATAATATAGTCGTGGTGATGCCCAAAGCAGTTGACAAATCGAACCAGGTAGCACATTATGTTTCGGCAGTCTTAAACGATAAAAGGGACTCACAGCAGCCGCGTGCGTTGGGGCTGGGGGATCTCTTGTCTAGCACTTCCTCTCCCCCTCTCCACTTCAAGTAGTAGAAGGATCCCTCAGTTTGAATGCACCAAAACGAGACCTGGCTCGAAGTAATGTGTCAAACGGTCCCAGGCCAGGTTCTCAGGTTGACAGGGAGTGTGTTTAGTGGGTTGTCCAGTCACCTTCTTGTGAGCATAGGAGTCCCACACTCTCTGCATAAATGGGAATTCAGCTCCCTACCATAAAAAACCCCACCATCAGTAATTTTATGTTTTTTCTTGCTATAAAAACATACATGAAAACAACAATGCAGTCATCCATTATGTTCACGACCAGAAAATTATGTTGGGGTGGAAGGTGTTCCAACTGTATCTGGAGGTTGACCTCTCCATTGCAGTTTCTACCGAAGCAGTCCGTAGTGAGAAAATTCTGCCCTTGTGAAGTAATTGATACTTCACTAGATCTGGTCGTATAATCGATCGGATTGTTTTGGTGCAATGTTCTCCATCAATTTGACCCAGAACGCATAAGTTCTACGATGTAGTCTTGACATGATGATGGTGGTACTGGAGACGTTGGTCCTCCTAGCCAACCTCGGCCTGATGAAGTTGGCTCTTGCATGTTTTCCGACCCTCCAGTTTAAAGGGCTTCCATTCTGGGCTTCTGACTCGTTCTGGATCTCCTTCTAGCTGCACACCCTGGATAGCTCGATTTTCATTGGCTCTTGCAATGTCTTTGCAGTTGCCCCTTCTCACCCCAATTCCTGCATCTAGGTGCTTCATGCGCTCCATGCGCTCACACCTGCACTCGTCTGCCACTACCTCGTGAACCGGGGCAGTGGTACAAGTCGTATTTTTCGCTGCATTAAAGTTCAGACTATAAGCCAATGCGTCCTTAACTGTTTGATTTTCAGCTAAATGCACGGCTTGTTGCAATTGCTGGTCCTATAATGCGCTGATGAATGCTTCTGTTGCTGCGTCATCTCGATGCTTCGGGTCGTAAGCTGGGTAGGCCAAAAGTGCTAGTCACTTAATGTCTTGGGCCAGCTGCTGTAGGGTTGTGCCAGACTTCTGCATCCGATGCCGTAGCTGTGACCAATAAATCTGCTTTACATGATCGTCTCCACAACTCATGTCAAGCGCATGCATTATAGCAGCAGAGTTTGAGCGCAACTCGCCAGGAATAGTCTGCAAAAGCTCGGCAGCGGCACCTCTCAGAGCAAGAATTAATGCATTTCCTACTCATTTCTTTGATTTGTCCTAGTAGCGGCTTCAAACTGGATCTTGTTGATACTCCAGACCGTTTGCCCGTCAAATATTGGTGCTTTCACATTTCTGGATGTGCTTTTCGCTGTGGTTATATGCGGGGCTGGTGAGGTCGTTACTTCTATCTAGCTGCTTCCAATTCCTTTTTCATTTCATGGTTGATTCTCTTCTCGACCTGGTTGACCTTCTCCTCGACGTGGTAAGCCTTTTCCTCGGCACATTTAATTTTGTTGTTCAGACTACCGAGCTCCATTTTGATTTCGGTTGACTGTTTTTGCAAATCTGCCTTCAAATCAATTGACATTTTATGCAAATCTGCTTTGATTTCAGTTAGCTGTTGATCTAGCTTCGTTGATTGCTCTTTCAACTTAGCAGTTAAACTGGATGACTTTTGTCACTGCTCTTGCTGCATCAGCAGTAATACTCGCATCAGCATATTTTCTGGTTCCTTTGATTTTGGTGTTTCTGCTTCTTCACCTTCTGCGCATCACTCGCTCACTAGAAACCAGATACACGCCTTCCGATTCAATTCCATCACGCCAGCGTGTTGTCAGTGTGGCTTTTGTTCCTTGCTCAGCCAGATTTTGCTGTGCCAACTCTTCCTTATGGTCCGAAATGGTCAATTCATGAATTTTTAAATCTGAGCTTTGTGGAATATTTTATTGTTTTGGCTTTTTAGGGTTTTGTACTAAAATACAAAACCCTATTGCAATCACGACCTGTGTCCGTCTGTCCGTCCGTCCGTCCGTCCGTCCGTCCGTCCGTCCGTCTGTATGTCACAGCACTTTTTCTCCGAAACTATAGAGGCTACAGCCATGAAACTTTGTGGAAAGGTCAGAAGTGGTGACCTCTTGAAAGTTCACTGGTGGAAAAAAATTTCAAAGGGATTTAAGGGGGGTCTCCCCATATAGGGAAGTGACCCCCCAAAAAAAAATTTTCACCATTGGTAGTCGAGTAGGGTGTCATTGGAAAGGTCTTAACGAGATCTTTTCAAAACAATTCCTAAAATTGCCTTATGAGTACCGAGGGGGGCAGGGGAAGGGGAAATGTACGAACTTTTCGCGTACCCCCCCCCCCTCGCGGTTGGACACATTCCATCCGAAAAATCTGAAAAAATCATGGATGTAGGCCTTAATGAGTACAACAACAACAAATACATGAGAAGTCGAAATTCACTCAACTTTGTTAGTAATAGTATGATTTATCGATTTTATGTTTTCTTGAATAAAGTACAAACGGTACCCTTAAATTCAATAAAATTTAGCACACAGATGACTATTTATAAGATCAATCTTTTCTGAATATTTAACGAAGTTAAAGCGATTTGAATTTTCCTGCATTACTATGGAACAATATGCCCTGTATTACTATGGAAACATATGGCTATGGAGCCATATGCGCTTTTTACTGACTTAGAAACTACAGCTTTGCTAGGATTTGCATGAAAATTTCAGGAATGATAGGTTTCATGAAGATGAGTATATACAATTGAAACAAGTCGGAAAGGCAGGAGAGAGCTCCTAGCAAAAGGACTTTGTAACCATTCTAAGATTCTAAAAAAACAGGCCATGAATCGATGATTACAGTACAAAGGAGTGGCCCCTGAAAAAAAATTTCATGAAAGGTAGCCGATATGAGTATCAACTGAAAGTTCTCTATGAGAGCTTTTCAAAACAGTTCTTAAACTGATAGTTGTTGCTTCAGTGGGGGCATAGGGGGGGGGGGGGGATGGGGAATACATGAAAAATGTGTTTCCTCCCTCGCGAATGGACACCCGTGATCTTAAAAAATCTCAAATAATTATCGAGGGAGATATTTGTGGGTATAACTATAACAAATACCTCAGAAGTCAAAATTCTTTCAACTTTGCTAATAATAGTATGATCCTCGAACATGACATGTTTCTTGATTTCATTCGTTATTCGTTACTGCATTTTGTAAGTTGAGTACAAAACCCTTCTGACATGAGCAAAGGTCTGTCTACCCAACTTGTTTTCCACCTGTTCTCACGTTAAATTTCACTATTGTGCACTTGCAATGTTTAAAAATTTTCACTTTTAAAGTTTTCTTTCTCACTTTTCAATACCTCTATCGTGTGTTACAGTTCGCGGTTGATAAGTTTAATGTCCTGAGAAAGTGAAAACACACTGTCTCTTTTAAATTAAGTGAAAAGAGTTTATTTACTAAGAATGCATAATAATTAATTTCACTATTTTACAATTCTTCAAATACAGCACAAAAAGCTTTTATTTCACTATCAATCAATATCGCCTTCAATCCGTGCTCTCTCTCTTATCGCAGTTTTACTATATCCTCCATTCATTCAGCTCAGCTTTATGTAGGGGCTCTAATCATTCAATCCATCTCTCGTATATTATATTGGTGAATGTTCTTACGAGAAATACCTGGGATATTCGAGAAATTCTGAATACACGCAGTAATATCACTCGTTTACTTTCAGATATTGACCATGGATCTACTTGGTCCATTTTTGTGCTTTCGAGTACACGCTTCTGACTTCATTTGTTTACTTTTCTTGCTTTCTTGCTTCTTTTCAATTATTAATGTTGATTTTGATCTTATTAACAGTTACGAGAAAAATTTCGATAGTAGTTTGCAGAGTTATGTGGACATGTAACTGTAGCAAAAAAGTTTATGGAGATCATCGATAACCAGCTAGCTCCCATCTTTTCAGATACATACCCAAAAACAAGTAACGAGCTATGGTTGGAAGTGAAAGTTGCTATTGAGACAGTGACGGAACAGACAATCGGGCATCAAGACTGGCGCAAAAGAAATAATTGGTTCAATGATGAGAGTAAAAATGCATTAGATATATAGAATCTGACGTACAAGGAATATATAGGTCAGAAAACCAGAATGAAGAGAGAACACTATGAAAAACTCAGAAAAACAGCGAACAAGATAAATAAGAAAAGGAAATACTATGACAGAAGTCTCAACGTAAGTTTAGCGAACAACAACAACAACAGACAAGCATAACAAGTTGGGTAGACAGACCTATGCTCATGTCAGAAGGGTTTTGTACTCATCTTACAAAATGCAGTTACCAGCAACGAATAAAATCATGAAACATGTCAAAGACGATTTTATTGGAGAAAATGTGAAATTCGAGGATCATACTATTATTAAAAAACTTGAAAGAATTTTGACTTCTGAGGTATTTGTTATAGCTATGCTCATAAATATCTCCCTTGATAATTTTTTCAGATTTTTAAGATCACGGCTGTCCATTCGCGAGGGAGGAAACACATTTTCATGTATTCCCCCCCCCCCCCCTGTGCCTCCACTGAAGCAAAAACGGTCAGTTTAAGAACTGTTTTGAAAAGCTCTTATAGAGAACTTTCAGTTGATACTCACATCGGCTACCTTTCATGAAATTTTTATTTCAGGGGCCACTCCTCTGTACTGTAATCATCGATTCATGGCCTATTTTTTCGAATCCTAGAATAGTTACAAAGCCCTTTTGCTAGGAGCTCTCTCCTGCCTCTTCGACTTGTTTCAATTGTATGTACTCATCTTCATGATATCTATCACTCCTGAAATTTTCATGCAAATTCTAGCAAAGCTGTAGTGTCTAAGTCGGTAAAAAGCGCATATGGCTCCATAGCAATATGTTTCCATAGTAATACAGGGCATATTGCTCCATAGTAATACACGAAAATTCAAATCGCTATAACTTCGGTAAATACTATTCGATCTTTATGAAACTTTCCGTAAGGTCAATCTTATAAATAGTCATCTCTTTGCTAAATTTTATTGAGTTTAAGGGTACCGTTTAGATTTTATTCAAGAAAACACAAAATCGATAAATCATACTATTACTAACAAAGTTGAGTGAATTTCGACTTCTCATGTATTTGTTGTTGTTGTACTCGCTAAGGCCTACATTCGTGATTTTTTTCAAATTTTTCGGATGGAAGGTGTCCAATCGCGAGGGGGGGTACGCGAAAAGTTCGTACATTTCCCCTTCCCCTGCCCCCCTCGGTACCGATAAGGCAATTTTAAGACTTGTTTTGAAAAGACCTCATTGAGACCTTTCCAATGACACCCTACTCGACTACCAATGGTGAAAATTTTTTTTGAGGGGTCACCCCCTTATATGGGGAGCCCCCCTCAAACGCCTTTGAAAAATTTTTCCACCCTTGAACTTTCAAGAGGTCACCACTTCTGACCTTTCTACAAAGTTTCATGGCTGTAGCCCTTATAGTTTCGTAGAAAAAGTTCTGTGACATACAGACGGACGGACGGACGGACGGACGGACGGACAGACGGACACAGGTCGTGATTGCAATAGGGTTTTGTATTTTAGTACAAAACCCTAAAAAGTAGTGAAAACTCTGAAACATGGTTATCAGCCCAAAATCACGCTCTATCGTGACGACATTTGCAACATCATCGCTGATGAAACCAGGATTGAGGAAAGATGGGCATCATATTTCAAGAACCTCCGTAATTCCTCGCACAGCTCCAGAACATCGGACTTATATATATACCTGGAGAGCATCCGTTGGTCACTTTAACTCTGGATAAAGTTTGTTCCACCATCAAAGCCCAAAAGAATAACAAAGCGCCGGGCACTGATGAGATTCTTGTGGAGCTCATTAAATATGGTGGCAGCGTTATTCCGAAAGCAATCCATAAAATCACCCAGCACATTTGGTAACAAGAGCATATGCCGAAAGAGTGGAGCTAATCAATTTTATTCGCTATGCATATAAAAGGTGACAAGCAATAGTCCGCAAATTATATGTTAGAGGCATAACACTACTTTGTACGGCGCACAAAATATTTTCAAGGATCTTAGAAAATCAAATCAAATCATACGCCAACAGTATGATTGGGAAGTATCAAGGTGGGTTTAAGGCGGATAGATCGATAAAGGACCAATTGTTTACTGTCAAACAGGTCCTTAAAAGCTGCTGGGAGTTTAGCATAGACGAACAGCAAATTGTAGTTGACTTGAAGCAAGGATACGACAGTATTGATCATACTGTACTGAATGCAGTACTTCCGCCTCATTTTCGACATTTCCATGATAGGGATTACAGGAACGTAACGTCACATGCCCCCATCAATTCCTAAACACAACGTCTTTGGGCACTGATACAGCATTATGTGTTCTCATAGCGTTTTCCTAAATAATTCCTAAACAGGAAAATCTTAGTAGCAACTCAGCATTTTATGAAAATTGGTCACAAATAATAGTTATATAAACATTCGCGAAAAACGATAGTTTTACGAACATTCGTCTAAAACGATAGTTTTACAAACATTCGTCAAAAACGATTGTATAACAAACACTCACAAATAATGGTAATTTTACGAACATTCGTCAAAAAGTCAAAAGTTTTAGGATAGTTGTAAGATAGTTTAACGATAGTCTGATGATAGTTTGGCGATAGTTTAACGATAGTGTGACGATAGTATTGCGATATTTGTATGATATTTTTGCGCTAGTTGTAGGATAGTTTCACGAAAGTGTTACGACAGCTTGATAGTTTTGCGATCGTTCATGATTGTTTTAATATAGTTTTACGATGGTCGTACGACCGTTTTACAAAAGGATTACGATAATTATATATATATATATATATATATATATATATATATATATATATATATATATATATATATATATATATATATATATATATATATACATACATATATATATATATATATATATATATATATATATATATATATATATATATATATATATATATATATATATATATATATATATTGTGGCGTGTTATTGGTTCGTGGCCTATAATTTTAACGTTCCGGGAAAGTGAAAACGCAATGTCTTTTAATTTAAGTTAAAGAGAGTTTATTTAATTCAAGTAAATTCACAATAATCAGTTTAACACTTTCACTAAGTTTAATTTTCACTATTAAAATAAAATCTAACACTTGTCCATAAATTTCTTATCGCAATTGTCTTCTAAATCACTTCACTATTACGAAACACACTTCCCACACACTTTCGCAGTTCTTATCGCGGTCGAATGAATGATTCCCCCATTCATTCAGCTCGCCTTTATATAGGGTCTCTAAGTATTCACCCATTTCTCGCATATTGGCGAACGTTCTACCGAGAGGTACCTGGTAGGTTCGAGCAAATTAATGAATGGAGTGACGTCGCTTGCAGATGTTGATTATGCTTGTGGAATTTACTCGTGGGTTCGAGTAAATTCATTTGTTGACGTTCTTAATGATGATGAGAATAATTGCGACAGTAGCTCGCAGAATTATTTGTACATGTAATTATTTGTACATGTAACACTGCCCCCACCTCAGTTCTTTTCGCCCCGAAAAGATGTGTCGCTATTTTTAGTCAATTCTCCCTGGGTGTAATATGGGGCAAGACGGTCCAGATGCACGATTTTCATTTTAGCTCTCGGCTTACGATGTTCCTGTATTCGGTATACGACGTCGTTGATTCGCTTTGTAACTCGGTATGGTCCCTCCCAATTATGCTGCAACTTTGGAGACCTACCCTTTCGCCGTTGCGGGTTATAAAGCCACACCAAGTCATCTTGCTGGAAGCCAGTAGAATTAGCCTTTAGATCATACCTGGTCTTCATGCGGTCAGTGGCCGATTCGAGGTGTTTCCGCACTGTCCGATGTATCTGGTTCAACCGTTGTCTTAGATCACTTGCGTACTCCGAGACCGTTTGGGGCTCCTCAGGGGGTGTTCCGAACTTTATATCGGCTGGCAGACGAATAGTCTTTCCAAAAATGACTTTGGCTGGGGCTTGGCCCGTCGATGCATGTTCGGCAGCTCTGTACGCCATCAAAAATAGTGGGATATGTCGGTCCCAGTCCCTTTGGTTCTCGTCAACCATTTTGGCCAGGTGTTTATTGAGCGTGCCGTTGAAACGTTCGACCATTCCATCGGATTGGGGATGCAGCGGTGTTGTCCTCGTTTTCCGTATTCCGAGCAGCTCGCACATTTCACCAAAAACTAGTGACTCAAAGTTTTGGCCTTGATCCGAATGTAATTCGCAAGGTACGCCGTACCTACTGACCCAATTTAACACTAGCTGCTCAGCTACGGTAGTTGCTTCCTGGTTGGGAATGGGGTAGACCTCGGGCCACTTGCTGAAATAATCGGCTACAACCAGCGTATATCGATTTCCCCAATCGGATTCAGGAAAGGGTCCTGCGATGTCAACAGCAATCCTTTCGAATGGCACGCCTACGTTATAGGTTTGCATTTGTCCTCTCAGTCGTCGCTTTGGGCCTTTGACGGAAGCGCAAATTGTGCATCTGCGACACCAGTCCTCTACGTCTTCTCGAGCGTGGAGCCAGTAGAACCGTTCCCGCAATTTCGCTAAGGTCTTGTTAACACCAAGGTGGCCTCCCGAGGATCCTTCATGCATTTCCTTAACCACATCGTGGATTCGGCTTTTGGGAAGTATAGTTTGCATCCTATAGGAGCTACCATCCGCCGTTTCCCATTTCCGCTTGAGTACGCCACCCTCCACCTGAAGGGAGTTCCATTGTGCCCAATAGCTTTTCAGGGTTGCGCCATGCGTTGAAACGTCCTTCCACTCAGGTCGCCCAGTCGTCTCCTTCCATACGAGCAATGGTCCGATGTCTTCATCGGCTAGCTGGGCATTTCGAATCTCCTCCGATGACCAACCTTCATCAAATTCGGCCGTTATCAGTCGCAGATCAACGGGCGGTTCCTTTTCCTCAATCCGTCGGCAATGCTTGCAGTTAGCTGGACATGGGCGACGAGATAGGGCGTCAGCATTTCCATGAACTCCGCCCTTTCGATGAACAATTTCGTAGTCGTATGACTGCAATCTTTCGATCCATCTCGCAACTTGTCCCTCGGGGTTTTTGAAGTTAAGTAGCCATCTCAATGATGCATGGTCCGTTCGAAGAACAAATTTCTGGCCATATAGGTACTTGTGGAACTGCTTGGTGGCCTCTATTATAGCCAATAGCTCCTTCCTGGTCACACAGTAGTTCCTCTCACTTTTTGAAAGAACTCGACTGTAATACGAGAGGACTCTTTCTTCGCCATTGATCTGCTGGGAGAGTACAGCTCCAATACCGCCGTTGCTTGCATCGGTGTCAACCACAAACATTTTTCCGGGTTTCGGATACGCCAGTACGGGTGATTCACATAGCTTTTCTTTCAGGGTCTCAAAAGCTGTCTGGCATTGTTCATTCCAGACATACGGACGATTTTTCTCGGTTAGCTGATGAAGACACTTAGCTATTTTGGCAAAGTCTTTGACGAATCTTCGATAGTAGGTTGCCAGGCCCAGGAAACTTCGTAGTTGGCGTTTGTTGTTTGGTGTTGGCCAGCTTTTCACGGCTTCAATTTTCTCAGGGTCTGTTTTGACCCCTTCAGCTGATACGACATGTCCCAGGTATTTTACTTCCGCTGCGAAAAGGGTACACTTGTCGGGACTAAGTTTCAAATTTTCCAGTCGCAGTCGGGAGAAAACCTCTTCTAAGTTCCGGACATGCTCTTCGAACGTTCTCCCGATGACGATGATGTCATCTAGGTACACCAGGCAGGTTTTCCAGGTTAGACCACGTAGCACGTATTCCATCAAGCGTTCGAAAGTGGCTGGAGCATTGCAAAGCCCAAACGGCATCACCACAAACTGCCACAATCCGGTCCCAACTGAAAATGCGGTCTTCTCTCGGTCCTTCTTGTCAATTTCTACCTGCCAGTAGCCACTCTTGAGATCGAGTGTAGAAAACCATTTTGCGTCGGCTAAAGTGTCCATGATGTCATCGATGCGTGGGAGCGGGTAACTATCTTTCTTAGTGACGTCGTTAAGCTGCCTATAGTCGACACAAAAGCGAGTGCTACCATCCTTTTTCTTTACTAGAACTTCAGGCGCGGCCCATGGACTTACAGAAGGTTCGATAATGCCTTGTTTTTGCATGTCCGAGATCAGCGCGCTCACTTCTCCTTGTTTGGCTATAGGGAGACGTCTTGGTGCTTGTCGAATCGGCTTGGCTTCCTGTGTGTCTATGACGTGAGTTACCAAACTCGTTCGGCCTTGGTCATCCGGGCTTGTTGAGAAGATGTCACTGTACTTGGTGACCAGATCAGAGGCTCGTTTGAATAGCTGCACCGGCAATTTGACTTGCTTCAATATTGCAGACGTAGATTCCCTGGCTTTTTTTGTGTCTTGCCTCCTTTTCCAATGATTGTTGTGAGTAGCTTCCAAAGAGGTGATGGTGGAAACAGGCTGGCAGCTGCCGATGACTTCTCCCGCTTTGATGCTCGTGGTTGAGTCTGCGGTGTTAAGGACTCTAACCGGCACATATCCGTTCCTTAAAGATCTTACAAGGCTTCGTCCTACAATCAAACTGCGCAATGCAGATGTCTTCGTTGGCTCTATCAGATAAGATCGGTGGTCTCCAGAATCACCATCAAGCTTGGCCCATACAATGCTTTCGGAAGAATTCGGTACATCAGTGTCAGTACATACCACTACATTCATCTTGGGGATTTGGACGCTGGGATCCTCCATCAGTACTTCGACATTCTGCCATTTCAAGACACGTTTTCCCAAGTCCAACGTGATTCCATGTGGTCGCAGAAAATCCATTCCGAGAATGCAGTCATCCATAATGTTTGCGACCAGAAAATTATGTCGGAACACAAGGTCTCCCAACTGTATCTGGAGGTTGACCTCTCCATGAACAGGTGCAGTTTCTCCCGTAGCTGTCCGTAGTGAGAAAATTCTGCCCTTGTGAAGTTGTTGCTGTCTAACTAGATCTGGTCGGATAATCGATCGGGTTGCACCAGTGTCGATTGTTATGGTGCAGTGTTCTCCGTCAATTTGACCCGGAAGGCATAAGTCTGCTTCTCCACGATGTAGTCTTGACACGGTGATGGTGGTGCTGGGGACGTCGATCCTCCTAGCCAACCTCTGCCCCACGAAGTTGGCTCTTACATATTTCCCGACCCCTCTGTTTGAAGGGCTTCCCTTCTGGGCTCCTGACTCGGTCTGGATCTCCTCCTAGCTGCACACCCTGGACAATAGCTCGGTTTTCTTCGCTTCTTGCAGTCTCTTTGCAAGTGCCCCTTCTCTCCGCAATTCCAGCATCTAGGCGCACCATTTACATGCGGGTCTCGCTCAATTTCCACGCGTTCACACCTGCACTCGTCTGTCACTACTTCACGAACCCGGGCAGTGGTACGAGTCACATTTTTCGCTGCCTCAAAGTTCAGACTGTAAGCCAATGCGTCCTTAACCGTTTGCTTTTGAGCTAAACGCACGGCTTGTTGCAATTCCGGGTCCTTTAGTGCGCTGATGAATGCCTCTGTCGCTGCATCATCTCGATGTTCTGGGTCGTAGGCTGGGTAAGCCAAAAGTGCTAGTCGCTCAATGTCTTGGGCTAACTGTTGTAGGGTCTCACCAGACTTCTGCACCCGATGCCTTAGCTGTGACCGATAAATCTGCTTTAGATGATCGTCTCCATAACGCATGTCGAGCGCATTCATTATAGCATTCGGGTTTGAGTGCAATTCATCGGGGATGGTCTGCAAAAGCTCGGCAGCTGGGCCTCTTAGAGCAAGAATCAGCGCAGTTGCTCGTTCCTGGTCATTCTAGCGATTCGCCCTTGCGGCAGCTTCAAACTGGGTCTTGTAAATACTCCAGACCGTTTGCCCATCGAATATTGGTGCTTGGACATTTCTGGATGTGCTTTGCGCTGCGGTTATAAGCGAGGCTGGTGAAGAGGTTACTACTGCCTTTGCTGCTTCCAATTCCTTTTTCATGTTTCCCATCTCATGGTTGATTCTCTCCTCTACCTGGCTGATATCATGGTTTATTCTCCCCTCGACCTGGCGGATCTCATGGTTAATTCTCTCCTCGACCTGGTAAACCTTTTCCTCGACCTGGTCAACCTTTTCCTCGACGCCTTTAATTTGTTTGTTCAGATGACCGAGCTCCGCTTTTATTTCGGTTGACTGTTTCTCCAGCTTCTGTGTGATGTCTGCCTTGATTTCGATCGCTTGTTCGTCCAGCTTCGCTGATTGTTCATTTAACTTCGCTGTTAAATTCGATGACTGTTCATCTAGCTTCGCAGTCAGACTGGATGACATTAGCATCAACATTTGCATCAGCACATTTTCTGGCTCCTTTGATTTTGGTGTGTCCACTTCTCCACCTTCTGCGCCTTTTTCCGCATCTGAGAGCTCACCCGAATCCAGATTCACGCCTTTCGACTCGATCGCGTCACGCAAGCGTGCAATCAGTATGGCCTTTGTACCTTGTGTGGCCAGATTCCCCCGTTCCAACTCCTCCTTGAGCTCCGATATGGTCAATTCATTAATTTTTAAGTTTAAGTTTCGTGGCATTTTTAATGTTTCTTTAAATTTTACTATTGTGCGCTATAAAAATGTTCAAATTTTCACTTTCAAAATTTTTCATCGCACTTCTGACACCACTGTGGCGTGTTATTGGTTCGCGGCCTATAATTTTAACGTTCCGGGAAAGTGAAAATGCAATGTCTTTTAATTTAAGTTAAAGAGAGTTTATTTAATTCAAGAAAATTCACAATAATCAGTTTAACACTTTCACTAAGTTTAATTTTCACCATTAAAATAAAATCTAACACTTGTCCATAAATTTCTTATCGCAATTGTCTTCTAAATCACTTCACTATTACGAAACACACTTCCCACACACTTTCGCAGTTCTTATCGCGGTCGAATGAATGATTCCCCCATTCATTCAGCTCGCCTTTATATAGGGTCTCTAAGTATTCACCCATTTCTCGCATATTGGCGAACGTTCTACCGAGAGGTACCTGGTAGGTTCGAGCAAATTAATGAATGGAGTGACGTCGCTTGCAGATGTTGATTATGCTTGTTGAATTTACTCGTGGGTTCGAGTAAATTCATTTGTTGACGTTCTTAATGATGATGAAAATAATTGCGACAGTAGCTCGCAGAATTATTTGTACATGTAATCATTTGTACATGTAACAATATATATATATATATATATATATATATATATATATATATATATATATATATATATATATATATATATATAGACCTTTCGTAAACCCAAATGACCGGTTAAAATAGGACAAATCGATGTTTTCAGGATATTTAACTCCAATTCCATGAACTTCAACGGGAATTTCGATGGAGTTTTTGGTGATAACTGATTTTGGGCGGTCCGTAGGTTCTTCTTCATTTATGTCCTCACAAGCATCTCTGAAACGTGTAAACCGCTCACGAGCTCTGGCACGAGATACACAATCATGGCCATAAACCTTTTTTATCAATTCAAATGTTTCGGTAAACGTTTTACCGATTTTAAAACAAAATTTGATATTAGCTTTTTGTTCGAAACTCATTTTTGTACCGATGACATAACCATTATGTCACTTTTTTTGTGGTAGGGAGGTGAATGCCATGTACACACACAGTGTGGGACTCCCATGCTCGCAAGAAGGCGACAGGACTACCCACTAAACACCTCCCCTGTCAACCTAAGAACCCAGCCTGGAGCCGTTTGACCCATTACTTCAGGCCAGGTCTCGTTTTGTTACGCCGTGAGGTGACTTCAAGCTGGTGGATCCCTTTCCTAGCGGGAGGGGAGAGGGAAAGAGGAAGTGCTAGAAAAGCGATCCCCCAGCCCCAACACTCCCGTCACTTTAGACGCAATAACTTCGCTTCCACTGAACCGAATGTCAACAAACTTTCACTGGGGGTCAGGGAGGGATGCAACTTTCACAGATGGTGCTACCAAAAAAATTTTTATGACAAAAGTCTCGTTCGTTTCGGAAAGCACCTTGTATATAGATATATAGATCTATATATTATCTATATAACACAAGTTCATTAATTTTCGGGCTATTTGGCCAAATAAAAAAAAAATTCAGATTTTTTTTTTTCAAAAGACTTATATTTGACGTTTCGAGATATATATTCATATATATATATATATATAAAAATATATATATATATATATATATATCTATATATATTAATATATATACACATATATATATATATATATATATATATATATATATATATATATATATATATATGTATGTATATATATATGTATAAATATATATATATATATATATATATATATATATATATATATATATATATATATATATATATATATATAAATATATATATATATATATATATATATATATATATATATATATGTATATATATATATATATATATATATATATATATATATATATATATATATATATATATATATCTATATATATATATATATATATATATATATATATATATATATATATATATACTCGTATATATATAAGGGTTATCCATTTTGTGGTAGGAAAGTATAACCCTGCCATTTGACATCTGTCAGAATTAAATGTCATCCAAAGCGTGTTTTTTTTGGTTGAAGGTTTGCCAATTAGAAATATGGATCGTTTAACAGTCGAAGAACGCGTTAAAATTATTAAATCTTAATAAAAAAAATGGTGATTCTGCTGTATCAACATTTAGGGCTTTACGAGCCGATTACGGTCGACATAATCGACCTACATAGCAAACAATTTCGAACACAGTGAGAAAATTTGAGAAGACTGGATCGGTTATTGATATTGCAAGGCCTGTGCATCATCGCAACATTCGTTCTGCTGAAAATATCGCTGTCATTGCTCAAAGTGTGGAGGAAGACCCGAATTTGTCGATTCCCCGACGTGCTCAACATTTCGGCTTGTATTACGGCTCATTGTGGCGGATTTCGCATTTGGATTTGCATCTCCATCGATACAAAATCCAACTTACTCAAGAACTTAAGCCTGAACACCATACACAACGCAGAACGTATGCAAATTGGGTGATTGAACAACAAGCCATTGATAAGGATTTTGCGAACAAAATGTTATTTAATGTTGAGGCTCATTTTTTGCTCAGCGGTTACGTAAATAAACAGGATTGCCGCATATGGGGCTCTCAAAATCCTCAGGTGATTGCAGAAAGGCCTTTGCATCCGGAAAAAGTGACCGTTTGGTGTGCATTATGGTCTGGTGGTGTTATTGGCCCGTATTTTTTGGAAACGATCAAGGAAGAGCCATTACAGTCAATTCTGACCACTATGGACGGATGTTAACCGATACTTTTTGGAGAGAAATTGAAGACTATGATCTGAAGAACATGTGGTTCCAACAGGACGGTGCCACAAGCCACACAATACAGGCTAATCGAGCACTTTTGCAAGAGAAATTTCCAGGACGCGTTATTTCGAGATTAAGTGATGTCAATTGGCCCGCAATATCCTGCGACCTAACACCTTTGGATTTCTTTTTATGGGGCTATGCGAATAATCGTGTTCACGCGAACAATCCTCAAAATCTTGAACAATTGAAAACCAGTATTCGTGAAGTTATGGCCGAGATATTGCCGGAAATGTGCCGAAAAGTCATTGAAGATTACCGCAAAAGGATTGAGGCCTGTAAGAGGTCCCGTGGAGGACATTTGAATGATGATGTGTTTCACGTATAATGGCAAGATTCAATCTTTAATAAAAAATTTCGTTTCCATCTGAATATTTTATGTGTTGCCTTTAGCTTTACTTTCCCAAGTGTAAAATGGATAACCCTATATATACACATACACACACACACATATAATATATATATATATATATATATATATATATATATATATATATATATTTATCTGTATATATATATATATATTTATATATATATAGATATATATATATATATATATATATATATATATATATATATATATATATATATATATATATATATATATATACATATATATATATATCTAAATTGGTGGGCGCGGTCAATAGACTGAGACAGTTGGAGGCACTATTTGCAGGAGGTGAAGGCCCGAGAGGGGCTGTAGTGCTTAGCAGAAAGGATACCTGATAAAATCTGTTGGTGGCCATCCAGCGTAAAGATTTTCAATAACCGCCACTCTTCCATTGTTTTTCGCACTCGATTACACTAACTCCGCCATTTAGGACTCACTCACGAGTGCACACACGTCCACTCAGTTGAAATGACAACAAATGTTTGCAGTCATTGCGATCCACTTCAACGACAAATTAATGTGTAATTTTGCTGGATTCTGCTTACATATCCTGTATATATACAGGGAGTTCTAAGTCGGAAGGTAGTGCAATCGAGTGCGGACGACAATTGATGAGCGGTGGTTATTGAAAGTCTTTGCACTGGATGGTCGCCAACAGAAATTATAAGGTTTTTTGGGTATCCGAAATTCACAGTTTACGATATTGCTCAGAGATATGCGCCCACATAAAATTATGAGGAAAGTTCTCCTAGTCCAGCAAGGAAAACTCATGCAAAGGAGAAAACGGCAGGGACCCTAGAAGTTGTTCAAAGGACCCAAGACCTCATTTCGGAGGATCCTAGGAGAAGCAGTCACAAAGCTGTTGCTGGAAACACTGACCAACGAAGTGCCGTACATTTTTCAGCAGGATGGCGCTCTAGCTCACATGAGCCATTTTATGCAAAATTGGTTCTCAGATAATCTGGACATGTCCAAAGAACTCTGGCCCCCAACAGCCAAGATTTAAACCCCTTGTACTATTACGTGCGGAGCGCCATTGAGCGTGGTACTAACAAGTCCAGACGTCCTAATTACATCCCACTACAGTCCACTGTTAAAGCATAGTTCATGAATTTACGACGAGAGCAGTTAAGGAAGGCGTGCTCACGATCCTGGTGGAGAATCGAAGTGGGGGCTATATTGAGTTATAAACTTAAGGTGAATACCAAGAATTAAGAAACAATAAATTTTGTGGTAAATGTTCGCTTAAAAGCAATAAATAGTAAATATTATAAGCTGCGCGTTCTTTCCGGATTTTGCTGATGCACCTTGGTATACAGGATGGTCCAACGAAAACGCACGATGTTAATTGTAAGTAAAACAAAAAGTTTTTGGAGAGTTATGTTAATATTTTTTATTATAATTGAAAGATCGATGACAATTGGTGGAAAAAATATTGCTCAAATGCTCGCCACGGCTATGGTGGCATATTTCTATTAGATGGTCCATATTTTCAATGATTCTGAGATATAATTGAAGTTCAATGTCTTTAATCTGCTGAGTTATCTCATCCTCTAGCTCTTGAATTGTTTTTGGCTTATTAACGTACACTTTTTCTTTTAAATACCGCAGAGAAAGAAGTCCAATGGTGTCAAATCAATGATCGTGATGCCCAACGTGAGATAACCTGGCCATTGAATTTCTCGCGCAAAAGAGCCATTGTTTCATTGCTGTGTGGCAAGTAGCACAATTCTGTTGGAACCAGATATCGTCCAGGTCCATAACATCAATTTCTGGTCACACAAAGTCCGTTATCATCTCGCAACAGCGAACACCATTCACGGTGACTGCTTGGCTGTCCTCATTTTCGAAGAAGTACGGCCCGATGACTCCGCCAGCCCATAAACCGCACCAAACAGTCACTCTTTGTGGATGCATTGGCTTTTCAACAATCACTCATAGATTCTCATTTGCCCAAATGTGGCAATTTTGCTTGTTAACGAGTCCCCTGAGGTGAAAGTGTGCCTCATCGCTGAAGATGGTTTTAAAGTCACCATTCCCTTTTGTCTATTCAACCAACCATTCGGTATATTACCGACGCTTAAATGGTCAGTAGGCTTCAATTCTTAGGTCAATTGCACCTTGTAAGTGTGTAAATTCAAATCTTTATTCAAAATTCGCATCAGTGATGATCGTGAGATGTTTAATTGTTTGGCACGACGACGAGTCGAGGTTGATGACTCTTCAGTCACACTATCGTGAACAACAGCAAGGTTTTCCGAAGAACGAACTAGCACAGATGATTTTACATTTCCCACAGACCCGCTGGTCAATTTGGTACCTCTTCATGAGTGAATTAGTCAAACACTGAAAGAGAGAAATGTGAAAATAAATTGATCGAAAAACTTGACATTGAGGTGTGATTCAGAATTAACATCGTGCATTATGGTTGGACCAACATTTATATGTATAGATATATATTTGTATGTATATATAAATTTATATGTTTATATATATATATATATATATATATATATATATTTAAATGTATTTATACATACTATATATAGATATATATATATATATATATATATATATATATATATATATATATATATATATATATATATATATATATATAATATATATATAATATATATATATATTATATATATATATATATATATACGGTTACTATTCGGTATTCGGCCTATTTTTGGTATTCGGCCGAATACCGAATATTAAATCGCCGAATACCGAATATATACAAACAGGTGTTAGAAATAATAAAAGAATGCAATTAATCCTATAAGTTTTATTAATGCAGAATATACATTTTAAGGCTCAGAAAATGCAGTTTTGCTACTGGAACGAGTATATCCAAAAATACTTTTAAAATTTAACATTATGTACTGTGTTATTTATTTAAGAGATAAGTACATAGGTAATGAATCAAATAGAAAGTAACAAATCATTATTTTAAACTAAAATAAATCGAAATTTTCGGAAATTAATCAAATTCAAGTCAAATTAACAATTAGATTCTTCATTCGAACGTTATAAATTTAAATTCTTGCCTTAAATTTAATTCCTTTGTTTTTTTTCATCTATATGAGAAAATAAAATTTACTTATCATAACTGAAGTTAATTAGTGGTAGGTTATGGTGCAGAAAAATCAACTTTTCCGCATTTTCAGGTAAAAGTCTGTTTCTCTTTTCTTCGTAGACGTCGCTAGCTTCACTGAAAAGTCTCTCCGAATACACACTGCTTGCAGGAGTCGATAAATATCTAGCAGCTAGTTTGACTAGACTTTCGGAAAACTTTGACTTATATGTAGCTCACCAGGTAAATGGGTTGTCATTTATCTTTAAAGTTTTCATACTCAAGTACTTATCAAGGTTACGTTATATGGTGCTCTTTGAAGTTGAAGCAATTTCAACTCCGTTGTTATCATCGATGAAGCTCTCAGCAACTATGTACTTCTTCATAGCACTCCAAGAAAGATTTTGGAATAGGACAACCTTCTCCAGACTCATCGGTTCTCTTACGCTTAGACTGCATGGAATAAAAAGATCGGGCGCTTTCATCGCTGCTGGTGTCATTATCTGATACTAATCCTTCAAGCAGAACGTATTGTTGGGTTCTTTCCTTTTGCAACTGATTCGTGAAGAAATACATCTTAAACCTTGGATCTAACAAAGTTGCCAGATTTCATCATCGTCAATCCGTGAAAAACGTTGTTTCATCGCTTGTTGCATGGCAATCGCCATTGATATTAATTTTGGTGTAGGGTCAGAAGAGACGGCCTTCTCGCAATAGCGGTTGAGAGTGACAACATGAGGAATAACTTCGGATAAGCAGGAGAAGTTTGAACTTGTAATTTTGGTTATCTCTTCAAACGGCTTAAGTAGTTTCAGCAATTGATCTACAATCTCCCACTACTCTGCACTTAGATTAGATATACTTGATGTATCCGTCAAATATAGAGAAATAGCTCGTTTTTGTTCAAGAAGCCTTTCTAACATATAGAAAGTAGAA
>OZ017738.1:224399911-224412411 GCA_963969285.1 Odontomyia ornata | reverse complement strand
TATACCCATAAATATCTCGCTTGATAATTTTTTCAGATTTTTTTAGATCACGGGTGTCCATTCACGAGGAAGGAAACGCATTTTTCATGTATTCCTCCCCCCCCCTGTGCCCCCATTGAAGTAAAAACTGTCAGTTTAAGAACTGTTTTCAAAAGCTCTCATAGAGAACTTTCATTTGATACTCATATCGGCTACGTTTCATGAAATTTTTTTTCAGGGGCCACTCCTCTGTACTGTAAGCATCGATTCATGGCCTATTTTTTCGAATCCTAGAATGGCTACAAAGCCCTTTTGCTAGGAGCTCTCTTCTGCCTCTTTGACTTGTTTCAATTGTATGTACTCATCTTCATGATACCTATGATTCCTGAAATTTTCATGCAAGTCCTAGCAAAACTGTAGTGTCTAAGTCGGTAAAAAGCGCATATGGCTCCATAGCCATATGTTTCCATAGTAATGCAGGGCACATTGTTCCATAGTAATACAGGAAAATTCAAATCGCTATAACTTCGTTAAATACTATTCGATCTTTGTGAAACTTTCAGAAAAGATCAATCTTATAAATAGTCATCATTCAATTTTATTGAATTTAAGGGTACCATTTACATTTTATTCAAGAAAACATAAAATCGATAAATCATACTATTACTAACAAAGTTGAGTGAATTTCGTCTTCTCATGTATTTGTTGTTGTTGTACTCATTAAGGCCGACATTCTTGATTTTTTCAGATTTTTCGGATGGAAGGTGTCCAAACGCGAGGGGGGGGGGGTATGTGAAAAGTCCGTACATTTCCCCTTCCCCTGCCCCCCTCGGTACTCATAATGCAATTTTAAGACCTGTTTTGAAAAGATCTCATTGAAGAAGTCACCACTTCTGGCTTTTCCACAAAGTTTCATGGCTGTAGCCTCTATAGTTTCGGAGAAAAAGTGCTGTGACATACAGACGGACGGACGGACAGACGGACATAGGTCGTGATTGCAATGGGGTTTTGTATTTTAGTACAAAACCCTAACAATTACCTCTGGCCAGCCAATCTCTTCTAAGGTAAGACGGTTAAGCGAATAACGCTTAAGGCAGATATTTGTCGTCCATCAAAAATTCCATGGTCTTCACCATTGCACCTTAAAAAAAAGAAAAGAAATGTGGTGAATAGAGACCATGTGGCAATCGTCAATGATTAAACAGTAGCACCGTACCTGAAACTGTCTACTTTTCCACATTCATGATGTTACAAATTACCTGTTTGAAATGAAAATATTTTCAACATTAGACTTAGTCAAGGCATAACACTATCTTCCAGTTGAAGAATCTGACTTGGAAAAAACGCCAATCGGCAGATCTTTTCGGCTGTTTGAATCACCTTTGTCCTATGACTATGTAACACTGCGCAAACATCCCAGTGTCCTGAGAGGCTTGCAGTTTTGTTTCGTAACTGAACATCTGACAGATTTATATGCGCTCGTCACAAAACTACAGGAATTTGGCCTAGCTATATCATCTATACACACTGGTCACAAACCTTTAGTATATACTTTTCAACATATTTCAAAAACGGCTTCTCCAATACAGACCTGACAACTAAATTATATTTCACAGTTTTCTACGTTCTTTTTCTTAGCACTACAGCATCTCTCGGGCCTTTGCTTCCTGCAATAAACACCTCCAACTGTTTCGGTCTGTTGACCGCGTCTTCCAATTCCGAAATGTGAGCAGCGATGAACTGTCTTCGTTTCGTGGAAAGGTAAAAAATTGGTTAATATTGCCCAAAGAAAGTATATTGATTATGTTGAAGATTCTATTAGAACGAACCTGAGCATCCTTTCTTGTCATACATCAATGGGTTTAAAAAATCAGCTGGTTCACCGAATTCGATGCACTATAATGGATTCTCTACATCCAACGATTACGAGATTTGTGAACTCTTTGCGCAACATTTTTCTTCATTTTGTGGTACTTGAACTGCTGCAAATTCTGATCATAATTTTGGTTTGTCCCTAAATTTATCCTTTGCCTATGTAAGTCCTATTGACATAGAGCCATTACTAAAAGGTCTAGACAATAATATTGGCTGTGGTTCGGATGCGATTCCTAATATTTTCGCCAAATCTTTGTAATCTTCTTTGTGTGTTCAGATTTATCCCTTCTTATTTCCATCCTTTGCTAGTGAACAGCATAGCTTTATCAAAGGTCGGTCCACTCTCACGAACTTGCTTTCATTTTCAAATACTATTGCGTCAGCTTTCGACAGAGCGAAGCAAGTAGACGTAATTTTTACCGATTTTTCTAAGGCTTTCGATCCAGTGGATCATCGTAAACTTATTAATAAATTAGGTGATCTTGGTGTGGGCTCATCTATTTGTCGATGGTTCTACTCGTACATTATCAACCGTAATTGCGTAGTCACTGTGAATTCCCAGAGTTCTTCTCCCTTCTCGCCGGATTTTGGAGTGCCTCAAGGGTCTATTCCCGGCCCATTATTATTCCTCGTTTTTATCAATGAACTTCCATCGTTATAAAAATCTTATTCGTTTATGTATGCTGACGATTTAAACATTTTTAGAGTAATTGAGTCCTCGGAAGACTGTGTATGCTTACAACTAGATTTGCAATCTCTATTAGATTGGTGTAAGAATAATCGTCTGAAACTAAATACAAGTAAATGTCATAGTATGACTTACTCTCTGAGAAAGTTTACCATTCCTTTCTATTATTCCTTATCTGGTACTTCCCTGGAATCAGTCGTTCTCCATAAATATCTTGGAGTACTCTTTGACATTGAGCTGCACTATGGACAACATATAGCCCAGGTTGTTTGCAAAGCCTCTCGAATGTCAGGCTTTGTATTTAGATCCACCAAAGGCTTCAAAAATATTTCTTCCTGTATTTGCTTATTTTTCTCACTGGTAAGAAGTTTGTTGGAATATTGCTCGCAAATTTGGAGTCCTCATCAACACAGTCTATGTAGTACTGTGCAGACTGTTCAACGTAGGTTTATCCGCTCTCTTCTCTTTAAATTTCGCATCCCCTATTCCCCTTATAATGATCGTCTATCCCTCTTGCACATGCCTTCTTTAGTCTCGCGGCGTATGTTTCTTGATTAATGCTTGCTCTTTAAAATGAACCACAAACTTTTACCAATGAATCTCTGTAATGAGATATCCACCTATACTGCACAGTGCTCAAGTAGATCGACAACGATTTTTAACGTTCCCTTCGCCAGAACCAATGTGTTTTATTTTTCGCCATTGGTACGTTTGCCACGTAATGACAACTCTCTTGATGTTGGTCCGATACCTCATTTCTTTGCGCAGCGTAAAAATAAACTAAGACAATACGTTTTTCTTTAAAGTTTTGTAGATTAACTTGAGTGTACTCTCTAGTTTTAACTTTCTTGCTTTGTAATCTAATTTTTCTAGTTTTGTTTGGATATGTATTGTTTGATTATTTCTTATATTACTTTTTCTTTTTCTATATTAAAATCTAATTGCTAATCTGCATATAGAATCCTGTAAATAAATAAATAAAGAAGTGATATGCCTCTATAACTTTCGCAATGTAGCTTGTCACCTATTTTGTGGATAGGGAATATAATTGATTGGCACCACTCTTTCAGCATATGTTCTTGTTGCCAAATATTCTGGATGACTTTGTGAATAGCTTGATGAACACTACTTCCACCATATTTGATGGGCTCCACTGGAATCTCATCGATTCCCGGGGCTTTATTATTCTTTTAGGCTTTGATGATGGAACATACTTCATCCAGACTTCTATAGGCTCCGATGTTCTGGAGCTGTGCGGAGGATTAAGGAGGTTCTGTAAATATGATGCCCACCTTTCCTTAATCTTGGTTTCATCAGCGATTATGTTGCCGCTGTGCGGTAACGTGACAGTGGTTTAATCCACGAAAAAAACAGCCCAATCATACCTACAGCATGAAAACGGATGCAATGGTATCACAAGACGCAGATGTGGGTTTGTTGCTGAACAACAACGCAAAATTTGGTTATTAATGAAGCTATTGAGCAAGAAATGAATTTCATCACTGGAAATGATATTTCGATGCAAGCGGCTTTGAATTTTAGTAATAATTTTTAATCATTTCCAAACATTGCTGATTTGTGAACTTTACCACTATAAAAATGTTGACTTTAATTAACGTTTTGACACTAACAGCTCATTAAGTTTAAGGGTGCATTCATATAAAGATAAAAAAATATTTTCTCCTTAATAGAAAACTTTATAGATATGACGATTTAAGAGATGAAATATGCCGAACAATACAGCTCCCGAATAAAATATTTTATTAATTTTTGACGATCTTGGATTCCAGCTGCATTCACAGGAAAACAAAGCTCCAAGTATACAAATATATAATAAGACCTGTGGAATGTGAAACATCTACCCTTACGCAAGCATCCGCAAATATTTTGAATGCCTTTGAGCGACGGGTTCTGAGGCAGATAATTGGAGCGATACTAGATAGGGACCAACGGCGAAGTCGATACAACCATGAGCTGTATGAAATTTTTGACGAGCTGGAAGTCACAGTGATTGGAAAACTGCGGAAGCTGCAATGGGCTGGCCATGTTAATCATATGGACGAACAATGGATACCCAAAAAGGTATTCGGTGGAGAACTATAGGGCAGAGACCAGTGGGGAAACCAAGGAAACGCTTGTCTAACTCGGTCAACTTAGGTAATTCAGCCCTGCTTAAATTTTAAAATTGGAGGCCTTGGTCAATAAAGCAAGTTAGTTGGAGGTTTTTATTGCAGGAAGCGAAGGTCCGAAAGGGGTTGTGATGCTACGAAAAAGAAGAAGATTTTTAATAATACGACACGTTTCCTCCTTTTAATGTCCATTTTATACGACAACAGAAAGGTTTGAAACTGTACATATAGATATACTTGTAATTGGTCATTTTATATTGGTCAATCAATATGAATATTGTTTAACGCTAATAGATTGCATGGCTAAATGGACAGAAAGCATGCCAACCCAAAATGGTTCAACAGCATCTATTTTACAAGCATTCTACGTACGCTGGATTTCACGTTTTGGAATGCTTGAAAACATTATTACTGACCAAGGTCCTCAAATTGATTCACAATTTTTCAATGAACACAGTCTCAATTTGCTTTCAAACGCAAATAATCTTCACCATACTGTTATCGAACTAATGGCTTACTTGAGTGATTGCATCGTTCTCTGAAACAGTCACTCCTTTTTTATAAACATCAGTCATGGTTCGAAGCGTTACATATGGTTCTCCTCGGATTGCATACCTTGCTTCACGAATATGCAAAAAATGCTCCTGCTATGATGGTTTACGGAGAAAACATTTGCATACCTGGTGCTTTCCTCACAGATTTTTCACAAAAAAAAAACAATTGGAACGTTGGTGAGTCAACTTCAGAATTTATTTAAAACATAAAACCTGTTTGGATCAACTCACAAAATCAAGAGGAAAGGTTTATCTATAAAGACACACACCACATGTTTTTGTTCGAAGAGCCTTTACGTCATTCTCCACGTCCATTTCTGGTTTTAGAACGGAATAACCAAATTTTCAAAATCAAATACAAAAAAATCAACATGGCTATCGGAAAACTAAAACTAGTATATTTTTGGTTGAAATTAAAAATCATTCAAAATGAACAGCTTCAATATTTTGTACTCAATTCTCTATTTTGAAAAAAGCTAATATTTTATTGGGAAGCCTTTATTAGCAATAGCGGCCAGGCAGTGTTTTGCCATAGAAACTATTAAGTCCTGACATCGCTTCAGTTGGAGGTTTCTGCAAGCTTACTCTGTGTTACTGGATAATTCAGCATCATTTTTCCATGTTTGTTTCCAAACTTCTCGCCATATCAGCCAATAATTTCTCAATTGTATTGAGATTGGGGCTTTATGCCGGCTAGCTTAGGATGTGTATCTATTCTTCTCCAATCCAGCACTTCATTAGGCATGCAGTGTGTTCAAGATCGTTGTCCTGCTGGATAATGTAGGAAATCGGCATATGGTCAAAACCGCATGGCTCAATAGCATCAGCCAATATATTTTATCGACATATTAATCCATTCGACCGTCTATACGCACAAGAGGACCAAAACCATGCCAAAAATTCATCACTCCGAGAACTCTTTTTCAGAATATAATATATGTATACATATATATATATATATATATATATATATATATATATATATATATATATATATATATATATATATATATATATATGCATATATATATATATATATATATATATATATATATATATATATATATATATATATATATATATATATATATATACATATATATATATATATATATATATATATATATATATATATATATCTATGTATACTTCCCAGAAAAAGTATCCGCACAACATCAAAAGAAAAGAACATATTAGGAAATTTATGCGAAAGAAAGATGCTACATTTGAATATCTAAGCAACAAAATTTATTCATTAATGAAACTATCTTTTCTATAAATTTTTCCTGGGGTATTCCTTCAAAGACTAAATTTTACAAGGATTTGTAGAATTAGTTAATTTTTTAGGTTGGTAGTACTATCAGTGACACCTTTGTCAAATTTACATGTCAAAATATTCATTAGTGTTTGAGATACGCGTCGTTTCCGGGATGGCCTTTAGTTCCATCTTCACTGCGGCTTGAATCTCCTCTATAGTATCAAAACAGTGTCCCCGACGCGGTCTTTTGAGCTTGCTGAATAGCCAGCAGTTGCGCGGCGCCAGATCAGGTGAATACGGTGGTTGCGGAACGATATGGGTTGAGTTTTTGGCGAAATGATCACGAATTACGAGGCAGTAGGGGATGGTGCATTATCGTGGTGTAAAAACCAAGAATTGTCTTTTCACAATACCGGCCTTTTTGGGCGGACAGCGTTACGCAAATGACGCATAACGTTCAAATAATATTCCTAATAATCAAAGAAGAGAAGAGGCTGATGGTCGCCCAGGACGCTCTTCGTCTTCGACACGTTCACGGCCGGCTTGGAACTCACTATACCGCTTGTAAACATTTCTTTTAGACATAGCCTCATCACCAAAGGCTTTCTGCACCATCCTCAACGTATCCGCAGCAGAGAATTGCTTCCGCAAACAAAATTTAATGCAAATTCAACAAATTTCGACATCGCAAAAATGAAAAACTCACTTTTAACAGCTCACAAAACGACGCGTATCTTAAACACTAATGAATATTTTGACATGTAAATTTGACAAAGATGTCACTGACAGTACTAAAAACCCAAAAAAAAAAAATAATTCTCCAAATCCTTCGATGCGCGCAGTTTAAATTCAAATGTCTTCTTATTTTTTGGTCCCAGCAGTATATAAAGTGTAATTCATAACAAGTGTACACATGTGAATGGGCCTTGACTCTTATTTATCACCAATTTCAGGTCCATATATTGACAGATTATGACAGTTTGGTCTTTTACAATTCTAACTATGGCGTCATTTACATCAACAGAATGTTTCATTATTGTTAAAACTTTTTACAAAAATAATGAATCGCCAGTGCAAACATTTCACTCTCTACGTGAATTTTTTGGTCCAACCATAAATTGGCCGGCGAGACCGTGTGATTTGACTCCTTGTGACTTCTTCCTTTGAGGATTTCTGAAGGATCGTGTTAACGCTGATGCTCCCAGACTACTGAAGCATTAAAAAACAATATTCGAGCCAACATACGCCTAATAACGCCGGAAATGTGCGAAAATGTCATCGAAAATTACAATCATCGGTTGAGCAGCACGAGGTGCACATACATATGTATGCCCAAAGTAATGTTTCATATTTAATTGGAAAGGACCAAATTTTCATAATAAATAAAAATTACAGCTCAATCTTCACAAAAACAATGTTTTTTTTTGACAAAAATGTGTACACTCACTATGAATCACCCTATTTACATATATATATATATATATTTATATATATATATATATATCTATATATATATATATATATATACATATATATATATATATGTATATATACATATATATATATATATATATATATATATATATATATATATACATATATATATATATATATATATATATATATATATATATATATATATATGTATGTATATATACATATATATATATATATATATATATATATATATATATATATATATATATATATATATATATATATATATATATATATATATATATATATATATATATATGTATATATACATATATATATATATATATATATATATATATATATATATATATATATATATATTTATATAAATACACTTGCCAGAAAAAGTATCCGTACATGCAAGATAAAAAAGTTATCGTTGTATTAAAAACAATATGTCCACTTATTTTGAACGCTTTCTTTTATAATAGCATAAAATCTACAATTTTGCATGATTTCCAGTCTGCATCATAATATTTACTCTTTAAAAGTACTTGAAACTAAAACAAAATCAATTTATAGGAACAAAATAGACCAGAAAAAGTATCCGTACAGAACAAACCGGGGGATTCCCCGCGTTATGCGAAGACATATGCAGATGCATATTGGTGTTCTAGGTCCGATAATAGTTCCGCTTTAAGTTGTTAAACGTTTAAAAGTGAGTGCAGTTTTTTTAAATTTTTTTTGCACTAGAATATATGATGACGCCCAAAATTAGCGAAATCAGTGCTGAGGAGAGGCAAATTATGCTGAAACTTAAGAATGAAGGGAAAACCTAGCACGAAATTGGTTAAATAGTAGGCAGAACTCACTCCTCTTGTCCAGTGTGTGGTGAAAACATTCAATACAACTGGTTCGATTATGTCGAAGCCTCGTTGTGGTTGACCATCTATACTGACTGAACGCGAAAAAAGAAACATTTTGCAGGCACTTAAAAAGAATTTTCGAGTAACTGCTTCCCAAAATGTTACAAATGTGAAAGACCCTTTTGGCAAGGCTCTCCACGAAGATACCATACGAAAAATACTAAAGAGAGATAGATGTCGCTCATGCATAGCATGTAAGAAGCCATACACTTCGGAAGTGAAGAGGAAGAAATGTGTGTTGTAAAATAATTTTACAAAACCCTACTAGTTTCGCGAACAGTCTGTCTGTCTGTCCGTGTGTCACAGCAGTTTTTCTCGGAAACTACTTAAGCTAGAAACATCAAATTTTGTGTGTAGGTGTAAAGTGGTGATCTCTTTAAAATGCATTAACAAAAATTTTTATAAGGTATTTAAAGGGGGTCTCCCCATATAGGAGAGTGACCCCCCAAAAAAAAATTTCATTCAAGGTAGCCGATATAGGTATCAAATGAAAGGTCTTGATGTGAACTTTTCAAAACAGGTCTTAGTTTGGCAAAGTTTGCTTGGAGGGGCACACAGGGAGGGGAAATACACGAAAAATTTGTAAACCCCCCCTCGCGATTGGGCACCTGTAATCCGAAAAATCTGAAAAAAATCAGGGATGTAGGCCTTGGTGAGTGCAACAACAACAAATACGTTATAAGTCGCTATTCACTCAACTTTGTTAGTAATAGTATGATTTATCGATTTTATGTTTACTTGAATAAAATCTTAACGGTACCTTTAAATTCAATGAAATCCAGTGTCTATTTATAAGATTGATCTATCCTGAAAGTTTCATAAAGATTGAATCATATTTAGCGAGGTTATAGCGGTTGGAATTTTCCTGTATTGCTATGGAACAATATGCGCTGCATTTATTACTATGGCAACATATGGCTATGGACCAACATGCGCTTTTTACCGACTCAGACACTACAGTTTTGCTAGGATTTGCATGAAAATTTCAGGAATGATAGGTGTCATGTATATCTTTGAGAATCGGTTCAGCTAGTGGTATCAGTAATCTTAAAACAAAATAGTGGCTGTTTTAAATGCGAAGAATGAATAATTTTGAGGTATTTTTTCCCAACTCCAACGTTTAAGGTGCATGCTTTGAACACTTGATTCAATTCAATGAATGACTGAAGATGAGTACCTACAATTAATGCTCATAAGTGAAACAAGTCAAGGAGGCAGGAGAGAGCTCCTAGCAAAAGGGTGATGTAACCATTCTAGGATTCGAAAAAATTGGCCATTAATCGATGATAACAGTACAGGAGAGTGACCCCTGAACAAAAACTCTTCAAACATAGCCAATATCAGTATGAAATGAAAGTTTTCATGGGAGCTTTTCAAAACAGTTGTTAAACTGTCAGTTTTTGCTTCAGTAGGGGCACTGGAGGAAAATACATGAAAAATGTATTTCCTCCGTCGCGGATGGACATCTGAAATAATTATCAAGGGAGATATTTATGAGTATAACAATACCAAAAACCTCAGAAGTCGAAATTCGGTCAACTTTGTTAATAATAGTATGATCTTCGTATTTCATATTTTCTCCAATAAAATCGTCTTTGACATGTTTCTTGATTTGATTCGATCTGGTGACTGCATTTTGTAAATTGAATACAAAACCCTTCTGACATGAGCGTAGGTCTGTTTACCCAACTTGTTATTTTGTAAAATTTAGTCTTTGAAGGAATACCCCAGGAAAAATTTATAGAAAAGATAGTTTCATTAATGAATAAATTTTGTTGCTTAGATATTCAAATGTAGCATCTTTCTTTCGCATAAATTTCCTAATATGTTCTTTTCTTTTGATGTTGTGCGGATACTTTTTCTGGGAAGTATACATAGATATATATATATATATATATATATATATATATATATATATATATATATATATATATATGTATATATATATATATATATATATATATATATATATATATTTTTTTTTTCAGATTTTTCGGATTACAGGTGTCCAATCGCGAGGGGGGGACACACATTTTTCGTGTATTTCCCCTCCCTGTGTGCCCCTCCAAGCAAACTTTGCCAAACTAAGACCTGTTTTGAAAAGTTCACATCAAGACCTTTCATTTGATACCTATATCGGCTACCTTGAATGAAATTTTTTTTTGGGGGGTCACTCTCCTATATGGGGAGACCCCCCTTAAATACCTTATAAAAATTTTTTGTTAATGCATTTTAAAGAGATCACCACTTTACACCTACACACAAAATTTGATGTTTCTAGCTTAAGTAGTTTCCGAGAAAATCTGCTGTGACACACGGACAGACAGACAGACTGTTCGCGAAACTAGTAGGGTTTTGTAAAATTATTTTACAAAACCCTAAAAACAAAAAAGCCTCACTTAAACGAACCAGAAAAAGTATCCGTAAATGACAATATTAATTTGAAATATTCAAATATTTCATTACATATCAGGGCTTAATGACTTGTGGGATAATCTTTTCTCTTAAGGACCTTCTTAAGTCGATTTGGCATGGACTGAATCAATTTGGCTGTGTCCTGTCTGGTGACTTTGCCACATTCATTGACGATGACGTTTTCAGCATTCCCTTCGAGTTTATGCTGTGCTGACGGATCCTACGCGCTAACAAGTCCCGCAAATGCTCAATGGGACTAAGGTCTGGGGATTGGGGTGGCGTACACAGTTGATGTTTTGGGTTGTAGAGCAACCAAAGATTCACAGTGTGTGCTGTGTGCTTGGGATCATTATCTTGTTGGAACCAGAAATCATCACCAAGCCTCAACTGCTGAACGCTTTGCTTCAAATTCACCTTCAAAATATTAAGGTAACCATATTAATCAATAGTTGATTCTATAAACACAAGTTTGCCAACTCCTTCTGCCGCCATACACCTCCAGACCATCACACCATCTCCACCATGTTTCCCAGTTGGTACGAGATTTTCTTTTTCGAGGGCGATACCGCCCTTCTTGCACACTATTTTTCTTCCTTTCATGCCAAGTATGCAAAATTTGCTTTCGTCAAAGAATAGCACCTCTTTTCCAAAGCTCTGGTGGCTTGTTTATATATTTTTTGTGAAATCCACACATTTCTTCCTCTTCACTTCCGAAGTGTATGGCTTCTTACATGCTATGCATGAGCGACATCTATCTCTCTTTAGTATTTTTCGTATGGTATCTTCGTGGAGAGCCTTGCCAAAAGGGTCTTTCACATTTGTAACATTTTGGGAAGCAGTTACTCGAAAATTCTTTTTAAGTGCCTGCAAAATGTTTCTTTTTTCGCGTTCAGTCAGTATGGATGGTCAACCACAACGAGGCTTCGACATAATCGAACCAGTTGTATTGAATGTTTTCACCACACACTGGACAAGAGGAGTGAGTTCTGCCTACTATTTAACCAATTTCGTGCTAGGTTTTCCCTTCATTCTTAAGTTTCAGCATAATTTGCCTCTCCTCAGCACTGATTTCGCTAATTTTGGGCGTCATCATATATTCTAGTGCAAAAAAAATTTAAAAAAACTGCACTCACTTTTAAACGTTTAACAACTTAAAGTGGAACTATTATCGGACCTAGAACACCAATATGCATCTGCATATGTCTTCGCATAACGCGGGGAATCCCCCGGTTTGTTCTG
>OZ017738.1:224379911-224397411 GCA_963969285.1 Odontomyia ornata | reverse complement strand
TATATATTTATATCTGTATACATATATATATATATATTTATATATATATATATATATATATATATATATATATATATATATATATATATATATACCTGTATATATTTATACATATATACAAGGTGCGTACGGTATTTGAGGACAGATAAGAAAGAGGGACTACAAGAAATGGAGAGACATACTGTCATCGTCGATAAATGTGCGAACCATGCAGATTTATAGGTCTCGAATTTTCTTAAGTGCGCCCGTTCATTCGTGCATAAGGTTCGCCGTGAATTGGAGGCGATACAAAATCCGTTGCAAAACGCAAAAAGCACGAACAACGTTCTGACACTGTCTGATCTGCAGAATTTTCAGAGCAAGTGCAAGCGATCATTGACAAGGACCCTTCAAAATCAATGAGGGTCCTTGCGAGTGAGCTTCATGTTTCTGAGCGCCTTATTCGTAGAGTTGTCCTCGAAGACCTTCGGTATAACCGCTGTGCTACAATCTACATATCCCAAAATAAGTAACGTCAAGTTACGTAGCGCGCACATAGTTCGGCTACATTCGATTCGCGATTATGTGATGTTGAAAGATGCGTAAATGTGTCATTGTGGCAAAAGTTATTGAAGAAAATGGATGATTTCGAATTGGTTTTGATGTTTATGTTTTTGATTATGTGTTATAATTTTGCTGATGAAACTCTTCAACGGCGTAGAAGAAATATTAAATTAAATATTTCAATACCGGAGTGGAATTGTGCTTAACAGATGAGAACACCTTTTTCTGCATAATTCCTCACAGTTGGATAACACCTTAATCACCCTTTCAAATGGCAAACAACAATGTATCATTCTCACTTAAATTAAACAATCTATTTGACAGACTTAAAATTAAAAGTTGGTTCGATTTCAACTTTTCATGTTGCGTATGTCATTCTTATATCGAATGTACTCAATGCCTCATAAAATATTCGGGTTCAACTTTTTTGACATTTGTTTTATGTCTACTTATGTCCATTGTAGCTCAGCCATAAGCCTTATGTGATGACCAGAGGACAGTTCATGTTGGAACAAATACGGGAACAGCGAGTTATCCGATCAAAACGCCTTTTAAACAAAATCAAACACTCTGAGGCGCCCAAAATGTTATGGTTTATTTCCGATGAAAAAAATTTTGACCAAGATCAAAAGACCAATCGCAGAAATGACAGATAGCTATGTTCAAGTCCAACGGAAGGTCCTGTTTTTATGCACACAAAATTTCCAGCCACTGTTATCGTTTTGGTTCTGTCAACGGAGGACATGCTATGCCACCATTTTTTTTACTCAAGGACTTCGAGTGAACTCTGTTGCATACATCGAAGGTTTGGAGACGGTAGTGAAACCCTGGATATACAATGTAAGCGGAGATAGACCATACATTTTTCAACAAGACTCTGCTCCTTCACATAAAGCGATGGTGCCACAAGATTGGATGGCCGAAAATTTTCATGACCACATAACACCGAACCTTTGGCCACCTAGCTCCCCAAACCTTAATCCTTTGGATTATTACGTGTGGGGCAAAGTTGAGCGTGAGACCAATAAGCGTCCTCATAATGCCCCTTCTTCGCTGAAGACTGCTATTAATGCCGTTAAGTTCCATATGAACAAGGAGCATTTGATTCGGGCATGTAATCGTTTCCGTATCCGGATCCAAGAGGTTATTACTACTAATGGCGATTTGATTGCATAAATTTATAGCTATATATTAATTTAACGTCACATAAAAAAGTGCTGAAATTTCATTAAATTTTGTTAAAAATACAAGCTAATTAATTTTACTCTCAAGTTGTCCTCACAAACCGGACGCACCCTGTATATATATATATATATATATATATATATATATATATATATATATATATATATATATATATATATATATATATAAATATATATATGTATTTATATATATATATAAATATATATATATGTATTTATATATATATATATTTATATATATATACATATATATATATATATATATATATATATATATATATATATATATATATATATATATATACATACATATATATATATATATATATATATATATATATATATATATATATATATGTATATATATGTATGTGTACATGTATATATGTATGCATGCATATAAACATATATATGTATGCATAGATGTATATATATATATATATATATATATATATATATATATGTATATATATATATATATATATATATATATATGTATATATATATATATATATATATATATATATATGTGTGTGTGTGTGTGTGTGTGTGTGTGTGTATGTGTGTGTGTGTGTGTAGTTGCTTGGTTGTTTGTGTGAGTCTAAATAGGATATAACAAAATTTGTGCCATATACATATATATATATATATATATATATATATATATATATATATATATATATATATATATATATATATATATATATATATGTGTGTATATATGTATACACACACACACACACACACACACACACACACACACACACACACACACACACATATATATATATATATATATATATATATATATATATATATATATATATATATATATGTATGTATATATATAAATATATATATAGACACATATATATATATATATATATATATATATATATATATATATATATATATATATATATATATATATATATATGTGTGTGTGTGTGTGTGTGTGTGTGTGTGTGTGTGTGTGTGTAGTTGCTTGGTTGTTTGTGTGAGTCTACATAGGATATAACAAAATTTGTGCCTGGAGGTCGCAGCTTTGCTTCGATTTCCGCCAAATTTTCTGTTCTGACCAAAGTACGAGTGTCCCTCCGGTTTGTACCAAAACTAGTACAAAGATTTATTTCATTGTGTGATAAAGCTCACAATAAAAAATCCAAAGTCGAAAAACTTTCAATGATGAGGAAGCACTTCAGGGTCAGGTCAGAATATCAAAATGGCGGCTAGGCAAAGTTCGAAATTCGAAAATTTCTCAAAGCTACAATTCATATTGGATTTTCATGAAATCTAAAATCAAGGTAGATGTTGATGAGATCATGCATTAAATGTACCAGAATTAAATTCTATTACTATGAACGTTGCAAATTTTAGCCGTAGTGGTTTTTGCATTGCAGTTAAAAAACTATATTTTAATATATGAGAACATGATACAATGTATTCAAAAAACTGAGTGTTAAAACGTTTGAAATGAAAAGATTTGCCAATGGGTGAAATAAAAAACTTGCAGGAAAAAAAGAAAACCGACTCCGAAATGCCTTAAAAAGTATAAAATAAATTTTATGGAAGCGGTGCCAAATAAATTTCCCCATTTCAACATAAATACTTCCAACATCTGCACCGTCACAAAAGAATCGGAGAAAAAATGATATGGCACCGCTTCCATAAAATTTATTTCATCCTTTTTGGGGCATTTTGGAGTCAGTGCTGTTTTTTTCTAAAAGTCTTTTTATTATATGTGTTACAATTTTTCTTGTGTTCTATCTCACAGACATTAGCAACAATACTCAATTAATGGTTTGCAGCATTTGATTTGTTAGAAAATTTATTTTAGTTGAAATCCGAGTTCGTGTGTTAAATGTACCTCTCAAGTTTCTACTAATATTGCATACTCATTAGTTTCTTGTGTTAACATTTTCAGGGTAACGCAGATCAAAACGTATTCATGGGATAATGCGCAAGTGATACTCGTAGGTAACAAATGTGACATGGAAGACGAGCGTGTAATTTCATTTGAGCGTGGGAGACAATTAGGTGATCAATTAGGTGTTGAATTTTTCGAAACATCTGCAAAGGAAAATGTAAACGTCAAAGTGAGTAAGAACGAGCGCTGGGTAGATTTCTGTTAAATGTTTCAAAGATTGAGTTATTGAATAACTCAATCTTTATAGGTAGTACTCTTCTCGAAGCAATGAAGAACAAGTTGGGTAGACAGACCTTCGCTCATGTCAGAAGGGCTTTGTATCCAACTTCTCCGAAATGCGGTCACCAGCAACGAATAAAGTCTAGAAATGTGTCAAAAAGATGGGCACATTTATAAGAAAATCCATTGTTTTTCTGTTTTCAGCAGTCGCCATTTCGTTGCGGACCAAGAAAAATCACTCAAATCATGAACTCCTAAAAATATTAATGTTATTGACCTTATTTGAAAATTTCAAGCTGATCAAATCAAAACTGCAGTGTCTGATTCGATGGAAAGTGCATAAAATACCAAAATCAATGTGTTATTGTTGTTGAAATTGGAGAAATTTCAAATGGCTATAACTTCCGTGTATATCATTCGATTATCATCAAACTTACAAAGTTTAAGGATCTTTCATAGGACTACTCAAATATCAAATTTCTTTTTGTTTAAGCGCACCACTACGATTTTATTGGAGGATTCGAATATCATACTATTATTAACAAAGTTGAGCGAATTTTGACTTAAAAAGTATTTGTTGTTGTTGTACACATAAACACCTACTCCCATTATTTTTTCAGATTTTTCGGATCACAAGTGTCCAATCGCGAGGGGGAGGGGGACACAAATTTTTCGTGTATGAAGCAAGAAGTGTCAAAATAAACCCTGTTTTGAAAAGTTCTCATCAAGGCCTTTCATTTGACACCCATGTCGGCTACCTTTTAAGAAATTTTTTTTTCGGGAGCCGCTCCCCTCTATGGAGAGACCCCCTTTAAATACCTTGTAAAATTTTTTGTAGTGAAACTTTAAAGAGAGCACTACTTTGCACCTGCATAAAAAATTTGATGTTTCTAGCTTTGGTAGTTTGCGAAAAAAAGTGCTGTGACACACGAACGGATGGACAGACAGGCAGACGGACAGACACGATTTTAGTAGGGTTTTGCAAAATTATGTCACGAAACCCTGAAAAGCGATCATTTTTTATTTGCTTGCATTTTTTCTTGATATTTTTCACATGCATATTTCTATTTAGTGAATATGAAAATGTGCAGTTCACAACAGATAAAAGAATCTTTCGTTCATATATATGTACATCATTCCATTGGGTGTGTGAGACTTGATTCAAAAAAATGTATAAATAAGAAAGATACCAAGTATGAATATTTACGGTTGAATATCATTCAAAAAGATAAGAAGTTAAGGAGGATTCAATTGAAATTGAACATATTCAGAGATGAAAAATAAAGCATCATCGTTTAGAAATCATTTAAAATTCAAATGTTTCCCCTGCCTAAATCAAGTTTAGGTGTATATTAGCCCTTGCACGTGAAGACAAGCTATTTATGTATCGACAATGGCCCTGTAGGACTAATAGTGAAATTCAGTAAAACCTCAAAGTAAATAAATACTACTAAACCAAAAAGCTGTTCTTCATTTTGTTAATTTCTCATATATCTTTGAATACTTTTTAAGTCGAAAAGTATCTTACAGCAGATGAAAAATTTATTAGAAAGGTCAGTATGAGATTACAATGAAAAAGCATTACTTGGAAATGTCATCCAAAACAGAATCATTTAGTTGGAAATGTTACTCTTTGACTTCTGTCTCGTCTTTAATTCATGTTGCTTTAATGCACTTCAGATTATGAGTTACAAAGTAGTCAATTTTGGTTGCAATACAAATATAAAATGAATGACGTTTATATGTAGCTGTGAAAATTCAAATTACACAAGTTTGATAAGTACGAAGGCGGCCCGCCGCCGGATAGCAACACCATCTCAAGAGAGATTGACTATCGTATAAAACATTCTTGTATACGGCTACGGTCAAAATTTCAGCTGAATCGGACTCGTAGTTTTGTTTTAGCCACGTGTGGAAGCGGACGTGTCCCCGGATTATAGAAAAATGGAGAAGGAGCAATATCGGTCGGTGATTTGATTCTTGTTTTTAGAAGGCAAATCACGCAGCGAAATCAAAGAGTATTTGGATGCTGTGAACAGTGACTCTATTTTTTTGATGGCAACCGTAAAAAATCAGATAAAAGAGTTTCGACGTAGTCACACGTGTGTCTTTGATGAACCATGCCCAGATGCCCCAAAAACGGATACCACAGAGGATAATGCGATAAAAATCCACGAGCTTGTATTGGCAGATCGCCGATTAAAAGTGTGCTAGACGCTTCAAACAACCACATGGTTAATATCCTGTATGGAATTTGGGGAATGAGAAAGCTGTCAGCGTGATACGTGCCTCGTTTGCTCACTTCTGACAACAAACGCAACCGTGAAACCATTTTAGAGCAGTGTTTAGCTCAGTCTCAGTGCAATTCGAAGGAGTTTCTTCGTCGTTTCATAACCGTCGACAAAACATAGTTCTAGTGGTATACACCAAAGCCCAAGGAGCAGTCGAAACAGTGGACTTCTCCCGGAAAACATACTCCAAAGAAGGCGAAGGCTGTCCCAACGGCTGAAAAGGTGATGGCCATCGTTTCCTCTGATTCACAAGGTGTGATCTGCATGGACTACCTAGAGAAGGGCAAAATAGTCACAAGACTACTATGTCGAGTTACTGGGTCAATTTGACTCCGAATTTCAGAAAAATTGCCCCATTTGACGAAGAAAAAGATGCTTTACTACAAAGACAACGCACCAATTTACACCAGCGCCATCGTAACACCCAAATTAGGCAACAAATTGCTACCCTATCTATTGTATTTACCAGATTTGGCCACATGTGACTTTTTTTTGTATCCAAACTTGAAAAAATCACTAACCGGGCAGAAATTTGAATCGAGGGCATCGTCTACTTTGCAGACATTGCAAAAATGTATTTTTCAGGCAGGTTAAGGAAGTTGAAGCATCACTGAATCAAGTGTATCGAGCTAAGAGGAGATTATCATGAGAAAAAAATTGCCACAGTTCCAAAATTTTGATTTTCTTCTGTAGGCTAAGTACTCCAATTTTCATGCCCATCTTGGATGTAACGTAGCCATCGATGATAAAATCGTTGAGTTTGACTGCTGACAATTTTTTTTGCCAAACAAGAAGAGCTTTGTGTAAATCACTTGTGTGGGGTTTTCCATCAGGGACATAATAATTTTGTATCTTTACATGAACGCACCCTTTTAATTATTTAATCAACTGTTTACTGTTAGCCAAACTCAAAACTTTTATCATCGTGAAACTCACGAAACACCAACTTTTGAAAAGTATTGAAAATTACTACCAAAATTCTGAATAGGTGGTCGCAACTTTAAGAGCGCTTACTCCGATTTTCGGCCGTAATTATTGCTCCACGCGACAGGCTGTGCAAACTAGAGTGGATAAGTTTGAGTCAAAGTTTTCAATATTGGAAGTTTCGGTGCCAAAAACATGTCGTACCAAAACGAGCCAAATCAGTCGATTCTACGTCATTTTCAAGGATTGGGCATCGCTCAAATGACACTGTGGCGTATTACGCAAAAAATCTTGGTCTAGATACTAACAAGATCAAATTGACCCAAGAACGAAAGCCATTGGGTTCTGGTAAAGCTTAAAGAAAACGAAGAATTTAATCAAAAAATCATCTTCAGCGGTGAAGCTCATTTCTGGCTGATTGGCTTTTTTAATAAGTAAAATATGCATTGTTGGTCAGCAAAAAACCTACATGTGCTTCTTTAGACAGCGTTGCATCCGCAACAGATTACTGTTTGTTGCGGCTTTCATGCCCGAGGTGTAATTAGGTCAACAATAAACCTACATGTGTTTCTCAAGACACCCTTGCATCTGCAAAAAAATAATGATTGGTGTGGCCTTCATGCCGAAGGTGTGATAGGGCCACATTTTTTCATGGACGAAAACGACCGTCACGTTACCGCCAATGGAGAGCGCTATCGTATTATGGTTTTTTTTTTTGTGGTAGGGAGGTGAATGCTATTTATGCACAGAGTATGGGACTCCCATGCGCGACTAGACTACTCACTAGACACCTCCCCTGTCAACCTGAGAACCTAGCCTGGAACTGTTTGACACATTACTTCGGGCCAGGTCTCGTTTTGTTACGCCGTGGGGCGCCTTCAAGCTGGGGAGTCCCTTTCCTAGCGGGAGCGGAGAGGGGAAGAGGAAATGCCAGAATAGCGATCCCCCAGCCCCAGCGCCCCTGGTTGCTGTGAGTCCCTTTTGTATTTTAGGACTGCCGGAGCATAATGTGCCACCTGGCTTCATTTGTCAACCGATTCGAGCATCACCGCAGCTATATTATCCAGGGTGAGCTCTCCCGTCTCCCTGTAGAGTTTCCTCTGCAGCTTGACCCATTTTGTACACGCAAAAAATGTGTGACAGGCATTGTCCTCCTCTCCTGGGCAAAACCGACAATCGGGAAACCGTGACTTACCGATCTTGTGCAGGTAAGACTGAAAACGCCCGTGCCCGCTCAAAAGCTGAGTCAGAAAGAAGTCAGTCTCACCGTGCCTTCGACTAAGCCACGGTCTCATATCCAGGATGAGGCGCGCAGTCCACCTTCCCTTCGTGCAATTCACCCAACACTGCTGCCAATCGTTGAGCGAGCGCTGTCTCTCCTGGCGGACAACTATCTCCCTCGCATCCTTGTTTCGGCGCAGGTAAATAGCGCGGCGCTCTCTAGCAAGGAGGGCGACAGGTATCACGCCTGCAATCACTCTCATCGCCGAGTCAGAGACTGTTGGATACGAAGATGCAATTCTCAGTGCTCCCCTTCTCTGTACCTGTGCCAAACGTTTTCGGTATACCTCCTTGCTGAGAGCGTTGCCCCATACCTCTGCTCCGTACAGTAGCACTGACCCTACAGCACTCATCAAGAGGCGTTTTCTTGATGGGCTGGATCCCCCTACGTTGGCCATAACTCGACTCAGGGCCGATATTCCCGAAGCAGCCTTCTCAGCCGTTGCCTTGATTTGCTCAGAGAAACTGATCTTTGAGTCGATTAGTAGCCCCAGGTACTTCACCGCTGGCTTCGATTCGATTTGTATGTCTCCAATACTGATTATCCTTACTCTAGGGATTCTCTTTTTTGTCAAGATGACCACTTCGGTTTTCTCCAGTGCTAAACTCAGCCGGTGAGCAGTCATCCAGTCCCTCACTCGGCGCATTAGCATACCTAGCCTAAGTTGCGCTTGTTCAACGGTGCGTCCAGCGACCAGAGCCGCAACATCATCCACATAGCCGACCAAGCGCGATTCATCTGGCATCTCAAGTCTCAGTAGCCCGTCGTAAGACACGTTCCACAGGTCCGGACCAAGGGTAGATCCCTGGGCAACACCTGATGTAATTTCCACCCTTCGTTGGCCCTGTGTCGTGTTGTAGAGCAGTCTTCGGTCCTTTAGGTAGTTCCTCAAAAGCCGCATTAGATGTTCTGGAACTTGAAAAGAGTTTTCCAGCGTGTCCAGAATATCCACCCATCTAGCGGAGTTGAAGGCATTCCTGACGTCGAGTGTCACCAACAGGACGATCCGTCGCTTGGTGCGACTACATGCCTCTGCCTTTTGGACCGCGTTCACCACTTCTGCAATCGCATCAATGGTAGAACTTCCTGCTCTAAAGCCGTACTGCCGAGGAGATAGGTCCCCAGCAGCACGAATCGCGTCAGTGAGTCTTCCCTTGATGAGTTTCTCTAGCACTTTCCCAGCCGTGTCTAGCATACATAACGGGCGGTATGCAGACAGCGATTCGGGATTTCCCTTCCCCTTGCTGATCAGCACGAGCCTCGCCACCTTCCATCGTACCGGAAAAACCCCGTCCTGTGGGCAAGCGTTGAATGTGATGAGCAGCAAGTCAGGACAATGGTGATAGACGAGCCGCAACACCTCAGCTGGAACACCATCTTGACCTGGAGCCTTCCTCGCTTTCAAGGAGAGGACTGCCTCCTCCAGTTCCAGCTGTGTGAAGAGTGGGGACTCTGTTGCTGTTTCACTATGGACAGCGTCAAGACGGACGGGATGGGCGGGGAAGAGTCCCCGCACTATCGCGTCCATGTTTTCGGCGTCATGTATACAAGGCTTCCGTAGGGCACCAAGTTTCTCCATGACCAGCTTGTAACCAAGGCCCCACGGATCCTTGTTTAAATTGTCCACTAGGTCTTGCCAGCAGCGAGCCTTTCTCATGTTGATCAGTTTGCGAAGGCATTTCCTGGCCGACTTATATGCTGCCACCTGGTTGCATGCCTCGTCACGGTTCCGCGCCCGTTGGGCCTCACGCCGAAGCTTGTGACACTCCCTTCGCTTTTCAGCGATTTCATTAGACCACCAGTTCACTGGGGGCTTGCCATGCCGGGGTCTTTGACGGGGCATAGAAGCGCAGGAAGCAGTCGTAATGATGCTCATAGTAGAGTAAACCACGTCTTAAGCTGCCAGTTCTTCCGTCCCCTCCGAAGCTCCCTGCAGCGGCTCACCTGCTGTGAGAACCTTGACGAACCTCTCGACGTCCATCCTTCCGATGTTCCATCCAGTTGTAGAAGGCCGAGAGTATGGACGTCAGGAGACAGCATCACTTATCTCAAGCAGAATGCACTGATGATCACTGGCTGAGTAGTCCCCTAATACTTTCCAGTTGTGTATCCTCCGTACTAAGGACTCCGAGGCGAATGTCACGTCCGGTATGGTTCCCTTACAGCCAAAACGGCGGAAAGTCGGCGTGTTTCCGGAGCTTAGTACGACGAGGGCCGTCCAGGCTGCCATTTCCAGGATTTGTTTCCCCCGCGGATCCATCTGAGGCATGCCTTATTCGATTGCTTTAGCATTGAAGTCGCCCCCAACGAGCACTTTGCCCTCTGTGTTTGAGATAGCGCCCTCCAAAGCATTAAGATTGGCTTGGAAAGATGATATCGACTCGTTAGGCGTTAGGTAACACTGAAGAAGGTGATCCCCGGGCACCGAACCCACATGAAACCATCCCCCCGTCCACAAATCTCCGCCTGAAAGTCACTGTTCCGAACCCACATAGCGGCAGTACCAGTTTCATCAAAGTACCATAATGCAGGACTTTTATTATGGTGTTGCTCACTCAGCAACAAGAAGTCGGCTTTCATGTCCCTCGGAACTGCTCAAGCAGATTTTGGGCGGTTGAACTGCGGTGTAGGTTTGGCTGCAGGATGCGGGTCATCGGAGCTCTGATTTTGCCTTGGCTAGGGCTTCCTGGAACACCCGGCATTTTCCTGATCCCAAGACGTGTCCAAAATCAAGATCTGGATCAGCATCCTTGCAAAGAATACAGTGCGCGTCCTTCGTACACTCTATTCGTTTATGTCCCATTTCACCGCATTTGTAACATGGGGAACTCCTATCGGGTCCTTCGCATACTTGTGTGGTGTGACCATAACCAAGGCATTTGAAACATTGAAGAGGCGTTGCTCTTCGCCGTATCCTACAGACAACCCACCCAATTCGTACTTTGCCCTTGTTCAGGAATTGTTCGGCGTCCTTTTCGGTCAAGTCAATTATGGCCACGCGTTGTCCCCTGTTGTTTTCTGGTGTCAGTCTCGCTTTGATCCTTCCCACGCTAGGGAACTCCTTTTTGATGGCCTCTTCTACCTCGGCCAGATCCGTCACGCAGTCTATGTCTCGTATTTCAATCGTTGCCATCGGCTCGAGCGGGGCTATAGTTGCGCTTTTGCCGAGGACTTTCTTTACTGCGTCAAATAATGCATCTTTATTGCCGGCCTCTGCTCCAAATTCGACCAGTGTGTGGCCCGACCGCGTTGATCGTACTACTTTAATGGTAGTATTGGTGTCTTTGGGCCTCACGTTTCCCCTGATGTCCCGCAGTACCTCCGCGTAGGATCAGCCATCTTGGGGCTTTACAAGCAGTGCCTGCTGCCGGGGTCTTCGTCAGGGCTTCTGCCTCTCCTGGTTTGCGTCAGGTCCTTTTTGTAATTGGGCGTCCGTACGAACTTTATTTTCTGGCTTTTTTGAAGGAGTTTTTTTGCGGCTTTCTTCGCTCCTTTTGTAAGCACTGTCTGGAACCCCTGATCTAGTGCTCCACGCCCTTTAAGTGCCTCTTCCTTCGTTCTTTTATCCCAATCTCCTTTGACTGGGCTAGACGCCATTCTTTTATTCACATTTAATGGTGGAGCTATCTGCGTGTTGCCTTTAGATTTTGCCCCAAGCACCTCTATAGCCTTCTTTTCGTCTTCGGCCCTTAACCAGCTCCTCCGATAGTGCCCCATGCAATCTAGGAGCTCCTCTAGTTCAAGGAGCCCTTCCTTTGCTGCTTTGCTGATTTTTGGGGAGTCGCATGCAGCTTGTATTCATTTCAGAACATCTCCCGCTTTTTGGAGTAGTCTTTCTTCTTCGTATCGCTGGCCCACAATTGTACCTTGCAACCATCCTTGGGAGAGGTTATCGCTTTCCGTTTCCAAGTGCAGTACTTCCGCCACATTTTCAACTTTGGCGGTGCATTCACGCGGTGTCTGGTCACTCTTTGCTTTAAGTGCCGTAATCTCCTAGTTGGCTTCTGGATTTTCCGTTGCAATGTTAGGATTTGCGACCCTTGCATCGGTCGCTTCGGTAACGATCGCAGCAGTGACAATCGAATTTTCGGTGCTCTTTATGTTATCTCCCACTGCCCGAACACCTGGAGTGTCCTGCAGAGTTTCCCGTTTCTCCTTAATAGGACGCTTGGGCGTTCGCATCATTTTTTGCTTCGCCCGAACGCCGCAGGAATCTCAGTCTGTATTCTCCATTTTCGTCCGTCTTCACTGTCGTTGTGTTAGTTTTCGTTTTTGTCGTAGTTAGTACCGCTCGCGATGTACAGTTGACATCGTGGCTGCAACCGCTGGTTGCGTCGTCGTTATTATTTTTCGTTTCTTTTTCTGGGTATTTTGGGTCTTTTGATTTTGTTTGCTCCAGTTTTGTTGGGTCCCCCTCGGAGCCGCTATCTTCGTTCGTATGTGTAGTCGCCTTTTTGGTCCCATGGTTATCTTTGCAGAGCAGAGAGGCCATGCGAGGGTTGGCACAAGCCCTTATGGGGACAAGTGCTCAGAGCCACACCAGCGCTAATCGGGAGTCCGTCTCAACCAAACCTACATCACCAACCCAATGGTGACAACTTCGAACGTACTCCGAGGCCTGCCAAGGTTTTACCGGGACGGAGACGGTATGATAGTTGAATTGGAGCCGTTGACACACGAGTTTCACCTCGGCGCTACTGTGCAAAGCAATTAGGTCCAAACCATCACATCCACCAGCCCAAAGCGTCATTTTCGGTTCGTTGTCCAAAGCGTAGTCCAGATCCAATCAGAGTCGTTACCTGTCATCCCAGGAGGGAGCCTCACGGCGCCCCCCATATCCTTGGATCCGTGGGGGCAGCGGTCCCCAAAGAATGCCAGCCTCCAAGAGTGCTCTTGCCGACCGGCATTCTCCCTGTGGGAATTTCTTCGGGTACGTGGGAGCGGAACTCCCCAAAGAATGCTAGCCTCCAAGACTGCTCTTGTCGACCGGCATTCCCCCTGCGGTATTATGTTGGAAGTTTATTTGCGGCCAAAATTAGATAAACTTGACACCAGTAGTATGTGATTTCAACAAAATGGTGCAACTAGCCACACAGCTTGCCTCACAATCGATTTATTTAAAAGCAAATGTGATGAAAGTGTTATCTCGAGAAATGGTCCAGTCGAATGAACGCCTCGTTCATACGATCTAACGGCATTGGATTTCTTTTTATGGGGTTATATAAATTCACTGGTCTATTTCAACCAGCGAGCAGCTTTTTTTTGTAGTAGGGAGCTAAATGCTATTCATGCACAGAGTGTGGGACTCCCATGCGCGACTGGACTACCCACTAAACACCTCTCCTGTCAACCTGAGAACCAAGCCTGGAACCGTTTGACACATTACTTCGGGCCAGGTCTCGTTTTGTTACGCCGTGGGGCGCCTTCAAGCTGGGGAATCCCTTTCCTAGCGGGAGGGGAGAGTGGAGGAGGAAATCCTAGAAGAGCGATTCCCCAGCCTCAGCGCCCCCGGCTGCTGTGAGTCCCTTTTATATTTTAGGACTGCCCAAACATAATGTGCCACGTGGCTCCATTTGTCAACCGATTCGAGCATCACCGCAACTATATTATCCGCGGTGAGCTCTCCCGTCTCCCTGTAGAGTTCCCTTTGCAGCCTGACCCATTTGGTACACGCAAAAAATGTGTGACAGGCATTGTCCTCCTCTCCTGGGCAAATCCGACAATCGGGGGACCGTGACTTACCGATCTTGTGCAGGTAAGACTGAAAACACCCATGCCCGCTCAAAAGCTGGGTCAGATAGAAGTCAGTCTCACCATGCCTTCGACTAAGCCACTGTCTCACATCCAGGATGAGGCACGCAGTCCTCCCTTCGTGTAATTGACCCCAAGACTGCTGCCAATCGTTGAGCGAGCGCTGTCTCTCGTCGCGAACAACCACCTCCCTCGCATCCTCGTTTCGGCGCAGGTAAATAGCGCGGCGCTCTATAGCAAGGAGGGCGACAGGTATGACTCCTGCAATCACTCTCACCGCCGAGTCGGAGACTGTTGGATACGAAGATGCAATTCTCAGTGCTCCCCTTCTCTGTACCTGTGCCAAACGTTTTCGGTATACCTCCTTGCTGAGAGCGTTGCCCCATACCTCTGCTCCGTACAGTAGCAGTGACCCTACAGCACTCATCAAGAGGCGTCTTCTTGATGGGCTGGGTCCCCGTACGTTGGCCATAAGTCGACTCAGAGCCGATATTCCCGAAGAAGCCTTCTCAGCCGTTGCCCTGATTTGCTCAGAGAAACTCATCTTCGAGTCGATCAATAGCCCCAGGTACTTCAGCGCTGACTTCAATTCGATTCGTAAGTCACCAATACTGATCATCCTTACTCTAGGGATTCAGCTTTAGAAGAACCCAAAGGCAACATCTAAGGTACAGTTGCCAACGTTCCGTTCGAAACGTGTGCCAAAGTGGTGGAAAATTGGTTCCAAGAACCGACCGCTGTAAATGGACTCGTTTTGGTCATATAATGCTTGCACTGCATCCACAATAAATTTGAACTCAATATCTCAAATATTTCTGTGTTTTATTAGCAGATAAAATTGTTATATCCTTAATGGAAAACTGTTAAAATAAAATTGTTTGGTTCTTAACGAAAAACTCTTCATTTTCAAAAGATTTCAATATCACCTGTTTTGCAGTTCATGAAATACTGTGCATTCTCAGGTATAACTTTTTTTAGGGTTTTGTAAAATAATTTTACAAAACCCTTCTAAAATAGCGTCCTGTCTGACTGTCCGTCGGTCCGCCCATGTGTCACAGCACTTTTCCTAGCAAACTACTTAAAAAAATTAAAATCAAAAAATTATAAGGTGTTTAAGGGGCCTCCCTATATAGGGGAGTGACCCCCGAAAAAAAATTCATTAAAGGTAGGTGGTATGGGTATCAAATGGAAGATCTTGATGAGAACTTTTCAAAATACGTTTTATTTTGACACTTTTTGCTTCGAGGGGTCTAAAGGAAGGGGAGATACACGAAAAATTTGAGTCCCCACCTCGGAACACCTGGAATACCCAAAATCTCAACAAAATTATGGAGGTAGGTGTTTATGAGTACAACAAAAACAAATACCTCAGAAGTCAAAATTCGCTAGACTTCGTTAAAATTTGTATGATATTCGAATTTCACATTTTACCCAATAAAATCGTAGTGGTACCCTTAAAGTCCTATAAAAGGTCCTATAAAAGGTCCCTCAACTTTGTAAGTTTGATGATAATCGAATGATATACATGGAAGTTATAGCCATTTGAAGTTTCTCCAATTACAGCAACCATAACACACACATGATTTTGGTAGTTTATGGACTTTCCATCGAATCAGGCAATACAGTTTTGATTTGATCAGCTTGAAATTTTCAAATAAGGTCAATAACATTAATATTTTTTGAAATTTATGATTTGAGTGATTTTTGTAGGTTTGCATTAAAATGGATTTTCTTATAAATGTGCACATCTCTTTGACATATTTCTTGACTTTATTCGTTGCTGGTGACTACATTACGGGGAAGTTGGATACAAAAACTTTCTGACATGAGCGTAGGTCTATCTACCCAGCTTGTTTAATATTTTGTGGCATGCAGAATTTGGCTTACATATGTCAATGATATATATTTTTTGATCAACTTCGAAAAATTCGAATAATTATAGACCATTAATAGAAATTGATGTGTTCAGTCAAAGGTGTTTAGCTCAAATATATCAAGACTTACTGCCTCAAACGGATGTTCTGGAATCTAAAGCGTAATCATTAGTTCTTTTCTCCCCACTTTTGATTTCAATATGTTGTTAATTCTTAGCCAGAAGATTGTAAGTCTAGCCAAATTTATCGTATATTCAATTCCTGCATGGTGAGTATGAAGTCTATCACGAATCCATGTGCGCAAAAGGCTTGTAATCATCCATCCAGTATTATGAGTAATTCCTTATAGGTGCTAAATTATTTGCGTTTCCTTTAGATTGATTTTATTGTTCAACCATCCATTTACATATTTCTATACTGTACAAATCGCGTAGAACTTTATCTTCCTGAGTTCCTTGTTTGATGCGTTCGATTGTCGGGTCAATTACGGACATGTCTTCTGTATGATTGACTTTTTTAGCATGATCAAAAGCCTTTTTTGGGGCTTTGTACTAAAATACAATGTTCGAAATTTTTGCGTACCAACCCCACCTACCCCCACTCTCGCAATTAGACACCTTTCATCCGAAAAATCTGGAAAAAATCATGATAGGAGACGTTTATGAGTACAACAATAACAAATACGTCAGAAGTCAAGAATCAATCAACTTTGTTAGTAATAGTATGATATATCAATTTTACGTTTTCTTGAATAATACCGTGACGGTACGCTTGAATTCAACAAAATTTGTCACTCTAGCTGCTATTTATACAATTTGCCTGTCCTAAAAGTTTTAAAAAGATCGCGGTTTAAATTTGCCTGTATTACTATGGAACCTTATGGCTATAGAGCAATATGCGCTTTTTACCAACTCAGACGTTACGGCTCTGCGAGGATTTGCATGAAAGTTTCAGGAATGAATATCGTTGGAAATTTGTTCAACCGGCACCATCAGTAATTGTAAAACAAAATTTGGGCTGTCTTAAATGAGAAGATTGAATAAAATTGTGTTATTATAACTTCAACATTCAAGGTACATACTAATGTTAGGGGAGCGGCAGTACAAATATTACTCGGCCCGTGTTTCGTCATTCCTCCTTAATCTACCAATATTGATCTTAGTAGTTAAGCCATTGGAGTGTTTCATACATGCAAAACATATTTTCGCCTCAAACTGAGTTTAAACATGCGCAACATTAAATATAAAGGAAAATATAAAAAAGCGAGGAAAACATCTCCACGATAGCTGTGTGATGTTTATAATATGTAATAAAACCTATGAATATGTACTACAAGAAGCCCGATATAGCACATATATGTACAGTGTGCATGAGTAAAGTAAAATCAAATGGAGGAGAAGTTGTATGACAAGGACAGCGTACATAGGATGAAATAAAACACAGCATGGGCTGCTAATGTCATGTTGGCTGTTCTACTGATAAGT
>OZ017738.1:224264911-224374911 GCA_963969285.1 Odontomyia ornata | reverse complement strand
TGTTAATAGTTGCAAAGATAATTGCGACAGTGGCTCGCAGAATTATTTGCATATGTAACAATATATATATTTATATATATATATATATATATATATATATATATATATATATATATATATATATATGTATATATATATAAATATTTGTATATATATATATATATATATATATATAAATATATATATATATATATATATATATTTATATATATAGATATATATATATATATATATATATATATATATATATATATATATATATCTATATTTATATATCTGTATTTATATGTATACAAATATATATATATATATATATATATATATATATATATATATCTATATTTATATGTATACAAATATATATATATATATATATATATATATATATATATATATATATATATATATATATATATATATATATATATATGTATGTATATATATAGATATATATTGTTTATATATAACAAGTAAATCTGATTTCAGATTAATTTCTCCTTAGTATACCTCGCACTAATTTTAAATCTAAATAATTTTGCCCCTACTCAAAATAACTTTATTTCCTTACCGCACTGAATGCACCAATATTAAGAACATGTTTTACTAACACTAAACAAACTCTAGTACGCGTGACGGGGAATACTGGGCTTCCTGTAGTACCTATTCATAGAGTAAAACCGAATTATCTTCATAAAATAAAATTGAATGCACTTTATTCTTGCAATATTTGAATTCGTTTGTTTTTGTCAATAAGAACATTCGATTTGTCAATAAGAACGTTACGTGTCTCGTTGAATGTCCTTGAATTATGAAATTTTAAGATTAATGATCCCCTGAAAATCGTGTATGCTTGTTGAAAAAGGTAACATTGACTAATACGTTTGAAATGTATGGAAAATTATAGATAATTATTGATATTCCGGAGAAAAAAACCAGTTAATGTATATAAAATATTTGCTAAAGGTGTAGCTTAATCAGATCAGATAACAACATATTCAACATTTTATTAGCTGAAAATGTGCACCTATACCGAAGCAGAGCAATTGCTTTTATCATAATAAGTATTCTTGGAACTTCAGTATTTATTTATATCAGTATGAATTTAAAATTAATTACAGAGGTAAAAATCAAGTTAAAAAATAGATTTTTATGAGAAATTCACTAACAACTGCATTCTATCTGAAAGCTCCCACCCCTGTGACGTCATATAAAAAGTTTTTTTCGTGAGCGAGCATACCCTGGTCTTCTTTACACCATGGTGAAAGGCAACATATGCACAAAGCTGCGAATTGTAATCAAAGCATCTGTGGGCGTGGCATCGTATCATCCATTAGCAGAAGTGGGTGTGTATCCATACTCGTATTAAGTATTAAACATATACACACAAGACTTTACAATCAAACGCATCGCCGCAGTGGAACGAATTTGTTACACGCCTGTGCAATTAGGCAAATTGAGCCAAAGCTTGAGCTTTGTTGTTGAACCAGTCACAGAGAGATGGCAGTATAATAACATTACTTTTGAGCTTTGATCCTGTGCTGGTTTAAATTGTTTTCATTATTTTAGTTGGCAAGCAATTAAATCAGCATAATTATGCTATAAAAGCAAACTAAAGGAGTAAGAAAATCGAGAAGTATTTCTCCATTCTCTGACTCAAAGCGTGCGCCCGAGCTGATTCTATCACAAGGCACTAAGCCCGGGATAAGCGAATACGAATACGTTCAACTGCATACTCAAGGCATCAGCCTGAGTATTAGCGCTCCATGGCAGTTACGCCTAGGGCCTGCAGTTGAACTAGTTAGTAATTGATTGATTCATGAATCCGACTATATACTCAAGGTATCAGCCCGAGTATCAGCGTTTTAAAGCTTTGCGTCCGGGGCCAGCAGTTGTGTTTTTAATTAATTGATTCACAAATATGACTGCATGCTCAAGGTGTCAGTCCAAGTATTAGCGTTCTAAGGCAATTACGCCTGGGGCCTGCAATTATAGCTTTAATTGATTGGTTTTTTCAAAAATGATATCAAATAATATCAAACGTTTCATTTGCTACTAATAACAAAAATCATTAAAGTAAAAATAAGTTCCGTCAAGTTTTAGCTCCATTAATACTCTAAATTTATTGATATGCAGACATAAGTCATCAATATCTTGTTCAGTTCTAAAGTAATTAGAATCAAAGAATTCATTATTAAAGTATGGTATTAATATTATATATTCAACTGAACGTGTAATTGTATAATAAAGGGTGGTCCAACCATAATGCACCTTAACGTCAAATTTTTTGACCAAATTAATTTGACATTGCTTTGTTTCAGTGTTTGACAAATTCAGCCGTGGAGACGTACATAATTGAGCAGCGTGTTAAGGTTGGTGAAGCCTTTTACGAAAATGGGTGTTCAAACCAAAATGCATTTCGTGCGCTTTGTGAGTTTTTTGGTCAGCATAATCGACTAAATGTATCCACAATCGGGAGAATCGTGCACAAATTTCAGCAAATCAGGTCTGAGGGAAATGTGAAATCACCTGTTCATGCTCAACTAGTTCGTCCTGCGGAAAACCTTGCTGTTGTTCGCGATAGTGTGGCAGAAGAGCCGTCAACCTTGACTCGTCGTCGCCCCCAACAATGGAACGTCTCACGAACATCACTGATGTGAATTTTGAATAAAGATTTGAATTTACACGCTTACAAGATTTAATTGACTCAAGAGCTGAAGCCTACTGATCAGACAGAAAGTAATGGTGACTTTACAATGAAAATCATCTTTAGCAACGAGGCACACTTTTACCTCAGTGGATTCGTTAAAAAGCAGAATTACCGCATTTGGGCAAGTGAGAATCTACTAGTGATTGTTGAAAAGGCAATGTATCCACAAAGAGCTACGCTTTATGGGCTGGTGGCGTAGTCGGGCCGTACTTTTTCGAAAATGAGGATGGCCAAGCAGTCACTGTGAATGGTTTCCGCTATTGCAAGATGATAACGGACTTCGTTTGGCCAGAAATTGAGGTTATGGATCTGGACGATATCTGGATCCAACAGGATGATGCCACTTACCACACACAATGGCTCTTTTGCGCAAGAAATTCAATGGCCGTGTTATCTCAAGTTGCGGCAATGTTAATCGACTGCCACGATCATGTGACTTGACACCGTTGGACTTCTTTCTCTGGGGATATTTAAAAGAAAAAGTGTGCGTCAATAATCCAAAAACAATTTAAGAGCTAAAAGATGAGATAATTCAGCACATTAACGACATTGAACCTCAATTATGTCTCAGAGTTATTGAAAATATGGACCATTGGATGGAAATATTCCACCGTTGCCGTGGCGAGCATTTGGGCAATATTTTGTTTTTGCACATAATTGCCATAGATTTTTCTATTGTAAAAAAAAATATTAACATAATTCTCCGAAAACTTTTTGTTTTATTTGCAATCAATATTGTTAGTTTTGGTTGGACCACCCTTTATAATAAAGAACGTAATAAGAATTAACTCATTAGATAACGGCATCTTTTCACTGATCTGGCTGACATATATGTAGTAGCAGGTAAGTGTTATACAGGAATATCTCTCTCTCTCTCTCTCTCTCTCTCTATCTCCGGGAGCCTTCATGTGTATATAGGATACGCATTATATCAAGCCCACAGTGCGTGCCAGTATACATAGCGTATAATGGAATTGCAGCGAAATTGGCGCACCCGGTACGATATTGGTTTTTTCAGAGACGACAATGTAGCGCACTGTGCAGCAAAATTAAATGGATTGTGAATATTTCCTCCCAGTCTTTATCCAAAAGAACTCAATTTCTGTATGATAACGCTGCTGCTTACACTGTCAAAGAAACTAGATCAGTATTCTCAAATTAAAAAAATAAATGACATTGATCTTTTAAACAATAAAAGTATAATATTCATATCCAATAATTTATGTAGAGAAATTCAATAATATTCCAGAATTGAATCTTGTCTTTTTTTAAATCATTCAAATAAACTTCCAAACGATTCAAACATAATTTAACGTACAACTTATCAAAGATATAAAGTTTCAGTTGATCAACATGCAAAACAGTACAAGTAAACATTAAGCGCAAGCTATCATAATGAAAACATGAATAACGAGTAAACAAACTCGTGTCGATCTTTATGTTAACATAACAGCTTTTATCGCTCAACCAACTGAAACAATAAAAATAATAACAATAACACACACCCGCATGAATATTCAGGTCTTATCTTTTAAACTGAACTAGCACTCGAATAACTTCCTGAGAGCGTTTAATGAAATCAAGTGATCGGTAAAATCTTTAGTCGCTACACACTTATGTTTCATAAATTGATCACATACAAAAATATGCATTTGATTAAATAAACTAATGACTAGACATTGGGACAATAATTTTTAATAAAGAAACCATGTGAAATGAATATAAAATTTACATAATAAAGAAAATTTTTCAATACAAATGCTAAGCAAGAAACTAAAGTAATTTCAAGGCTCACTGAAATAATCCAAGTAGAGGAACTGTGAAACAAACGACTTTTGCACATTATAACCCAATACAACATAGGCTAACTCAATGCAAAAAAATTTTCCCTTAAACCAATTATCCCTTTCAAGTCCCGTTTTTAGCCGCGAATGACGAAACATGAATTCAGCACTCTATTTTAAATTTCACAGTATTATTAGTAATAAAATGGAAACTAGTGGCAATCAAGCCGATAATTCGGGGCAAGCTTTAATAAATAAATAGGAAAATCCAATAAGTTGAGTGGTCTCCCAAAAACCCACTGTCGGCAGCCAAAAATGTGGGCCCTTCAAAACAAAACTGCCGGCAGCCACTCAGCCTTTAGTCTAAGTAAAAAACGATGGCCTCTGGGCTATTGATCGGAAATCATCAACAGAAACACTAATCTGATGTCTAAGTTACATGATCACAATAGCCTTTGAGCCGTCGACCAAAGCTGTCGGTGAACACGCCATTTTTAAGTCAGTTTAGTCTCTGAGCCGTCAACCCTAGTTTTTAGCGGACACGGCATTTTTAGTTATAATACACAAAAGAAACTCATAAAAGCCTCTAAGCTGCTCAATTTCAACTATCGGCAGACACGCTACATTTAGTATTAAGTCGTATGCATATCAGCAAAAAAGATACCGATTTACCATCTACTCGTAGCCTCTGAGCTATTGATCTGAAATGGTTTGCGGACTGGCTACCACGCAAGTACATTTTAAGCAAGCCACTATATTTTCTCACTCAATAAATACATTCTATGACCCTGCGCAAAACGCAAAAAATTTAAAACTCACCCATTTTCCACCCTTCCACTTTACACGTATCGTCGTGATCGAGATTAACAATTTTAACGAACGCCTAATGAGGTGACCAGGTACGGTACTGTATTGTCTTCCAGCAAAGTCTAGGACAGCGTTACGCTTAACAAAACAGATACTCACTAGGGAGAAGTTCGACGGAATATAAAGTGTCTTAAATAAAGGCCGAAAGTATATGCTCCCATGCCCAACATATAGTGATAGTTTTTTTTCGAACATCTTTTCTAATACTTTTTCTCGCAAGATATTTTTATCGCAGTATTTGCTGAAATCAATCAAATTTCATATCATAACTTTCAAGCGTAAGATTAGACTATTTTAGGGAAATTATCAATAACACTAATCATAACACACTTAACACTTCTTTATTTAATAAAAATTCTTCAAAATAACACGTAGTCTTCGATTTATCAATAAACTGCTGCTATTTACACATAGTTAAAAGACAGAGTGGTATAATTCAAATAAAGTTCCCTTTGTACTATTCATGTGAATACACGAGTGTGCATAAGGCAATTTTAACAAATCAAATAACGATTAAACGTATGTACCTTAAAAGCTACATAATCCCACAGTAAGCCCTACCCACCACAAACTAAATTAAGCCAACATAATAAGAAACATAAAATCATTATTGCAATCACCGTTAACCACAAATTAGCATGTATACTGTACATAGCATAGACTTCCGAGCAATTAGTGCATGTGAAAGCTATGACAAAAAATTAACTTCATCCAATTTACTCATTCTTTATTGCAGAGACAAAGCTACTCTCCTTATCACCTTATCTTCAAAGCTCATTAAGCACCTTCATGTAAACTATCAATCTTTGTTTCCCACTTACATTGATGATGCACTTTTTTTTTGTGATAGGGAGGTGAATGCCATTTATGCACAGAGTATGGGACTCCCATGCTCGCAAGAAGGTGACCGGACTACCCACTAAACACCTCCCCTGTTAACCTGAGAGCCCAGCCTGGAACCGTTTGACACAGGTCAGCTCTCGTTTTGTTAAGCCATGAAGAGCCTTCAACCTGGGGGATCCCTTTCCGAGCGGGAGGGAAGGGGGGAAGAGGAAGTGCCCGAAAAGTGATCCCCCAGCCGCAATGCCCCTGGCTGCTGTGAGTCTCTTTTATATTTTAGGACTGCCCGAGCATAATGTGCCACCTGGTTCCATTTGTCAACCGATTCGAGCATCACTGCAACTATATTATCTGGGATGAGCCCCCGTCTCCCTGTACAGTTTCCTTTGCAGCCTGACCCATTTTGTATACGCAAAAAATGTGTGGCAGGCATTGTCCTCCTCTCCTGGGCAAAACCGACAATCGGGGGACCGTGACTTGCCAATCTTGTGCAGGTATGACTGAAAACACCCATGCCCGCTCAAAAGCTGGGTCAGATAGAATTCAGTCTCACCGTGCCTTCGATTTAGCCACGGTCTCACATCCGCGATGGGGCGCGCAGTCCACCATTCCTTCGTGCAGTTTACCCATGACTGCTGCCAATCGTTGAGCGAGCGCTGTCTCTCCTTGCGGACAATCATGTCCCTCACATCCTCGTTACGGCACAGGTAAAGAGCATGGCGCTCTCTCGCAAGGGGGGGCGACAGGTATCACGCCTGAAATAACTCTCATCGCCGAATCAGAGACTGTTGGATACGAAGGTGCATTTCTCATCGCTCAGTATACCTCCTTGCTGAGAGCGTCGCCCCATACTTCTGCTCCATACAGTAGCACTGACCCTACAGCACTCATCAAGAGGCGCCTTCTTGACGGGCTGGGCCCCCCTACGTTGGCCAAAAGTCGACTCAGAGGCGATATTCTCGAAGCAGCCTTCTCTGCCGTTGCTCTGATTTCCTCAGAGAAACTCATCTTCGAGTCGATCAGTAGCCCCAGGTACTTCACCGCTGGCTTCGATTCGATTCGAGTATCTCCAATTCTGATCATCCTTACTCTAGCGATTCTCGTTTTTGTCAAGATGACCTCTTCGGTTTTCTCCAGTGCTAAACTCAGCCTGCAAGCAGTCATCCAGTCCCTCACTCGGCGCATTAGCATACCTAGCCTAAGTTGCGGTTGTTCAATGGTGCGTCCAGTGACCAGAGCTGCAACATCATCCACATAGCCGACCGAGGGGGACACATCTAGCATCTCAAGTCTCAGTAGCCCGTCGTAAGACACGTTCCACAGGTCCGGACCAAGGAAAGATCCCTGGGCAATACCCGATGTCATTTCCATTCTTCGTTGGCCCTGTGTCGTATCGTAGAGCAGGCTTCGGTCCTTTAGGTTGTTCCTCAAAAGTCGCATTAGATATTCTAGAACTTGAAAAGAGTTTTCCAGCGTATCCAGAATATCCATCCATCTAGCGGAGTTGAAGGTGTTCCTGACACCGAGTGTCACCAAGAGGACGATCCGTCGCTTGGTGCGACTATATGCCTCTGCCTTTGGGGCCGTGCTCACCACCTCTGCAATCGCATCGATGGTAGAACGTCCTGCTCTAAAGCCGTACTGCCGAGGAGATAGGTCCCCAGCAGCAGGAATGGCGTCAGTGAGTCTTCCCTTGATGAGTTTCTCTAGCACTTTCCCAGCCGCTTCAAGCATGCATAACGGACGGTGTGCAGATGGCGATTGGGGATTTCCCTTCCCCTTGCTGATCAGCACGAGCCTCGCCACCTTCCATCGTACCGGGAAAACCCCGTCCCGTAGGCAAGTGTTGAATGTGCTGAGCAGCAAGTCAGGACAATGGTGATAGACGAGCCGCAACACCTCAGCTGGAACACCATCTGGACCTAGAGCCTTCCTCGCTTTCAGTAAGAGGACTGCCCCTTCCAGTTCCGGCTCTATGAAGTGTGGACACTCGACTGCTGTTTCACCATGGACAGCGTCAACACGGCCGGGGTGGGCGTGGAAGAGTCTCCGCACTATCGCGTCCATCTTTTCGGCGTCATGTATACAAGGCTTCCTTAGGGCACCAAGCTTTCGCATAACTTGCTTGTAGCCAAGGCCCCACGGATCCTTGTTCAAATTGTCCACCAGGTCTTGCCAGCAGTGAGCCTTGCCATTGTTGATCAGTTTGCGAAGGCATTTTCTGGCCGACTTGTATGCTGCCACCTGGTTGCATGCCTCGTCACGGTCCTGCGCCCGTTGAGCCTCACATCGAAGCTTGTGAAACTCCCTTCGCTTTTCAGCGATTTCAGTTGACCATCATTACACTGGAGGCTTGACGTGCCGGGATTTTGCGATGGGGCATAGAAGCGCAGCAACCAGTCGTAATGATGCTCATAGTGGAGTAAACCACGTCTTGAGCTGCCAGTTCTTCCGTCCCCTCCGAAGCTCCCTGCAGCGGCTCACCTGCTGTGAGAACCTTGACGAACCTCTCGGCGTCCATCTTTCCGATGTTGCATCCAGTTGTAGAAAGCCGAGACTACGGACGTCAGGAGACAACATCACTTATCTCAAGCAGAATGCACTGATGATCACTGGCTGAGTAGTCCTCTAATGCTCTCCAATTGTGTATCCGCCGTACTAAGGACTCCGAGGTGAATGTCACGTCCGGTATGGTTCCGGCACAGCCAATACGGTGGAAAGCTAGAGCTTCCTGAAAATCCGGCATTTTCCTGATCCCAAGACGTGCCCAAATCAGGTCGTGGATCAGCATCCTTGCAAAGAATACACTGTGCCTCCTTCGCACACTCTTTTCTTTTATGTCCCATTTCACCGCATTTGTAACATAGGGAACTCCTATCGGGTCCTTAGCATACTTGAGCGGTGTGACCATAGCACAGGCATTTGAAACATTGAAGAGGCGTTGTTTTTCACCGTATCCTACAGACAACCCACCCCATTATTACTTTGCCCTTTTTCAGGAATTGTTCGATGTCCTTTCCGGCCAAGTCAACTATGGCCATGCGTTGTCCCCTGTTGTTTTCTGGTGTCAGTCTTGCTTTGATCCTTCCCACGCTAGGCAACTTCCTTTTGATGGCCTCTTCTACCTCGGCCAGATCCGTTACGCAGTCAATGTCTCTTATTTCGAGCATTGCATTTGGTTCGAGTGAGGCTATAATTGCGCTTCTGCTAAGCATTTTCTTTTCTGTGTCGCAGAATGCTTCCTTATTGCGGGCCTCTGCTCCGAATCCGACTAGTATGTGGTCCGACCGCGTTGGTCGTCCTACTTTAATGGTAGTGTTGGTGTCTTTGCGCCTTACGTTTCCCCTGATGTCCCGCAGTACATCCGCGTAGGATCGGCCATCTTGGGGTTTACGAGCAGTGCCTACTGCTGGGGTCTTTGTCAAGTATTCTCTCTCTCCTGTTTTGCATCAGGTCTTATTTTTTGTTGGGCGTCCGTGCGAACTTTACTTTCTGGCACTTTTTGAAGGAGTGTCTTTGCGGCTTTCTTCGCTCCTTTTGTAAGCACTATCTGGAACCCGTGATCTGTTCCTCCACGGCCATCAAATGCCTCTTCCTTCCTTCTTTTATCCCGATCTTCTTTGATTGGGCTAGACGCCATTCTTTTATTGATTTCTTATGGTGGAGCTATCTGCATGTGGCCTTTAAATTTTGCCCCAGCGCTTCTTTAGCCTTCTGCTCTGCTCTTGCCTTTAACCAGCTCCTCCGATAATGCCCTATGCGGTCGAGAAGCTTCTCTAGTTCAAGAAGCCCAATCTTTACTGCTTTGTTGATTTTTGGGGAGTCGCATGCAGATTTTATTCTTATCAGAACATCTCCCGCTTTTCGGAATAGTCTTCCTTCTTCATGTTGCTGGACAGCAATTGTACTTTGCGACCATCCTTGGGAGAGGTTATCAGTTTCCGTTTCCGAACACAGTACTTCTGCCACATTTTCAACGTTAGCGATGCAATGACACAACGTCGCTTTATTTGCCTGGTCACTTGTTACTGTTCCTGCCGTAATCTCCTTGTTGGCTTCAGGATGGTTCTTTATTATATCGGGATTTAAGACCCTTGCATCGGTCGTTTTTGTAACGATCGCAGCAGTGGCCACCGAATCCTCGATCTTCTTGATATTTCCTTCCACCGCTTGAACAGCGTTCTGCAGAATTTCCCGCTTTTCCTTCATAGGACGCTGGAGCGTTCGCATAGTTTTGTTGCTGCGCCCAAACACCGTGGAATCTCAGTCTGGACCAGACTGTGCTAATTTCCGTTTTTCGTCCATCTTTATTGTGATTCTATTTGTTGTCGTTTTTGTCATCGTTAGTACCGTTCTCGATGTACTGTTAACATCGTGGCTGCAACCGCTGCTTGCGTTGTCATTGCTACTGTTTTTTTATATTGTTTTTAGGTTTTTTTTTTCTTTTTTTAGTATTTTTGGTTACTCCAGTTATATTGGGTCTCCCCTCGGAGCCGCTATCTCCGTTCATGTGTGAAGTCGCCTTTTTGGTCCAAGCCCTTATGGGGACAAGTGCTCAGAGCCAAACCAGCGCTAATCGGGAGTCCGTCTCAACCGAACCTACACCACCAACCCGATTGTGTGAACTTCGAACGTACTCCGAGGCCTGCCAAGGTTTTACTTGGGCAGAGACGGTATGATAGTTGAATTGGAGCCATTCACACACGAATGTCACCTCGGCACTACTCGGCAAAGCAACAAGGTCCAAGCCATCTGCACAATAGTAATAATAGTACACATGGGCCCTTCTCTACTAACTGGAAACTTGTCTATTGACAGTTGTCCCAATCCTATTTTTCTAGAAAATTAAAAATATTATATGTTAAGTCGATAGATAGTTATAATATAAGTACATATAAACAAGAAACAATTGTAATTTTCCCTTATTTTTCGAATTATAGGCAATTTTGTAAAAAAATGCGGCAGAAGACTGTTTTGCCACCCAGAGAACTGTTTTTTCCACCCAAAGAACAGTTTATGTCAATGTTTATATGAAGAAAAATACAATATTAATTATTAAATGTAATCAAATAAACTATCTTCTTTATTGAATACTGAATCACATACAGAATTTAAATACTTATAAGTATTGATGATAAATCAGGAACAAATTGCGAGCTTAGCTCTCTAAGTAACAAATTAAAATAATTATAATCAAAATTAAGCTTAGGTACTAAGAATCAGCCTTGTTTACTTATCAATGCCGACTTATTTCTCAAAAACAGGTACAGGTATGTTAAAATAGTAAAATATTCGTTTCCCTTTTAGAGCAACATCTGGGTTTGGCAACTTCTTTATTACTTGGTCAAAGGGCACATCAGAAACATCATTTTCATCGACTCTGAATGTGTGTCCTTTGTCATCACAAATTTTTAAGAAGGTTACTATTAGTTCGCCTTCTTCCGTGTCTATCTTATTGATAACTGCAGCATAACAATATTGAGTGTTTCTTACTAGAAATTTAACCAAGATGTAATCACCGATGGTGTAATTCAGTTGGTTGATTGAACTAGGTCCAGCCAGTGCAGCGTCGTCTTCGGTTTCCATTGTGGAATCCTGTGAGTTGTCCATGTTTTCACTTTCAGAGTCTGTGTAGATATCATCTACGTTAAGTTTTGTCTTGTTTTTGTACTCTAACACTCCTAAATTGAAATGCTGGCACTCGTCTTCACAAGTGCAACTTAAACTTTTCATTATGAGTTTAGCGGCACTTGGAGCTGATTCCAGAGGACTTCTTAATATTTCAGCCTTTACTTGATGTATTTTTAGAGTACCATTAAAGCTTTTTAAATTAACTGTTTGATTTTGAAGACCGTCTGTCAATTCTTGGATGGCTTTATCGTCGATTGTGAACAAGGTAATTGCGGAACATCTTCGTTGAATGGCCTCTACAAATGATTCCAAGTTATCAATATCACCTCCTGTAGTGACGACGGCATCAGCGGTTCTCTTGCAGGTCGCTCCAATGCCATCAGGGGCCCCTTTGCCATGGCCACTCTCTGAATAGTTCCAGGTAAACTTCTTCACATTTGAAACCTCTTGTTGAAGCCTTGATGCCAGGATGTAAAACATCGTTTTGTTTTTATATTGAGTTACGGGTCCATCGCTGACGAAGTGGATGCTCTTCATGTTAGGTGGGAGTATTTTAAAGATTGGCCGCAAATGTGCCCATATAGCATAGATTTTTGGAAACGGTACAATAAGACTTGATAGAGTTTTTGATATACACTACCACAGTATGAAGACTAAGCTGAAGTCTCGACCCTCCAAAATGAAATGCTTGTATTTCTTCACCGTATTTGGAACAATAATTTTCTGAAAAATCCATATGTATGATAGCGTCTTCGTCGGTAAGGTTTTGTTTGTATTTCTTGATAGCATTGTTTTGATGGGTAATGTTTCTCTCATGTTGATAATAGGCTTCCAAATCCTTGTGCAGCTCTTCTATCAGTTCTCGAGGGTGAACCGTGAACGTTTTCTTTAGGTATTTGGTAACTGTTTGAGCATTCTTGGTCTTGGGGTCGTTGTAAGTTTGTTTCTCAGATATCCATTGTTTAAATTCAATAAGCTTGCTGTCATCAAACTCCCTGTAGTCAGGATTTTTGTCAATACAGCGTTTGCAGGTTCGTGACAAACATAGCTCGTCATAGCGATTACAACATGTCTTTTCAAGCAGTGCAGTGTGACTATTGTACGTCAAAATTCTTCTTCTGTGCAATGCTGACAGTTTCAGATCGATGTTCGCGTGCTAAATGCACAGGCACGTGTTACGTTCGTTTACATTTGGTGTTATGACCCAGAAAGGACGCAGACAACAAAACGTTGTGTAGCTTATTTTAAAATGTTCAGCTTGAAACTTCTTGTATAAATTTCTAATGCTATCCGATAGATATCTCCTCTATTTTTTAACCCCTTTTCTGGTCAGGCATTCTCGTTTTCCTGCGCCAAGTCTGCTGTTGTCATCGTTTTCGTAGAAGGTTTGTACAGTGTTTATGCAATCAGATGAAATTTTGTCTTTGCGAGTCCAAAGCTTGGGTACTAAACCCGATTGACGCTCTGACTTCTGAATTGTTTTATAAGATATGGAACTATCTTCGCTTCGCCATAACTTGTACTTGTGTATAAGTTTACCGAGCACGACTTTTCCGAATGTTTGTTTCTCTTTGCAGGTTTTTAAATTAGCGTAGTTTTCTTTCAGCTGGGCATTCAACACTTCATCGAATAGCGCCTTTTTGACTACTTCTCTTCGAGCTCCTGGTGAATCACACATTTCGGCAAGTTTAGTGTTAGGTGTCTCTACATTTTCCTTTGTCTTAGCTTTTTCCAAACGTTCTAATCTCTTCCTATACTTCTCGGATTTTTTTCTGTAATGCTCGATCTTTTTGTTTTTATCCTTTATAATTTTGTCACGTTTCTTTCTAGTATTACGCTTTCTCGCATTACTTGCATCACTTCGTTGAGTGGTCATAGGTAGTATTGATGAAGCGACAGAACTTTGAGGAGAAGGTGAACCCTCGGATTCGGGCGTATTATGTCGTACAAAATTTCTTTCAAAGCTTTTTTTTTTGCGCGATAGGTAGCACAGTGCTTCCTCCATTCTTTAGTCACAGCTTTGTGTTCACGTCGACTCATATATTTAACTGACTTTCTTATACCTTTTTCCTTCTTTCTTTGGTAGTTTTGTCGTTCTTTTTCCTTCAATTGCTCTCTTTTTACAGGGTCATTTTTTAACCGTTGATATCTCAATCTTTCCGCAATTCGTTTCTGCTCTTTTATTTCTTCTTTGGTTTTACGTTTCTTCTTTGGTGGCATTGCGGCAATACTAAAACAATAAAACATACTTTTAATATTTAAAAAAACCGTAAGGGTTTAAAAACAGGTAGTTACTAGGTACGTATTATTTTATATTCCAAAATCCATAATAATAGAAAACAAAAGACCTGAATTAGCAAGCAGTAGGTTAGTGCCACATTGAACAGTCCTCTGTGTTATAAATTTCCAGAGGACTGTTGCACAGAGGACTGTTATTTTTACGTAGAAAATGTAATACCACGTATAAGTTTAAATATTACTTCATAACACAGAAACAGCTATAAATTATCACACTGAGCAATTTTTTTGTAAAATAAATATAATTAAATCACATAAGACACCGTAAAATAGACTTACCAGAGGAATGTTCACTCAACATTACAGAGACGTGGCTCCCACACAGACGCGGAGTTGTCACTGCGAAAAATGGCGGCGACTTGTTTAGCATGGCAACCAAGTAAACTTCACACTGTTACTGTTCCGTTCGACACGAAATGTAGTGTGTTTAATATTTTTGTGGCGCGATATTCAAATTGTGACAGAGGACTGTTCAAAAATGTATCGGACAAAATTCAAACACTAGTTTTTAGTACAAAAAAATTCTCTAAAATTATAATTGTGTTTTTTTCACATGCATTCAATATTCTTCATGTTCATAGAGTAATAAGATTTTACATTTTTAAATGCTTTTAGACCGAACTTATGAAATAATTATGATTCTAAATATTGATTAAGCTTGGCTCCTTAAATAGCAGGTTATATATTATGTGTTTTAATAAATAAAACTATGCATTTATATAGCCAAAATAAGAAATAACATGCTTGGACCATGATTTTCCTGTTAGTAGAGAAAGGCCCATATATCACAACAGCGCATTAACTGGGTGATATCGCGAGGATTAGTTAGCAAACACTTTAACTGGTAACTACGCAGATGCAAAATATAATGATATATCACGCTAGTACATGCACTACGTGATATCGCGTAATTAGGATGACATGACTTTAGCTTCACTAAGACACCTTATATTTTATCCAAGCACGAACTTGGATAGATAATTGTTGTTGAGTAAGATCGCAAGTACTTGAACATGGTCTACTATTATTACTTTATCTTACTCAAGCACATGTAACTTGATAAGATTTATTATTTTGCGTGTTTGTGTCGTCTTAGCATCCAAGCCCTTGAACTTGAGCTAATATGTAACTATTTTCTCTTGAACTGAAACTGCGAGTTGCTAATGAACAACTAGGAAAATTTTTTGTTGGTCAAAAGTATTTATGGTATAATTTTGCTGAAAAACATTTTCATGCGAAAACAAACTTTCTCACGACAATTTCCATATGTGAAGATTTCAATTGTTTGAAATTTCGCTGGCCGAGTATTTCACATGGTTTTGATCTTGAACTTAAAACTGATCACATTTCGCCTGGAATTTGTCGTGAGAAATAGAATATGAAGACAAGTACGTGTATGGATGTTTAATATGATACAATATGTATGCATGCAAATGAATTTTGCTGGTTGAAATAATAACAATGAAAGGGAAAGTATATTATTACCAGTTATGAATTTAATTACAGAATGAATTTTATGTAAGTATTAATTCTTAAGTTAGTATCTCTGTGGTGAAACTGAACATATTCTCCCCGCCTTGAACGCTGTTCAAGAAACTTCTATTGAATAGTCTGGTCGCACAGATGTCCTGGGAGTTGGTTTCATTCGTGTACCTTTTGTTCGTTTGGTCCAGGCAATGAAGATGATAAGGCCCAGCATTAGGATCAATGAGATGAAGCCCGGAATAGCATATTGAATTTGTTTGCTGGTGTTATCCTCCATAAGGTTGAAATCTTCTTCCGTTGGTAACGACCCTTGCAATTCATTGAGCTCTGAAACATATGGATGGTATGTTATATTATTGTCTGGGAAAGGAAGTTAAACAGAATCAGAAGGAAGGGATACTAGGATATTAATTTTATTGTATGAAGTATTGACTACACTTGAAGCGATGTCGTCCCCAGTAATAGTAAACTGATCATGCTTGATGACACATGTTGGGTGTAGTGACAGCATTCCTGATCCATGAAGACGGAGCTGGCGGAGGAAGTCTCCACATACTGCCTGCAATCGGAGAGGTGATGTTAGTCCATAGATCCATTTGTTTTTGTCATACAATTGAGTCCGACTATACTCGGAGCTAATGTTTTCTGCCTTACATGCAATTGGTTCTTCATTTACTAAAAGATTTCATTCGCAGGAAGCTAGAGCCGATCCTTGGTGGTTTACAAAACCCCTTTCTTCGCAAATTAATGATTCTGTAGTGATCGATTTGCATGCATCTAACTCATATTTTGACATTGTAAAATATGAGTTTCTGTTAGCATTTACAACAAGATATCTGCTAGATTTCAGCCTTGATAATGAATCTCCTAACTTGAAGAGTATTGGCGTTATACTTAAGAGATCGAATTTGTTTTGGTCTATTAGCGGCACTCGAATGGTAACAGCAAGATAGTTCTTCATGAACTTCCCTTCTATTTTCATTAGTTAATACAGATGTACAATATCATTTTCTTCAACTGGTAGCTGAGTAGATGTTGGTAAATTGTTCCTGATGAGGTTGAGTTCTCTTCTTAGTTGTTGAGGTGAAAGAAGCAGAGGGCTAATTTTTTCGTTATGAGTATCAGTGAGCACATCAACGATGGCCGATTGTACATTTTTCTTCCGTTTTAAAGAAATCATCTGTTGGAAGCGGTGCAAGTCTATGTATGGCCCTGGTTCTGATACCATACGCAGTTTTAAATTTCTCGTCCGTCAAGGATGTTGTGGAAGTACTTCTCACTAACAAATGCTTAGCGGATTTAACTGCAGCTTCCCACAGCCCTCCAAAATGGGGAGATCGAGCTGGGATGAAATGAAACTGGATTCTCTTAGAGCTGCACTAATTTTTAATGATTTCTTGTGCATAGCCGGAATTTATACTTGACTCTAGCTCAACTAACTGATTCCTAGCTCCAACAAAATCAGTGGCATTGTCATAATATATATTGTCACAATGACCCCTACGCCAAACGAATCTTTTCAATGCTCCGATGAAGGTTTCTGTAGTCAGGTCAGTACCAGGTGAACTGCTTTTGTTGCAAAGCAACAAAATGCAACGATATAAGCCTTTTGAGGTTTCTTCCCACGTGTTTTAAAATGTACCCATACTAGGCCACAAAAATCGACTCCTGAGTTCAAAAAAGGTCGAGCTGGCTGTACTCGAGTATGTGGAAGATTACCCATAATTTGATTAAAAAGTTTTGGCTTGGCTCTGCAACATGTAACACACTTCTGAACCACTGATCGTGCCATTATTTTGCCCTTGATAATCCAGAATCTTTCAGGAACCATGTTAAGCAAAGTCTGTGATCCACAATGAAAGTTTTCTTCATGAATCTTTTTCAAAAGCATCTTCACTATCGGGTCATTATAATGCAATACAATTGAATGTTTGGGCTCATTTTTTAACAATGATAGTTCAAGACAGCCTCCAACTCTGATGATTCCGGTTTTATCGAGGTAAGGAGTCATGCTTTTCATTTGACTTTTCCTTGGCACTTCCTCATTTTTTGTAAGATTTTTAATTTCCTCTTGAAAATCAGATTTTTGAATTTGTCTTATTATGACATTAAATGCTTTGTCCAGTTCATCTTCACCCAGCAGGATCTCTTTAGACCGAGCAGTAGCTTGGGTTTTACAGTTATTATGAAACCGTAACATATACGCTATTATGCGTTGCAATTTGTTGAATTTATTGCCATGGCCAATCAAGTAAATAAGGCTACCTGTTTCAATTATTGGGCTCACTGTTACTGTGGGTTGTTTTTGTTTCCTTTCCATGTCTCGCTTGACGTCTAGGTCATTTAGTTGTAGTGACGGCCATGACGATTCCTTACCATGTAAGAAGATTGGTCCGTAGAACCACATAGTACATGATTGAAACAGCCTTGGGGAGACTCCTCGAGACACTAAATCAGCTGGATTTTCTCTTGATTTCATATGCTTCCACTGTTCTGGCAATGATTGTTCTTGAATTATGGCCACCCGGTAAGCCACAAATGTTTGGTAAGATGATGAAGCTGTATTAATCCACGCCAATACTATTTCTGAATCAGTCCAGAAATAAGTCTGAATATCCTTGTAGTTTAAATCAGACTTTACTTTCGTTTAACATTGCAGCACACAATTCAAGTCTTGGTAGTGTTTACTTTTTGATTGGAGCTACTCGTTATTTAGCACAAAGTAGTCTGACGACAATTTTTCCATCAGTCATGACTGATCGAATGTAAATTGCTGCACCATATGCCTTTTCTGAAGCATCTGCGTAAGCACAGAGCTGTATCTTCCTCGGAGTTTGATGCGAGTAGCAATGTCGTGGAATTCGGACATTTGTCAGATAAGGGAGTTCATTTCTGAAGATTATCCATTCCTTTTCTATTTCAGCTGGCTCAATTTGATCCCAAGAAATATCAAGCTGCCATAATTTTTGAATAAGTATTTTTGCTGTAACCACTACCGGTGCCAATATTCCAAGTGGATCGAAAACTTGTGCAATTTCCGAATTCATTGTTCATTTTGTTGTTCGATGAATCGCTGGTAGCGTCACATGAATTGAGAATTGGTCTGTTTTGGGCGACCACATTATTCCGAGTGTTTTTACAGAATCCTTGCCTTCGATTTCCAGATTCAAATTGATTACCTTCTCTTTCATTGAAACATTTGCTAATACTTTAGTGTTATTGGTACACCATTTTCGCAACTTAAATCCAGCTGATTCTAACATCACTGTTAATTGCTGTCGTGTTTCTATGGCGGAAGAAAAATTGGTTTGCAATGCATTTGCTCCCAGCGTGTAATTTAGCGTATTGTCGAAGGCCAATTTCTTTAAACATTTAATGGCTAAATATAGGGCTGACCGTATTCAATATGTTACAGTGTTTACGCTGAAATACTGTAGCGGAACTCTTGAATCTTCTCTCCAAACAATCAATTGATATCTTCGATCGTCGGGATGCACTAGGATTTGCCTGTACATCTTCTGAATGTCTGTTGTGAAGACATACTTCTGTAGTCTGAATCGACATAGAATCGCAAACAAATCATCTTGAGTTGACGGACCGCAATGGTGAATGTCATTTAGTGAATAACCAGATGACGTTTTTGTAGATGCATCAAAAGCAACCCTCAGCTTTGTGCTACTGCTTTCGGATTTCAAAACATAGTGGTGTGCAATGAAGTAATGTGTTTCTGCTATAGATTCAGGATCAATCCGTGACATGTGCCCAAGGGACTCATTTTCCCTCATAAACTCCACATACTGGTTTTTGATGTCCTCCTTCTTAGATAGCCGTGCCTCTAGAGCCATAAATCTGTTTTCTGCAGTATATCTTGAACTGCCTAACGCCTTGGGATTTTCTAAAAATGGAAGTCTAACAATGAATCGGCCAGTAAAGTCTCTCGATGTATTTTGAGTAAAATGAGTTTCACACTGCTTCCCTGTAGTAATAAGCATTGGCATCGAATCATTGACTTCCTCAAGTTTCCAGAATCTTTCTAGGATTGCATTCTTAGCTTCTTCTTCTGCGGTAAGTACAGCACAAGTTGTAATGCTTACCACTTGATTATTTATTTTCCCGGACAGCACCCAGCCAAACTACGTATTTTAGAGAATTGGCATTCCATCTCCGAGAGATATTTGCCCTGGTACTATCATTTGATGGAAGAACTCCGCACCAAGAAGAACATCAATATTTTCAAGCTGATTGAAATTATTATCCGCTAAATTGATATTATAAGGAATATCCCATGCAGCAATTTCTAGAGCTTGTGTTGGCTGCATCAATACTATAGATGGCAATACAAATGCTTCCAATTTGCTTTCAAATTGACCACACATGGATTTCATATTGACTGTAACTCGACGGTTTGTGTCTCGTTTTTCTTTGCCAATGCCTTCGATGCTTAAATATGATTTTGTTGTTGATATTTTAAGCCGCCTTATAACACGTTCAGTGACGAGATTAACTTGGGACCCAGAATCTAACAACGCCTTGCACTCAAATGATCTTCCATTATTTGAAATAAAAAGTACCCTTGCGGTTCCTAGTAAAATATAGCCCTTGTCCGATGCTGATTTAGAAGCTGTCAAACTTGATATAGCCGATGAAGTTATTTATTTGTTGGTTGACGGGGACTCAAATTTCCTTTTTTCAGATGGCTTCTGGGTCACATTTTTCGCTGGAGATGGTTCTAGGTGAAGCAATGTATTATGCTTCTTTTGACACCTGGTGCATGGTCGAGAGGCGCAAGTGTTGTATATGTGGCCCAACTTCAGGCAGTTGATTCAAAGATTATATTTTTGAACAAACTGCAAACGTTCAGAGGCAGTCATTTTTAAGAACGCTTTGCACGCATAAAGTCCATGGCAAGTGGCCTTGCATAATTTACACGTTAATTCAGTTTTTGTAGCAACAGAAGCAGATGTTTTAACGCTTATTTGTTTCTCCTTCCGGCCAATTGATTGATCGAAATCTGTATTCTAATAATTTCAGAAAGGCGGCGATATTTTGGTTCTCTCTGGGCCTTTGAATCGATTGTTCATACAAAATATGCGTTTGGCGATCCAGTTTCTTTATCATTATATATAAAAGTAATGGATCCCAGGCAGAAGTGTCTACTCCAATATTTTTTAAGGCGAGCAGACTTTCACGCAATGCATCATGAAATGTCCGTATGACTGCAGCAGACGGACTTTCAGATGGTAAGTTAGCCTAGCTGAGGATCTTTTGTATGAGGGCAGATGTCAAGACTCTTTTGTTGTTGTACCTCTCATTCATTGGAGTCCAAGCTGCTTCGTAGTTCCCTTCAGTCATTATTAAATGGCTTATTAATTTTTCAGCCTCTCCGGTCACATTTGTTTTTAGGTACCACATCTTTTGAATCGCCGACAGTGGCTGCTTATCGATCATCTCCGAAAATATATCGGAAAACTAAGGCCACTTTAAGTAATCTCCATCAATTTTCTCAATTTTTATTTTCGATTGGCCGTTGGTAAATTTGGTTTGACATCAATACGCTGATCTTTTTGGCCCAATAATGCAAACTGCTCTCTTGCTGTAGCCTCGATTTCCAGGTATTCATTGCTGTCGTAGCCTAAATCTTCAGGACTCTCAGCGAATTCGTGAATATCATAATGCAGATTTTCAACTTGCTGCCACAATTGTGTTAAAATTTGCCGCTGAACTTCAATATAGCTACTTGTACACTCTTCGAATCCCTTCGACATTCTTGACAATAAACGTTGTAGTGAACCTATGATTGCCTGTTGTTCGCGGATCATGGCAGCAACATTATTTTTCTCCAAAATTTCTTTTACATTTATTTGTTGCCGTAGATTTTCTTGCATCAGTATGTGATCAATAACTTGTGGTGTTTGCGATGCCAACGATTCATCAAAAGTGTTCATATATTTTTGCACCAAGTTGAAATAATCATGGTCAGTAGCAACTGGGCAAATCTCTTTAATTTTATTGTCCACTTCCTCGAAATCCAACCACAGTTCGTGGAGCTTACTTTTTCTGGACTCATAATATCCGCTTGCCTTCTTCTTTTCTGGACCATCCTTCTTAAAATTCGCAATAATGCGTTGAATCTCATTTCCACATTCCAGTTGCTTTACGGCGTATGCGTCCATTTTGAGATTTTAAAAACACAGTATAAACACTTATTTTCTTAGTTTAGAATGTCTTAACATTTTTGTCCTTTAACTTCCACAACTAATTGTCCTTAATTTCTTACATAGACTGCGTGACGGATCTGGCCGAGGTAGAAGAGGCCATCAAAAAGGAGTTCCCTAGCGTGGGAAGGATCAAAGCGAGACTGACACCAGAAAACAACAGGGGACAACGCGTGGCCATAATTGACTTGACCGAAAAGGACGCCGAACAATTCCTGAACAAGGGCAAAGTACGAATTGGGTGGGTTGTCTGTAGGATACGGCGAAGAGCAACGCCTCTTCAATGTTTCAAATGCCTTGGTCATGGTCACACCACACAAGTATGCAAAGGACCCGATAGGAGTTCCCTATGTTACAAATGCGGTGAAATGGGACATAAACGAATAGAGTGTACGAAGGACGCGCACTGTATTCTTTGCAAGGATGCTGATCCAAAACTTGATTTTGGGCATGTCTTGGGATCAGGAAAATGCCGGGTGTTCCAGGAAGCCCTAGCCAAGGCAAAATCAGAACTTCGATGACCCGCATCCTGCAGCTAAACCTACACCGCAGTTCAACCGCCCAAAATCTGCTTGAGCAGTTTGCGAGGGACATGAAAGCCGACTTCTTGTTGCTGAGTGAGCAACACCATAATAAAAGTCCTGCATTATAGTACTCTGATGAAACTGGTACTGCCGCTATCTGGGTTCAGAACAGTGACTTTCAGGCGGGGATTTGTGGACGAGGGGATGGTTTCGTGTGGGTTCGGTGCTCAGGGATCACCTTCGTTAGTGTGTACCTAACGCCTAACGAGTCGTTATCATCTTTCCAAGCCAAGCTTAATGCTTTGGAGGGCGCTGTCTCGAACGCAGAGGGCAAAGTGCTCGTTGGGGGTGACTTCAATGCTAAAGCAAGCGAATGGGACATGCCTCAGACGGATCCGCGGGAAAAACGAATCCTGAAAATGGCGGCCAGGATGGCCCTCGTCGTACTAAGCTCCGGAAACACGCCGACTTTCCGCCGTATTGGCTGTGGGGGAACCATCCCGGACGTGACATTCATTTCGGAGTCCTTGATACGGAGGATACACAATTGGAAAGTATTAGAGGACTACTCAGCCAGTGATCATCAGTGCATTCGGCTTGAGATAGGTGATGCTGTCTCCCGGCGTCCGTGCTCTCAGCCTTCTACAACTGGATGGAACATCGGAAGGATGGACGTCGAGAGGTTCGTCAAGGTTCTCACAGCAGATGAGCCGCTGCAGGGAGCTTCGGAGGGGACGGAAGAACTGGCAGCTCAAGGCATGGTGAACTCAACTATGAGCATAATTACGACTGCTTGCTGCGCTTCTATGCCCCGTCGAAGACCCCCAGTGTACTGGTAGTCTACTGAAATTGCTGAAAAGCGGAGGGAGTGTCACAAGCTTCGGCGTGAGGCTCAACGGGCGCGGAACCGTGACGAAGCATGCAACCAGGTGGCAGCATATAAGTCGGCCAGGAAATGCCTTCGCAAACTGATCAACAGTAGCGAGGCTCGCTGCTGGCAAGACCTAGTGGACAATGTGAACAAAGATCCATGGGGCCTTGGTTACAAGCTGGTCATGGGGAAACTTGGTGCCCTAAGGAAGCCTTGTATACATGACGCCGAAATCATGGACGCGATAGTGCGGGGACTCTTCCCCACCCATCCCGTCCATGTTGACGCTGTCCATAGTGAAACAGCAGTAGAGTGCCCACTCTTTACACAGCTGGAACTGGGGGAAGCAGTCCTCTCCTTGAAAGCGAGGAAGGCTCCAGCTCCAGTTGGTGTTCCAGCTGAGGTGTTGCGGCTCGTCTATCACCATTGTCCTGACTTGCTGCTCATCACATTCAACGCTTGCCTACGGGACGGGGTTTTCCCGGTACGATGGAAGGTGGCGAGGCTCGTGCTGATCAGCAAGGGGAAGGGAAATCCCGAATCGCCGTCTGCATACCGCCCGTTATGCATGCTAGACACGGCTGGGAAAGTGCTAGAGAAACTCATCAAAGGAAGACTCACTGACGCGATTCGTGCTGCTGGGGACCTATCTCCTCGGCAGTACGGCTTTAGAGCAGGACGTTCTACCATCGATGCGATTGCAGAGGTGGTGAACGCGGTCCAAAAGGCAGAGGCATATAGTCGCACCAAGCGACGGATCGTCCTGTTGGTGACACTTGACGTCAGGAATGCCTTCAACTCCGCTAGATGGGTGGATATTCTGGACACGCTGGAAAACTCTTTTCAAGTTCCAGAATATCTAATGCGGCTTTTGAGGAACTACCTAAAGGACTGAAACCTGCTCTACGACACGACACAGGGCCAACGAAGGATGGAAATTACAGCGGGTGTTGCCCAGGGATCTATCTTTGGTCCGGACCTGTGCAACGTATCTTACGACGGGCTACTGAGACTTGAGATGCCAGATGAGTCGCGTTTGGTCGGCTATGTGGATGATGTTGCGGCTCTGGTCACTGGACGCACCGTTGAACAACCGCAACTTAGGCTAGGTATGCTAATGTGCCGAGTGAGGGACTGGATGAATGCTCGCGGGCTGAGTTTAGCACTGGAGAAAACCGAAGTGGTCATCTTGACAAAAAAGAGAATCCCTAGAGTAAGGATGATCAGTATTGGAGGCATACAAATCGAATCGAAGCCAGCGGTGAAGTACCTGGGGCTACTGATCGACTCGAAGATGAGTTTCTCTGAGCAAATCAGGGCAATGCCTGAGAAGGCTGCTTCGGGAATATCGGCCCTGAGTCGACTTATGGCCAACGTAGGGGGACCCAACCCATCAAGAAGACGCCTCTTGATGAGTGCTGTATGGTCAGTGCTACTATACGGAGCAGAGGTATGGGGCAACGCTCTCAGCAAGGAGGTATACCGAAAACGTTTGGCACAGGTACAGAGAAGGGGAGCACTGAGAATTGCATCTTCGTATCCAACAGTCTCCGACTCGGCGGTGAGAGTGATTGCAGGCGTGATACCTATCGCCCTCCTTGCTAGAGAGCACCGCGCTATTTACCTGTGCCGAAACGAGGATGCGAGGGAGATAGTTGTCCGCCAGGAGAGACAGCACTCGCTCAACGATTGGCAGCAGTCTTAGGTGAATTCCACGAAGGGAAAGTGGACTGCGCGCCTCATTCCGGATGTGAGACAGTGGCTTAGTCGAAAGCATGGTGACACTGACTTCTATCTGACCCAGCTTTTGAGCGGGCACAGGTGTTTTCAGTCTTACCTGCACAAGATCGGTAAGTCACGGTCTCCCGATTGTCGGTTTTGCCCAGGAGAGGAGGACAATGCCTGTCACACATTTTTTGCGTGTACAAAATAGGTCAGGCTGCAAAGGGAACTCTACAGGGAGACGGGAGAGCTCACCCTGGATAATATAGTTGCAGTGATGCTCGAATCGGTTGACCAATGGAACCAGATGGCACATTATGCTCGGGCAGTCCTAGAATATAAAAGGGACTCACAGCAGCCGGGGGCGCTGGGGCTGGGGGATCGCTCTTCTGGCATTTCCTCTTCCCCTCTCCCCTCCCGCTAGGAAAGAGACTCACCAGCTTGAAGGCGCCCCACGGCGTAACAAAACGAGACCTGGCCCGAAGTAATGTGTCAAACGGTTCCAGGCTGGGTTCTCAGGTTGACAGGGGAGGTGTTTAGTGGGTAGTCCAGTCGTGCGTGGGAGTCCCACATTCTGTGCATAAATAGCATTCACCTCCCTACCACAAAAAAAAATTCTTAAAGTATTTCAAATGCTGAATTGCTCTATGTCACTTAATAACTTCTTCTCTTTTAGTTTTTTCTTGTCCAAATTTACTAACACCAGTATTCCTTAGTAAAAGAATTCACGCACTTACACTGGTTTTGTTAAGCAAAGAGAATATCACGATATTTGTTTATTGATTACGTTGATCGATCACGTTGGGGCTCACCAAAAATTATGTACAATAGTAATAATAGTACATATATCATACCAGCGCATTAACTGGGTGATATCACGAGGATTAGTTAGCAAGCACTTTAACTTTTAACTACGCAGATGCAAAATATAATGATATATCACGCTAGTACATGCACTACGTGATATCGCGTAATTAGGATGACATAACTGTAGCTTCACTAAGACACCTTATATTTTATCCAAGCACTTGAACTTGGAAAGATAATTGTTGTTGAGTAAGATCGCAAGTACTTGAACATGGTCTACTATTATTACTTTATCTTACTCAAGCACATGTAACTTGATGGGATTTATTATTTTGCGTGTTTGTGTCGTCTTAGCATCCAAGCACTTGAACTTGAGCTAATATGTAACTATTTTCTCTTGAAATGAAACTGCGAGTTGCTAATGAACAACTAGGAAAATTTTTTGTTGGTCAAAAGTATTTATGGTATAATTTTGCTGAAAAACATTTTCATGCGAAAACAAACTTTCTCACGACAATTTCCATATGTGAAGATTTCAATTGTTTGAAATTTCGCTGGCCGAGTATTTCACATGGTTTGGAATTTGTCGTGAGAAATAAAATATGTGGACAAGTACGTGTATGGATATTTAATATGATACAATATGTATGCATGCAAATAAATTTTGCTGGTTGAAATAATAACAATGAAAGGGAAAGTATATTATTACGAGCTATGAATTTATTTACAGAATGAATTTTATGTAAGTATTAATTCTTAAGTTAGTATCTCTGTGATGAAACTGAACACCATCATATCCGCCAGCCCAAAGCATCAACTCCAGTTCGTTGTCCAAAGTGTAGTCCAGATCCAATCAGAGTCGTTACCTTTCATCCCAGGAGGGAACTTCATGGCACTCCCATATCCTCGTATCCGTTGGGGCCGCACTCCCCAAAGAATGCTAGCCTCCAAGAGTGCTCTTGTCGACCGGCATTCCCCCAGCGGAAAATTCCTCGGGTACGTGGGGGGCGGAACTCCTCAAAGAATGCTAGGCTTCAAGAGCGTTCCTATCGGCCAGCATTCCCTTTGCATTCAGGAATGAAATATCTTGGTCTTCTCATAGACCATCGTATCATTTAGTTGCCACACATAAATAGCTTAAGGAGGCAATTTGCCCCAATAATAGGCTTGTTAAGAAGTTATGAGTCTTTTCCAATGCACATCAAAAAACTTGTTCTAAATGCATTGGTCCTGACGAAATTACATTATGGAGTACTTATTTGGAGTCAATCAGGTAAGCAACATCTAAATATTATATGCATGCTGCTGACCAAAGCGTATAAAAACATTCTGAAACTGTCAATGCTTCCTCAAACTAGTTTGGTTTGCCAATTAACCAAATCATTAACCTTTAGTCAAATCATGATAATAGAGAAAGCTTAGTATATCTACAAAAATTTATAAACCCATAGGTCGGAACGGACACCATTAATTAAGGAATCACAGATCAACCCATATAATGCGAGGAATGCAGATCAATTCGTAATACCTTTTGCCAGAACGGATCGCCTAAAGAACGATGCAACGAATGATGCTCGGCGTATTTATAAAAATATACCAGAATTGGTTAAGAAAGCAAACTCACTTTTGGTATTGAAGAAAAGACTAAGGGAGCATTTAATGAGCACTGATTGAAGCGTGGACCTGTAGTTCTACTTTTATGAGCTCATTTTTTTAGCGCATTTTTGACCCTATCGGCGAGATACTGATGAGACTGTTACACAGAGTTTCTTTTTTATAATGCATCGTATTATATTGAATCATGATTTTGGACTAGATGTTCATGAAAAGATTAGTTCACATTATTTTATGTGCCCCCTTATACCGATGTATTAAACATTGTTCGGGTGGCACCAAAGACGAAGCGACGTAATGTGAATGCAGATCGCACGAGCGTTGTGCGACGAAGAAAGAGTGATGGAGAGAGTGGTAGGGAACGGAGGTATTAAAAAAAACGAGTCGGGTAGACAGACCTACGCTCATGTCAAATGGATTTTGTACCCAACTTCTCAGAAATGCAGTCACCAGCAACGAACAAAGTCAAGAAATATGTCAAAGAGATGTGCACGTTTATAAGAAAATCCATTGTTTTTCTATTTTCAACGGTCGCCATTTTTATGCAAACCATCAAAAATCACTCAAATCATGAATTCCCAAAAATATTAATGTAATTGACCATGCTTGAAAATTTCAAGAAGATCAAATCAAAACTGTATTGACTGATGCGATGGAAAGTCCATAAAATAGCAAAATCATGTGTTATTGTTGTTGTAATTGGAGAAATTTCAAATGGGTATAACTTCCGTGTATATCACTCAATTTTCATCAAATTTTCAAAATTTAAAGAACTTTCATTGGGCTACTCATATATCGAATTGCGTTTAGTTCAAGGGTACCTGTAAGATTTTATTGGGGAAAATGTGAAGTTCAAATATACCATTATTAACGAAATAGAGCGAATTTCGACTTCTGAGGTATTTGTTGTTATACTCATAAACAGCTACCTTCATAACTTTTCCCAGGTGTCCAATCGCGAGGGGGGCACAAAATTTACGTGTATTTCTTCTTCCTGTCCACCCCTCGAAGCAAAAAGTGTCAAATTAAGACCTGTTTTCAAAAGTTCTTATCAGGACCTTGCATTTGATACCCAAATCGGCTACCTTTGATGAAATTTTTGGTCTCAGGGGCCACTCCCCTGTACGGAGAGAACTCGTTAAAAACGTTATAAAATTTTTATTAATTGAATTTTGAAGAGAGCACTATTTTACACCTGTACACAAAATTTAATGTTTCTAGCATAAATACTTTGCGAGAAAAAGTGCTGTGATACACGGACAGACGGAAGGACGGACAAACAGGGTGCGATTTCAGTAGGGTTTTGTAAATTTATTTTACAACACCCTTAAAAAATGTATAACAGAAAAATAAACAATATTGTGCACATAAGCATTGAATTAACAAAAAATTATACTCATTGACACAAAAAAGGTGGTTCTAAAAATAAACGCAGTAAGTGTTATAGAAAATAAGAATACAATCAAACGAGGTAAATTATAATATTGTAATGAATAACACTTAGAAAGTAAAATATTGGCAAAATTTTATAAACAATAATATTACTATCAATTAAAATATCTGTACACTTAGCCCGGGATAAGCAAATACGAATACGTTCAACTGCATACTCAAGGCACCAGCCCGAGTACTAGCGCTCCAAGGCAGTTACGCCCGTGGCCTGCGGTTGAACTAGTTAGTAATTGATTGATTTATCAATCTTACTGCAAACTCAAGGTATTAGCCCAAGTATCAGCGTTCTAAAGCTTTGCACCTGGGGCCAGCGGTTGGGTTTTTAATTAATTGATTCACAAATATGACTGTATGCTCAATGTGTCAGCCCGAGTACTAGCGTCCTAAGGCAATTACGACTGGGGCCTGCAATTATAGCTTTAATTGGTTTTTTTTTTTTCAAATATAGGTACCGCGCGCGACGCGAAACCGACCTCAGCGGATTTTTTCAAACCCTACCCTTGCAACGGCATACTTACCATGCACTCTACTTCCCGCCGAAAGTAGGAACCACTGGAAAGGAAAGTCGTTGTTAATGTTTAGCAATTCATATTATTTTAATAAAGTCGCTTATAAATTCTAAACTAGAAACAATATTTAGAAAATAATAATAGTAAGATACAATGTAGAAATATGTATTATGGGAAACTACTAGCCAATGATTGTGAAAATTCTGTTTTTCAATACTCTTTTCTTTACATTTCACATTCTATGTTACAATAATAAACAAATATGTTTATTTTTGATTTTTGCAACTACTACACATGATCTAATTTATTGATTTCAAATACTTAAATTCCAAATCTTAATTGTATTTATTCATCCAAAATTTGGTAAAAATTTGTAAATTTGCTTCATTTGTGCCATTATTAAGAAAAGCATGGCATGCTTTGAAAATATTTTGTCCGCGTTTTTTTTTTTAAATTCTTGTTCTTTGCTATCAATGTATTGTTGCGTTAATTTATAAAAAATATTCAACAATTCTATTTTTCTTGTATGTTTTCTTTTTGGCGTAATTTGAATTTGTGTACCTGTGTGTCAACCATTTCTTAAACGCACAATAAATATACATTTAGTTTAAAATATATGGAAATAATAAGTGACTACGTTTTGCCTGTTTCGTTTACACCAAAACATACGAACAATTAAAATTTATTTGCCTACATGACGAAATTTCAATGAGAAAATAGTTAAAACACTTTCATTTCAGAGATAAAGATTGCATATAATTTCATTTTGTTGCATTGCACTTTACCTATATGCATTTTTGTATGGCTCAGTGTCGATGAATCGTTTGGTTTATGATTGAAACGGGAAGGTAGCAGATGATGGAGATAGGGAAGGTTTGTAGGAATCACTTTTTCTATATCTGTGACCACGATATCTCTCTTGGTCAACTTATTGACTTATTGTATGATTGGTTGTTATTGATATTATCCAACCAAAACAATACTGATTTTATAACAATAAAAAGAATAAACAAGAGTGAAAAGGCTAAACTAAGAGCTAGAAAGTTTTGAACACACATTCATGTTAAAGAATCTGGCCGTAGAGGAATAACATCATGCAAACTAAAAATTAATCTCATACAAACAAAAAAGAATGCTACTACGCAAGTCCTGCAACCTTAGCCATACTATAGAAGGCTGATTGCCTATTCTGCAGCAGATTTGTCGCCGAATCGAACTCAGCAATGTCACCTTTGTCCAATACCATGACCTTATCTGAGTACATGATGGTGTTCAATCGATGTGCAATTGTAAGTACTGTGCACTCTTTAAATTCGGTACGAATTGTGTTTTTTTTTGAATAAGTTCATCAGTTTCCAAATTTACAGCTGCTGTCGCCTCGTATTTTACTTTGTGTATGTACTAATTGCACAAAATTTGATGGGCACCATCTCAAACCAAATTCGCTAATGAAAGAGTTTTAGACTCAACCGAGATTCGGGAGCTATGCTAGCACCGTTTCCTTTAACTAGCTGATTGTCTTTTCTTTTTCCAAATTGACAAAGAATTTTCGTTTTGTACTTTTGTACCCAGTATGGGGACAACTATTAATGGACTACATACAGTTGATAGAACGAAAATGAAATTCAGAATCTTATGCACACAAACCCGAGAATGATAACATTAACTCCATCATCAACTGATTAACAGATTAAATGATTATGGAAAATCGGCGAATCACAACCCGAAATATGAGAATAAACAACTCAATTCTTGCGCTTTCCTGACTCGTATGAATGCCATGCGTCCATCAATTTTGACATGCTTACTTTTCGGCACCTTCACAAACCAGTGTTCATTTTGGTTCTGCAGCGAGCGGTTTCGTCAGGAATATTTACCTTGTCAGAACGCCCATGCAAACAATTCAGTAACTATTTTCTGAGCTAAACAAACTAGTTGCTCACACCAAGCGTAATTGTGAAAATCGTCGACAGCCCTTGGGCGGCGGCCACTACTTTGGCACCTCCACTACCATGTGGGTGGTCAATTCATTTTGACATCCCACGACAAAATTGACGTGGGATGTGCACCCGTCACAACCAACATGAGATGACAAGCCACATAGCAGCAAGGTGTGTTGGTAGTGGTCGCCAGCGGCGTCGCAGTAGGATTTAGCATCTTCTTCAGTACATTTGTATTACTATCATTAAATTTGAGGAAATTAGCCATTTAAGCAGTTCTGTAAAAGATTCTTATATGCTATAAGCTTCGATTAAATTTACAGAATCTACAGCCGATTCAGTTCCTCCGATCAGAACAGCCATATATGATTTTTCTACTACATGGGCTCCTCATCGAACTAGACACTACACTTTTGATTCGATTTTCTCCAGATTTTTAGATGAACAACAGAAATACATATAAAATTAATATCACTCAATGATTTTAGCAATATTAAATCAAAATATTGGCTGGTTAAAATGGAGTCCTTATAAAGCAAGAATATATTTATTGTTCATGTGATGAAAGTTTTTCTTCAATTAAATCATTCTGAATATCAGTTAAATACAAAACTGTTTTGACATGAGCGTAGTTCTGTCGACCCAACTTGTTACTTAATGAATACCGTACTATTTGTCACAGCAGTTTTTCTTCTAAAACTACAGAAGCTAAAGCCATGAAAATTTGTGGAAAGGTAAGAAATGGTAACTTCTTGAAACTTTTGGGGTGAATAGTTTTTTAGAGAGTTCTAACGGGGGTCACCCCATATAGGGGGTGAACTTTTAAAAAAGTTTCACCATTGGCAGCTGAGTAGGATATTTTGTGTAAGGCCTTAATGAGGCCTTTTCAAAACAGGTCTTAAAATTACCGCATCGGTACCGAAAGGGGCAGGAAAAGGGAATATGTATATGAAAACGCGAAGCAAATAAGAGTACCTAAGTCGATTTGAAATATGCATCAACCTAAGAATAAGTACTAAGGAAGCCTGATATAGCACATATATAGTACAGTGTGCATGAGTGAAGTAAAATCAAATGTAGGAGAAGTTGTACGACAAGGACAGCGTATATAGGAAGAAATGAAACACAGCATGGGCTACTAATATCATGTTGGCTGTTCTACTGATAAGTGTCAGGTAACAAGTGTAAACAAATCGCGAAAACGAATCAAAACTTACGTTAATTAGGTAAATTTTGTTTGATTATCGCGTCGTGAATTCGGGAAACATTCAAAAGTTGCAAAGCGTGGTGTTCGTTTCAAATCAACTTCAATTATCGGTGTTTTTAATTGAAAGTAAAAAAGAAATAGTGGAAAATAATGTTGCTCGTGAAGAAGTGCAAAAACATATTATTCACGCGTTAGTGAAAATTCATAATTTAGATAATAACTATAACGAAATTAATTAATTAACATGCTTCTTACCTTGTGTCGTGAATTTTGTTAATTTAAATAAGCCACGCACTTGATGGTTACTGTTTGAAATTGATGGTGCTAATTTTTGTTTACGTTTCGGAATAAAATGTCAAACAACATTGAGCCCAGGCAGCAGTACGAGCCACGTTTTCACTGCCTCAAAGTTCAGACTATAAGCCAATGCATCCTTAACCATTTGCTTTTGAGTTAAACGCTCGGCTTGTTGCAATTCCTGGTCCTTTAATGCGCTGATGAATGCTTCTGTTGCTGCATCATCTTGACGGTCTGGGTCATAAGGTGGGTAAGCCAAAAGTGTCAGTCGCTCAATGCCTTGGGCTAGCTGCTGAAAGGTTTTGCCAGACTACTGCGTCCGATGCCATAGCTGGGACCGATAAATATGCTTCAGATGATCGCTTCCATAACGCATGTCGAGTGCATTCATTATAGCAGCCGAATTTGAGTGCAACTTAACGGGGATAGTCTGATAAAGCTCGGCAGCTAGGCTTCTTAGAGAATAAATTAATACAGTTGCTCGTTCCTGCTCTTTCCAGTGATTTGTCCTAGAGGTGACTTCAAACTGGATTTTGTAGCTACTTTAGCCCGTTTGCCCGTCAAATATTGATGGTTTCACATTTCTCGGTGTGTTTTGCGCTGCAGTTATAAGCGGGGCTAGTGACGTGGTTACTACCACCTTCGCTGCTTCTAATTCCTTTTGCATTGTTTCCATCTTTTGGCTGATTCTCTTGTCGACCTAACTGAATTTAGTTATTCAGGAGCATTTAATTTGGTTGTTTAGACTCCCGAGCTCCGCTTTTATTTCGGTTGACTGTTTTTGGAAATCTGCCTTGATTTTGATTACCTGTTGGTCCAGCTTCGTTGATTGCTCCTCCAGCTTCTGTGTGATGTCTGCCATGGTTTCGAATGTTTGTTGGTGTAGCTTTGTTGATTGCTCCTCCAGCTTCTGTCCGATGTCTACCTTGATTTCAATCGCTTGTTGGTCTAGCTTTGTTGATTGCCCTTCCAGCTTCTGTGCAATGCTTGCCTTGATTTCGATCACTTGTTGGTCCAGCTTCGCTGAGTGTTCATTTAGCTTTGTAGTTAAACTGGATGACTGTTGTTGCTGCTGTTGCTGCATCAGCATCAACATTTGCATCAGCGCATTTTCTGGTTCCTTTGATTTTTGGTGTTTCTGCCTCTCCACTTTTGCGCCTTTATTCGCATCAGAGCATCCGACTCCAGATACGCAACTTCCGACTCGATCGCGTCACTCAAGTGCGCAATCAGTATGGCCTTTGTACCTTGCGTAGCCAGATTTTGCTGTTCTAACTCCTCCTTACGCTCTAATATCAATACCAATCATCTAAAGCAGATTTATCGGTCACAGCTACGGCATCGGATGCAGAAGTCTGCCGAAACCTTACAGCAGCTAGCCCAAGACATTGAGTGACTGGCACTTTCGGCTTACCCTACTTACGACCCAGAACATCGAGATGACGCAGCGACGGAAGCATTCATCAGCGCATTAAAGGACCAGGAATTGCAACAAACCATGCGTTTAGCCCAAAAGCAAATGGCTAAGGATGCATTGGCTGACAGTCGGAACTTTGAGGCAGCAAAAATTTGACTCGTACCACTGCCCTGGTTCACGAGGTAGTGGCAGCTGAGTGTAGGTGTGAGCGCGTCGAAATTGAGTGAGAGCTGCAGGTAAATGGTGCGCCTAGATACTGGAATTGCAGTGAGAAGGGGCACCTGCAAAGAGACTCAAAGAAGCGAAGAAAACGGAGCTATTTTCCAGGATGGTGGAGATCTAGACCGAGTCAGGAGCCTAGAATGGAAGCCCATTAAACTGAGGGGGCCAACTTCATGCGGCAAACGTTGGCTAGGAGGATCAACGTCCCCAGCATTCCCATCGCCGTGTCATGATTACATGGCGGAAAAGCAGATTTATGCCTTCCGGGTCAAGTTGACGAAGAACATTGTACCATAACAAGCGATACTGGTGCAACCCGATGGATAATCAACCAGACCTTGCGAGACAACAACTACTTCACAAGGACAGAGTTCCTGGAAACGCTGACGCACTATCTCGTCATCCATGTCCAGCTAACTACAACCATTGCCGGCAAATTGAGGAAAAGGAGCCGAACGTTTATCTGCGAGTAATAACGGCTGAATTCTATGAATTTCGGTCATCGGAGGAGATCCAAAACGCCCAACTAGCCGATGAAGACATCGGGCCATTGCTCATATGGAAGGAGACAACTGGGCGACCTGAGTGGAAGGACGTTTCAATGTACGGCGCCACCCCGAAAAGTTATTGGACACAATGGAACTCCATTCAGGTGGAGGGTAGCGTACTCGGGCGGAAATGGGAAACGGCAGATGGCAGCTAGGATGCAAACTATACTTACCAAAAGCCGAATCCACGATGTGGTTAAGGAGATACACGAAGGATCCTCGGGAGGCCACCTTGGTATTGACAAGACCTTAGCGAAATTGCGGGAATGGTTTTACTGGCTCCACGCTCGAGAAGACTTAGAAGACTAGTGTCATAGATGCACAGTTTGCGATTCCGTCAAAGGTGCAAGGCGATAGCTGAGAGGGCAAATGTAAACTTATAACGTGGGTGTACCATTTGAAAGGATTGCTGTTGACATCGCAGGACCCTTTCCTGAATCCAAATGAGGAAATCGATACACGCTGGTTCTGGCCGCTTATTTCAGCAAGTGGCCCGAGGTCTACCCCATTCCCAACCAGGACTTCTGTAGCCAAACGACTGGTGTGGAATTGGGTCAGTACGCGTGTCTTGCGAACTACATTCGGATCAAGGCTGGAAATTTGAGTCACTAGTTTTGGCGAAATGTGCAAGCTGCTGGGAATACAGAAAATGAGGACAGCACCGCTGTATCCTCAATCCGATGGAATGATCGAACGTTTCAACGGTACACTCACTACACTTAGCCAAGGTGGTTGTCGAGAACCAAAGGGGCTGGGATTGGCACATCCCACTATTCTTGATGGCGCATAGAGCTGTCGAACACGCATCGATGGGCCAAACTCCAGCCAAAGTCATTTTTGGAAAGACTATTCGTCTGCCGGCTGATATAAAGTTCAGAGCTCCCCCTGAAAAACCCCAAACGATCTTGGAGTAGCAAGTGAGCTAAGGCAACGGCTGAACCAGATACATCGGACAGTGCGAAAACACCTCGAATCAGCTGCTGACCGCATGAAGACCAGGTATGATCTAAAGGCCAATCCTACTGGCTTCCAGCAAAGATGATTTGGTGTGGCTATATAACCCACCCACCTTCAACCCCCCCAACATAATGATTTTTTTGATGCCGCCACTGACTTTGAGGGCCAAGATTTTATGTCACTCAATATTGTATGACATTTTATTCCGAAACGTAAACAAAAATTAGCACCATCAATTTCAAACAGTAACCATCAAGTGCGCGGCTTATATAAATTAACAAAATTCAGGGCACGAGGAAAGAAGCATGTTAATTAATTAATTTCATTGTAGTTATTATCTAAAATATGAATTTTCACTAACGCGTGAATAATATGTTTTTGCACTTCTTCACGAACAACTTTATTTTCCACCATTTCTTTTTCACTTTCAATTAAAAACACCGATAATTGAAGTTGATTTGAAACGAACACCACGCTTTGCAACTTTTGAATGTTTCCCGAATTCACGACGCGATAATCAAGCAAAATTTACCTAATTAACGTAAGTTTTGATTCGTTTTCGCGATTTGTTTACACTTGTTACCTGACACTTATCAGTAGAACAGCCAACATGATATTAGTGGCCCATGCTGTGTTTCTTTTCTTCCTATGTACGCTGTCCTTGTCGTAAAACTTCTCCTACATTTGATTTTGCTTCACTCGTGCACACTGTACTATATATGTGCTATATCAGGCCCCCTTAGTACTTATTCTTAGGTTTATGCATATTTCAAATCAACTTAGGTACTCTTATTTGCTTCGCGTTTTCATGTACACATTCACTGCATCAACATTTGCATCAGCGCATTTTCTGGTTCTTTTGTGTTTCTGCCTCTCCACTTTCGCGCCTTTTTCGCATCAGAGGGCTCATCCAACTCCAGATACTCACCTTCCGACTCGATCGCGTCACTCAACCGTGTAATCAGTATGGCCTTTGTACCTTGCGTTGCCAGATTTCACTGTTCGAACTCCTCCTCAAGCTCCAATATGGTCAATTCATTAATTTTTAAATGTAAGCTTCGTGGCATTTTTATTGATTCGACTATTTTTCCACCAGTTTCCGCGTTAAATTTCTCTATTGTACATTGTAAAAATGTTTAAAAGTTTTCACTTCCGAAGTTATCTTTCTCACTTCTCGACACCGCTGTCGCATGCTATGGTTCGCGGCCGCACAATCACTAATTTCACTTTTTTTCACAAAAATTAATTAAAATGTTATTTTTCACTTGTCTATGAATTTATATTTCAACTGTCTGTATCACGAAAATCACTTCACTATCAACCAATATCCCGCCACCTTCAGATGTTGATAATGGATCTACTTGGCCGATTCTTTTGCTTTCGAGTACATTCGTTTATTGATCATGATGCTATTAATAGCTGCGACGAAAATTGTGACAGGAGCTCACTTATGTATATATATATATATATATATATATATATATATATATATATATATATATATATATATATATACATAAGTGAGCTCCTGTCACAATTTTTGTCGCTCACAGGACAGGAGCTCACTATATGATATGAGTATCAACTGAAAGTTCTCTATGAGAACTTTCCAAAACAGTTCTTAAACTGACAGTTTTTGCTTCAGTGGGGGCACAGGGAAAGAAATACATGAAAAATGTGTTCCTCCCTCGCGAATGGACACCCGTGATCTAAAAAATCTGAACAAATTATCAAGCGAGATATTTATGGGCATAACTTTAACAAATACCTCAGAAGTCGAAATGCTTTCAACTTTGCTAATAATAGTATGATCCTCGAACATGACATGTTTCTTGATTTTATTCGTTGCTGGTTACTGCATTTTGTAAGTTGAGTACAAAACCCTTCTGACATGATCATAGGTCTGTCTACCCAACTTGTTTTGATTGAAACTTAGAAAAGGGCATCAGTTTTAACTTACATAATTTCCTATTGTTAACATACGAGTATGTGCTTTGCAAACAATCTTGCTGTGATGCACGAATGGATAGACGGATGGGCGGACAAATCGAGGGACGGTCAGGTATCGATTTTGGTAGGGTTTTGTAAAGTTCTTTTAATAAACACTAATAAAGTGATATCTTTTCGCGTTTATTTAAAGCTACGGTCCCAATATACGAGTATCAAAATATGCATATTTTGACTGGATATATTAAGGCTCAATATGGATATTTTTAATAAAAGCATTCAACCCCAGAATTGAAAAACAGCACATGTTTCAATTTGATTCAGATGTATAGTACTCGTATTCCAATTAAAAGTCTTTTAGAAACTGAGAGAAATAAAAATTTTCTCTAATCGAGGAAAGTATCTAAGCCACACTTGAGTCTTTTGTGGGTTATTTTAAAGTCATTCCGAAATATTAGTATTTAATCTTTATTATATTCAATAATTACCTGTTATCTCATTTTTCAGGCAGTATTTGAGCGCTTAGTTGATGTTATCTGCGATAAAATGTCAGAGAGCTTAGATTCAGATCCGTCATTGGTAGCTGGAGGAGCGAAGGGGCAAAAACTCACCGATCAACCACAGGACGCATCAGATACCAATTGTAGTTGTTGAAGCGCCAACAATTTGGTATTCATAAGGCGTGATCGTAATTTGAAAAGGAAAGCAAAGCTTATGAACTGTAAATATATGTATATAAACTAATACTTTCATTCAAACTTATGCCAGTTGAAAATAAATTCACATTTCATAATGAGAAGTAAATGTACGAAAAGTGAACTTGACATTATTGATCCCAAAGTATGCATGTAAGTATTGGTACATAAGTTAGTACATATGAAATTTGTAAATACTTGGAACCATGATAAATTTATTTGTCGGCTTGTTTTATTCAGGAATGCTATTTAACAGTGTCCTACGAATTGCATTCAAATTTGGAAACTGCTTTAACGATGGGGCAAAAGCCTATGATTCTGATTTAATCTGATTATTAAATAAAAGGCAAATGTATTATTAGAACATTAAAGTCAACTGAGGGAAAAATTTTCTCGATTTAACCGAATAAACTTCTCTTTATATTGGTGCATCTTGGATAAAATGCGTTTTATTTCATTTCAGATGTAGAAGACAGGAGATAAGTACCAAAAACTAATTGGGAAAACTGACACGCTGTGATGATTTTTCTAATCCTGTGGCTACAAATATTAATTTTCCTTTGATTTTTTTCTGTTACGTAACCATGGGCAACCCATCTATAAATTACAGTTTAAAATTAAAACATAACTTAAATAAAATGTTAGATTTTTGCCCAACATTGAATTCAAAATGATTGTATCATCCAACGTTGACTGACTGTGCTATAAAAACTATACTACGCCGTTACGGCAGGCGACTTCAGAAGGTGGCACATTTCGTTTGAATTCCAATATACTATTCCACTTGATACATTACTTCTACTACTTTCAAGGTATAGGCACACGGAATTTCGTAATTTGCTAATTTTAGGAGCAAGTTTAAAATAAAATTCAACGAATGGATTTTTAGGTAAATTTCTCGAGAGAAATTTACCTATTGCGGAGAGCATCATATATATATATATATATATATATATATATATATATATATATATATATATATATATATATATATATATATATATATATATATATATATATATATATATATCTATATATATATATATATATATATATATATATATATATATATATATATATATATATATATGGGATATAACGAAACTTGTGACCACGCTAGAGGTTGCAATTTTGCTTCGATTTTCACCAAATTTTGAGAAAAGGTGTATTGGATAATTATCTCGGTTAAATTCGTGAACCAGCTATATCGGCCGGGCAAAAACAAAATGGTGGCCATTTTAGACGAAAAATCGCGATTTCTGTTCTGACCAAAGCGTAGCTCCGATTTAGATGAAATTTGGTACAAAGGTTCATTGAAGTATGTGATGAATTTCACAATAAATAATCCAAAGTCGGCACGGCAGAAACAAAATGGCGTCCGCTCAAATGTCGAAAAACGTGCAAAATTTTGTTGTTGTAATAGTGGTCAAAGCTTTCAACAGATTTTCATGAAATTCGGTAGTTTGATAGAAATTATAAGTATCTAAAGAATTACGTAAAAAAACTGGAGGTCAGGTTGCAAAAAACAAAATGGCGGCCAGTTGAAGGTTGAAATTTCAAAGGCTTTTAAAAGTCGCAATTTTAATCCGACATATACGAAACTTGGTTTCAAGATAATCATTACTTACACCTACAGTCTTTGATATTTTGGTGATCATGCATGTGCAAATTTCAAAATGGCGGCCGTTTAAATATGCGTTTTTTTCATGTTTTTGTGGCCCTCTAGCGGTCACATTTTCCAACGGATTTTGATGAAACTTGAGATTATGAATCCCTGTACTATATTCTTGTATTTTGCAGGAAATTATTAAAATTGAACGAAAAATAAAAAAGTCAAAAAATTTTTTTATTTCTGTAGCCCTCTAGCAGCCAAGATTCTCAACAGATTCCGTTGAAACTTGAAATTATAAGTTATTAAGGCAAGTTAATTTAATTAGATTATGCAAATCGGAAGACAAATAAAACAGTCGAAAATTTACAGCTTAATATTTTTAGCAGCCGATTTCAATAAAAATCGAAATGACGGCCCTCACAGTTCAGAAAAAAATTGAAATGTATATATTAATGGCAATGCAAGTGCTGATTAAACTTTTATGGAAATCTTTTCAAATTAACTATTCGAGCTATTTAAGCCTTTGTTTGGTTACCACTGTGAACTGTGTAAACAGCAGATGCGAGAAGGGCGAAACCGGTATTTATATGTTTACAACAATATGTAATCCATACGCATCCAACTCAATTTAATTAGCAAAATATTTGCGCCCCGATGAAAGGTTTCTAAAAACGAACGTGGCCAGATTTTTTTTAATGTTAATAAATACCCTGTGGTACTACCAAAATTGCAGAAAGAAGTTTAGTAGTAGGCAAGCCAAACAGTTTTTCGAAACTTTACGCTACAAACGAGAAATTTACCTTTCCGGCTGGTGCTGCCAACGGGGATTTTTTTCAGTTATGATTTTAACGTCTAAAGTTTATCTTATGTTTTTGGGCTAAATCAATTACGAAATCACAAAAAATCTAAGTAGCATGAAAATACTGCTCTCGGGGGGCCTTGTAAACCAATAAGTAACTTTTACGTGGTAAATAAGCGGTTAAAGGGAAGACTCTTCTGCATCGGAAACGAATTGTAAAACACGGATTTAGAACGGATACACCTGAATCAAATGAGTCACGATGGATTAATTTTAAAGTATATTTTATTTGAAGTTGAGTTTCTTAATTCTTGAAAAAATTTCGAAGTATAATTTAAGCTATACTTTAAGAGTAGAAAGGTTCCACCAGAAGCAGACAGGTGCCCAACGAAAATTTCTCAAGCAAAACATTGCGATTAGTGGGCTGTTTGAGGGTATCCCACCGATCCAGCTCAGCTTTTAGTGAAAATGAAGAAGAGACACTGTTTTCAGCAAACGGATTGTTGTCAAAAATAAGTTCAATAATAATCGAAATATGTAAATTTTCTTCCAAATATTGAAACGAGATCCTTCAGTAAGCGGCTTGCCTTACTCTGGCTATATATGATTCGTGACAGGTTCTTCAAATTTATGTGAAAGCCACATGCCATTTTTAAGGAATATTCTAAGTCGCAAAACGAATATGAGGATAGAATGTCATATATTTGGTGTTTGTACACACGTTCCCGTTTCTAATTTCTTTCCAAATAAATTGCAGAAGCATGGCAATTCGGATATCACAGTCTTGTGGAAGCGGTGCATCGTTGCGGACATTGAAAGTCGAAGTCGTCAATTAGTGAGTGAATACAGTCAGTGAATAAAACCAGTGAATATAGTCAGTGATTGAAAAGTGAAAAGTGCGAGCAGTAGGGAAGAACTTTAGCGAGAAGAGGAAAGAACAAACTGGCGAAAAGGCACGGAGTCTGCTGGGTGAGTGATTTTTGCTTTCCTTGGTTGCAAGAGCGTATTGTTTCGATTATTTTTGATTCGTGTAGCAATTTTGTAAATAGTTGGATACATTTCAAAGTGTTTGAATTCGGTTTGGGTGGATTGTGCATATGACAGATATATCCACAATGGACAAAGAGTCTGCTGATTGGCCAATTGCAAGCTTCGCAATCTGTGCAGGCACAGCTTACCGAAGTTATAGAGTGGTTGAGTCAGGCTCAGCAACAACTGATTGAGGTAAACTCGGAGTTGGCTGAACAACGCCGAGCAATTGAGAGATTTGGCGCTGGCCAAATCAAAAACAAAGAAAAACAAAAAGAGGAAAGTGGAATCTTCATCTTCCTCATCAGAGAGCTCTCCGCCCTCTCCTCCTTCTTCAGAAGAAGAGGCTTTGGAAGAGGAAGCAATACAAGAAGAAGATGAAAATGAGTCCATGCAGGAAGACTCTGCTGAGGAGGATGAATAATTTCCTACTCTGCCACCGCCGCGTCCCTCAATGGCTCTACCAGAGCAAGCCATCCCACCAAAAAAGAAAACCACTCCCACAGCGCTCACCACATCCAAATCCCCAGACGACGCCAAAAAACGGACAACGGTACCCGTCATCCTTCGAGAGCCTGCAAAGTGGACCCAAGTCCTAAAGTACATGAAAGACCTCGGAATAAAACACGAATCCGCCAAAAGAGTCTACTTGAGGATCCAGATCATTCCAGAGACACCACAAGACCACAGAAAACTGACAAGATACTTGACAGAAATGACTATACAATATCACACGTATATCCTTCCTGAAGAAAGGAATCTGAATGTGGTCATCAGGGGTCTGTATGGACTGTCAAAATCCATTATATAAAGTTACGAGATGGGCCATCCAGGCTGGTGAAGGTCCTCCTTCCCAAACCCGAGACTGACATATACAATATAAGGGCAATATGTCACCTCGTATGCACTCTTGAAGCGCAACGCCCCCGTACAGGACAAGTTATGTGCCACAACTGTCAGCAGTTTGGACACTCCTCCAGAAAGTGTCACGCTCAGGCCCGTTGTATTAAATGCTATGGGCTTCACCATTTTTCCAAATGCGTTAAAAAAGCAGAGGAAAAGCCAAAATGTGTGAACTGTGGTGGAGAACATCCAGCCAACTATGGTGGATGTCCTCGAAACCCAGTGAATGTCAGGAAATCGTTCGCACAAGTTGCAGCTGCAAATAGCAATCAAACCACCACAACATCTATACAACAACAAAATAAAAACACAAAAACAAAAACAAGCAAACACTCCACTAAACACAAATAACAACATGGACACACTCTTTGCCACCATGCATACACAATTCCAAACCATGATGCAAGACATGATGGCGAAAATGATTTAGGGAATGTTTGCATCACAAAACGCTATCAATAGCACACTAACAAAGAAACAATAATGAGCTTTATGGATTATTTAACCATTCTCACATGGATTGCAAATTCCCTGCTCCATAACACTGGTGAGTTGACTCAACTTATATTTGATTATAAGTTTGACATCATTCTCATCCAGGAAACCTTTCTGAAGCCTGGAAATCGCCTTCGCTTCCCTTTTTTTCTGTACAGAAATGACAGAACAACAGGCAGAGGAGGCGGAACGGCCATTCTTGTGAGATGGGATGTGAACCATAATCTCGTATTGACACCTACAATACAAAGACTAGAAGCTACTGCAATTCAAGTGCGGACGGATTCTTTTAAATTCATGGTAGTCTCGGTATAAAGCCGCCCTCAGGTAGCAACGTTCACTGAAGACATTAAAAAACTTCTGGACTTTCAGGGTCCCATACTCCTTGCCGAGTGCTGGGACTGGGTTAAATCGATTTATCACAGATTATCCACTAAGCCTGCATATCCCCAAAGAACCAACACATTACGGCTACCGAAATATTCATCCTCTCGATATTGGTATATCCCGTACCTTTGAATACGATGTACGCATCGAAGTCCTCGACGAACTTTCATCCGATCACAAACCGGTGCTCTTCTTAATAGGAGGAATATACATAGACGAACCTCTACACGTAAAAAAGAAAACTGATTGGCAAGCTTTTCAAGTCGCGCTGGCTAAAGAAATGATTATTCAAACACCTGAAACAGCCAGCGACACAGAAAAAATCATAGAAGAAATCACAGACAAAATAATACAGTCACAACTCTGACAAGGGTGACAAGCCCCTATGAACTCCCTAACGACATCAAAAATTTAATAAGGAGGAGGAATCGAGTTCGGAGAAGGCCTAGGAACACAGGTGAACCTAGATTACACCAAGAAGCAAATCAAATTACGAACAAAATTCGTGATCGGATATCAAAATTCCGCAATAAACAATGGGAGAGCTTCTTGCAAAGTCTGGAGACTGGGAGCAACGCATTCTGGAGGGTTCCCAAATACTTTCGTTTTAAAAACAAGCTTGTTATACCACGAATTCACGGCCCTTGCGGTATCAAATTCGACAGTTCTGGTAAGGCGGAGGCCTTCGCAGATACTCTTGACCAACAGTTATGTGAAAATTCATCTGGTGAGGAGGACCTTGACGAACATGAAGATCACGTCAATCGGTTGACCAACAGGCTCATGAGGTCAGACATTGCAGACATCATACAAGTACTGAATGGACGGAAAGCACCGGGATTTGATTTAATATCAAACACAATGGTAAAATGGCTCCCGGATAATATTTTCGATGCAGTAGCAGCGATTATGAACCCAATTTTCCACTTGCCAAAACACCCCAAAATATGGAAATCGGCAATAGTTATTGTTCTTCCAAAACCTGGTAAAAACCTCATGTTCCCACAAAACTGGTGACCTATTAGCCTATTATCCTCTCTGTCGAATATAGTAGAGCGGGTGCTACTAAATCGACTAACTGAGGTTGTTACCGAAAAAGAAATAGTTTCAGAACAACAATTTGGCTTCGAGCCATTACATTAGAATAGGGCTAAACCGCAGAAAATCAACGGATTTGGTTATGTTTGACATAGCCAAAGCCTTCGATAAAGTCTGGCATGCAGGACTTATTTACAAAATGCATGAGCCCAAAATGCCACTGCAGCTCATCCAAATCATTGGCTCCTTTCTAAAAGGCAGATCATTTCGTGTCAAAATTGACAACCATCTCTCAACCATGCGGCAAATTCAAGCTGGAGTCCCACAAGAATCACCCATCTCCCCCATACTATACAACATCTTCCTATATACCGACGATACCTGTGTTTCAATTCATCCAGACAAGCAAGAGTCATCATCACCAAACTGCAACTCTCCATGAACATACTTTCGAAGTATTTTCGCAAGTGGAAGATCAAGTTAAAGTCAGGCAAGACCCAGGCATTATTTATAACCAGAAAAAGACAACAACAACCAAAAACTCTGACTGTTGAAAACGAAAATATTGCCTGGTCAAGAACAGCAAAATACCTAGGACTGCCATTCGACAACAAACTCTCCTGGACCGACCACATACGCAACAAACGAGGACATTGCTAAAATGTGCTATACCAACTCTTTCCACTCCTTAAGGCCAAAAAACTCAACATCAAGAACGTGCTATTTTTTGGCATCCCAGCCAAATTCGTCTTACCAAAATGACAATGACGTCAACAACCTCCCAAGTCCGCATCAATAATCAACGCACCGATGCCTTTGACACAAATATCGGACTAAAGCAGGGAGATGGGCTGGCTCCATTGTTATTCAATTTGGCTCTGGAGTACGTCATACGGAAGCTACCTGTCGATGCGCGAGGTTCATTACTACACAAGTCGAGCCAGGTAGTGGCCTATGCGGACGACATCAACATTTTGTCACGGTAACTAACAACTGCCAAAGAACTCTTCCTGAAACTCGACAGCGAAGCAAAACTAGTAGGGCTACAAATCAACGAAAATAAAACAAAGCTTATGACGCAGTCGAGGAAAAATACCCCAAATACACAAAATATCACACTTGGCGAATACAGTATCGAAAATGTTAGCGAATTTGTGTATTCAGGTGCCAAAATAACGAAAACGGGCAATGAAAGAGACAAAATACGCCGAAGAATACAGCTTGCAAATAAAACATTCTATTCTATATATGCATACACAGGAAAACAAAGCTCCAAGTATACAAATTTGTGATAAGACCTGTGTTATGCTATGGGTGTGGAACATAGACCCTAACCCAAGCATCCGCAAATATATTGAACGCCTTTGAGCGAGGGGTCCTGAGGCGAATAATCGGAGCAAAGCTAGACGGGGACCAATGGCGAATTCGATACAACAACAATTTTTGACGAAGCGGAGGTCTCAAAGATTGTAAGACTGCGGAAACTATAATGGATTGGACACGTGAATCGTATGGATGAACAACGGATACCCAAGAAGGTATTCGTTGGGAGAACTGAGGGCCGGCGGCCAGTGGGGAAACCGAGAAAACGCTGGTCTGACTCCGTTGACGAGGACAGTTCATCGTTGCTCGAATTTCGGAATTGGATGACACGGTCAACGAACCGAGACAGTTGGAGGCGCTGTTTGCAGGAAGCGAAGGCCAGAAAGGCGCTGTAGTGCTAAGAAGAAGAAGAAGAATATATATATATATATATATATATATATATATATATATATATATATATTTATATATATATATATATATATATATATATATATATATATACATATATATATATATATATATATATATATATTTATATATATATATATATATATATATATATATATATATATGCATATATATATATATATATATATATATATATATATATATATTTTATATATATATATATATATATATATATATATATATATATATATATATATATATATAAATCTATATATAGGTATACATATATATATATATATATATATATATATATATATATATATATATATATATATATATATATATATATATATATGTATATATATGTTTATATATATATATATATATATATATATATATATATATATATATATATATATATTATATATATATATATATATATATATACCTATATATATATATATATATATATATATATATATATATATAAATATATATATATGTATATATATATATATATATATATATATATATATATATATATATATATTTATATATATATATATATATATATATATACATATATATATGCATACATATATATATATATATATATATATATATATATATATATATATATATATATATATATATATATATATATATATATATATATATATGTTTCAATAGGGTCGGTTAATTTTTCCTCCTATTTCTTAACTAACGTATATTATGTTTAAATTTTTATTTGATTAAGCACGATATTATTCTTAGTATTTGATCAATATTATTGAAATATTGTTTAAATTTAGGGTGCCAAGAGGGCCATTAAGCCTTTTAATTTCATAATAATGTTGTATATGATTTATAATGATTTACAAAATAAAGCAAGTTTGAATTTAAATTTGAGATGAAGCAACAAACAATATTTTACATCGTTTTTATTTTCTGCTAGTAGTTATTTAACATGTTTTCTTGTCTTTATTTTACTAAATTCTTCAAAAATTTCAGTTAAAATCAATTTCCTTTGAAACTCTTCTTTCAATGGAAAGATTGACCAGTCGCTTTTAATTGTAGATCGAAGGTAACTTTCAATTAGTTTGAGTTTGGAAAAATTTCTCTCACATGATGCAACTGAGAAGCAAATGGTCAAAAAGAACTGAAGTATAACCGATGTACTGGATAGAGATTCGCTGAAGTCCCATTTTATTATGAATCGTAGGATTTCTTGGGCTGTCCAGCTGGCAGCAATGTCCACACTAGTATTGGTGGCAAGTAAATGCCTACGATATCGCTTTATTTCTTGCAGCACCTGCTCTTTATTGAACTCATCGTAATTTTGTACCAGATTGTCTGCTGCTACTGTCAGATCATCGTCAGAAGCTTCCAGCATGAACTTTGTTTCAACAATTTTGAAAATTTTGCTGATATCATTCATTGCCTCGTATCGTTGAGACAATTTTTTTATAAATCGATCAATGCATTCGAACATTGATCGACGTACTTCCTCTTGAATTGTCAAAGCAGCATCAAGAGCTAGTTCACCCGAAATTATTTTTCTTACCCTCCTTCTTCCTCTTCACTCGATGTCAATATCCATATCATTACATTTTTTCGCGCCAAATGTAACAGCATTGTCTACAATCAGGAATCGTTCCCTCACTAAATAGTTGTTCAGGGCTTTTAATTTAGTGAGTCCTTTATCCAAAGTCATTTGCGGAGAGTGAAGGTATTGTTGCACTAAATTAACTTCTAGTATTATGGGCCAAAATTTAATACATGTTGAAAAGCTAAGGGCAAAAGCAAGCTTGAAGCATACATATATTCCAAAGTACTCACAATTATCTTCACGTTTTCTGTTACGACTTTAACTGAGGCGTAATGAGCGCTCCAGCGAGTATCAGACAAACGGAATAAACACATGAAGCGGAAGGTTTTAAAAATTTCAAACTTTACAGATTTCGGTGGTCGGAAAACCTCAAATTATATATTCTTGGAAAGGATTCAGCATTCTGAAACAATTCGACTGGTTTAATGTATGCAGCTGATCTCTAGCAGGAAATTCGAGGCAATTTGCTGCAAACAAACATTTTTAACCCAAATCTTGCGTTTCGGAACGCATAAAATTTGTTCAAGTCATAGGAATGGAATCTAGCTGAACGACGGAATGAAGTTAATAGTTTGAAAGACTGGTATACCCTGAGTATTGGTTGCTCTGAACATAAAAAATATTATTACCGCGTCAAAATTTCAAACGACTCCAGTGTTGATCTTGATGTCTACACTTTACAAAAACAAATTGCTTTCTTAAATCTAAAATGGCTGTGATTGTAATTTTTTCATTCTTCATAAAATATTCGTATAATATTAAACTGTAACCTTTTGCAAAGGATCGCAAAAAAATTGAAAAAGTGCCAAGTTAATAACGGTGAAACCGAATTTACTGTGGTGTGTAGTAATGTAGAGACCTATAGACTCAGCAGTTGATGGATATCGGCGGAATAAAGATACTATAAAGAAAAGTAGATTAGCAGTAGAAGAAATTCCAATTTTACACCAGCCATTCAAATTCAAAATGTAAATAACCGGTCTAAGCTATTTTCCATGTGTATCTACGAGCCCCGTAACTTTGAACTGCCTCTTACTAAGTTACTGAATAATTTTCAATATTGTTTGGATTATGATTGAAAGAACTCCTCAAAGTTTGGAGGCCCCCTAGGACCCCCCCCCTAGTCCGCCAGTGGCAAGAAGCAAGAGGATATTCCACGGATGTAGATTTGAGGACAATTTTTCAGATGTTAGAGTTTTGTTGGCAACTGAGTGGGGAGATAAATGTCCGCTGCCACAGATCAATGATCCCCTTGATGATTATTGACAAATTTATCTTAGAAGTTATTTAACTGAACTCATTGAGTGCATTGAAATTTCCATATATCTTTCATGAAATTTAAAAAATGTAAATATATATGAATAACAGTTAAGGCATAATGAGTGAATCGATATGACGTGGAGTGGCGAGTTTATCAAATTTACTAAGCGAGCTCCTTGAATTGGATTCCATTTTGTATGTAATGCAGTTACTTAAATGAATTGTTACTGTTCCGTACATAGGTACTTGATACATTTGAGAACTTATCATCCGTTTATGATTATAATCTTATAAGGTGACTAGTTAATGCAATAAACAAACAAGCTCAGATCAAAAAGAACTGAAACTACACTACGCTTTTAATAAACTTGGAATACCGGAAGTATTGCAAAGTATTTATACGTTTAGGCTTACCGTATTAACTAATTCTCTCAACCAACGGATGCAAATCAACAATTCACAGTGACATTAACAAACCGTGAACTGTCACATGGACTTTGCAATTATGAACTAATCCGGTAACAACTAGAAGATGATGGCTTATAGAAACTTACCACACAGATATGAAGACCAGTGATTATGGTGATAAATGGCTACAGCCCATGATGCTGTTGTATATTTTGCTGCTGCACCTTTCCAACGAAAGTCTAAATTACCTAGACTTTGAAACGGCTAGTTTTTAGCGGAGAGTAGAAGGACGCGAAAATACCGGGCAGGCCTCTTTTTAAGATCATGTACTAAAATAAAATACCCTCTTTAAATCACAACATGTGTCCGTTTGTCAGTCCATCTACCTATACGAGTATGTCACAGCAGTTTTCCTCCGAGACCATAGAAGCTACAGCCATGAAACTTTGTGGAAAGGTCAGAACCTCTTTAAGCTTTTGAGGTGGGAAAATCTTTTAGAGAGATCTAAATGGATCTATCCATATATGTAGCAGATTGACTCTTCAACATTTCTTTTCACCATTCGTAGTTGGGTCGGGTGTCAGGTGAATGGTCTCAATGAAGTCACCTTATTAATACCGGAGGGCTGGAACTAAATGTATGAAATTTACGTTTTCGCGATTAGACACGTTTTATCGATAAAACTTGAAAAAAAAATCATGTAAGTAGACTTTTATGAGTGCAATAATAACCAAAACATCAGAAGTCGAAATTCGATCAACTTTGTCAATAATAGAATCATATATCAATTTTGCATTTTCTTGAAGAAAACCATAACCGTATTTTTGAGTTCAATAAAACCCAATACAAAAATGGCTATTTATAAGGTTTACCTACCCGAAAATTTCGAAAAGATCGAAAAGTATCTAAGGAAGTTATATTGGTTTGAATTTTCCTGTATGAATATGGAACAATATGTGCTGTATTACTCTGTAACCATATGGCTAGTGAACAGACACTAAGGGTTTGCTGGGATTTGCATGAAAGCTTCAGGAATGATATGTATCATGAACATCTTTGAAAAATAGTTCAACGAGTAACAGCAATCGTAAAATAAAATGGTGGCTGTTTTAAATGAGAAGATTGAATGAATTTGTGTTATTTTTCCCCAACTTCAACATTTAAGGTACCTGCTATTAACGCTTGATTGAATTATTAATTAATGGCTGAAGATGAGCACCTACAATTTAAAGGTGAAACAAATTGAGTAAGTAGGGGAGCACTCTCACAAGAAGGGCTTTATAACCTTCCTAGGATTCGAAACCAGCTTTTTAATGGCATAAATTGATGACTTCGTGCATTTTACCTCTTTCCAGACCCCTGATGCATAAAATGACTTTTTGTCTCAGATTCTGAAAGTGCTGATCATCTGATATTCGACTACATTTGATAGAAAAAAATGTTAAGGGTCACTTCGTTATAAAGGGGGACATGTTTTAGAAATTTTTAAACTTTTTGATAAAATCTAAATTTTTGAAAGACTGCCTTTTCTGATCTTTTCACAAAGCTCGAGCTTTGTAGCTTCTGTAGTTTCTAAAGCAACGGATGGACAGACGGGACGCAAAACTAGTAGGCTTTTGTAAAATTTCTCTTACAAATCCCTAAAAATCATGGAGCCAGCTCCAATAAACAATAACTTAAGAGGTTGAAGTTCGTTGACCTTTGCTAATAATAGCAGGATTTGTTAAAATTTAACATTTTCATCAGTAAAACTGTACTAGTATCATTAAATTGGATGAAATTAGATATTTAAGAAGTTCTTCAAAATATCGTTAAATTCTATGTCTCAATAACATTTACAAAACTTCTAGCCGTTTTAATTTCCACCGATTACAACAATCATACATGTATGTAGTTTTTTTACTACATAAGCTTTCCACCGAACCAAATACTACACTTTTGATTGGACTTTCTCCAAATTTTGAGAAAAGTAACCAAAGTCACAAAAGATTCCGGTTTGTAAATGATGTTAGCAATATCGGAACCAAATTTTCGCCGGTTAAAATGGAGTTCTTTGAAAGCAACAATGTATTTGCTGTGCACGTGATGAAAGTATATCTTAAATTAAGTCATTCTACATACCTGCATATTGTAGATTAAGTACAAAACACTTCCGACATGAACGTAGTTCTGTCTACCCAACTTGTGTAGATTTGGTATTGTGTGGTCAAGTACGAGTACACGAGCGCCAATGAGGAGGATATTATTTTTGGAGGCGTTCATCTTAAATTTCTTATTAATTTTTGAGACGACAAACTTGAATTTTTGTGAACGATCCTATACAAAGGAGTGTGTAATTTCCGCAAATTAGCAGCTTGAAGAAAAAGTGATCGCTGGAGAAAGGAGGAAATCGAGATCAACTTTGGCCTTCTGATGGGAAGAAACGAAGCAAGTAAAGAGGCCTGTTATTGATGAAAGAAGCTAGAGATAAATTTAGGTAAGCGTTCAGTCGAAATTTGAGTTGGCCAATTATTTCTTATTTTCAGTAGAAAGAATCAGTAAAATAGTGAAGAATATAGTGATATAGTGTGATCTTAATAGAAGGTTTTTATTTTTATGGAGTCAGTCATGCTTGCGCGTGCTTATTCTGATTAAAGGAGTTTTCTTTGTGGGCTAATTATTTATGATTTTGAATGTTTGCATGTCATTGCACCAAAAAGCCCTAAAGATTTGGGTTTCTTTGGTATGAAAGTAGATTCTGTTTTGGAAGAGCCCTGAATGGTATTGAATTCTTTTTTGACCTGTGTTTCGTGTGTTATAGGAAGTGGTGGTATTGTGGACTTAATGTGCCGTGCGTCAACAAAGTGTTGATCTATTCAGTCTGGCAAGGCACGTTCTCGCTTAGTGGCCTAATCGGGGCTCTGGCCACAAGTTAATAATGCTTACGCTCGTCTCCAGATGAGCTTTACTGGTCCATAAGCCTAAGCTAGAACTTCAGTTTTAAAACCCCAAGCAAAGTAGTAGAAGAACAACTTCAAACATTCAAACTTTTGCAAAATCGGATACTTTCACAGTTTTTCAACATGAGTCATGTAACGTTTGAACAACGCATCCAAATTGTTCAGGCGCATTACGAAAATCAGCGTTCTGTGAGAAGCTCCTAAATCAACTTATGGCGTGCATCGTTGACCTCCTGAAACTATTATGGCTAATACTATCTTTGAATTTGAACCCAACATAAATTATTTGATGATACTCGACCGATTGCACCACATCCAGGACGTAGTGATGAGAATATAGCAGCTCTAGCTGAGGGTGTGGCTGACGATTGTGACAAATCGATTCGGCGTCGTTGTCAGCAGCTTGGCTTGTCGTACTCAACAACTTGGCGTATTTCACTTACATACATTGACGTCGGGCTACTTAGGTTAAGGTCGTGTTTTTGGTAAATGGGCTCTGAATGCTGAATTTTTTTGCTGCCTGAAATTGAAACTCGTGGTTTCGGTAAACTTCGGTTTCAAAAAGACTGCGCTACTTCATATACAGCGAGAGAAACAGCGGATTTAATGAGAAATCATTTTGGTGAGAACCTGATTTCACGTTTTGGACCAGTAAACGTGCCACCTAATTTGTGTGATATCACACCTTTAGATTATTTGCTTTGGGGTTTCATGAAGTCTCTAGTCCTTCAGGATAAGCCAGCTTCAATCGACGCTTCGGAAGCCAACATTATTCTTCTCTATTCTTCTATGTTGAGGATGGTCATGTCATAAACATGCTGCCATATAAAGTTGCTACATGCATATCTACAAGTATATGTCTCGTTATTATAAACTATAAATGAGTGATTTGTATACCAGAAAATGAAAGGGATTAGTTGGCATTTATTTAATGGTTTACGTTAACTTTATAGTCAGAGTGAATATGATTAGATTTGAAGTAAGCCATTTGGGTTTTTAAATGATTTGAGTTTTCTTTAGTGCGTGGACGTTTTAAAGTTTGTGTTGCTTTCTAAAAGGAACATTGTTTTTAAATATTTTTGAAGCGTGGGAGCATAGATAAGGAGCATGGATAATGAAATGATAATAATACTTTTGAACATCTGCATTTGATCCATGAATTGCAAGCTCATCAATAAAATACTATAAAAGATTTGGAAAGTTAATTTTGTAAATTTTTCAGTAAATCAGTCAAGTTCAAATAGTAATATGAATCCTGTATTAATAATGAAATTGGTCGTGTATTAATGAAAATAATACTTATTCTTGTAACAAACTGATTTGTTCATTAATAATTGAAAGGACCGTAGAAAGTCCATTGATTTCAATTTCTTGACCACTGATTCATTCAGAAATAAAATTCTTCCCCACTCTCGGAACGTCATATAACTCAAAGACGTTTCCTGAATATCAAAACTTGACCCATATATAGATTCTAAAAATTAAGTTCGAAAAACTATAAAAAGTATTTCTAAAATTTTACAAAATATTTCTACATGTCTGTAGCGTCTACGTTCTTTGTAAACATGCTTTTGCTGTAATTATAAATTTTCTATTAGCTGCAACTTTATCGTTTATGGCTCAATCACCGTGAAATTTTGTAATTATGTCACCTGCTATTAGAATATCTAAGTACGAGTTTTTGGTAAATCTTAGAGTCCCCTTTTAACTTTACGGGGAAAAAATTCATAATATGTACAACTTGTATTTTTAACAAAGTTGATCGAGTTTTGTCTTCTAAGGCATTTTTTGACCTTATACTCATAAAGACCTAGTTGCATGACTATTTCACAATTTTTGGATCCAAGATGTCCAATCGTGAGGGAATTATGTAAATTTTTCATACATTTCACCTCCCTCTGCACCGTTTGATGCAAAATACGCTAGCTAGCTATATATATATATATATATATATATATATATATATATATATATATATATATATACATATATATATATATATATATATATATATATATATATATATATATGTATATATATACATATATATATATATATATATATATATATATATATATATATATATATATATATATATATATATATATATGTGTGTGTGTATATATATACACATATATATATATATATATATATATATATATAACACATCGTTCAATAAGTCCCGAAACTAACAAGGAAAACAACATTTTTTTCAAAAATCATTCTTATTCATCAATATAACCTCCTTTTAGGGTGATAAAATCTTTCCAACGCCTTTCCAACATTTGTATACCATGTTTATAGAAGGATTTATGCTTCAGTTTCGGCAATGACCTCCTCATTTGAGCCAAATTGTTTTCCCTGGAGCATTTTTTTGAGATCAGCAAAGAGCCAGTAGTCGCTGGGGGCTAAATATGGCGGGTGGGAAAGCAAATCAAAGCCCAATTTGTTCAATTTTGCCATCGTTTTCATGGACTTGTGGCATGGTATTTTTGTTCCACTGAAAGCAATCGCGGCACCCACTTGGAAAAAACCTTTTTCATGCTCAATTTTTCATGAAAGATTGTAAATACGCTTTCTCATGATATCTGTGTCATTTCTGCGATCTCACGGATCTTCACTTTGTGATTTTTCATTACAATTTTTAACATTTCACTCACATTTTCCTGTGTAACGGCTTCCAATGGCCTACCTGAACGTTCCGCATCGTTTGTGTCCGTACGACCACGTTTAAACGCAACATACCAACAACAAATCGTTGGTTGCAATGGAGAGGAGTCCGGGTAATGTTTTTCAAGCTATTGCTGGACTTTTACCGTGTTTTAACCCATTAAAAAACAATGTTTTATCAACAAGCGAAACTCGCTTTCTTCCATTTTTCAAACAAACTGCATTGAGATTTTACTCTAACCTCGATAACTCTGCTGTCTGTGATCCGACCGACGTGAAATTTTTACACGTATCATGTAAAGGTTCGCACTCTATGGAAACGTGGCGAGCTTGGTACTACTAGTACCATCTCTGGGTTAGTCTCGGGATTTATTGAACGATGTGTTACATATATATATATATATATATATATATATATATATATATATATATATATATATATATATATGCATATGTATATTATATATATATATATATATATATATATATATATATATATATATATATATATATATATATATATGTGATACTCTCCGCAATAGGTAAATTTCCCCTAAAAATTTACCTATTAAATTTCTCTCGAGAATGTGCAGACTCCGAGATAAATTTACAAATCGCGCTGGTTTTAAAACATGCATGAATTTTTAGGAAATAGAATTTTCGGTATTTTTGATTGCGTTCGTTCCTTTTATTTATCAAAACTGACTATTGCATTGGTTTACGTGTTTAAAGTGATTTTGGATGAAGTAAAGTCACTGAAATTTAGTTTTCTTCACTAACTATTCTTACAGGATTCACAATTTAAAATGTTCACCTTCAGTTTTTGGATTCAGTCAATTTATTGAAAATACCTGACTGTTGTATTAAATTGTGGTATATAAAGTAATTTATCCTATCCAACATCCTAGTAGGGAAAGAAGACTTCAATCACTAAAAAAACCTTTATGTTAAACACAATGAAAGTTTTCAGGCCATCCCAGCGCCGTCTACGAGCGCTCATCGAGGATACTGGGTGGGTACCCTTTTGGTTTCCTTATTTTTTTCATGTTATTAGTTATAATTCAATTTTAATTTGCTTTATGTAGCTTTTTACTTTCTTACAACAAATGTATTTGCGAAACAACCGATCATCCCATTACAATATATGAATTTTATTGAATGTTTTTAGTGTTTTTTTTCATCAAATCGATGTTATATATTAGAATAGAAAAGTGTTTTCATGCAGCTTTATATTAATTTGTTGTTGCAGTATAGTTTAAAAGTGTTGAATTTCTCAAGTGTAATAATTAAAAGTTGATAACTAGTAATTTCTTTCAAGAGAGTACATTTAATGTTTTGAATAATTTTTAATGGAATTTCAATTCAAAATTATTTTGAACTGTATTCGCAACATGTTTGCCATTTACTATTTTTAGTTACGATTAAATGAAGAAAAAAAATCTGGGACAAACTTTTGAAAATTTGTTTATTTTCAACAAACGTACTGCCTATATTAATATTATTTCTGAATTAATAAATGTTCGATTTTTGCTCAACTTAAAAATAATATAGAATGAAGAATTAAGAAGAAAAAACATGTATTTAAATTTATCTTAAACCTGACCAAGTACGGGACCGGCCGCGTCGGCTGGCCCCTCCACTATAATGAGCTAGCCATTGGATGAGCTCACCCCTTTTTAAGTCGTTTACAGGTGCTCTCGCAGAGTAGAGTGGCCTTCCGCTTGAGTGCCTATTTGTAGTATAGTATATTGTGATTCCATCACGTGAGACCTTAACATAAATTTGCCACGTTCATATTTTTCATTTAAGGTAAAAATTCATGCCAATTATGTTTTTATGAGTTTTTCACTTAAATGGAAAATATATGGCCATGTCTACTTTGGATCGACTTTCGAAATGTGCCAGCTGCTACGCATAATGCAGACAATGGGTGCAAGCGTGTAGGACATGAGGCAGAAATTAGAAAGGTCATCTGTCCCACAACCACCGGTCCAGCCTTCTACTCGTATGTCATCATCACGTGTGGATAACGTGGAGATCGCAGAGCTACCCCTAAAAGTAGCTGGCGGCCCAGTACCTCCTAGGCTCAGCAAAGTCTTGAATACAATGGCCCCAGAATATGGGCCCAGGGCAAGTGCCCCACCTTCAAGACCGCATCAGTGAAATAACATGAGTGCTTGGAGCCCTGATAGAAAATTGTTTGAGCAGGCAGCCCATGACCGGTGCTCAATGCCATGGTACACCTGGGATCTTCCACCATCAACCCAGCTAGGCAATCGTCAAACGGGAAGGCCTACACACCAAGATGAAACAGCACTGAAACTACCCCGTGCGCTATTACGCCATTTGAAGTAGCACACATCGTAGCCAGCTGGAAGTTAATGTTTTTGTGCTAGGATGACCCCACGACCGTCGGTGCCTTTCTAAGAAGGGTCGAAAATACGGCGTCGTTGAACCTGGGACAAAACATGAGATCATTCACACGCTGCACCCAAATGTTGTTCACTGGAAGAGCTTTCCGTTGGTTTTGGCGTATTTTGGACACATTTAAAACATTCGACTGGGAAACATTGAGACATGCCGCCATGCGGGATTTACAACCAGTCGAGGGTGCTGATATTTTAAGACAACGACTGCAAAGTAGACCCCAACGGTTTCAGGAGACAGAAGACGACTACTACAAAGCTCTATGCTGCTAGTTGGAAAGTTTAATTAGCCTCGTGTCAGAGTCTGAGCTCCTAACTCTCTTTTGGAGAGGATTCAGGCCCAAGTTATGAGAGTGACTGGTTTCTGATCCACGCCACGATGTACATGCGCTTTGCGCATTAGCAAAGGAGCTTGAAGCCATGCAATACTCCCAGCGGTCCACACCTCAAGGTAAATTCTTTAGCTGAAGAGAGCAACTGGAACGACACTCAGTAGCTGAGCTTGAACACAGCATGCCTACTCCACCCGCACCACCTTGTCTCATACAGCCACAATAGACAGCGCGTCCATCATTCATGCAAATAGATGACGAATACCAAACCAAAGTCCACGAACAGGCTTCTAAGACACGACTTACCACGTGTTGGAACTTCTGGCAGACGGGACACCACTTTATCGCAAGCCAGGCAATGGCTAACATCTTATTGCAAGAAGCCAAAAACTTGCAAACGAGTGCCCACGATAGCCCGCAGTACTCAAGACAGACCCAGTAACAGAACAGTACTCCATTCCGTTTACTGACAGTTCCACTGCAACAAGTTCCTTGTCAGATAGCACTCTACATACAGAAACTCCGATACCCTTGCTGTCCCACGATGCTGCAGATGACACATCTCTTTTGGAGGTCTCCAAAGAAAATTTTGAAGCGACCATCTCAGGGACTGCCATAAGAACCCCGGCCGTCATGGACTCGTGCATTGAAATCATACCCATACCCACAGAGTTGGACAGGATGCTAGAGTTTAGAGATTATAGAGTACTCCCAAAGTGCCTAGTCCTCACCAGTAATCTTGGTGCTGGAAGCAGGTAAAATTCATCTTTTTCACAGAGTCATCCTTAAATACTAGATATATGAACTCGTTTCTATACCTGACAGACACGAATTAACACCTAACAAACGACAACGTCTAGAAGCAGCCATTGCTGCTTTTCCGTCTTTGCCTTGGCCGCACTACTCTCGTCTCACATGTCATCGATGTTGACGATAGCAAACTCATAAAGCAGAGACACTACGCCTCTCACCGGCCATGGACTAGCTAGTGTACGCAGAGTGGGAAAGGATCCTAGAGTTGGAGGTTATAGAGGAGTCCTAAAGTTCCTGATCCTCACCGGTAACCTTGGAGCTGGAAGCAGGTAAAGTTTATCTATGTCTAGATGCCCGGAAAGTGACCGTCGGTCCTTCCGTGCGTTACAGCATTTTATGAATATTACGTTTATATCTATAAATTCAAATTGGCTTATAAAATTCTATCTGAATTTTCTGATGTAAAACGTTTTCTGAAAGTTTCATAAAAATTAAGTTACAGATGCTCAAAATTTATCAATTACAACAAAAATTACACGCGGTACTGTGTAAATACACGTTTGCAAAGGACCCAAACACTACAGATGTGTGAAGTTTTTGATAAAATTTCAGGAATATTTTAAAACATTCATTGATTATCATGACTACTGAAATGTTGAGGTCAACAGACTGAAAATAAAATGGTGTAAATTAAAATGCATAATAACCATACATTATTCTTCTGAGCTCAATTCATGTGAGCCAAGTTTTGATATTCAGAAGACGTTGTTTGATTTACTAATAATTTTACAACACTTTTATGGTAGAAGGACTCTCCTACGACTTTTGCTTGTAATTAAACAGTGATTGACTGGCAAAGTGGGGGCCAATAAAATCACTATTTGCTTTTAAAATTACGGGTACCTACCAGAAATTTGCCTTTCCGGCTAGTGGTGCCGACGGGATTTTTAATGACTTCATAGACACTGAGTTGGTGGACTTAAAAAATACAGCCTGCAGTGACGCCCACGTATACTAAAAACTTAAGGCTTCTTTCAGCGGAATTATTCTCATGGTCACGATCACTGGACCACCCAATTTAAAAGTATTTCTAGAGGCCGTAAATTTGATGTTCAACATATAGGAGAGAACTTAAAGAGTATGTCTCAGCTCATTTTTGTTACCCACAGAGCTAAGACTCCATTTTAGCAGCTCTGAAGGATCCTGCTGTAACCTCAACTACCACGTTAAATTTGTTCTTAGGTTGCAGGGTTGCACTGCTAAGTATTGAAAATAACAAAAATCGTAAAAAAATCATCTAAGACATTTATCAAGTTATCAACACCGAACCGAATGTCAAGTTCAACTTTTGGGAATAAGTGGATGGGGGTGGCTGCAGAAGTCGATTATCATGCTAAAAAAGTGGCTCAGAGAGGCCTACTGGAACACATCTGCTTGGAGTATGATGACATCATGGATATTATCGTTCAAAGGAGGAATCGCTGCCTAGACAAAAGACAAGAGCTCACAGAGTGCATTGGGAGAAGAACTCACCATTTGAGATGCGATTAACCATGGTTCAACACTCTGGCGATAAGTAGTCCTGCAATCAAGTCTATTAAAATAATTCTTGTCAACGAGGGTTACAATAACTTTAAACTATTTAAAGCAAAACACGTAGATTCAGAAATCTGCAGGAATCGCAATGAAATGACTTTGATCACAAATTTTATAAGATGCAACACATACAAAACGAATAGAGTCAAATAACGTTCAATAGATTCAAAGGGTTTACCATGGTAGGAAGCATCCTAATTTGATATTAAGACTTAAAAACAGCACGATATTGGATTTTCAGCGCATGAAGGAATTAAAATATGAAGGGATCATAGAGGTGTTTTAGTTTTGACATATTTTTGCTAAAGGGACCACCCAATCCAGGGATCTATTCTTAGTCCAGACCTGTGGAATATGTCTTAGGACGGGCTACTGAGACTGAAAGTGCCAAATGAATCGCGCTTGGTCAGCTATGTGCATGATGTTCGGGCTCGAGTCACTGGATGCAAGGTTGAACAAGCGTAACTTAGGCTTTGTATGCTAATGCACAGAGTGAGAGACTGGGTGACTGCCTGTGGGTTCAATCTAGCACTAGAGTAAGCCAAAGTTATCATTTTGATAAAAAAACTCCTAGAGTAAGGATGGTCAGAATTGGAGGCATACAAATCGGCTCAAAGCTAGCGGTGAAGTATCAGAGGCCACTGATCAACTCAAAAGTGAGTTTCATTGAGCAAACCAGAGCAATAGCTGAGAAAGCTGTTTCAAGCGTATTGGCTCTGAGTCAACCTTTGGCCAACGTAGGAGGATCCGACAGTCTCTGATTTGGCATTGAGAGTTATTGCAAGCATGATACGTGTTGCCCCCCTTACTAAAAAGTTCTGTGCAATTTTCTCACATTGAAGCAGAAATGGAACAGACTACAATGAGTCCTCTACAAGCAGGCGGAAGAGCTCACCCCGGATGGTATATTCACGGTGATGCTTGAATCGGTTGACAAATGGAACCATGTGGCACCTTATTTTTGGGCAGTCCTGAAAAAGAAAAGGGACGTTGGGGCTGGGATATTACTTGTCTAGCAATTCCTCTTCCACTCTCCCCTCTCGTTAGAGGAGGGACTCCCCAGCTTGAAGATGCGTCATAACGTAGCCAAACGAGAACTGGCCTGAAATAATGTGTCAAATGGTTCCATGTTATGTTTTCAGGGTAACATGGGAGTTGATTAGTAGGTATTTCGGTCACTCGTGAGCATGGAAGTACCACACTCAGTGTGTGAATGGCATTCACCACCCAATCAAAAATGAAGAAACTACCCTCACTGCCCATATTACAGACTTCTAAACTCTTTGACAGACAAAAGAGCCATACTCTACAATGATAGGGAAGTCTTTCCCTTATTACGTTAGCCCGTGGAGACGGGCTCTCCGGAATGGTTTCTACACTAACAGGCACTGAATAGCGTCACTCACACAGGGCCTACACCTTGCTCTGGCTGTCTGATATGCCCTAGCCGCTGATGGGCTTTTCCCGCCTCGTTAAGTGCCTATCACCACTTCCACTAACAACCAAACTATGTAATTGGAATCGCCAATGGGGAGGGTTCTTGAACACTCCAAGTTCCACTAAAAATTAACTATGCAAATGGAATTCCCGACGGGTAGGGTTCTTAAACACGCCAGCTTCCACTTAAAAACCAACTATGCAATTGGGATCCCTGACGAGAGGGATTCTTGAACTCTCCAGGCATAATTCACGCCTTCCACCAACACTGCACGCTCCACGCGCGAATACACCGACTGAAAGCCCTATCATAAACAAGACAACAATTTTTCAACTTGGAAATCGTTGAACGTGTTTTGCCGTGTGCTCTACTGATTTACTCTGTTTTACCTCGAAATTTTTTATGATTAAATCGTTTTTTTCTCTCATCACTTCTGTTTTCTTTTGGTGACTTTCATCGCGAGCGCGGATGTGAAAAGATTTTCCCGGCATTTTATTTTGAATCTGAAAATACGTTTCTCTTTGTGTAGTAAAAAATTGATTTCAACTTTTCGTAAAGTGCTTTCAACTTGTGGTATAGTTAAAAGGTGATATTTAACCTCAGCTCTTAAGTTATTCGTGAGTAATTGTGCCAATTTAATTATTCGCTGAAATTTAAAACTATAAAGCACTTTTTTTTCGGTTTAAGCCTTAATATAGGCAATTCTTTATACTGTGGAGACTTAAGCTTTTGGTTGTTTTATCTTCCTCCCTGAGATAGGCAATCCTTTATATCGTGGAGACATTTTGTAATTGGTTCTTGTATGGACTATAGAAATACAATTACAACTTTTAATCCTACAATCATCATACATAATTTTGAAACAACGAAAAAAAAATATATATATAAATAAAAAAAAAATAATAATAATAATTATATTAATAATACAAAAATAAAAACTGGTGGACTTGGGATACATTAGAACTACAAAAAACAAAAAAGTTTTTAATTTATATTTATTAATAATTTTCAATTTTTCGCATAAGAAATGTTCTGCTGTGCGGCCAAATGCCACGATTCGGGTGATAAGTCCCCTTTTGTGCTATGTGTCGGCTTCTGTGAACGGTCTTATCATTCGGCTTGCGTGAACATGAAAGGTACTGTTGCCGACGTTATAAACAAACCGGACAATGGCGTCCACTGTAGACGCTATTCAAATTCAGCCTACGTTTCAAGGCTCCGCATGGCTAGCTTAACAGTGAAAACTTTATGTGATGAACTAAGTGCTTTGCACAATAAATGTTCGGTTGGGTATAATGAGATTGCTCCCTTGCTCCAGTTTGCTGACACTTTATCTGCGCATACTCTAGCTGAGACGAGCCTTGAGACTCGCGATGTATTACAGCCTTCCGCACCAGATCTTCCTTCATCGGGGGAGAATACTCGAATAACATTAGATAATGCTCCTGTTATAACAACGAGAAGTAAAACGCAAGCTAAACCTGCAACAAAAAATAGCGCTAACCTGTTGACCTGCAATAATTCAGAGGTTGAATTTCAATCATCACCTGGGCCCTCATCTTCTCGTCGAGGTGCTATATAGAAAAATCGGCCCACTTTACTCAACACTCTTGTAACGGTTATTCAACCAACGCTTTTAATCTGCCAGCACCACAGAAAGTTACATCTCTTCATGTCGTGGCGCCACCGAAGCAAATATTTATATCTCGTCTGGCTTATGAGACATCGACAAATGACATTTGTGATTATGTCTCAACGAAATTTGGACCTTCAGTAAAGATAATCAGCTGCCACAAACTGACAAAAGACAGCATTGAGGGAAGAGTTATAGCGTCCTTTAAGCTTCCTGTGATGTGAAACTTCAACCAGAATACTGGCCCCCTGGAACACAAATTAAACCGTTTGAGGCAACCAAAAGAAGAAATTTTCGTCGTGTAGTAAGCTCTCTTCCGAAACTTTAACAACCGGTCACCCTACAACTTCTTCAAATATTAATTTAAATTTTGATATTCAAAACCCTTCTCGTAGCTTCAATCTTTATTATCAAAATGTACGTGGCATACAAACCAAGCTGGAAGCTATTAAAATTGCCTCTTCCATTTCCGGCGATGATTTCATTTGTTTGACAGAAACCTGGCTAACTCCTGATATCGCCAGCAGTGAAATTTTTCCACTATATGATGTCTACCGAACTGATAGAGATCGTTTGATTTCAGGTGAATCTGACGGTGGTGGTGTACTTACTGCTACTCATAAAGCCTTAGACAGCAAACTCTGCTCTGACTTTTCACCATCTCTTCCAGTAGAATGCATCACTGTCTTCATCAATATCTCTCAAGCAGTGAGTTTAGTATTGCTTTGCGTGTATATACCTTGTTATGCTCCTTTCCGCGTTTACAACCGTTTTTTCTCTGAATTGTCTTCGTATTTCTGTAGCATCAACCCTTTATACAATATTTTAATCTGTGGTGACTTTAATATGCCTTGCCTAAGATGGGACTCAAGCTCTCATACCCTCTCATCCTTCAATGATCTCTCGATCCTGTTTTCTTCTTTTTTATCGCTTGGCTCCCTATCGCAATTAAATATGATCCGAAACGCAAACAATCAACTTCTCGATTTCATCCTTACTCCCAATCCTGCCTCTATCTCCTCGATCACAAAATCCCCCTCCGAATATATAAAACCTGATTTCCACCATCTTCTGCTTGAGGTTCGTTTATCTTTTCTTGCACCTCAGTCCAAACGCACTCCTTGCTCCCCAAGATTTAATTTCCGCAAAGCCAACTATGCAGTCATTCAGCTCGAGCTGGATAATATTGACTGGAATTTAATGCTACAGAAGCTAGATGTCAATACAGCGCTATCAACTTTCTATGAAAATCTCAGAGGCATAATTGCAAACCATGTACCTATCTGCCGATCCCCCCGGAAAAAGATCCCCAGCTGGTTTTCCGCTGAAGTCTCAGACGCTCTCTATTTGAAAGACCAGGCGCGCAAAAAACTTCATTATTCCAAATCTAACACTGACCTCACCAACTACTGACTGCTTCGTAAAGAAGCCAAAAAAGTGGTTAAGAACGCAATGCGATCTTATTATTATATGATTGAAACATCATTGCAATCTAATAGTCCTAAGCCCTTTTGGACATACATACATTCTCTGAAAAAAAACATCCCATATTCCTAATATCTTCTCATGGCGTAATTGCCAAGCTTCTGATGGGCAAGCTATCTGTGACCTTTTCGCTCAATTTTTTTCCTCCAAATTTAAGGTTTCGAACCCCACTATGTACTCATCGTGTCCTTCTCCTTCCCATATTATGAATCCTATCTTGACCTCTCCATCAGAAATTGAAAATGTACTGCTTACCTTTGACATTAATGGTGGTCCGGGTTCTGATGGAATACCAAATCTGTTCGTTAAGTCATTATCTTCTTCGTTATCTACCACACTATCAATTATTTTCAATATTAGCCTTTCTTCCTCCTGCTTTCCCGACGTCTGGAAGCATGCTAACATCTTTCCGATCCAGTCCGGAGATCGAAGTGAAATCTCTAACTATCGTCCAATTTCTTTGCTGTCTTGTTTTGGCAAGCTACTTGAGAGAATTGTGCATAACAGAATGTACGATGATATCAGTAATGGACAACATGGCTTCATTAAAGGTCGTTCGACAGTAACTAATTTGTTAGAACTTACGAATACCATCTCTTTTGCTTTCGACAAGAGTCAATAAGTCGATGTCATATACACCGATTTTGCTAAAGCCTTTGACAGTGTTGATCATGGCCTTTTGGCTAACAAACTCCGATCTTTCCGTGTTTCCGACTCTGTCCTCTCTTGGATCTTATCCTTCTTATCCCATCGCTCCTGTACCGTTACATGGAATAATTTTTTTTCATCGGCCTCATTTAGCCCAAAATCTGGTGGTCCTCAAGGTTCAATTTTAGGCCCTTTGCTATTCAACATTTTCATCAATGATCTTCCCCAATGCCTGTCCTCTAATTGTCTTCTTTACGCTGATGATTTAAAAATTTATCGCCCCATTAACTCCAGCAAAGACTGCTTATACCTCCAAAATGATCTTGACAATCTTCAAAATTCGTGTCAGGGTAATTTACTTTCTCTTAACATTTCTAAATGTTGTCACATGAGATTCACCAACAAAAGTCATCCAGTTTTATATGAATATCAGATTGATGGATCGGTGCTCGCACTTGTGGACAAATTTAAAGATTTGGGAGTAGTATTTGACCCTGGTTTGAAATTTAACATGCATGTTTCATCCATAACCACAAGAGCTTCACGTGTCGCTGGTTTTATTTTACGATCCTCTTGCAAGTCTTTTAGTATTTCCACCAGCGTCCATCTATTTGTACTTCTAGCCCGGTCAATCCTTGAGTATGCCTCCCAGGTATGGTCTCCTCACTATACCAATCAATCGGATGCTGTTGAAACTGTACAGCGAAAATTCACACGATCTCTATTCTACAAATATAAACTCACTTACTGCTCCTACGTTGAGCGCTCACAGATCCTAAACATTCCATCGCTCAAAAATAGGAGAGAATTTCTTGACCTGTGCTGTTTATTTAAATTATATCACGATATTCTTTCATCCAACCTGCGTGAAAGGCTTTATATACGTCCCACCTCAAGAACGTGTTCAACTGACATATTCTTTGTACCCTTTGCTCGTACCGATATTTATTTTTATTCATTTTTTGTACACGTATCATGTCGTTACAATGAGCTCCAGCTGGGTCCTCTGCCACATTCCTTAAACGCTTTTAAAAGCATATTACATAATATTCTTCTTAGCTTCCAATAGTTTATCCATATTTTATATTCTGGTTATTTTTTTTCTTAATATAACTTTGTTTATTCGCATGTATTGTATTATATTTCATTACCTACTTTGTAATTGGGTTCACGGATCTGTAAAGTAGTGTAAATAAATAAATAAATAAAGAAAATTCCGCTCACAATTCAAAGAAAATTCAAACTGATAATTTCAATTATAATGCAAAGTTATTATTGATATACTAAAAATTTTCGAACTTACAGTTCTTCCTTAGTTTCTACATTGAGGCCCCATTGATGATCTAGATCCTTACACCTTCAACGTTTCCGCTTCCACCCAATAAGCGCGCTTGCGGCGGAACTTCAACGTTGCCCGCTGACGGAATCAAATTTTCTTCGCTGTCTGAATCAATTTTTCTTCGCTCCTTCCTCTTAGTATTCGCGCCTGTTATTCGTTGTGATCGCTCTATTCCACTTGAGAATCCCCAATTGCCGCACGTTCATCCTTCCTGACTGTCGAAATATTCGCTGGCTCTTTTATAACTTTGTCACAACGGCTCTTTAACTTGAGTTGAAGAACCCAAGTTCAAGGCCACAAAAACCACCATGGCTGCTCAACCTTACAGCGTTTTTCTCGGAGGCGAACCCAGTTTTTCTTGGTGGCCATCTTTGTTTTGCGCACAATTAGCTGCATTATCGATAACAGCCATATTGACTTATTTTGGTTGTAGTATCATTTATTACTTTGATACTTGTGTTTGCGTGCACGAACGTCATTTTCGACTCTAGTAGAAAGTACTTCATTTGGTTGTCCTCGCGCGGAAAATGTTAAAAATATTTAAGCCAATCGTAAAATATTTGAAAATAAAGAAGGTACACATTTATGGTGGCGTATTTGGTTTACCCTGTTAGGTTTCAGTGGGCCTCTTTGTTGCCGGTGCCATCATTGTGTCCACGTAGGAATATTTTGGTGTCGGAAAATAATTCCAAGGATTTCGTAAGTATTTGTTTTGTTTTCATAAGCCAACACTGTTTTACTTTGAGGAAATTTTTCGTTGGAAGTTGTTTCGTGCAATTTTCAAGAATATTAAATCATAAGAAAGTCGTAGTAAACTCATTAATAATACTCGCAATAGGGGATGAAGTGTCTTTGTACTCTCTTAAAATTGATAAGAAACTTTCTTGGAGCTTGTTCTTTTTCAATTAAACTCAAAAAATTGCTTATAATCACAAATGGAAGTCATGCCGTATTTACTCAAAGCATTATTTCTGTAAAATATTCATTTTTGTTTGCCTCGTTCAACTGCGTCGTGAATGTTTAATAATTTTGTAGCATTGCATTACTCGTATATGCATTCCATTTAAATTCAATTGAACTTTCCACTTGCGGTTTGGACAAGAAGTCAATTGAATGTTTGGTAAGAAAATTAATTGCAAGGTTATTTAACGGAAACTTCAATCGAATTTTTCCTTTTACTTAGCATAGAAGGTATTGTCATTTTATTTGATCGACGCGTACTGGGATTGCTCCTAAAATGCCGGTGACGCTGGATTCGGGACACGTTTCTCGTTTAGATTGTCACCAGACAAATATGTTAGAACGTTTTTTTTTTTTTTTTTTTTGTGGTAGGGAGGTGAAGGCATTTATGCCCGCCGAGTCTGGCAGTGTGGGACTCCCATGGAGGATACCTTTGGACTACCCACTAAACACCTCCCCTGTCAATCTGAGAACCTAGCCTGGAACCGTTTTACACATTACTTCGGGCCAGGTCTCGTTTAGTTATGCCGTTGGGCGCCTTCAAGCTGGGGAGTCCCTTTCCTAGCGGGAGGGGAGGGGGGAAGAGGAATTGCCAGAAGAGCGATCCCCCAGCCCCAGTGTCTCCGGCTGTTGTGAGTCCCTTTTATATTTTAGGACTGCCCGAGCATAATGTGCCACCTGGTTCCATTTGTCAACCGATTCGAGCATCACCGCAACTATATTATCCGGGGTGAGCTCTCCCGTCTCCCTGTAGAGTTCCCTTCGCAGCCTGGCCCATTTGGTACACGCATAAAATGTGTGACAGGCATTGTCCTCCTCTCCTGGGCAAAACCGACAACGGGAGACCGTGACTTGCCGATCTTGTGCAGGTAGGACTGAAAACACCCGTGCCCGCTCAAAAGCTGGGTCAGATAGAAGTCAGTCTCACCATGCCTTCGATTTAGCCACGGTCTCACATCCGGGATGAGGCGCGCAGTCCACCTTCCCTTCGTGCAATTCCTCCAAGACTGCTGCCAATCGTTGAGCAAGCGTTGTCTCTCCTCGCGGATAACGATCTCCCTCGCATCCTCGTTTCGGCGCAGGTAAATAGCGCGGCGCTCTCTAGCAAGGAGGGCGACAGGTATCACGCCTGCAATCACTCTCACCGCCGAGTCGGAAACTGTTGGATACGAAGATGCAATTCTCAGTGCTCCTCTTCTCTGTACCTGTGCCAATCGTTTTCGGTATACCTCCTTGCTGAGAGCGTCGCCCCATACCTCTGCTCCGTACAGTAGCACTGACCCTACAGCACTCATCAAGAGGCGTCTTCTTGATGGGCTGGGTCCCCCTACGTTGGCCATAAGTCGACTCAGGGCCGATATTCCCGAAGCAGCCTTCTCAGCCGTTGCCCTGATTTGCTCAGAGAAACTCATCTTCGAGTCGATCAGTAGCCCCAGGTACTTCACCGCTGGCTTCGATTCGATTTGTATATCTCCAATACTGATCATCCTTACTCTAGGGATTCTCTTTTTTGTCAAGATGACCACTTCGGTTTTCTCCAGTGCTAAACTGAGCCCGCGAGCAGTCATCCAGTCCCTCACTCGACGCATTAGCATACCTAGCCTAAGTTGCGCTTGTTCAACGGTGCGTCCGGCGACCAGAGCCGCAACATCATCCGCATAGCCGACCAAGCGCGACTCATCTGGCATCTCAAGTCTCAGTAGCCCGTCGTAAGACACGTTCCACAGGTCCGGACCAAGGATAGATCCCTGGGCAACACCCGATGTAATTTCTATCCTTCGTTGGCCCTGTGTCGTGTCGTAGAGCAGGCTTTGGTCCTTTAGGTAGTTCCTCAAAACCCGCATTATATATTCTGGAACTTGAAAAGAGTTTTCCAGCGTATCCAGAATATCCACCCATCTAGCGGAGTTGAAGGCATTCCTGACGTCGAGTGTCACCAACAGGACGATCCGTCGCTTGGTGCGACCATATGCCTCTGCCTTTTGGACCGCGTTCACCACCTCTGCAATCGCATCGATGGTAGAACGTCCTGCTCTAAAGCCGTACTGCCGAGGAGATAGGTCCCCAGCAGCACGAATCGCGTCAGTGAGTCTTCCTTTGATGAGTTTCTCTAGCACTTTCCCAGCCGTGTCTAGCATGCATAACGGGCGGTATGCAGACGGCGATTCGGGATTTCCCTTCCCCTTGCTGACCAGCATGAGCCTCGCCACCTTCCATCGTACCGGGAAAACCCCGTCCCGTAGGCAAGCGTTGAATGTGCTGAGCAGCAAGTCAGGACAATGGTGATAGACGAGCTGCAAAACCTCAGCTGGAACACCATCTGGACCTGGAGCCTTCCTCGCTTTCAGGGAGAGGACTGCCTCCTCCAGTTCCAGCTGTGTGTAGAGTGGGCACTCGACTGCTGTTTCACTATGGACGTCGTCAACACGGACGGGATATGCGGGGAAGAGTCCCCGCACTATCGCGTCCATGATTTCGGCGTCATGTATACAAGGCTTCCGTAGGGCGCCAAGTTTCCCCATGACCAGCTTGTAGCCAAGGCCCCACGGATCCCTATTTACATCGTCCACGAGGTCTTGCCAGCATCGGGCCTTGCTCTTGTTAATAAGCCTGCGAAGATATTTCCTGCCGGACCTGTATGCTGCTAGCCTAGTGTCTGCCTCCTCCCGTGTTCGCGCCCGCTGGGCCTCTCGCCGAAGTTTGTGACACTCGCTTCTTTGTTCGGCGATCTCGTTTGACCACCAGTATACTGGAGGCTTACCATGTCGGGGTCTCCGGCGGGGCATGGAAGACTCGCAAGCAGCTATGATGGTACTCATAGTTGAGTTCACCAAGTCCTTGGCTGTAGGCCCTCCACTCCCTGGCAGAGCTCCCAGCAACGGTGCGCCTGCCGTAAGCGCGTCAGTGAACTTCTCGACGTTCATCCTCCCAGTTTACCATCTGAGGATTGAAGTTTGGGCATATGCACGCAGAGTGGCACCATCGTGAACCTCAACAGCTATATACTGGTGATCACCAGCCGAGTAGTCCTCTAATACTCGCCAGTTGTGTACTCTAGGTACCAGGGACTCCGAAGCGAGTGTCACATCGGGTATGGTTCCTACGCAACCCCAGCGGCGGAAAGTAGGGGTGTTACCAGTATTTAGCACAAAAAGCGCTGTTCTGGCCGCCATGTCCAAGATTTGCTTTCCCCTTGGGTCGGATTGTGGCATACCCCATTCGATGGCTCTGGCGTTGAAGTCTCCCCCGACCAGCATGTGGCCCTCTGTGTTCGAGACAGCGTCCTCCAGGGCATCGAGTTTGGTTCGAAAGGATCGCATTGCCTCGTTAGGCGTCAGATAAACACTGAAATATGTTATCCCTGAACACCGCACCCACACAAAACCATCCCCGCGTCCATGGCCCTGCACCTGAAGGCGGGCGCTGTCTCGAACCCAGATGGCCGAGGTACCAGTTTTGTCAGGGTACCACGCTTGCGAGTCCTTGTTATGATGTTGCTCGCTCAGCAACAGGAGGTCAGCTTTCTTATCCCTCGCAAACTGCTGCAGGATACGGATCATTTGAGTATCGATTTGGCTTTAGTTAGGGCCTCCTTGAAAACCCGGCATCTCCCTGTCCCCGGCTCATGTTTGAGGTCGCCGGGTGCTAGCTTAGCATCCTTGCAAAGAATGCATTTTGCCTCGTTCGTGCACTCCTTCCTTTTGTGCTCCGTTTCACCACATTTGTAGCACAGAGATCTCCTGTCGGGTCCCCTACAGCCATATGCGGTGTGTCCGTATTCGAGGCATCTGAAGCAGCGGATAGGGATCGCTCTTCTCCGTATCCTGCAGATCACCCAACCTATCTTAATTTTGCCCTTCGCCAGGATTTGCTGGGCGTCTTTATCAGCTAGTTCGACAATAGCCATGCGTTGCCCCCTTGTGTTTTCACGTGTCAACCTTGCCTTGACTTCACTTAAGCTGGGGAACTCCCTCCTAATGGCATCCTCCACTTCAGCTTTGTCCGTGACGCAGTCGAGGTCCCTGATTTCCAGGGTGGCCATTGGTTCGAGTGAGGCAACCGTTGCCGCATCTCCAAGAACCTTTTGAACCGCGTCACGGAATGCATCTTTGTTTGTGGCCTCTGGCCCGAATTCCACCAGCAAGCCACCGGTTCGGGTTGGTCGAACTGCTTTGATGGCAGTTTTGGTGTCGTCTGGCTTGACCGCTCCTTTAATTTCACGGAGGACATCTGCGTAGGTTCGGCCCTTAGTGTGTTTAATAAGCAGTGTCTCCCGCAAGAGTTTGCGCCGCGGTTTGCTTTTTGTTTTCTGCGGTATATCGGGGGGTTCTTTGTTCTTTTCGTGGTTGAGCTCTTTGTCTGTTTTTTCTAGGAGTAGCTTTTTGGCCGCTTTTTTTCGCTGCCTTGCTTCGCACCACATGAAACTCCTCGCTTGGAGTGTCAACTTCGTTTATGGTCTCGTCCTTCCTCCTTTTCTCACAGTCGCCTTCAATTGGGCTACCGGCCATTCTTTTGCTGCTGCTAGGACCCACTGATGCCTCGAGGGAGAGCGTGTCTTTTTGGTGCTTTTCGGTTGCAAGCCACCTCCGCCTGTAGTGCGTTATGCGGCCAAAAAGCTCTTCCAGTTCAAGAATGCCATTCTTGACACTCTTGCCTATGTTTTTCTGCACTTCGCAGGCAGCCCTCAGTTGTTTGACGATATTCCCCGCTTTCCGAGTAAGCCGCTCCTCTTCGGCGCGGTCAAGGGCGATTGTGTTATTTGGCGCCACCTCTTGGGAGAGGCCCCCGTTTCCTAGCCCTTTTGCTTCTATCGCTTGGGTCGCGTTTGAAGTGGCGTCGGCCAACGGCAAAACTTCTCCCTCCCCCAGTCTTACACTGGCCTCCGTTGGTGTCGCAACTTGATCCGGATTGTGTACGTCTTGCACTGGGCGCTCCGGGGAGCGCATAGTCCTTCTACTGCGCCCAAAGGCCGCAATGATGCCAGGTTGCACAACGCACTCTGCCTTCTTTCGTTAATATGTTAGAACGTTAGCATCGTATTCGGTGCCGTCAGAATGATGATTGACGATATAACATATTGACGTTGGGTAGCTTTGTGCACTCCGGAATCGTTTTTTGGGAGGTTGCGCTTCCCTAACTCCAAATTTTCCTTCCGATCCTCGTCATAGAAGCGTACTTGAAGTTTGGTGGCGAAGAATAGCTGCTTCCTTTTTACTTAATCCCTAGCCTTACTTAATGCTAATAATTACATTGTTTATACTAACATTACCTCTACTTGATCAATTAATTCTTCCTACGTCCTTCAGCGCGTGGAGTGGTTTCTTGACAATATTCCGATTGTTGAAGTGCAAAGAATCCTTCCCTTTTAGGAATGACTCCGGAGCTATTATTATTTCTTTTTTAAGGGTTTTGTTTAAATAATTTTACAAAACCCTACTAGTTTCGCGACCAGTCTGTCCATCTGTCCGTCCTTCCGTCCGTGTGTCACAGCAGTTTTTCTCGGAAACTACTTAAGCTAGAAACATCAAATTTTTTGTGTAGGTGTAAAGTAGTGATCTCTTCAAAATTCAACTACAAAAAAAAATTTATAAGGTATTTAAGGGGGGTCTGCCCATATAGGAGAGTGACCCCCCGAAAAAAAAATAGTAGCCGATATGGGTATCAAATGCAAGGTCTTGATGAGAACTTTTCAAAACAGGTCTTAGTTTGCCAAAATTTGCTTCGAGAGGCACACAGGGAGGGGAAGTACACGAAAAATTTGTGTCCCCCCCCCCTCGCGATTGGACACCTTCCATCCGAAAAATCTGAAAAAAATCAGGAATGTAGGCCTTGGTGAGTACAACAACAACAAATACGTGAGAAGTCGCAATTCACTCAACTTTGTTGGTAATAGTATGATTTATCGATTTTATGTTTTCTTGCATAAAATCTTAACGGTACCCTAAAATTCCGGGGATGTCTATTTATAAGATTGATCTATCCTGAAAGTTTCATAAAGATTGAATCATATTTAGCGAAGTTATAGCGGTTTGAATTTTCCTGTATTGCTATGGAACAATATGCGCTACATTTATTACTATGGAAACATATGGCTATGGAACAACATGCGCTTTTTACCGACTCAGACACTAAAGTTTTGCTACGATTTGCATGAAAATTTCAGGAATGATAGGTGTCATGAATATCTTTGAGAATCGGTTCAGCTAGTGGTATCAGTAATCGTAAAACAAAATAGTGGCTGTTTTAAATGCGAAGATTGAATAACTTTGAGTTATTTTTTCCCAACTTGAACGTTTAAGGTGCATGCTTTGAACACTTGATTCAATTTAATGAATGACTGAAGATGAGTACCTACAATTAATGCTCATAAGTGAAACAATTCAAGGAGGCAGGAGAGAGCTCCTAGCAAAAGGGGTTTTTAACCATTCTAGGATTCGAAAAAATTTGTCATTAATCGATGATAACCGTACAGGAGAGTGGCCCCTGAAAAAAAAATTCATCATGAGTGTGAAATGAAAGTTTTCATGGTAGCTTTTCATAACAGTTGTTAAACTGTCAGTTTTTGCTTCAGTGGGGGCACAGGGGGGAAATACATGAAAAATGTATTTCCTCCGTCGCGGATGGACATCTGAAATAATTATCAAGGGAGATATTTATGAGTATAACAATACCAAAAACCTCAGAAGTCGAAATTCGGTCAATTTTGTTAATAATAGTATGATCTTCGTATTTCATATTTTCTCCAATAAAATCGTCTTTGACATATTTCTTGATTTGATTCGATCTGGTGACTGTATTTTGTAAATTGAATACAAAACCCTTCTGACATGAGCGTAGGTCTGTTTACCCAACTTGTTTAATTTTCAATACATTTTCTTTCGTGCTTGAAAGTTGGTTAGCCATTTCAGGAAAGACTAGTTTAACCTTACTTAGCCCGATTCTACTTACTTTACTCAAAATAAAAAATCCTAGCAGCCAGAGAATTATAAGTTCAATTTGTGTTACATTTCCCTTTCAATCATTTAAACCGAATTGTAAACCCTAGCAACCAACAAATGCATTCCCAAATTCTTGGGTGTTTTTGCTTGTTACTACAAGTATTACCAAAATAAACCTGATGTTTAACTAATACTTGCGCTGACTGCACTAGTGCTGCGACATCGATATCGATATTTTTGGAATATCGATGTTTTAGTAAAAATATCGATTTTTTTACATCGATGTTAGACTTCCGATGTTTTATCCTACATCGATATTTCTACACGATATATAAACATGTTCTGTAATCAATCGTTTATTGAAAAAGAAAGTTAAATACACAAGTTGAGAAATTAAATTTATAATTCTTTTATTTTTTGAGAGAACAAAAGATAATTGTCGATAGTTAGTTCGATCTTGTTTTCATTGCAGAAAACTTGAAAATATCGACATCGATGTTTAAAAACATCGATGTTTTTCTTCGATGTTTTTATCGACATCGATGTATCCTAATTTAAACATCGATATTTGCAAATATCAATATTGCTTCGGCGATGTCGCAGCTCTAGCCTGCACATCGTGGTGCTGCGAGCATAATCAGTCAACCTTCCGACAATATGCTTAGGGTAGATGTAAGCCTCGCAGTTCTAGGCAAAGAAAAGAGTGGAGGCTACTGAAGATAAGAACCAACTATTAGGAATATCAATAATAAAAACCTAACTGCTAAACTTACTATATAATTCTAAGAAGGGAAAAAGGAAATTGGTCCGCTTGACCTTATTGTTGTACAATTCCTACCAAACTAGGTTTTGCCTCATTCTCTGCTCTCTGGAACCCGCGTTCGCTTACCTGCTAATACACACCATCATGTTATGTGCTAAGTGACTAATCGTAATTATGCTATTATTTCTTCCACTACTGACTTCTCTTTACCCTTATTCTACTATTTCATAATTCACTGTGTGTATCTGACTTGAATCCAAAGCTGATTATTTTTCAACATCACCTATGACAAGGGACTCTGGAGTTCATGGAAGAAGTGACTTATAAAAACTGTCACAAGGAATGAGGAGATATATGGAAACAGTAGCATCCTCGAAACTCTAGTGATGACATTTTTTCTTTGTCAGGGTACTAGCTTCTACAACTTACATTCACTTTATTTACCTCCGACATTTTACTCCACTCATTCAGCCGACCTCTAAGCACTAAACCAATGAAACAAGATTCCCATTCAAGACACCCCGACTACCCTGTTTGACCTCCCAGCGACGAGAAACCACCGATGCAATAATCCAAATCTACTCTCTTTTAAAAATCAAGCAAATAACTGGGGACGTACCGTGGAAACAAGGACAACCCATACCACCACGATAAAAAAAAACACACAACTTCAGGAGGACTTAAGTGATTCACCATATATCCCTCTTCCCAGGTAACTCTTTCATTTTTCTTTTCCATGCCTTCTCTTTGTGATGTTCATTTAAATCTTAATTTAATCGAACTGTTTTTATCTTGACTGGATACCCTATTTACATCCGTCACTATGAGGTGAGAGTTCGCTTTAGGTGCGCTATGCTACGTAAGGTTTCAGGTCCTTAGCGTGCCATAGACCTGCTTCATCTCCTTCTCAAGTGACCAGCCGATAGGTAGGTGCCAATTTCTTCCTTTGAATTCTAAAAGGTCCTACATATTCCGGTGTCAGCTTTGCGGAAAAATAGTTCGCGGCACCCGACTGAGCGAAGTTTCGTCTCCAAACCATATCGTTTACCTGGATTGGTTGAGTTCACTTCCAAAGGTTGTTTTTTTGTAAGCTTTGGTCCGCCACCTTTCTCATACATTTAAACTATCAAACTCTCTCACAACCTTGGACCTTTTGGAACCTCCTCTTCCTCTATTGGGTGAAGATTTTCCTTTGAGGATACCAAAATATGGTGTCACCTCCATTGTTTCGTGAGTATACGTTCGCAAAGCACATCCAATTTTTGATATTTCTTCATCCCATATCTTATGCTTATCACCTACGTTCGATCTCAGCATCCTTTTGATTGTTTGGTTCATCCATTTCACGGGATTAGCCTGGGGATGATAATAAGCCGTGTACTGAATTTTGGTACAATACATGGTGACCAATCTTTGCAACTCTTTAGAGCGGAATGGTACCCCGTTGTCACAAATTACTACCGCTGGTACCCCAAATAATAGAAATACTTATTCCTCTAATATGCATGCAACTGCTTTTCCGTGTGCTTGATGGAGCGGGAAAATAAGCAGGAACATGTTAAAGTAATCCACGATGGTTAATATGTAGCAATTCCCTTGGGTTGACCGAGGCAAGGGACTTGTCAAATCAGCGGATATTATCTTCCAAGGCTCCTTCGCCTGGCCTTTTCTAGAAACCATTGGGCCTTACGGGTGTCTTCGCTCTATTTTAAGTCGATTGATAGATCTGGCACTTGTGACATATCGTTTAATATATGCCCACATTTTGGGCCACAATTACTTTTAGAGCACACGATCGTATGTCCTGCCAGCTCGCATATGACCCGCCTTTGGATCATTGTGACACTGTTGGAGTACCTTACCCCGCTCTCTTTGATATATCCCATTTCCAGTTTTTGCCACTAAATTCTGAATACCTGCCCATGAGAAGCTTCCACAGTTACCCGTTTCCACCCTCCAGTCCGAAACGTTTTGCGGCTCACTCTTCACATTTGAAATCATCCTTTTCAGCCATTTATCTCCATTGCTCGTCACTGCCAGGATGACAATGGCCTCGGAGATTCACCGTGACAAGGCATCTGGTACGAGATGCTCGTTGCCCTTCCTATATAGAACGTCAAAATCAAACTGCTGGAGTCGAACAGCCCATCTCGTTAACCGTTCGTTTGCATCTTTAAGGTTGTTTAACCAGACCAATGAATGGGAAGGAAGGAACTCAATTCAGTGATCACACTGAATTGAGTTCCTTCTAAATATGGGTGCAGTTTTTCTACTGCCCATAGCACCGCTAAATATTCTTTTTCCGTGGTCGAAAATTTCTTCTCGGCTTTTCTCAAGCTACGACTATGGTAGCAGACTACCTTTTCTCCCTCTGCATCCTCTTGAATCAACACTGCCCCCAGCCTTGTGTCAGAAGCATCGGTTTGCACTTTAAGAGCTTGGTGAAATCAAGGCATGTAAGAATTGGTGCTGTGGATGGCTTCGTTTTACAACGCGGAAAAGCCTCCTCACAATCGGTAGTCCACACTAATTTACCATTTTTCCTCAGCAAATCAGTCAGTGAGCAGTTAGCGTGGCGTGATCTGGTATAAATCGACGTTACCACAGTACAATACCCTAGAATTGCCGCATTTTCTTCACATTTGTAGGTTGTGGTACGTTCAGCAAACAATCCACCTTATCTGGGTCTACCACATACCCTAGATATTCAAGTTGCTGGTGATAAAGGTGACATTTTTTGCGAGATACTCGAAGCTTCGCTTCACGCAACCGGCGTAGAACTTCTCCCAAAGTCTCGAAATGGGTCCTGAACTCCGGAGTAACTACGATCACATCATCTAGATAGACGAATACATAAGGCTCTAACTCTGGTCCCAGTATTTGGTCTACCAATCGTTGCCATGCAGCACGGGCACTATGAAGACCAAACGAAATGCATTTGAACTGAAATAGACTCCTACCCAAAAAAGTGAATGCTGTGAAGGGTTTTGATTTCTCTGCCATCGGAACCTGCCAATACGCAGACTTGATGTTTAAAATGACCACATATTTGGCGTTTTGGAGCTTATCTAGCGTAGCAGACACATATGGGATAGGATATGCATCTCGTTCCGATACCTTGTTGAGTTTTCGATAGTCAACGCAGAAACGGAGGAAGGTTCAGCGACTCCTAATTCGAGCATTTTGTCCAGCTCAGCATTGATGAGTCACTGGCCGGCAGGCGAAACAGGATAATAGCTTGCTTTAAAGGTAGACAGGTGCTTCTAACCTCGTATTTAACCATGCTTGTGCAACCAAGGCCTTCCCCCATTAGTTCGAACTCCTCCTCTATCAACCTTTGAAGTTCCCCTCCTTCTCTGGTTTTGTCAGCCGAGATCTCAGTGCCTCCAGGGTAGCTGCAATGGCAAACTTCCACGACTCAGCCTTTAGATTTAGAACAATTCCCTACAAACTTCAGAAGTCTGCCTCCAGTATAAAGGGCTGGTTCACTGCGGGCACTACCAGCATGGGCATCTATTTTGTTTGGCCTTTTGAATGGGGGGGGGGGTTCCCAAGCTTCTCCTTCTATTTTTGCCCTGGCGTTATTAGCCATCTTTATCGAAATTTATTTTACTGGATTCATTTCCACGCCATGAACCTTGTAACTTTCCCAGGTTTCCCCATCCAGAATTGAGTGTGTTGCCCCCGAGGCCCAACAATTGTAGTTCGAAAATTTGTACTCTTAAATGTGGGCGGTTGTCATTCGGTACCCTCCCCAGTGCATAGTTCAATATTTCCTCTTGGACGGTAGACTCACTCTTTTTCACCTTGCTCCCCTCGCTCTTTAGTGAGCATAGTCTCCATTTCCCGACGGTTCGGGCGTAGATTATTCCCCCTTTGATGTTGCTCGAGAAAAAGAACAAGTTAGGCAGCTAGATCAGATGACTTCTTGCTTACGACACCTGTAACATCGTTAACCTCTCTTGCATCCTTGGGCAAAATGCTCACGACTACCGCGATTCCAACAAGACCCCCGTGTTGCCCCACCAAAGGTGTTTGTCTCACTTAATATCAGCGTTTCGGCATAGGCTAGGTTCGATTCTATTCACCAGGTTATTCTACGATTTGGTGGAGGCACAAGAGCTTCCGCCGATGCTCGTGTTTCCTCCAGCATGCGTCTCATATTAATCAGCTCCACCATTGACGCTATAGTTCGCACATATAGTTGCTGCTGCTAGAATGGAGTGATATTGCTCCAAAGCACCTTCAGCTTCTGTCTTTCCAAGCAAGGTCCCATCAGCCGTCAAAATAGCCTATTCATCACAGCAACGTAAACCTCGATCGATTCATGTTTGCCTTGCGTTCTGTCGTTGATTTCCTCCCACAAGAGGACATCGTAATTTGGGAGCAAAACTCCTCCCGTAACTAGCGACACAACTCGTCCCAACTGGCTATGCGCTCTTGGGCTGAGCGAAACCAAGCCAGGGCATTCATTTCAAATAACTCAGCTGCTATTCTAAATAACTAGGCTTTGTTGAGTCTTTTTGCCACTCTCAGCTCCTCCACTCGTTCTAAGAAAGCATTGACAAACCCAAAGCGGTCGAGAACCTTACTCTCCATTTAGAGACATGCGGAAATTTTCCCACAACCTGTTCTGGTACGGGAGTCGAAAACATTGGTAATATAAATCTTGCTAACATTCCTGAAGTTTTTGGAGACCGTTCCTCTTCTTCGTGAACTTTTTCCATCCTTTTTTCTTCCCTTACCTGTCCAGTTATTGTTCCCCCATTGTTTATGCCGAGACTCTTTGGTCCCGAACTTTGATTTTATTATTTTTTATAGACTTTAAGAATTTAACTTTATTTTACTTTCATTTTAACCATACAGAGATACTGAATAACCAACAATGAAACAAGATACATTAGGACAAGAATTCGCAGAATATATAACGACCTAACCAACAATTGAACAATAAATAAACTTTTGTTTCAAAGTGTTGACAAATTAAAAAGTGACTGAAAAATGGGTTACTCAATTGATTAAAATAAGTATGTGGTATTCGAAACTTAAAGTATTTTCGCTTTGTGACGAATTGAATTTGCATTTGGTGAATTGAATTAAAATGATCGATCAATTGATAAATCAATCAAATGAATCGAATTAATTACGAATGGGCTGATTATTACAGTGCTAATTAACCTTAAATAACTATATAAGTTGATTGTAGCGTTGATGTTGCCAGATCAGGCCGTGATGAGTGCTCAGGGGGGTCAGGAACCAACATAATCCCACCCCCTGTTGAATGGTCCATTCAACCTCCTCCATGGTGTGTGGTAGGCTGTAGCGTCTGGGTAACAGCACTGGCGATTGGACATACAGGTTGGATCGTTGTTTGCAGGAACGTCAGTAGAGGTAGATCACCAGTATGACTTTATCGAGAATGTCCAGGCAGCCGATGGTGTACTGGTAGATTTCGTGGTCAGTCACTTGATCGGTCCATGAAAAATTTTGAGCTTGTAGTTGTCGTCGCGATTCCTCGATTTCAGATGCAGACTCAATGAAATGAGTGAAGTCGTTGAAAGAATCCAAAAGGTTCATCCCGTTCTGTGGAGCAGCCAATTCCCGCCAATAAATGAGCAACTTCCACTCGGTGGTTTAAGTAGACTCGACCCAATGGTTGAAAATACAGACCCGTATGGGGTCAGGTTGTTGAGCCTAGTGTTGGAGAATCGTGCGCTATGAGAGCTGGCAGGCACATCAAGAGGAACACCACAATTGACTTGCCGGTTTGGATCGATCACAACCTTGTCCTCGGGATGTCATCGCCGCTGATCTTGGACCCTTCCTTCGTTAAGTGGGTGAAACTTGCTTGTGATGGTTCTTCGTTAGACTGTGCGTCGTCGAGTACTGGTAACGGGGCCAGTTTGTGTATTGGCCTTTTCAAAGTTCCGGGACCGGTGTTGATATCGGCGATTCGTACTAAACATCAATGCCTTCATACGTTTTGATAATTCACCCCAGTGGCCACCTCATCGATGGGGTGTTATCTTCGCTTATGATGACCACTGTTCCCGGGATCGCATTGGGGTGTGACTGCCTCCACTTGACACGATGCTGCAACTGCACCAAGTACTTGTGGGACCATCGTCTATGGAGTTCGAGTTTGAGGTGATTGATTAGCTTCCACCGGCCATGGAAACCTCCGAAGACTGTCTCTGTGCGACCACCCACCATGGTTGTGAGGGGTTCTCCGATGAGGAAGTGTGCTGGAGTTAAGGGTGCCAAATCATCGGGATCGTTTGACATTGGAGTCAGTAGTCTAGAATTGAGGAAAGCCTCCACCTCAACCACCCAGGTATGCAGCTCCTCGTAGGTAAGAGCCGCCAACAAAGTGCCTCGACGGATCAAATTTTTGGCTGATTTAACCGCCGCCCCCAACAAGCCACCAAAATGAGGCGCGCGTTTAGGAATGAAGTGGAAATCGATTCTCCGGCTGGAACATGCCGTTGTTACTACTTGATGCGCTTTGTTGGAATATAATGATGACGACAATTCTGATAGCTAGTTGCGAGCTCCCACAAAGTCGGTAGCGTTGTCGCAATTGGGGTTTCGGTAGTATCCTCGTCGTTCCATGAAACGTTTGAGAGCACAGAGGCGTGCCTCCGTGCTTAGATTGCTGACTAGCTCCAGATGGACGGCCTTTGTAGCGAAATAGCGAAATATGGCTAAGTACCCTTTTTGCGGTCGGGAACCTCTACCTCAGTAATGGATCATCATAGGCCCACAGGAATCCACACCGGATTTGATGAACAGACATGCTGACTGAATACGTGCACCTGGCAGGTTTCCCATGACTTGTTTAAAAACCTTAGACTTGACTCAAGTGCACCACACGCACCGTTGAACGATCAATCTTGCAAGTTGTTTTCCTCAAACTGGCCAGAACCGCTGTCTAGTGCTAGCGAGCAGTGTTTGCGCACCTAGATGGTAGTGTTTGCAATGGATGTACGTCATCAGCAGTCTGGTGAGCGGATGATTGAACGGTGATAAAATGGGATGTTTGGCGCCGAACGTGATCTTGGCAGCCTCCAGCCTCCCATTGATACGGATTATGCCCTCTGGATCCAGGAATGGTACCAGTCACACCAATGGACTGTACTTGGAGACTTGCCTCCCCGATCTGATGTCCAAAATTTCGCTGTTAAAAGTTTGTGATTGTACATACCTCACGATCAGATCTCCAGGGATGTGAGTAACTCATCACTCGTGGGCGCTTGATTTGTCAGTTGAGATTGCTGACTGCTGGCTTGAGACCACAAATAAACCGCATCATGTAGGCGAATATGCGCTCCAGCCTCTTGAAGGAGTTGGCATGATGGATCTGCTGAAAGAAGTGTGTTTCAGGAGCCTCTGCTGCTACCATAGCGGCCTTGGTCCGTTTCGTCTCCAAGTTGCAAGGGCCTCCGATACTCGGAACGCCAAACTGGTTTTGTCCTGGATAAAATGGTGGTCCTTGCAACCACTTACTGCAGCGGCTCAATTCAGCCGGGAACCCCCCCCCCCCCCCCACCGTGACAGGATTTCAGCTAGGTTGTCTTCAGACACTACATGTCGCCATCAGTCCGGCATTGAGAGGGTTTGTATGGCCGAGACCCTGTTCACCACAAAGGAATTGTACGATGATGCAGTAGAGCTGATCCACACCATGACAATCTCGGCATCGGTCCGGAATACCTGAAAAACCTCCTGCAGATTGAGCGCTGTCTTGACTCGTCTTGTGAGCTCAGTGCCTAGTTTCACCGCACAAAACTCCAGGCGCGGAACAGTAAGTCTCTTGATCGGGGCCACTATTGACTGTGTGTGCAACTGAACTTGCATGGGTTTTTTGCCTGTACTGACGTGACGAAAAAATTGGGCCCGCTGCAATGATGGCAAACCACTGCGGAAATCGGATCACTGGGAATGGATCCCCACTGGTAATGCTGCATCCAAGTATAACTCCAATCGCCATAATTCTGCAACAATAGCTTGGCTGCTACTATCACAGGAGCCAGAATGCCCAATGAATCGAACATTCCGGCTATATCAGATGATCGTCCTCTTAGAGAACTTCGCATCGGTTCGATCCAGGTTGATTTGGATCTGAAATTTGTCAGTCTTCGGACGCCAGATGACTCCAAACGTCTTAATATACTCCCCGTGTAAACTACTGAAGTCCAACTGGATCTGTTGTTCCTCAGGTTTAATCTGTTTCAACAATAGAGGATGGTTGGCACATCATTTGTGGAAATGGATACCTGTGCTCGACAGTATGGCGCATAGCTCCACTTGTTTGCGAAGTGCCTCCTCTAAGCTGTCTGCCCCAGTCATGACGTCGTCGATATAGCAATCCTTCTCCAACGCGTTGCTGCCCAGGAGACCTTTCTGCTGGTTCTTTTATGCTAGAACTTGCAGACATTTTGTAGCTAGATACGGAGCATACGTCGTGTCGTAGGTTACTGCTTTCAACTGATAGTATCAAACTGGTTGCGTTGAACTATTTCCCCAAATTAAGCCATGGTACCGATGGTCTTCAGGATGGAGCATTACCTACCGATACATCTTCTCGATGTTGGCGGTGAATACGAAACAAGGCATTCTGAAACGCAGGAGTATTGAAAAAAGGTCATCCTGGACAGTAGGCACTGTATGAAGGACATCATTCAGCGAAACGTTTGTGGTCGTCTTACTGGATGCATCGAAAACCACCCGCAGCTTGGTTGTACTGCTGTTACGCTTCAAGACACAATGATGTGGAAGAAAATACCGCAATTCCTCCCGCTGCTACGACGTCACCTCCTCCATATGCTCAAGCCGAATATACTCCTCCATTAAGTCCCTGTATGGAGTCTTAGATCAGGGTTTCTCTCCAGTCGACACTTCAAGGCAATGAATCTATGAGTGGCCAACGCTTGAAAATCACCTGACGTCTCAGGATCCTTGCTGAATGAGAGTTTCACCTAGAAACGGCCGTGGGGACTTTTTGTCATTGTCTAATAGAAATGTGCTTCGCAATCCTTTTCAGTTAACGTAAGCTTGTGCTGCGGATTCTGTACTTCCTCGACCTAACAAAATCACTTGATGAGTGATTAAGCTGGTTATCTTCTGCCAGGATGCTGCATGTCACAGAAGACACTTGAGGTGTGATCATTTTTCCGGCTAAAATCCACCCTAAGAGCGTTTTCTGGGGTACTGATAGCTGTGGACGCAACTTTACTTGTCCAATGGCTAGGACTTCGTAAAAGTGTTCAGCGCTCAGCAACCTGTCAATGCGACTCGTTCAGTGGGAACCCGAATCTGGCAGCGTTATGTTTTTGGGAATGTGCCATCCCGATGTATTCTAGTTCTAAGACGGTTGCAGTGATATAATTTTGTCCATGACGTAGGCTTCCAACTGCGTGGCATTTCCTGATAATCTGGATCTTAGGTCAAGGTTCACCTTATGGTAGGTCTTCCCAGTGCTACCGCCTACTTTTTCAATGAGGGCAAGGTGTGGTGTCGATGATAAACCCAATTTTTGATGATTCTTTTGGTGACTAGGTTTATTTCTGAGCCCGGATCAAGTACAGCTCGACAATCCATTGTCGTTGGAAAGTGGCCGGAAACAGTAAGCATACCACCACACGATACAAAACACCACACAGCACTTCACGACCTGCTCACCGGGGAAAAACAATTATTTGGTTATGTACGGTAAAATAAATACGACGTGCATTCCGCTGGGCCTCAAAATGTTTGCGCCGGGACTCAACAATGACTAACTTTTGTTTCAAAGTTCTGACAAATTAAAAAATGAATGAATGAAGAAAGTGTAGGTCTTACAATATTTATGTTAATCTTATAAAAAAAGATCCCTTGAAAAAGCACTAAAATAAAATAGCGCTTTTTGAAGGGATCTTTGGTTTATGACCTACACTGTCTTTTCCGTAGATAGTATTAGTTGTGACAAAATTTCTTGTTCGCCATGGAGTATTTAGGTTTTAAGAGAAATTTTAATTTTATAATTTTTATTAAAACTCTTTGGTAAATCCGCAAGTTTCCGTCACTTAATTTTGTGCTGAGACTGTCATGGAGGCTGCTTTATCAAAGTAATAATAACGAATAGTCATAATATACAATCAACAAGATAATAATACGGTTAAATTATCAATTGTTTAAACATTATTTATTCAAATTGCAGGTGGTTTAATTTTTTTCTTTTTGGGATAGAAATGGTATCGAGCTACTATAAAACAAGCTCGTTTGCTATCCTTTTTGAATAATTATTTTATAAATTATCCGATTGTGGGATAGATACTACTATTATCAGGGCTTTGTACTAGAATACAAGACCTGCGTCTGTCCATCCGTCCATCCATCTATCTGAATATCACAACAGTTTTTCCCCGAAACTATGGAAGCCACAGCCATGAAACTTTGTGAAAAGGTCGTGAGTTATCACTTTTAGAAAAATTTGGGGTGAAAAAAAAATGTTCAAGGAGTTTTGAGGAGGCCCTTCCATATCAAGGAGTGAACCTCAAAAAAAGTATCAGTATCAGTATTATTAAATTGGATGAAAGAAGCTAGCCCCATTGCTATTCAGTTTGGCTTTTGAATATGTCATCAGAAAGCAACCTGTCGATATAAGAGGTACGTTACTATACAAGTTGAGCCAAGTGGTACGATTTGTGGCTAACATCAATATTTTGTCACGGTCGTAAACAACTGCCAAAGAATTTTCCTGAAACTGGACAGCGATCCAAAACTAGTAGTGCTACAAATCAATGCGAATAAATCAAAGCTCATGACGCAGTCGACCAAAAATATCTCAAATGCCCTAAATATCACACTTGGCGACTACAGTAATAAATATGTGGGCAGATTTGTAATTTAAGGCGATGAAATCATGAGAACCTGCAATGAAAGAGACGAAATACGCCGCAGAACATAGCTCGCAAATAAAATATTTTATTCACTTTTGACCATTTCAAGACCAGCTGTATACAAATCTGTGGTAGCACCTGTGTTATGCTATGAGTGTGAAACATGCACTCTAACCCAAGCATCCGCAAATATATTGAAAACCTTCGAAAGACGGGATCCTTGGGCGAATAATTGAGGCGAAGCCAGTCGGGGACCAATTGCGAGTCTGATATAACCCTGGCCGATATGAAATTTTTGAAAAGCCGGAGGTCTCAACGATTGTAAAACTGAAGAAGCTGCAATGTGCTGCTGTATTCGTTGGGAGAACTAAAGGGCGGAGACCGGTGGGGAAACCGAGGAAACGTTGGTCTGACTCGGTGGACGAAGCCAGTTCATCGCTGTTCAGATTTTGAAATGGGAGGACGCTGTCAATGAATTGAGACAGTTGAAAGTGCTTGTTGCAGGAAACGAAGGCCCGAGAAGGGCTGTAGCACTACGAAGCAAAAGAGAAGAAGAAAGTAAATTTTTAATTAGCCGTTTAAAAAGTCGTTACATTCTTTAAGTTTTAATAGAATGTAAAGAAGTTATTGTCGGTTGAATTCTCTCCAATTATATCAATCATACATGGTTTTTCTACTACATGGGCTTCCATTGAACCAGACACTACACATTTGACTGTGCATATTTTCTCCAAATATATGATATAACCAAAAGACATTAAAAGTTGGGCTTAGTCAACGATTTCAGCGATATTGCAACAGAATGTTGGCAGCTATAATGGAGTAAAACTGGTTGTTCTTTTAAATTAAAAATATATTTGTTATGCATGGCATTAAAAATCTGCGTATTATAGGTTATGTACAAAACTGTTAACTTTAAGACTCAGGAGAGATATGATAACGCATGTCATTGTTCTTGATATTGCATGCTCTATTATAAGCTAACACTGATCCTGTTGCGAATCTACGTTCAATAGCATCCATCTCTATCGATGATTTTTGAAATGTCGCCATCCAATTCCATTCAGATAAAGATAATCAAAAGAGGGATTTACTACTTAAATTTAAGTCTATTACTACGGAGTCTGATTTTACTGCGCATAGTATTAAGCACAAGTTAAACACTTTTGGTTCCCCATTTATTTCCAAACCAAGGCAGTTAGCTCCAAATAGATTGGCAGCTGCCAAAAAAAGTTCAACTTTCATTTAGAACAGGGTATTTGTCACCCTTTTTGTAGCCAGTAGCCTCCACTGTTAAACGAAGTAAACAAGTTGGCTAGACAGAACTAGACTCATGTCAGCAAGGTTTTGTACTTAACATACAATACGCGGATCTGAAGAATGATTTAATTCAAGACGCAATGTTACGGGGCCAAAAGGAAAAGTTGAGTAGACACGATAGCAAAAAGGGACTCTCCACCAACCACCGCCAAACGAATTGTTTTTGAAAACCTTTAACTAGATGAGTGTCCACCAAGCCAATTGTTTTAAATGCTAACTATATAGTAAATCAAAATTTTATCTTATGAATGCTATTTTTCAACTAGATCGAGTAAACTAATTAAGGAGAAGTAAACCAATTTAATAAGGAGTAGAATTAATTTAAGAAGATTTTCGGAGTACCTATTTAGGAAAAGCCAGAGGTCACGAGATGGAATGCAGAATAAAGAAAGCAACTCAACTAAATAATGATATCTTCACCAACAGCAAGCGCCACCAATGAATAACGCAAACGCAGTACATTATTATTACCATCAGACGAGTTCAATTAAAAAGCGAAAATAAATGCAAGTAGTGCAGCAGCAGAGAAATCAACAAATTTGCATACTAAGAATACTGCAAATAAAATTCAGCCCAACCGCAATAAAACGTTCGAATACAACAAGTCCAAATATGCAATACCATAGCGAGCTACGTATCATATCAGGCAATAGCCGATACGCGTCAAATCTTCTCGAACTCATCCTATCCAATACAGCAGGCACTGAAACTGCTTCCGCACAAGCAAATAGCACTCAAATTCCCAGTTCAGTGTATCCACCGTACAAGAGTTCAATGGATTCGGGCGGAAGACGTCACAGAAACCTATGGTGATGCATGTGCAAGTGATATCGTAGCTGACCTTGAACAATAATCCAAATCAACTCATTGTCAACCATGCTACACAGTAGATCACAACCATCCAACGAGGCACCCATCACAGTATCACCGCCTTCAGCAATCTCTGCGACAGAAACATTACCGACAGTCGATGTCCGCGGGGCATCAACCATCTTATCAGAATCAATAACCAGCGCCACCAGTGGCAGCAAAAAGTATCCGCACGATATCAACGGAAGATTCTAATAACCAACTACAAAAGGCTATAGCAAGCGAAAACCATACAACAACAACTTTTGCAGCAGCACCACTTTTAACCAACTCTGCAACTGAAACATCTGCAACAACCAATATCTGTGGGACATCAACCATCTCCACCAGCCGTAACACCTACGCTTGTCTTTGGCTCGCAATCATCCTCATTGTCATTATGCGCAGACTTGCAGCTGGCTCACCATAATAGCAAGCCGCGCAACAGCAGCAGGAAAGTACGAGTATGCCTCAGCGCCAGCAGCAAGCACTTCAGCGGTAACAATACCCGTAACAGGGACATTCCAGTTCCAAGAGCGATAACAGGGCGCAAACCCGCCAACTGCAAGATGTACTTTCCAGTGGAAGTGCATCGAGAAATGACTGAGCCTAAAGTTCTAAAAGGGGCTGGGAGATAACGGTGGTGTTCTGTTTTATCTTAGTGGCGAAGTAAGTCGGAGTTTGACTGAAAGTAAAATTAGGCAGAAGGAATCATAAAAAAAGGAAAATTAGAATTAGGGTATCTTAAGGACGAAAAAATAATGCATCAAGGGAAACAAAAAGAGTGATCAGGAACTCAATAGCTAGAGGAATTGTGATGGCAAGGGAGATCGAACAGATAACGGAAGTCTGACGGTTCATAACAGGACCCGAAATAAGGAAAGTAATAGATATATTTTTGAATTTTAATAATTTGCCCAAGATTACTGTAGTCCTCTTAGTTGCAAGATTAGTTTTGAATATTGGTTACATATTAATGAAATAGTAAGAGTTAAGAGTGACCTCCTCGTTTTTTAGGGTTTCGTAAGATAATTTTAAAAACCCTATTAAAATCGCGTCCTGTCTGTCCATCTGTCTGTCCGTCCGTGTGTCACAGGAGTTTTTCTCGGAAAATGCTTTAACTAGAAACATCAAATTTTGTGTGTAGGTGTAAAGTGGTGCTCTCTTCAATGTTCGACAAAAAAAAATTTTATAAGGTATTTAAGAGGGTCTTCCCATATAGGGGAGTGCCCCCCGAAAAAAAATTTCATCAAAGGTAGCCGATATGGGTATCAAATGAAAGGTCTTGATGAGAACATTTCAAAACAGGTCTTAGTTTGACAAAGTTTGCTTCGAGAGGCGCACAGGGTGGGGAAATACACGAAAAATTTGTGTCCACCCCCCTCGCGATTGGACAATTGTGATCCGACAAATCTGAATAAAATCTAGAATGTAGGCCTTGATGAGTACAACAAGAACAAATACGTGAGAAGTCGTAATTCACTCAACTTTGTTAGTAATAGTATGATTTATCCATTTTATGTTTCCTTGAATAAAATCTTAACGGTACCTTTAAATTCAATAAAATTTAGTACGTAGATGGATATTTATAAGATTGATCTATCTTGAAAGTTTCATAAAGATTTAATCATATTTAGCGAAGTTATAGCGGTTTGAATTTTCCTGTATTACCATGAAACAATATGCGCTGCAAGTATTACGATGGAAACATATGGCTATGGAACAACATGCGCTTTTTACCTACTCAGACACTACAGTTTTGCTAGGATTTGCATAAAAATTTCAGGAATGATAGGTATCATGTATATCATTGAGAGTCGGTTCAGCTAGTGGTATCAGTAATCGTAAAACAAAATAGTGGCTGTTTTAAATGCGAAGATTGAATAATTATGAGTTACTTTTTCCCAACTTTAACGTTTAAGGTGCATGCTTTGAACACTTGATTCAATTTAATGAATGACTGAAGGTGTGTATCTACAATTAAGACTCATATGTGAAACAAGTCGAGGAGGCAGGAGAGAGCTCCCAGCAAAAACGCTTTGTAACCATCCTTCTAGGATTCGACAAAATTGGCCATTAATCGATGATAACAGTACAGAAGAGTGGCCCCTGGAAAAAAAATCATCAAATGTAGCCGATATGAGTATGAAATGAAAGTTTTCATGGGAGCTTTTCAAAACAGTTCTTAAACTATCAGTTTTTACTTCAGTGGGGGCACAGGGGGGAAAAACATGAAAAGTGTGTTTCCTCTCTCGCGAATGGACACCTGTGATCTAAAAAATCTGAAATAATTATCAAGGAAGATATTTATGAGTATAACAATAACAAAAACCACAGAAGTCGAAGTTCGTTAGACTTTGTTAATAATAGTATGATCTTCGAATTTCATATTTTCTCCAATAAAATCGCCTTTGACATGTTTCCTGATTTTATTCGATCTGGTGACTGCATTTTCTAAATTGAGTACAAAACCCTTCTGACATGAGCGTAGGTCTTTCTACCCAACTTGTTTCATTTCGTTGTTCGAGTCAAAAGTGGAAAATTGGTTCGGTGATGCGTGTATTAGAGACGATCTTCTTCGGGTGAAGTAATTGCGCATCGAGTGCGGTTGTTGATCCGGAGTCTTAATTGTCCTAACCGCCTTTATTTTCAGGGGTCCGCAGTCTCGTTTGGTGGACAATGTGGCGGCGGCACGCAATTGGGCGAAAGAGTGGTGCCACGGCCCGTCTTCATTGGGTTATCCGCGACACAAAAGCCCCTCCTGAACGAGCCCTCTTGGCGAAGGGTAATAAAACCTCTATGACATGCACAACAAATATATTCTTGCTTTACAAGATAATCCACTTTAAACAGCCAGCATTTTATTCCACTATTGTTTAAATCATCGAGTAACTTGATTCTTAAATATATTTTAGGTAAATTTCTGGAGAGAAATTTACTTTTTGCGGAGAGTATCTTATATAAATTTGTATATATATAAATTTGTATTTAAATATATATATATATATATATATATATATATATATATATATATATATATATATATACATAAATATATATATATATATATATATATATATATATATATATATATATATATATATATATATATATGTATGTATACGAGTATACATAGATTCATATGTATGTATATATATATAAAGTATAAGTATATGTATACATATATAGTGCCCAGAAATTGTAATTTGATTTCACCGGGTAAATGATATTTTAAAAAACTGTATTTTGTGAAGTTGGTAGGACTTTCCTTAATTACCAAGTTAAAAATGAGTGCGATCTTTCAACCAGTTTGTTTACAGCAGCTGCATAGGTCGGTACGCCTCAGTAGTGCGTTGCGATTTTTGTGAATTGTTTTTTATTGTGACCGAATTTAAAGCCAAAAATGCAATAAATGCCAGCGATCAGTCACCGTATTCACCAAATTTGCTCGGTGTGATTCTGATGGAGAATTAAATATTTTGCGTGTTATTTGCAATTTTTGAGTATTTTTTTGTAACATTGAATACAAAACTTGCTGAAGGCCATCCCGAAAAGCGCTTATGAAAAGTGTTTCGTGGACTGGAAAAATCTTTGGCGTAAGTGTAATGCATCTGATGGGGATTACTTTGAAGGTGACAAAATAAATATTGATGAATAATCAAATATTGTGCGTGTTATTGGCAATTTATGGGTACTATTTTCTCACCATGTATATATAAGTACATATATGGTTTCGAGAAGTGAGATTAAAATTTTGAAAGTGAAAACTTATAAACATTTTTAAAAAAATGCACAAAAGTGGAAAGAAAAAATAAATATAAGCCGAAATAATAAAAATACCACGAAGCTAACGTTTAAAAATTAATGAATGTCAGAGCTTAAGGAAGAAGCAGAAACACCAAAATCAAAGGAATCAGAAGATGCACTGATGCAAATATTGATGCTGATGCAGCAAGAGCAGCGACAACAGTCATCTAGTCTACCTGCGAAGCAAGATGAACAATCAGTGGAGCTGGACCAACAAGTCATCGAAATCAAAGCAGACATCACACAGAAGCTGGAGAAACAGTCAACCGTAATAAAAGCGAAGCTCGGTAGCTTGCACAATCAAATTAAAGGCTTCGAGGAAAAGGTTAACCATGTCGAGGAAAAGGTTTACCAGGTCGAGTAAAAGGTCAGCCAAGTCGAGAGAAAGGTCAGCCAGGTCGAAAAGAGAATCAACCATGAGATGGAAAAAATGAAAAAGGAAATGGAAGCAGCGAAGGCAGTAGTAACCATCTTACCAGCCCCACTTTTAACTGCATCGCATAGCACATCCAGAAATGTACAAGCACCAATATTCGACGGGGAAACGGTCTGGAGTATCTACAAAATCCAGTTTGAAGCAGCTGCTAGGATAAATCACTAGAATGAGCAGGAACGAGCAACTACATTAATTCTTGCTCTAAGAGGCCCAGCTGCCGAGCTTTTGCAGACTATCCTCGTTGAGTCACAATCAAACCCGGCTGCTATATTTAATGAGCTCAACATGCGTTATGGAGGCGATCATCTGAAGCAGATTTACCGGGCACAGTTATGGTATCGGATGCAGAAGTCTGGTCAAACCTTACAGCAGCTAAGCCAAGACATTGAGCGACTGGCACTTTTGGCTTACCCAGCGTGTGACCCAGAACATCGAGATGACGCAGCAACAGAAGCATTCATCAGCGCATTAACGGACCAGGAATTGCAACAAGCCGTGCGTTTAGCTCAAAAGCAAACGGTTAAGGATGCATTGGCATATAGTCTGAACATTGAGGCAGCGAGAAATGTGAGTCGCACCACTGCCCGGTTTAGCGAGGTAGTGACAGGTGAGTGTGGGTGTGAGCGCATGGAAATTCAACGAGAGCCGCAGGCAAATGGCGTGCCTAGATACTGGAATTGCGGTGAGATTGGATACTTGCAAGGAGATTGCAAGGAGCAAAGAAAACCGAGCTATTGTCCAGGGTGGAGGAGATCCAGACTGAGTCAGGAGCCCAGAATGGAAGCCCTTCAAACTGACGGGAGGGACTTCGTGGGACAAAGGTTGGCTAGGAGGAGGGGCGTCCCTGGCACTATCATCTCCGTATCAAGACTAAATCGTGGAGAAGCAGATTTATGCCTTCCGGGTCAAGTTGACGGAGAACATTGCACCATAACAATCGACACTGGTGCAACCCGATCAATTATCCGACCAGACTTATTGAGACAACAACTACTTCACAAGGGCAGAATTTTCCCACCTGCACCTGTCCATGGAGAGGTCAACCTCCAGAGACAGTTGGGAGACCTCACGTTTCGACGTAATTTTTTGGTCGCGAACATTATTGATGACTGCATTCTCGGAATGGATTTCCTGCGACCACATGGAATTACGTTGGATTTGGGCAAACGGGTATTGAAATGGAAGAATGTCGAAGTACTGATGGAGGATCCCAGCGTCCAAATCCCCAAGATGAATGTGGTAGTATGTGCCAACACCGATGTACCGAATTCTTCTGAAAGCATTGTATGGGCCAAGCTTGATGGTGACTCTGGAGACCACCGATCTTATCTGATAAAGCCAACGAAGACGTCCGCATTGCGAAGTTTGATTGTAGGACGAAGCCTTGTAAGATCTACAAGAAACGGATACGTACCGGTTGGAGTCCTTAACACCGCAGACTTAACCACGAGCATCAAAGCGGGAGAAGTCATCGGCAGCTGCCAGCCTGTTTCCACCATCACCTCCATGGAAGCCACTCACGACCATCATTGGAAAAGGAGGCAAGACGCTGACAAGCCCGGATGAACAAGGCTGAACGAGTATGGTAACCCAGGTCATAGATACACAGAGAGCCAAGCCAATTCGGCAAGCACCGAGAATTCTTCTTATAGCCAAACAAGGAGAAGTGAGCACACAGTTCTCGAACATGGAAAAACAAAATGTTTTTGAACCTTCTGTCAGTCCATGGGCTATGCCTGTAGTTCTAGTGAAGAAGAAGGATGGTAGCACTCGTTTTTGTGTCGATTTTTTTTTTGTGGTAGGGAGGTGAAGGCATTTACGCCCGCCGAGTCTGGCAGTGTGGGACTTTCATGGAGGATACCCTTGGACTACCCACTAAACACCTCCCCTGTCAACCAGAGAACCTAGCCTGGAACCGTTTGACACTTTACTTCGGGCCAGGTCTCGTTTTGTTACGCCGTGGGGCACCTTCAAGCTGGGGAGTCCCTTTCCTAGCAGGAGGTGAGAGGGGAAGAGGAATTGCCAGAAGAGCGATCCCCCAGCCCCAGCACCTCCGGCTGCTGCGAGTCCCTTTTATCTTTTAGGACTGCCCGAGCATAATGTGCCACCTGGTTCCATTTGCCAACCAATTCGAGCATTACCGCAACTATATTATCCAGGGTGAGCTCTCCCGTCTCCCTGTAGAGTTCCCTACGCAGCCTGACCCATTTGGTACACGCAAAAAATGTGTGACAGGCATTGTCCTCCTCTCCTGGGCAAAACCGACAATCGGGAGACCGTGACTTACCGATTTTGTGCAGGTAAGACTGAAAACACCCGTGCCCGCTAAAAACCGGGGTCGGATAGAAGTCAGTCTCACCATGCCTTCGATTTAACCACGGTCTCACATCCGGGATGAGGCGGGCAGTCCACCTTCCCTTCGTGCAATTCCTCCAAGACTGCTGCCAATCGTTGAGCGAGCGTTGTCTCTCCTTGCGGAGAACCATCTCCCTCGCATCCTCGTTTCGGCGCAAGTAAATAGCGCGGCGCTCTCTAGCAAGGAGGGCGACAGGTATCACGCCTGCAATCACTCTCACCACCGAGTCGGAGACTGTTGGATGCGAAGATGCAATTCTCAGTGCTCCTCTTCTCTGTACCTGTGCCAATCGTTTTCGGTATACCTCCTTGCTGAGAGCGTCGCCCCATACCTCTGCTACGTACAGTAGCACTGACCCTGCAACACTCATTTTGTGTCGACTTTAGGCAGCTGAACGACGTCCCTAAGAAAGATAGTTACCCGCTCCCACGCATCGATGACATCATAGACACTTTAGCCGACGCAAAATGATTTTCTACACTCGATCTCAAGAGTGGCTACTGGCAGGTAGAAATTGACAAAAAGGACCCAGAGAAAACCGCATTTTTAGTTGGGGACGGATTGTGGTGATAAGTGGTGATGCCATTTGGGCTTTGCAATGCTCCAGCCACTTTCGAACGCCTGATGGAATACGTGCTATGTGGCTTTACCTGGAAAACCTGCTAGGTGTACCTAGATGACATCATTGTTATCGGGGAAATGTTCCAAGAGCATGTGCGGAACTTAGAAGATGTTTTCTAACGATTACGACTGGTGAATTTGAAACTTAGTCCCGACAAGTGTACCCTTTTCGCAGCTGAAGTAAAATACGTGGGACACGTCGTATCAGCAGAAAGGGTCAAAGCAGACCCTGAGAAAATTGAAGCCATGAAAAGCTGACCAACGCCAAAAAACAAGCAACAAATACGAAGTTTTCTGGGTCTGACGACCTACTGCTGAAGATTCGTCAAAGACTTTGCCCAAATAGCTAAGTGTCTCCATCAGCTAACCGAGAAAAATTGTCCGTATATCTGGAATTAACAATGCCAGGCAGGTTTTGAAACCTTGAAGGAGAAGCTTGGTGGATCACCCGTGCTGGCATATCCAAAACCCGGAAAAATTTTTGTGGTTGACACCGATGTGATCAACGGTGATATTGGAGCTGTACTCTCCCAGCAGATCGATGGCGAAGAAAGAGTCCTCTCGTATTACAGTCGAGTTCTTTCAAAAAGTGAGAGGAACTACTGTGTGACCAGGAAGGAGCTATTGGCTATGATAGAGGCCACCAAGCAGTTCCACAAGTACCTATATGGCCAGAAATTTGTTCTTCGAACGGACCATGCATCACTGAGATGGCTGCTCAACTTCAAAAACCCCGAAGGACAAGTTGCGAGATGGATCGAAAGATTGAAGTCATACGACTACGAAATTGTTCATCGAAAGGGTGGAGTTCAGGGAAATGCGGACGCCCTATCTCGTCGTCCATGTCCAGCCAACTGCAAGCATTGCCGGCGGATTGAGGAAAAGGAACTGCGCGTTGATCTGCGATTGATAACGGCCAAATTTAATGAAGGTTGGTCATCGGAGGAGATTCAAAACGCCCAGTTAGCCGATGAAGACATCGGACCATTGCTCGTATGGAAGGAGACAACTAGGAGACCTGAGTGGAAAGACGTTACGATGCACAGCTCTACCCTGAAAGTCATTGGGCACAATGGAACTCCCTTCAGGTCGAGGGTAGCGTACTCAAGCGGAAATGGGAAACGGCTGATGGCTGCTCCTATAGGATGCAAACTATACTACCCAAAAGCCTAATCCATAATGTGGTTGAGGAGATGCACAAAGGATCCTCAGGAGGCCACCTTGGTGTTAACAAGACCTTAGCGAAATTGCGGGAAAGATTTTACTGGCTCCACGCTCGAGAAGACGTAGAGGACTGGTGCCGTTGATGCACGATTTGCGCTTCCTTCAAGGGTCCAAAGCGACGACTGAGAGGACAAATGCAAACCTTTAACGTGGGGTTACCGTTTGAAAGGATTGCTTTTGACATCGCAGGAATCCGAATGGGGAAACCAATACACGCTCGTTGTGGCCGATTATTTCAGCAAGTGGTCCGAGGTCTACCCCACTCCCAACCAGAAAGCAACTACTGTAGCCAAAGAGCTGGTGTTAAATTGGGTCAGTAGGTACGGCGTACCTTGCCACCTACATTCGGATCAAGGCCGAAACTTTAAGTCACTAGTTTTTTCCGAGTTTTGTGAGTTGCTGGGAATACGGAAAACGAGGACAACACCGCTACATCCCCAATCCGATGGAATAGTCGTACGTTTCAACGGCACACTCAGTAAACACCAGGCCAAGATGGTTGACGAGAACCAAAGGGGCTGGGACTGACATATCCCACTATTTTTGATGGCGTATATAGCTGCTGAACATTCATCGACGGGCCAAGCCCCAGCCAAAGTCATTTTTGGAAAGACTATACGTCTGCCAGCTGATATAAAGTTCGGAACACCCCCCGAGAAATCCCAAACGATCTCGGAGTATGCAGGTAAGCTAAGACAACGGATGAGGCAGATACATCGGACAGTGCGAAAACACCTCGAATCGGCTACTGACCGCATGAAGACCAAGTATGATCTAAAGGCAAATTCTACTGGCTTCCAGCAAGATGACTTGGTGTGGCTATATAACCCACAGCGACGGAAGGGTAGGTCTCCAAAGTTGCAGCATAATTGGGAGGGACTATACCGAGTTACAAAGCGAATCAACGACATCGTATACCGCATACAGGAATATCGTAAGCCAAGAGCCAAACTGAAAATCGTGCACCTGGACCGTCTTGCCCTATATTACATCCAAGGAGAATTGAATACAACTGGCGACACATCTTTTCGGGGCGAAAAGAACTGAGGTGGGGGCAGTGTTATATGTACAAATAATTCTGCGAGCTACTGTCGCAATTATTTTCACAACAATCATGATCAACAAACGAATGTACTCGAAAACCCGCCAAGCATGATCAACATCTGAAAGTGACACCACTGCCCATTCGGTATTGCTGGATTGAATGACTAGAGACCCTATATAAAGGCGAGCTGAATGAATGGGGGGATCATTACAACCGCGATGTAGTAAAACTGCGATAATGAGGAGTGCAAATCAAAAGCGATATTGATTGTGAAGTGATAGACACTTGAAGTAAAAATTTACAGGCAAAGTGAAAAGTAAAATAAGTGAAAGTGTTCAATTAATGATTCTGCATTTATTAGTAAACAAACTCTTTTAACTTAATTTACAAGACATTGCGTTTTCACTTTCCCTGAACATTAAAATAATTGGCCGCGAACCATAACGCGCGACAATATATATATATATATATATATATATATATATATATATATATATATATATATATATATATATATATATATATATATGTAGGAACGATATCGGATAAAACATTTGAATATTTTTGTGATTGACTGTATTAGCAATGACGTTTCATAATGGACCTACTTTCTGTTGGAAATGTACTTGAGAGAGGAGTGACTTGACGGGGGTCTCTCGCTGATGCGCGTCATGGAAAATATGTTTAAATTATTCCTTGAAGTTTCTGCCTATTTGTTTTAATAAAACGTTTAAAACCTACAAGTGGCGCATTTCTTTATTTGCTCCTTCCATTCGGATCCCTACAAGTGGGGGCTCAACCGGGGTTCGCCAAAAAATGGAGTAACTATTGAAATGAAAATAGAAGTAAAAGTAGACGAAAGTTCTAGACGGTGAAAGATTTCGTGTCCATACGTGTTCGATAGACGGCGACGCGTTCAAGGACAAGTAGACGGTTTTGGTGCAAGAGGATTTCGTTTCCATACGTGTTCGATAGATGGCGACGCGTTCAAAGACAAATAGACGGTTTTGGTGCAAGAAGATTTCGTGTCCATACGTGTTCGATAGACGGCGACGCGTTCAAGGACAAATAGACGGTTTTGCTGCAAGAAGATTTCGTATCCATACGTGTTCGATAGACGGCGACGCGTTCAAGGACAAGTAGACGGTTTTGCTGCAAGAAGATTTCGTGTCCATACGTGTTCGATAGACGGCGACGCGTTCAAGGACAAGTAGACGGTTTTGGTGCAAGAAGATTCCGTGTCTATACGTGTTCGGTTGACGACGACGCGATCAAGACGAAAACAAAGAGTAAATTGTTCGGAAGATTATTATTTAATATGCCGGATGAAGAAAGCGAAGTACCAACGGGAAGTAAAGCGGTGCTACGCGAACGACTGAGGAGCGCAGTGGCCGTTGCTAAGATGGATATTGATTCGTTGACTGTGGAAGAAATCAGGGAACGATTGCGTACTTTGGAGTTGCCAGTCAGCGGAAAAAAAGGCAGTTTTACGTGAACGATTACGTGCTGCGACGATGTCAGAGAACGAGGACGACGAGGAAGAGGAAGTGGCTGCAAGTGAAATCGACCGAACGCCCTCTGAATGTAGTGCGGTGTCTTTTAGGCAAACAATGTTGTCATATCGCGATGTTGAAGACTCGCTGGAAACATTTAGTGGCGATAAATACCAAAATATTGAAAGATGGTTAAAAAACTTTCAAGAAACCGCGGAAATGTGTGGGTGGAATGATATGCAACGAGTAGTGTACGCGAAGAAATCGTTACGTGGATCAGCGAAATTGTTTGTCGATTTTGAGTGCTCCGCAAAATCATGGGATCAATTACGTAGCTCGCTGTGTGTAGAATTCGGACAGATAGCTAATAGCAAAGACATTCACAAACAATTGACTGAAACTCGAAAGTTGTCGAGTGAAAGTTCGAACGAATATGTTTATCGTGTCTTAGATATCGCGAGTCACGCCGAGATCGAGTTGGAGGCCAAGATACAATACATCGTTGACGGTATTCCAGACGATGAGCGTAATAAAACAATCTTATATGGTGCGAGCTCGATAAAGGAATTACGACAAAAATTAATTCAATACGAGGCTATAAAATCGCGAATAAAATCAAAGTATCCGTTACGTGAAAAAAATATACCGGATACTAAGTCTGGCAAACGCTGTTTTAACTGTGGAAATTCCAATCATCTCGGTAAAGACTGTCCTGATAAAAGGAAGGGAACAAAGTGCTTCGCATGTGGTGATTTTGGCCATGTTGCAAGCAAGTGCCCAACCCCGCGAGTGAACATCCCGAAGATTAGATGTGATGCGTTAAAATTAGCGGATATGAAGACTTATAAAGACATACAAATATGCAAAAGAACAATTCGTGCAGTTTTTGAATCGGGTAGTGATCTCCATTTAATAAAACGTAGTATCTATGACGGACTAGACTCTCCATGTCTTGAGAAAAATTATGTTAGATTTAGTGGCATTGGCTCTGGCAGTCAGCAAACTCTGGGTCATTTTACCACGACGGTTACAATAGACGGTGTTCGTTTAACCCTTACGATTCATGTAGTGCCGGATACAACTTTCCCATATAACTTGTTGCTTGGTGGTGAATTATCGGAGTTCGTAGAAATAACAATAAAAAAACGGATTGCTACTGTAAGAATTGTAGGCGAAAATAACTCCGAAGCAGCTCAAGAATCAACAAAGAATGAGAAGGATATAATAATCGACAACGCCAATCAACAACCGGAAGAAGTCATCAGTCAACAAGGAGCGAACGACGAAAGCGTTTACGATCACTTGAAAACTTTAAGTGTCAGCCCAGATCCAGACGAGTGTGAAGTTGACCTGTGCCATATCAATGACTCATCTATGAAAGCGGAAGTCAAAAATCTCATCGAAGCGTATATACCAAACAAAATAAAAGAGACAGGAATCGAGATGCGCTTGGTTCTTAACGACGAAGTTCCGATTCACCAAGGTCCACGACGACTGTCGGACAAACAACGGAAGGTTGTAGCAGACATAGTCAATGATTGGATGAGAGAGGGTACCGTGCGATATAGCTCTTCGCCATATGCATCTCCCATCGTGTTGGTTGAGAAGAAGAACGGAGACGCCAGATTATGCGTGGATTACAGAATGTTGAACAAGAAAATTATTCGCGACCCATATCCGCTTCCGCTAATAGAAGACCAGCTAGACTGATTACAAGACTCGACGGTTTTCACCACGCTCGATTTGAAAAACGCATTTTTCCACGTACCTGTAGAGAAAGAGAGTGTGAAATACACAGCCTTTGTGACACCTGACGGACAATTTGAATTTCTTCGAGTACCTTTTGGTCTGAGTAATTCACCAGCTGTTTTAGAAATCTCGAGTGATTTCGGCGTCATGATAAACTGGAGTAAGTGTGATTTCATGGCCAAACGAGTCGAATACTTAGGGTACATCCTTGAAAATGGTACAATCAAACCATCACCGAAGAAGACGACAGCAGTCTCGATGTTCCCAACGCCTAAAACCGTTAAGGACGTTCGAAGCTTTTTAGGTTTGACGGGTGCATTCCGCAAATTCATAGCCAACTATGCAGTAATTGCGCGACCTATATCCAATTTATTGAAAGATGGAGTCTCTTTTGAGTTTGGCGTGGAGCAAAAGAACGCGTTCGAGCAGTTGAAAACTGCACTGATAACAAACCCAGTTTTGAGGTTATATAAGACGGGAGCACCAACAGAACTACACACCGACGCATCTAAGGACGGATTAGGTGCGATTCTTATGCAGAAAGATTCGGAAGATGGAATGATGCATCCTATTCATTATGCCAGCTGGAAGACGACCCCAACTCAATCAAGATATACTAGCTACGAATTGGAAATTCTGGCAATAGTGCAAGCATTGAAGAAATTCCGTGTATATCTGCTGAGCGCACAATTTAAAATAGTGACGGATTGTCAAGCATTCGCAAGAACGATGGCGAAAAAAGATTTGTGTCTTCGAGTTTCACGTTGGGCAATGTTATTGGAAGAGTTCGACTACATTGTGGAGCATCGGTCGGGATCATTAATGAAGTATGTAGATGCATTAAGCAGATATCCTGCAGACGTATGTGTTCTTCAGCGAATGGACAACATCATTCTGGAACAGATTAAAAATGAGCAACGTAACGACGAACAGCTGATTAAAATATTGGAGGATGGCAATAACAAGAAGACGCTCGAATTCACGTTGAAAGGGAATGTTTTATATCGTGAGATGGACGGAAAGACTCTGTTAGTCGTACCAAATACGATGCAGCACGACATTATCAGGCGTTGCCACGAACAAGGACATTTTGGTTGGAAGAAAACCGAGTATATAGTGCTACAAGAATATTGGTTCCCTCAGATGCGCAAAAAAATCGAGAAGTTTATAATAAACTGCGTAAACTGTATTCTTGCGGAACGAAAGCAAGGCAAGACGGAAGAATTTTTGAACACCATCGACAAAGGCGATAAACCGCTGCAGACATACCATATTGACCATCTAGGACCAATGCCGTCGACGAACAAGAGCTATAACCATTTGTTTGTAATCATTGATGCTTTCTCCAAATTTGTTTGGCTGTATCCAACCAAATCAACTACCGCCAATGAAGTAATTGGTAGGTTGCAGAGGCAATCCACTATTTTTGGAAATCCTAGACGAATAAATTCCGATCGAGGGGCATCGTTCACATCAAAAGGGTTCGAGGAATACTGTCGCCAAGAGGGAATTCACCATGTGCGAACGACAACGGGAGTTCCTCGCGGAAACGGTCAGATTGAGCGAATCAATCGAATTGTAATACCGATTCTTACGAAATTATCCATTGATAATCCTGCGACATGGTATAAACATGTAGAAAAAGTTCAGCAGCAGATCAACGCGGCCTACAGTAGAAGTATTGGCATGAGTCCTTTTAAAGTAATGTTTGGACAGACAATGCATCTAAGTAACAACGATGAACTACGAGCTGCTATTGACGAGGAAATCATGAACTGTTTCCAGGACCATCATTCGGCTCTCCGGCAAGAAGCGCTTCAAATATTTCGAAAATCCAACAGGAAAATAGGCGTAATTACAACCAGAGGCGTAAGGCGGCACAAAAGTATAAAGACGGAGACTTAGTAGCCATACGAAGAACTCAATTCGGAGCTGGTTTGAAGGTGCATTCTAAGTTTCTCGGACCATACAAAGTAACCGCCGTTCTAAAGAAAGATCGTTATCGGGTGAAAAAGGTCGGCGAGCACGAAGGGCCGAATGAGATGGGGACCTCAGCTGACAACCTAAAGCCCTATCCGACGTCGATCGATTCCATTGCTGACGGGTTTCGCGGATTCGAAGACAGCAGCATCGAGGGCGATGCATAGGTCAGGACGGCCGATCTGTAGGAACGATATCGGATAAAACATTTGAATATTTTTGTGATTGACTGTATTAGCAATGACGTTTCATAATGGACCTACTTTCTGTTGGAAATGTACTTGAGAGAGGAGTGACTTGACGGGGGTCTCTCGCTGATGCGCGTCATGGAAAATATGTTTAATTATTCCTTGAAGTTTCTGCCTATTTGTTTTAATAAAACGTTTAAAACCTACAAGTGGCGCATTTCTTTATTTGCTCCTTCCATTCAGATCCCTACATATATATATATATATATATATATATATATATATATATATATATATATATATATATATATATATATATATATATATATATATATATATATATATATTGTCGCGTGTTTTTGGTTTGCGGCCAATAATTTTAATGTCCCGGGAAAGGGAAAACGCAATGTCTTTTAATTTAAGTTAAAAGAGTTTATTTAATTACAAAAATGCACAATAAACAATTTAACACTTTCACTAATTTTAATTTTCACTCTTAAAAATATAACACTTGTCCATAAATTTCTTATCGCAATTGTCTTCTAAATCACTTCACTATTACGAAAATCACTTTTCTATTACTCGAACAATATCGCTTCCCACACACTATCGCAGTTCCTATCTCGGTTGAATGAATCATTCCCCCATTCATTCAGCTCGCCTTTATATAGGGTCTCTAATCATTCAACTCAGTTCTCGTACATGGGTGAATTAGCGGGAACATTCCAGCAGTGAATGAATGGAGCAGTGACTCACTTTCAGATGTTGGTCATGCTTGTTGGGTTCTCGGGGTTTCGAGTAAATTTATTTTGTTGATGTTCTTCATTGTTGTGAAAACAGTTGCGACAGTAGCTCGCAGAATTATTTGTACATATAACACTGCCCCCACCTCAGTTCTTTTCGCCCCGAAAAGATGTGTCGCCAGTTGTAGTCAATGCTCCCTGGATGTAATATGGGGCAAGATGGTCCAGATGCACGATTTTCAATTTGGCTCTCGGTTTACCGTGTTCCTGTATGCAATATACGACGTCGTTGATTCGCTTTGTAACTCGATATGGTCCCTGCCAATTATGCTGTAACTTTGGAGACCTACCCTTCCGTCGCTGTGGGTTATATAGCCAGACCAAGTCATCTTGCATGAGGCCAGTAGAATTTGCCTTTAGATCATACTTGGTCTTCATGCGGTCAGCAGCCGATTCGAGGTGTTTTCGCACTGTCCGATGTATCTGCCTCAACCGTTGTCTTAGCTCACCTGCATACTCCGAGATCGTTTGGGATTTCTTGGGGGTGTCCCGAACTTTATATCAGCTGGCAGACGAATAGTCTTTCCAAAAATGACTTTGGCTGGGGCTTGGCCCGTCGATGCATGTTCGGCAGCTCTGTATGCAATCAAAAATAGTGGGATGTGTCTGCCCCAGTCCCTTTGGTTCTCGTCAACCATCTTGGCCAGGTGTTAGTGAGAGTGCCGTTGAAACGTTCGACCATTCCATTGGATTGGGGATGCAGCGGTGTTGTCCTCGTTTTCCTTATTCCGAGCAGCTCGCACATTTCGCCAAAAACTAGTGACTCAAAGTTTCGGCCTTGATCCGAATGTAGTTTGCAAGGCACGCCTTACCTACTGACCCAATTTAACACTAGCTTTTCGGGTACAGTAGTTGCTTCCTGGTTGGGAATGGGGTCGACCTTGGGCCACTTGCTGAAATAATTGGCTGCAACCAGCGTGTATCGATTTCCCCATTCAGATTCAGAAAAAGGTCCAGCAATGTCAACAGCAACCCTTTCAAACGGGACCCCCAGGTTATGGGTTTGCATTTGTCCTCTCAGTCGTCATTTTGGACCTTTAACGGAAGCGCAAATTGTGCATCTGCGACACCAGTCCTCTACGTCTTCTCGAGCGTGGAGCCAGTAGAACCTTTCCCGCAATTTCGCTTAGGTCTTGGTAACCCCAAGGTGGCCTCCCGAGGATCCTTCATGCATTTCCTTAACCACATCGTGGATTCGGCTTTTGGGTAGTATAGTTTGCATCCTATAGGAGCAGCCATCCGTCGTTTCCTATTTCCGCTAGAGTACGCCACCCTCAACCTGAAGGGAGTTCCATTGTGCCCAATAGCTGTTCAGGGTTGCGCCATGCGTTGAAACGTCCTTCCACTCAGGCCGCCCAGTCGTCTCCTTCCATACGAGCAATGGTCCGATGTCTTCATCGGCTAGCTGGGCATTTTGAATCTCCTCTGATGACCAACCTTCATCGAATTCGGCCGTTATCAATCGCAGATCGACGGGCAGTTCCTTTTCCTCAATCCGTCGGCAATGCTTGCAGTTAGCTGGACCTGGACGACGAGATAGGGCGTCCGCATTTCCATGAACTCCACCCTTTCGATGAACAATTTCGTAGTCGTATGACTGCAATCTTTCGATCCATCTCGCAACTTGTCCTTCGGGGTTTTTGAAGCTAAGCAGCCATCTCAACGATGCATGGTCCGTTCGAAGAACAAATTTCTGGCCATATAGGTACTCGTGGAACTACTTGGTGGCCTCTATTATAGCCAATAGCTCCTTCCTGGTCACGCAGTAGTTCCTCTCACTTTTTGTGAGAACTCGACTGTAATAGGAGAGGAGTCTTTCTTCGCCATTGATCTGCTGGGAGAGTACAGCTCCAATACCGCCGTTGCTTGCATCGGTGTCAACTACAAACATTTTTCCGGGTTTTGGATACGCCAGCGCGGATGATTCACACAGCTTTTCCTTCAGGGTCTCGAAGGCTGTCTGGCATCGTTAATTCCAGACATAGGGACGATTTTTCTCGGTTAGCTGATGGAGACACTTAGCTATTTGGGCAAAGTCTTTGACGAATCTTCGATAGTATGTTGCCAGACCCAGAAAACTTCGTAGTTGGCGCTTGTTGTTTGGCGTTGGCCAGCTTTTCACGGCTTCAATTTTCTCAGGGTCTGTTTTGACCCTTTCTGCTGATACGACGTGTCCCAGGTATTTTACTTCAGCTGCGAAAAGGGTACACTTGTCGGGACTAAGTTTCAAATTTGCCAGTCGCAATCGGGAGAAAACCTCTTCTAAGTTCCGCACATGCTCTTCGAACGTTCTTCCGATGACGATGATGTCATCTAGGTACACCAAGCAGGTTTTCCAGGTTAGACCACGTAGCACGTATTCCATCAAGCGTTCGAAAGTGGCTGGAGCATTGCAAAGCCCAAACGGCATCACCACAAATTGCCACAATCCGGTCTCAACTGAAAATGCGGTCTTCTCTCGGTCCTTCTTGTCAATTTCTACTTGCCAGTAGCCACTCTTGAGATCGAGTGTAGAAAATCATTTTGCGTCGGCTAAAGTGTCTATGATGTCATCGATGCGTGGGAGCGGGTAACTATCTTTCTTAGTGACGTCGTTGAGCTGCCTATGGTCGACACAAAAGCGAGTGCTACCATCCTTTTTCTTTACTAGAACTACAGGCGCGGCCCATGGACTGACAGAAGGTTCAATAATGCCTTGTTTTTGCATGTTCGAGATCAGCGCGCTCACTTCTCCTTGTTTGGCTATAGGGAGACGTCTTGGTGCTTGTCAGATCGGCTTGGCTCCCTGTGTATCTATGACGTGAGTTACCAAACTCGTTCGGCCTTGGTCATCCGGGCTTGTTGAGAAGATGTCACTGTACTTGGTGACCAGATCAGAGGCTCGTTTGAATAGCTGCACTGGCAATTTGACTTGCTTCAATATTGCAGGCGTGGATTCCCGGGCTTTGTCTGTGTCTTGCCTCCTTTTTCAATGATGGTTGTGAGTAGCTTCCAAAGAGGTGATGGTGGAAACAGGCTGGCAGCTGCCGATGACTTCTCCCGCTTTGATGCTCGTGGTTGAGTCTGCGGTGTTAAGGACTCTAACCGGGACAAATCCGTTCCCTAAAAATCTTACAAGGCTTCGTCCTACAATCAAATTTCGCAATGCGGACGTCTTCGTTGGCTCTATCAGATAAGATCGGTGGTCTCCAGAATCACCATCAAGCTTGGCCCATACAATGCTTTCGGAAGGTCAGTGTCAGTACACACCACTACATTCATCTTGGGAATTTGGACGCTGGGATCCCCCATCAGTACTTCGACATTCTTCCATTTCAATACACATTTGCCCAAATCCAACGTGATTACATGTGGTCGCAGAAAATCCATTCCGAGAATGCAGTCATCCATAATTTTCGCGACCAGAAAGTTATGTCGGAACACAAGGTCTCCCAACTGTATCTGGAAGTTGACCTCTCCATGAACAGGTGCAGTTTCTCCCGTAGCTGTCCGTAGTGAGAAAATTCTGCCCTTGTGAAATTGTTGCTGTCTTACTGGGTCTGGTCGGATAATCGATCGGGTTGCACCAGTGTCGATTGTTATGGTGCAGTGTTCTCCGTCAACTTGACCCGGAAGGCATAAGTCTGCTTCTCCACGATGTAGTCTTGACACGGTGATGGTGGTGCTGGGGACGTTGATCCTCCTAGCCAACCTCTGCCCCACGAAGTTGGCTCTTACATGTTTCCCGACCCCTCTGTTTGAAGGGCTTCCATTCTGGGCTCCTGACTCGGTCTGGATCTCCTCCTAGCTGCACACCCTGGACAATAGCTCGGTTTTCTTCGCTTCTTGCAGTCTCTCTACAGGTGCTACTTCTCTCCGCAATTCCAGCATCTAGGCGCACCATTTACATGCGGGTCTCGCTCAATTTCCACGCGTTCACACCTGCACTCGTCTGTCACTACCTCACGAACCCGGGCAGTGGTACGAGTCACATTTTTTGCTGCCTCAAAGTTCAGACTACAAGCCAATGCGTCCTTAACCGTTTGCTTTTGGGCTTAACGCACAAGTTGTTGCAATTCCGGGTCCTTTAGTGCGCTGATGAATGCTTCTGTCGCTGCATCATCTCGATGTTCTGGGTAGTAGGCTGGGTAAGCCAAAAGTGCTAATCGCTCAATGTCTTGGGCTAGCTGCTGTAGGGTTTCACCAGTCTTTTGCACCCGATGCCTTAGCTGTGACCGATAAATCTGCTTTAGATGATTGTCTCCATAACGCATGTCGAGCGCATTCATTAAAGCATTCGAGTTTGATTGCGATTCAACGGGGATCGTCTGCAAAAGCTCGGCAGCTGGGCCTCTTAGAGCAAGAATCAGCGCAGTTGCTCATTCCTGCTCATTCCAGTGATTTGCCCTTGCGGCAGCTTCAAACTGGGTCTTGTGAATACTTCAGACCGTTTGCCAATCGAATATTGGTGCTTGCACATTTCTGGATGAGCTTTGCGCTGCGGTTATATGCGGGGCTGGTGAAGTGGTTACTACTGCCTTCACTGCTTCCAATTCTTTTTTCCCTTTTTCCATCTCGTGGTTCATTCTCTCTTCGACCTGGCTGACCTTTCCCTTGAACTGGCTGACCTTTTCCTCGACCTGGTAAACCTTTTCCTCGACCTGGTCAACCTTTTCCTCGACGCCTTTAATTTGTTTGTTCAGATGACCGAGCTCCGCTTTTATTTTGGTAGACTGTTTCTCCAGCTTCTGTGTGATGTCTGCCTTGATTCGATCGCTTGTTCATTGAGCTTCACAGTTAAATTCGACGACTGTTCATTGAGCTTCGCAGTTAAATTAGATGACTGTTGTCGCAGCTCTTGTTGCATCAGCATCAACATTTGCATTAGCGCATTTTCTGGTTCCTTTGGTTTTGATGTTTCTGCTTCACCACCTTTTGCGCCTTTTTCTGCATCTGAGGGCTCGTCCGAATCCAGATACGCGCCTTCTGATTCAATTGCGTCACGCAAGCGTGCAATCAGTGTGGCCTTTGTACCTTCCGTAGCCAGGTTTTGCTGTTCCAACTCTTTCTCAAGCTCCGACATGGTCAATTCATTAATTGTTAAGTATAGGCTTCGTAGCATTTTTAATGTTTCTTTAAATTTTACTATTGTGCACTATAAAAATGTTCAAATTTTCACAATAAACAATTTAACACTTTCACACAATAAACAATTTAACACTTTCACTAATTTTAATTTTCACTCTTAAAAATATAACACTTGTCCATAAATTTCTTATCGCAATTGTCTTCTAAATCACTTCACTATTACGAAAATCACTTTTCTATTACTCGAACAATATCGCTTCCCACACACTATCGCAGTTCCTATCGCGGTTGAAAGAATCATTCCCCCATTCATTCAGCTCAACATTATATAGGGTCTCTAATCATTCAACTCATTTCTCGTACATTGGTGGTGGAGCAGTGAATGAATGGAGCAGTGACTCACTTTCAGATGTTGTTTATGCTTGTTGGGTT
>OZ017738.1:224189911-224259911 GCA_963969285.1 Odontomyia ornata | reverse complement strand
TCTCCATCTTAATTATTGTGCCAATAGGTTAGTGGGATTTTTGTTAGTATGAAGGCGGATCGTAATTAATTAGTTTTTAATGGGGTGGAATGTGTGGGTATTTTCATAGGGATAAAAAGTTGAGCTTGATGGCATTCTATTTGCCCATACTCGTACGGTTGATACGATGTCAACGCTAATCACTCGATTATCTTCGTTATTATTCCAGCCGAGAGAAAAAGCTTTTATTGAGTTTATGCGAGATGGGGAAATTTATCGGGTACGTTCGTTTTACTTGCTTCTCATGGTGTGATAACACCTAAACTTCGGGCTGAAAGTTTGCATGCTCATTAAAGTTCCATATCAGGGCATAATGTTCTTTGCTTTTCAACGCATATACGTATATGTGCGAATCGAATCTGGCGCTTCGCCGCAAGCAACCGGCGCTTGCTATGATATGCTAATAGGGAGATTGTTATGGGTATGGTAATGGCTAGTTGGTCGTATCTTCCGTATGGGACAAGCTTCGCGGCTAGTGAATTATGGCTTTATGACTATAGCGTGCGAGGTGTGGGGAATCTGTGCATAGTAGTCGCTTAGTTGACGATTGTTAATAAGGTATGAGGTTGGTATATGTCTTATAGCAGTTGCTAATGCATGGGATCGTTTCTTTTTTTTCTTTTTGCTTACTTGAATCTAGTTCATTACTTTAAATATATTTACTTTTCCCTTGCACAGTTGTTATGATTTTATATCAATTTTTTTTTGTGTTTTATAAATATATATATATATTTTTTTGTTTTTTTTTTGTCTTATTTTTTAAATCTTTTTGTGCTTTTTTCTATATTTAATATGTGTATGTTTTTTTTTGTGTTATTTTCTGTTTTTTGTTTTTTTTTTATAAGTTAACGTTTTTCTCTGCTATAACTAAACTAATTGGAAGGAACGGGTGGGGTTTTGCTTGAGGGGTAGGGTTGTAGGTATTTGTGTGTTCGGGGTAGGTGGGGTTACAAACCGCTCCTTGCAGATGACGAAATTTTGAGAATTTTCAGTAGTTAGTGGTATCGGGGAAGCCTGCTGGCTCGCCTCCTCAGCACAGATTTGTAAAGCAATGCCAGGGTTTGACACCTCTGTAGGAGTGCATTTGCTTGCATTCGTATGACAACGCCCCTTAATAAACCTGATTGAAAGATACATCCCGATTATGAATAATGAGACCGCTACCAGGCTAGTCGAAGCCGTGGATAAGTGCACATGCTTTTTGGTCGACTTGTTAAATTTGATCCGCTCGAGGTGCGAATCAATTTCATTTAAACTGTGTGTGTTGGCCGCGTATTGAGTACCTCCATTTCTGGCTGTAACTAGCTTCATTTTAAGCATACTGTGATTAGTCCCCAAATAAGCAACGTCTACTTCTAAAATCCTTGGGTCTATTTCTGGGAAATATTGCGGTTGAATTATATTGAAAGGGTGAGTACTTTCCGCTTCATAATGTATAGTCATTTCATTAATTTGAATTGTGCATGGGAGATGGAGGGTTTGGATACCTTGACCAATCATCTTATGTGTCGCAATACCAGTGTCGCATCGGATATGGATGGGTGTTTCTGTCTGCAGGAAGTAGATCCAACTGTTTGGTTTACTCAGCTTAATTAAGGAATCGGTTAGCGATGTACTAACTCGAAGGGGGAGTACTGTCTTCAGTTTTAGTGGGTTACACAGGAGTGAAATAATTTTATTTGTGGACGGTGGTGACTGAACAATCGGCGTAGTTAATGGTGCCACATAAAGGTCACCAGGTCGCGGATGTTTTATTTTCTTGTGGCGCGTATTGTCCGCAAGTAATAGAAATCCCTGAGTGGTAATATCACCCGCCACGAAGGAGTACTCCACATCGGGTATTAGAAAAAGTGTCCCGTTAGTTCTGATCGGGAAAAGGTGTATTTGATGCAAATTCATTAGTGGTATTTGTAAAAGAGGCACCAGCTTGGTTTTCCATCTGAAATACTATAACTTTGCTGCTTGTGCCAGAATATGTTCGCAGAACTCAGGACATCTATTGCCCGGTTTAACGTAAATTTCATGCAACTTTTTGCTGGAAATAAGAAGAGGATGTATTATATTGTTCTGCACCGACACAGCTATGTCAATGAGGGTGCATTGCCGGGTTTCAATTTCTAGTAGTTGAGCTAGCAGTGAAGTCAGTACCACGTTCCTCCGTTCTGCTGCAAGTAATTTGTCAGTCATAAGAAAGATGTCCTTAATTTGTAAGCCAAGTTCCGCTTGTCTATTAATCACATCTGATAGCGGTTTATGAATTTCCTCCAAGGATATGTTTACAACACTTATCCTTTGTTTTTCCAATTTAACCAGTTCCTTTTCCTTGTCCTCCAGATTATCTAACCGACTGTTCAACTCTTTTTCATTCTCATCATCCATTGTGCCGAGTAACGAATGTAATGCTCTCCCGACCCCATCAATGAATGACCTTTTAGTCCTTTTAGGCATCAGTAACTCGAACAGAGCTTGAGAGCGAATCTTAAGATTTTCCACTAGGCTATGGACGTGCCTTAACTGCTCCGCACATCCCAAGCTTTTTCCTGCACAAAGCATTTTAACGAGGTGTTCAGCTCGTTCGGCCACTGCTATTTGATCCTGTACTTCTCCTAGATTTAAATCCATCACGACATTCCAGGTGCTGTGACAGCTCAACAGACCGCCAATATCTTCAAATAATATTCCTGTGTTCGCTATGCTCTCCAATGAATACGTTTTCATATCCTCGTTCGGGGTTGCCAAAACTCCAACGCCAAGCAGGCCTTAAATGATGATGCCGGTGGCCATTACTAGAAATACGGAAAAAGAGGAAAAGGAGAGGAGTTAGAACAATTTATTCGTAGTATAGTTTAAGTCGATTGTTATGAAGATTGACCAGTTTTTTATTTATCGCAATCGTGGTATTGACGGGAGAAGTAACGGCTTTGACCTCATATGGTCCTACCCATACCTGCACGAGCTTGTGCTTACGATTCTCATTTTTAAGCAATACCTTATCTCCTATTTGGAAAGTAACCGGTCTGACGTTGTTATCGTAATGGACCTTGGATTTTAACTAACTTTCCAGTATATTCTTACGTGCCAAGGTATGCTTTAATAATAAATAATAATTCTCATGGTTATAGAGAGGAGCTGGCTCCCTCTTTAGGTTCAACGGAACATCTGCTGTGAATCCATAGAGACAGTCCATTGGAGTGAGTTTCGAGCTATCGTGTTCACTGGTATTGTACACGAACGCGGCCGTACGCAAAAACTGATCCCAAACCTGCGGATTGTCATCCACCATGGATCTCAAATATTCAACAAGGGGCCTATGGGCTCGTTCCAAGGCTCAATTGGATTGTGGGTGATAGGCGGTAGTTTGCATTTTCTTTATATTTAATAGCTTACATAGTTTCCTGAATAATTTACCTACAAAATTAGCCCCCTGATCGGTAACTAGCTGCTTCGGTATTCTATACCTAGCAATTATCTCGTCAAAGAACACTTTGGCTACTGTTTCCGCCTCAGCGTTCGGTAAAGCGTACCTGTCCACAAATTTTGTTAAATTGCCCTGGAAGGTCAAAATGTACTTATTCCCAGAAGTTGTCTCAATGAGGGGCCCCACGATATCCAGATATACTTTATCAAATGGTTGCTCCGTTATGTCCGTGACAGCCATTGGCATGCGATGTTGGGGAGAAGCCTTCATAACTTGACATTTCTTACACGCCCTCACATACTTTTCAATGTATGATAGCATATTCTTCCATTAATACTTCTTGCGAATCTTCCTGTAGGTTTTCGCAACCCCCTGATGCCCTCCAAAAAGGGAATCGTGAAACTCCAATAAGGCCGCCCTTACCTCTTCTGGTGTACCGAGGGTCAGGATATCAGGTTGTACCGCAGGTTGCGGAGAGACGATCTTAATTGTTTTATCACTATCAGCTGCGTAGTTACCAATGTCCTCCTGGGGCCCTCCTAGTATCGGGCCTGTACAGGGATCCTCGAAAAATAAGTCAGATAAATTCTGTTGCTCCGGCGTGGATTGTGGGAGCGTGATCTCAATCGACCCCTCAGTACCGTCAGTGGTAATACCATTGTCTTTCCGGCCACCTCCCGGTGCCGGCTCTGCTGAAGAGTCTTCTGGAGGTTAATCAGGTAGTTTCTACCGCTTTTGTGCTCTAGTGAGGACATTACACTGATATTTATTACCTGCCTCCCCGGCAGAATCCTGGGGAATCCTACTCAAAGCGTCGGCATTAGTATTGTACTTGCCCGGTTTGTACTCAATGTGGTAATCGAACTCCGACAACTTATGGTGAAACTTTACCAACCGTGTGGTAGGATCTTTTACGTTGAACACCCCCTTTAGGGGTTTATGATCCGTGTAGATGGTGAAACGTCGTCCCTGAAAATAACACCTGAAATTTTTGGCGACCCCAACCATCGCAAGTAGTTCTTTTTCAATTGTAGAGTGATTCCGCTCCGCTTTACTCAGAGTCCGACTTGCATAGGCTATGGGGTGGTCCTTGCCAATTTCTCCCTGAGATAAGATGGCCCCCAAGGCCTCGTTACTTGCATCGGTGGTGAGATTAAATGGCTGGAAAAAATCAGGATACGCCAGCAACGGTGGTTCTATTAGCGAATTTTTCCAGCAATTGAAATGCTTCCATACACTTATCCGTCCATGTAAACCGAACATTCTTCCGCAATAAATTTGTAAGAGGCTTGGCTATCTTCGAGAAATTAGGAATAAACTCCCGGTAATAATTGACTAGTCCTAAAAAGGACTGTAGTCTGCGCACCGTTGTAGAGACGGGAAAATCCCACACGCAGCTAGTCTTACTTGGATCTGGCCGCGCACCCGTTTGGGAGCAAATATGTCCTAAATATACCACTTCGGGTCGTAAGAACTGACATTTCTTCGGTTGGAGTTTCAGGTTGCTTAATCTCAGCCTAACAAAGATTTTCCGTAGTTTATCGATGTGATCCCTCAAGTTTTTCCCATAAACCACTATGTCATCCAAGTACACAAAACAGTCAAAACCTTGTAAACCCGTTAGTATGTAGTTCATTAGCCTCTCAAAAGTGGCTGGTGCCCCCTTCAAACCAAAAGGCATTCGCTTAAATTCATAGTGTCCATAACTGTTGCTAAATGTAGTTTTTGGCCGATCTTTCGGCTGCGCCAGGACTTGGTGATACCCACTGGCCAAATCTAACGTGCTGAAATACCGTGAATGCCCCAACTGATCTAAAATATCTTCTATACGGGGTAATGGAAATGCGTCTCCCATGGTTTTCTCATTCAGTCTCCTGAAGTGAACAACTACTCTCCATTTCTTTGCTCCATTGGCTCCGGCCTTCTTGGGCACAACCAAGAGGGGGGAGTTCCAGGGGCTCTTGCTTGGCTGGACAATGTCGCTGTCTAACATTACCTTGAGCTGCTCGTTAATAATATCTTTCTGAGGCTGACTCAAACGGTACATTTTCTGATTTATAGGTGCTTGATCGGTTACCAGTGGAATCTCATGTGTGATCGCCTCCGTGTAACTCAACTTATCCCCTGGCAGGAAAAAAATGTCACTAAACTCCGGACATAGCTGAGTAATAGCAGCCCTCTCCTCAGAGTTAATATGCTCATATAGCGTAAGTTCTTGTTTTAGTAATGCATTGCGTATAAAGCTGGTCAGCAGGCCCTGATTCATTGGTCCAGGTTCATTTTTCGACCGACCGTTACTTTTCAATTGTGACCCTTCGGCAGTTGTCGATATACCACCTAGATGCTTCACTGGGGAGTTAATGCAAGAGGTTTTCTGGAGCTACACCTTCTTATTCGTAGCCTCCAGATTATCCACCAAATATTCATCCATTCTCTCGAGTTCTAAATCAATTCGCTCAAGTATGACCGGTGACTCACTCGAATTCATTATAGGTATAATGAATTCGAGTGAGTCACCGGTACCTCTACTAGATGTTGTGTCCGTGGCAACAACGTGACGACCTTCTTGAAAACGACTCGGCAGATTTCCTTGCAACCACTTAGGCTGATAGTGTGTCCTTTGACAGAACCACAATTCACATCCTCAGCTTGGTCTGGTAAACCCACCGCGTTTTGCGCCACCCTTTTGGACAACTTGTATACGCTATTCGGCGCCTGAACCAAAGACTGACGCGAATCTACTGATCCGTCATAGCACTCCAGAGGGACCTTGAATTCATTAATATTTGCTTCCGTGCGAGGAAACACTAGTGACTGAACAAGACTTTTTATATTACAATTTCTCGCTAGAAAGTCGTTTCCGAGAAGACCATCATTGAACGCTCCCTGAATTGTGTCTACTACATGGAAGGTACAAGGAAGCTTGGTGGGGAGCTAAAAGTTGCCTTGCGTAGAACCAAGGGTTTCTCCCTCCCCAAAAGGGCTTGACAAAGTAAGCTTATGACTCACATCTATTGGACACGAATTGCGTATTGCTCATTTGCTAATTATGCTATGGTAAATTTTGTTTTCTCCTGTTTCCCAATATCCAAAGGCAATGAAGCGGTCACGAGGCTGGATTTTCTGTAACTGTTATCTACCGTGTTTCTCCGTGTCACCCTAGATTCAACCTCCTTACTGAGAGGTTGGCTTCAGGATTGCACCGTCTTCAACTCGACTGCGCCTCGTTTCCCTATTGCTTTGCTTCCCATCTTTTCTTTTGGAAACACGTATCCACGACATGGCCCCTTGGGCCACAGAAATCACATCTTACTTCAATACTGAAAACTCTTGGACCTTCGCTAATAACTGGAGTTGCCGATGCTGGCCTCGCCTTACAATCCTTCCGATCGTGACCATACTCCTTACATGCTGGACAATAAGGAGTATTTTTGCGACTGTAGCAGTGTGCATAAGTGTAACCTCGCCTATGACAAAAGTTACAGGTGATTTTCGGACTCTTTGTAAATTTAGATGGCGTTGTGCCAGAGCTTGGGTCTGGTCCCATTACGACCTGTGGCTGGAAAGATCCGGCGCACGGATTAGGTGTATAGCTAACTTGTTGAGGCGTAAACGCATGTTGGCTAGGTAACCAAGTACTGAAAGTGGGTTGTACCTGTGGTATCTGTGGGTATCAATGCATCAAATTGCCTTGAAGGAAGAAAACCTCTTGTTGCAATTTTTCCATGTTCAGACCCTTAGTGACTAGATCCTCAGCTGCGTCTAGAGTTGACGGGGACTGCGGCGATATCAGCTGGTAAGCTTCTCCTCGAAGGCGAGTTGGAAAAATCTGCATAAAGGCAACCTGCTCCTGGCTATCCGTTCTGTAGTTCTAAAACTATTGAGGAGCATGGAGCTCCTGAAAATAAAGGAATCATCTGCCCCATCAACTTAGCTACTTTAGCATACTCGGCCATATTGCCTGTAAGGTTCTTAACCTCTGCTCCCTTAGCAGTCATACAAACAGGACTAGAATGAGTGGTCTGATCAATGGACGCGTTTGTAGATTCGCTTGCCTCAAACGATAGATTCCAATCGTGGGACAAAATCAGTGTTTTTAATGATTGCGATAAATCGAAAGAACTGGTCAGGTTTAGCGAGACACCGCCAAAGTGTTTAATATCTTCTTCTTTAAATTGCTTCGTTTGCTCGCGGAACTGCCTAATTCACTCTACGCGATGTGGATGCAACCTATCATACGTATCAGCTAATTCAAGGACTGTGTCCAATTCAACGGGTTCGGTTTCTCGCTTCACCTGTTGGTTTGAGCTGTAACAAGAAGATTCAAACTTACTTTTTGGGGTTGAGAGTGCTTTACCGCTTCGTAATACGAGCCCGTTGCTTTCCTCTGGAGTTAATTGATGAATTCCTCCTGTTAACTGGTTCTTATTATTCATTCGCACAAACTAAACAGCAATATTATCTTTTTTTTAAGTCAATGTACCGGACTTTAATAATAATGCAACCCTCTCTTTGAAAATGAGCTAAAATTCCTATAGCGCTAACTAGGTGGTTTTGGCTACAATTCCAAGAGTATGAAGCTCGAGCTATCAGGATGCGTGGATGAGTGTACTTATGTTGAGAGTGTAAGGAAAAGATTCCAGTTCCAAACAATTTATCAACTTAGTAAGTACTATAATGATTACTCCACAGCAAATCGCCGTTCTAGAGCTGTTTGGAAATTAAAACCGGCTGCGCCAATGTTAATTGTGTAGTGTAACCCTCAGGAGCCACCCGGCCTCTTCCGGGGTGTCCTGATTCTATCCACTGTCCAACCACGCCACCTGTAGCTTACCTTTCTAGCTCAAACCCTTGGAATCGTCCAAAAGAAACACCTGGTTATAAGTTAATTGTTGTTTATTTTAGCCTTTTTAATTACAGTTGTTCTAGTTCGTTTGGCCGCACGTAAGCGATCCTTGATTTCGGTCTTGATTTGATGCCGCAGCTCCGAAACCTTCCGTTGGAAGTTGGTCCTCTCTGCTTCGGTGACCAATATGCGCGCAAGCCGCCTATACTCGTAAAGCTGCTGCCTCAACTGCTCCCGACGTCCTCCACGCCGTCGCTCGGGCTTATTCTCGTGGACTGAGGTGTCAAGCGGTGCCTTCAACCTGGCAAGGTACTCCTCACGGAAGATGGGTCGAAGACCTGCCTTGGGGTTTTCCCGGAGTGCTTCTTCTAGGCTCCTCGAGGGTGTCCTATGGGGACGTGCGCCTGGGCTCCGCGTTGATGTCGCTCTGACTACTACTCGGTAAACTGGGATGCACACGCTGGCGAGCAGGGGCCTCGTTGGGACGCTGTCGCAGGCCTGGCTCCTGCTCCACTCCAAGGGGCTTGCTGGGCACGAATCCCTCGTGCGGCTGGCCGCAACTTTCCCTTGCGAAGATGTCTGGAAAAAGTAGGAAAGGATTAGCTGATGGTGGCTACACAGCGTAATACGCAATCAAGCCGAAGGTGGTTCGCGGCTTGAGCCAACACCTCAACATCTAACTAATTTCAGGACTCGAACTACTACAACAGCTTTACAACAACAGCAACACGCACTACTGCCCTGATGACTCGATCTGATTACTTGTTGGAAACTGAATTCGCCATCACTGCTCATTCGGACACGGTGGTAGTATCGTACCACTACTCACTACTACTAGCTTGTTCGGCTGGTTTTAAATGGTTCTCCAGCAAGCTTTCGGCCTCGATTCACTCTTAAAATGCTGAGTAACCGAAACGTGTTGCTCTCAATTTAGAAAAGCTCTTTCCTCCCCGCTCCGTCTCACTTGTGCGGATGGTGAAGCTTTTGCGGCGAATTGGTGAGTGAGGGAGAGCTTTTCTTTAAAGCTTTTCTTCCGGGTCTCTCTCCAGCTTTACCCCGCTGGTAGCATTCTCCAAAGCTTAACGTGTGCGTCTTCGTCGATTCAATCACTTATATAAAGCGATTTGCGAAGTCTTTTCGCTTCTTCATTGGTCATCCAGTATACAGGTATGATTCGACGACCATGGTGTTATCTGCTTGGTTGGCGGAGGGCAAACGTATATGTACATCGTCGTAGATCGCTTGTAGCATTTGTGATTGCTTATGTAAAGCGATCTGCGAAGTATTTTCGCTTGCTCATTGGTCGTCAAGTATATGATTCGACAACAATGGAGGTGTGTGCTTGGTTGGCTTATTGTATATCGCTCGTAACACAAGAGCAAATCATTTCTAGATCCAGTCTTGCCACCCACTTTTAACGCCACTATTGTCTTGAGTAACGATCTGGAGAAAAAGTACCTTATTTAAATGCTCAGAGAGCACAAAATTTATGAATGTGTTCGCCGGAAACAACCTGTATTGAAGGTAAAACGAGGACTAGTCTCAACATCATTATTCAAAGAGAAGGCCTCCCGGTCGATGTTGACGCCCTTCGGAACTTATATTTTTCCTATCATGAAGAGTTGGGTGTGACCATAGACCAGGCGAAAAAAGATCTTGAGACCTATGCTTCCTTTGTTAGTTCCAGCTATATCTCTTCACTAAAAAGGACAAGAGAAAACCAACACAAATTTGAGCCCGTCAAGGCGCTATCAAATTCTTTATTCCAGCATAAACTAGTGCAAATAAAGCTGCAGAAATTTTCTGTATATATTGGCGTCTTCTATGTCCCTCCAAAATCATGCTTACCTCCAGAATCTGTCGAAATTATCTATAATGCTGTAGGTGATATCATAGCCGGAATTACTGCCGGAATTAATGAAAAAGACAGAGTCATTATAACTGGTGACTTTAATCGGCCAAACATAAAATTCGTAACCGATGAACTTGGTAGCCTTCTTCCCGTCAATCTTCTAGACAGTAATGACTTTAACTTAGTGAGCACCCTATATGGCAATGATTTGCAGCAAACCGCTCCTATCCCCAACCAAAACGGAAATTGGTTAGACCTCATTTTCACAAATGCACATGACGAAGTAGTGGTCAATCCAACTGATGAGAGCGAGCACCTGTTTTCCAACACAATTCATCACTCCGGCTTTTCTGTTGAACTTTCCACTCCTGATTCAGTAAACCCTATTTCTTACAATAATGAGATTGTATATGACTTTCGTAATGGCGATTATAACAATATTAACAGCCTTCTATCAACTTTCAACTGGACTGGTACTTTGTCAATATTAGACTTGGATCAAGCCTTATCCACCTTTTATCAAATCATTCTTGACGCTGTTGATTCATTTGTACCTAAAATTAAGAAAAAAAACAAGGTTTCTGAACCCTGGGTGGGTAGTGACCTCAGGCGTTTACGAAACCAACGCAACAAGCTATATAAAATATTAAAAAATGGTAACAACGTTGGCGAAGAGTTTAAGAGAAAATATGACGAGCTCGCTAATGAGTTTAAAATTAAATCTCAAGAAGCATATAAATCCTACATAAATGTTGTAGGTGAAGAAATCACTCGGAATCCTAGAAAATTTTTCGAATTCGTCAACGTAAAACGTAAGATACATGGTTACCCTTCAGCAATGAAATACAATGATTCTATCTCTTCTTCTCCAGAGCAAATCTGTGAGTTTTTGCTGATTTTTTCCAAGGAATCTACTGTGATCCTGGAAACTCTCAAAACCTTCCATCCTCTGAAATAGCACCAAGAGCATAGATCGATAGTATTTCGATATCTGAAGAGGGAATTCGTCAAGCCATCGAAACTCATGATTTGAACAAAGTACCTGGCCCCGATCTCATTCCCCCTCGTTTTTTGGCCCTCTGTAAAGATAATTTGTCCCTCCCTCTTTTCCTCATTTTTAATAAATCGCTTTCGAGCGGTGTTTTTCCCTCACATTGGAAACCATCTTATATAATACCAATCCATAAGAAAGGCGAAAAGCAGTCTATTGAAAATTATAGGGGAATCGCTACGTTATCTTCCATACCGAAGCTTTTTGAAAAGATTGTATGCGGTAAAGTTTCACCTCTTATTGTGTAGTGAATTGAGTGATTTTCAATAAAGTCCGTAAAGGACTGCAGCGATGGTCTGCTGCCCCGGCAGAAGAAGATGGAGGTATCTGCCGAGAATGCCCTCGTCTGGAGACGCGTGAATGCGCTGGCAGGCTAGCATTGCGGTGTCGTGGGGTGGGTTCGTTTCCCCAGCACAAGGACCCACTACAAAAAAATTTCGCATTCACGAATTGGTCAATAGCTCAAAAGGCGACCGAAGTCGCAAGAATTGTAGATAACCTCACCGAGGGAGATGTAACTTGTTACGAGAACAAGTGAAACCTGAAGAGAAAGGCGAACTTGGGGTGACCTCGTCGTTACCCAACGAAGTTCATGGCCCACAAATGAAAGAGGGGCAACCGGGTGGTGGTGGAGCCCCTTCATACCCACCCAACCAGAATAAATCCATAGATAGCTTGTTGAAGTGGCCAGGTATTCCTCTTCTGAGTGGAAAACTCATACAACTTGAATTGTATGAACCTTCCCATCAGAAGGGGAGTACCCCGGTGACCAATTTATGTCATAGAATTATACAATTAGATTGCATAAATCTATGCCATAAAAAGGCACTCTGCTTGGGCCACTCAACCCAAAACGTCACCTGAAACAGAAAAAGGAATTAGTTTGTAGCCGGTGGCTGGCTCATGTTTTGAGGTGGAAGCCTGCCACCGTACCGGGTCCTATACCCGGTTAGATAAAACGGAAGGGAAAGACCGACGGTTAAAGTTTAATAATTCATTTTTTTATTTAAATATACTCGTAATAGGGTGTTCAATAATTTTCATATTTTCTATTTAGAAATAGAACGTAGAATTTACTGCGAAATTATGCTAAGCATCAATGAAGTCTATCTATTTAAATATAATTGTATAATTACTGAACTATAAGACAAATAAAATGATCGGATTTCCAAAGGGTCTACGCTAGCTTTTTGGCCAAAAAGGAAACGTCCAACTAACACAAATTTTAAATTCCCAACGAATTTTGAATAGTTAAAGCCTATCGAATAGTAATTCATTACCAAAGAAGCTAATGGAATTGTACGTCAATTTTCGTTCAATTATTAGTTCTGGATTTCAATTAGGGCTTCATGAAATGAATGAATTTTGTCTGAATGAAACTAATTGAGAAAGATAAGGTTACTGAAACCTTAGCAAGCATTTAAATGAGAAACAATAATATCAACAATTATTTGAACTATTCAAACAATTTTTCTCGAAGATTAAGTAGTTTACGAAGTAATGATTATGTAAATTAAACATTCATTGCATAAATACTAAATTAAGAAATGCACAGATTTGGCAATAAATGAAGAGTATTGAATAAACATTATTCAAAATCTTACTATGGACTTTTCCTCAAATCTTGAGATTGATGAAGTTAAGGAGTAAATTTTACTTGTAGACATAGAAATTCATATGTTATAACATATTCAAATTATTACAGAATCGTTAAAATGAATAATTATTATTTTAAATTCTATTGTCGTTCATGAATTCTTAATTTTAATTTCTTCCTAAATTCTATTCAACTGTTGAATGCAGTTCTATGTTATAATCAGTCTCATTTGAATCCAGCACATTTTTTTTGCCGTTTTCCCTTTTCTTAAGGATGGTTATATTAATTTATTCAAAAAATAAGTAAAACTGCCCATTTCATAGCTCAAATAAAACGTATGGCCATTAATTGTGGAAAGGGTTCATTTCCCAGCTTCAAAAAAAAAGAATTTTGAAAAAAAATATATTAAGCGTAATTATGTACATTAATTTTGGACAAAACCGAAAATAAATTGTATGTCGCATATCTTAACGGGAATTCAAAATATATAAATCGACTACTTTAAGAAATTGGTCAAATGCAAAACCAAATAAGCGTTGTTTGGTTATTTTAATTAGTTAATAGCGACTATTTTACAATTTAGCACAAATTTCATTTAATTTTAATGAGTAAACACGAATCACAAATAAAATAACTAGATTGTTTGTAATTCAACTTTCGATATAGTCAATACGAAGATCAATGTCTTTTAAATTAAACGCATTCTACATGAAGTATAATAGTGGTGGAGTTGCATCGTTGTCAATCAAGCTTTATCTCCAATTTTAATTTCTCGCACCAAACATTACCATCTACAATTAAAATATACATCTGGACATTAACTGGACATTCAGGGAACAAAAATCCTTCGATTTTATTATTAACGTCTATACCAAAACATAGAACTGCATAAAGGTCCTTTCTTTTCTAATCGGATCTACTTGCGATCTACTATATTTAATGAATTACATTTCTGTATGATTAAAATAACGATGAAAATTATATGTGTCGGTGAATAAGTGTAAATATTTGATAATTATGTACATAAATAATGAATGAGTGTAAAATATAAAAGGTCATATGAATAGCGAATACTTTTACTTGTTATAAACTTTGCATTAATCCCTTGGTTGTGCGTCCCGTACACTCCTAGAACACTTCAAATTGCATCGAACCACCACACTCTGCAAACCGTTCTCTCGCTCGTTCACACACACTTATCTGACGAATGATGAACCTTGTGACGTCTTAATCCTCTCGGATCTTCGGATCTGTGTGATGTTAGCTCGTTAAGATCTGCTTCCTTCAATTCCGAGTCTTCAGGCTGAATCGATATTTTGGAATTTCTGTTCCGGATTCACTAATTTTACGATTTTCCACACTATCATGCTAGCAACAAAGACTGGAAATGGGTGCGCGTAGCATAGTCTGAATGCAAGGAATGTCTCGCACAGATCACACAATATGTGTATTTATTTATTGGCATCGTATGCCATCCAACGCATAGCAAATCACGTGTGAGTCCGAAGAAAATTATAAGTATTTCACTTGAAGATATCTGGCGATTCCGGTTGGCTGGCTTGGTTTAATATCCAACGGAGTGGATAAAATTTCTATCCACATTCCGTCGTGAATTTTCCAACATCCACTATTTAGAAACTTCATGCAGTATGCTAAAATGCGTAAAATTTCCGTTTTGTGTTTGGGCTTGCGCTTCGTGCAAAAAATTTTAAGTTACTACTTACATTACTCTTCCAGGCTAATGCTGCTTTTTCTCACGCATATGGTAGATAGAAAACTCGGGTTAGCTTCACTTAAAACCTGAACGACCGCAGCGATATCGCGACGAAACAATAAGTTTTCGGGCTATTGTGTTAGACGGGGGCTTTTGATTTCTATGATTATTTTATTCTTTTCTTTTTATTTTTTTTTTTTTTTCAAAACTCTTTGCTGGCGCAGTTCTCGCGCGTGCTCCCCGTAGCGGTCCAAAGCCGACCCCCTAACCGTACTTTTTCCTCAACCCGCAAGATATCCAACACCGCGCGAAGACATCTGCGTCAAATTGACATCTAGTTCACCTCACTGTCGTTTGTGGTGAATACTCCGCCGGTGGTTTATGCCTTCGATGAAGCCAAAATATAGGGTGTTTTTTAGGATGTATACAATTTTCAAATGACATAAAATACAGATAAATTGTATTGATTGTCATGAAATTGGTTTTATTGGAAAGATAATTCCCTACCATTTTTATTTGAATATAGTTTCGGGTATGTGAGCGTCACAACTAGCGCGGGGAACTCCAGACGAAGGGTCAAATTTCGACTACTCTAACCAATGATTGAAGCCGTATCTCGCAAATAACGCGGTGAATATTGTCTTCCCGGGAGTTAAGTACAGAAGACATTTTCTTGACTTATTTTTCATGCGGAAAAAAATAAAGCGAGTGTTGCGATGGGGAAGGTGACTGAATGGTTACTCATTGTTAAATTGAGTTTGTGCTGTGTGCCTGTGGCAGCGCTGGCTTTTAGAGCCCTACTCCTCGATTACTACAATTGAACCTTATCTCAACGACGAGCAACATGGTTTCCGGAAAAGCAGATCTACTACCACCAACCTTGTCATGTTGACATCAGACATTCTATGCGCGATGGAAATAGGTAACCAAATCGACGCCATACACACCGATTTCAGTAAGGCGTTTGAATCATGAAATATTGATAAAAAAAAACTGCATAGTTTTGGAATCACTGGCCCACCGCTTAACTGGATTCATTCATATTTGAAAAACCGCATCCAATATGTCAAGTTCCAAGGTCGCTTATCTGTCCTCTCTGGGGTTCCTCAGGGTAGTCATCTGGGTCCATTACATTTCAATATCTTCATATCTGAACTTTCAGCAGCACTATCCGATATACTTCACCTTTTTTATGCTGATAATCTGAAGGTATATCACATTATAAAATCGCATATTGACGCTTCCTTTCTTCAATCCAAATTAGATATTTTGCTCCAATTGTGCAACGATAATCAACTTGCACTCAATTTGGATAAATGCCATGTCATAAGTTTTTCCAGAAAAAAAAATCATCCTTAACGATTATCAAATCAAAAGCACGAGTTTGAGCAGAGTTGAGAGCATAGTAGATCTAGGCGTAATCTTAGTCACACAGCTTCGCTTCAATCTTCAACATGACAAAGCCCTCTCTAAAGCTAATAGGATGCTAGGTTTCATCAAAAGGGGAGCCAAATAATTCGAGAATATTTGGGCAACAAAATTGCTATACACTTCACTTGTTTGTCCCATTCTCGAATACGCTTGTTTGATCTGGGACCCAATTTACAACATTCATAAAACTAGATTCGAGTCGGTACAAAAACAATTTTTACTCTTTGCCCTAAGGTTTCTCTATGACCCCAGAGATTTCCATAGCCTTCCATCCTACGATAACCGACTCCAAATATTGAATATGGCATCACTAGCTTCTAGGCGAACTGCGTTGTCCTCATGTCTAATTTTCGATGTGCTTAGGGGTAATATTAACGTGAAATTTATTTCCGAGAAGGTACGGCTAAACAACCCTTCTAGAGTTACCAGAAATTCTCCTATGTTCACCACAAGAACACATTGGACCATATATGCGGCTAACGCGCCAATAAATAGATGTTGTAAAGCATTTAACAAATTCAGCAATCATTATTCCCCAACCATTTCCAAGTCCCTTTTCAAGTCCATAATTACACAATCCTGCTCTTCTCGGATACAGTAGATCATTAAGTAACCTAATGTATAAATTGTAATATCTTTGTGTTTTGTTTAAATGATGCCTTGTTTGGCAATAAATAAATGAATAAATAAATAAATAAGATAATTCCGCTTAATTGTGGTCTTTATGAGATTAAGTTTTTGACGTCTTCGCCCATGATTAAAACAATTTTCTTAGGCATGGTTGGTATTTTTTTGACGGGTATAGATGTGTAGAGGTTGTTAATGTCTAGTGATAAAAGTTTACAAGTGCCAGTTAATGTTTCGTCTGTTTGCTGATAAACGAAAAAGTTGACAACAACACTGCTAATCAGGTTAACATGTAGTGACCATTGCACAACCTTATCCTTAAATTGCATCGAGGAAACAGCGTTTAAAAAATAACGTCACACCAGCATTCGCAAAGATCGTAATAAAGCGAAACAGAGTTCTTGCACGAAACACACCAAAGGTGGTTGGGGTAAGAATATCAAATGCTCTCAGTAATATCAAAACTAGACTTATAGTCACCGGAAAATGTCTACATCCAAAATAGTCGTTTCACGCATTTTTACTAAAGTTTCATTGGAATAGGTTTAAAAGCTCTGACAAACATTTACATGAGCTATGGCTCTTGAGTTGAAATTCAGACCCTTGTCCCTCTATATTTTAGGTAATAAAGGTTTTGACTGATTTGCTGTTGAATTAATTTCTCAGGCTGCTTTTCTTTTTTTATCTTATATCTCATTATAATTCTTAAAATTATTATCATTGAAGTCCATTTGAAAAAATTCTGGATTTTAAAGCGAATTTACTGGAATAACTGCAGTCTTTGAGTCCTACATATGATTTTTCTTTACTACTGCTGTTGAAACTATGCCAACTTGCACATATGTGGGTGAATTTTTCATCGTTTTTGACTTACAAGACGAGCTACTTGCATATACGAAGAGAATGAACTTGAATATAAGTTTCCCTATAGAAAAAGAAACAAACGGACAACCCAACTATATAGACCTAACCATAACAAGGCAGCAAATTCCACTAGGGGGAATGCCGGTCGACAAGGCACTCTTGAAAGCTAGCATACTTTGAGGAGTGCCATTCCACGGACCCGAGGATATTGGGAGTGCCGTGAGGTTCCCACCTGAGATGGCAGGTAATGACCCTGATTGGATGTGGACTTCGCTTTGGACAACGAATTGGAATTGATGCTTTGGGCTAGCGGATTGCACAGTAGCGCCGAGGTGACACTCGTGTGTGAAGGGCTCCAATTCAACTACTATACCGTCTTCGTCCCGGTAAAACCTTGGCAAGCCTCGGAGTACGTTCGAAACTCGTACCATTAGGTTGGTGGTGTAGGTTCGGTTGAGACGGACTTCCGATTAGCGCTGGCCTGGCTCTGAGCACTTGCTCCCATAAGGACTTGCGCCAACCCTCGCAGGGATAACGAACTGGAATAGGTGCTTTGGGCTAGCGGATGTGATGGTTTGGACCTGGTTGCTTTGCACAGTAGCGCCGAGGTGAAACTCGTATGTGAATGGCTCCAATTCAACTATCATACCGTCTCCGTCTCGGTAAAACCTTGGCAGGTCTCGAAGTACGTTCGAAGTTCGCACCATTGGGTTGGTGGTGTAGGTTTGGTTGAGACGGACTCCTGATTAGCGCTGGTCTGGCTCTGAGCACTTGTCCCCATATGGGATTGTGCGTACCCTCGCATGGCCTCCCTGCTCTGCAAAGATAATTATGGGACCAAAAAGGCCACTACGCACACGAACGAAGATAGCGGCTCCGAGTGGGGACACAACAAAACTGGAGTAAACAAAATCAAAAGACCGAAAACACCAAAAAAAACAAACAAAAAATAATAACAACGACGACACAACCAGCGGTTGCAGCCACGATGTTAACAGTACATCGAAAGCGGTACTAACCACGACATGAACGAAGAATAACACAATGAGAGTGAAGGCAAACATAAAACGGAAATTAGCAGTCAGTCTGGTTCGGACTGAGATTCCTGCGGCGTTCGGGCGCAGCAAAAAAATGATGCGAACTCCAGAGCGTCCTATGAAGGAAAAGCGGGAAATTCTCGGGACGCCCGACAAAGACTCCGGCAGCAGGCACTGCTCGTAAGCCCCAAGATGGCCGATCCTACGCGGAGGTACTGCGGGACATTAGGGGAAACGTGAGGCCCGAAGACACCAATACTACCATGAAAGTAGTACGACCAACGCGGTCGGGCCACATACTGGTTGAATTCGGAGCAGAGGCTGGCAATAAACAAGCATTCTGCAACGCAGTAAAGAAAGTCCTCGGCAAAAGCGCAACTATAGCCCCACTCAAGCCGATGGCAACGATCAAAATACGAGACATTGACTGCGTCACGGATTTGGCCGAGGTAGAAGAGGCCATCAAAAGGAAGTTCCCTAGCGTGAGAAGGATCAAAGCGAGACTGACACCAGAAAACAATAGGGGACAACGCATGGCCATAGTTGACTTGACCGACAAGGACGCCAAACAATTTCTGAACAAGGGAGAAGTACGAATAGGGTGGGTTGTCTGTAGGATATGGCGAGGAGCAACGCCTCTTCAAAGTTTCAAATGCCTTGGTTATGGTCACAGCACACAAGTATGCAAAGGACCCGATAGGAGTTCCCTATCTTACAAATGCGGTGAAATGTGACATAAAAGAAAAGAGGGTACGAAGGAGGCACACTGTATCCTTTGCAATCCAAAACCTGGTTTTGGACACGTCTTGGGATCAGGAATATGCCGGGTGTTCCAGGAAGCCCTAGCCAAGGCAAAATCAGAACTCTGATGATGCGCATCCTGCAGCTAAACTTACACCGCAGTTCAACCGCCCAAAATCTGCTTGAGCAGTTTGCGAGTGACATGAAAGCCGACATTTTGCTGCTGAGTGAGCAACACCATGATAAAAGTTCTGCATTGTAGTATTCTGATGAAACTGGTACTGCCGCCATCTGGGTTCGGAACAGCGACATTCAAGCGGAGAGTTGTGGACGGGGGTATGGTTTCGTGTGGGTTCGGTGCTCTGGGACCACCTTCTTTAGTTTCCCGCCAAACGAATCGATATCATCTTTCCAAGGCAAGTTTCAGGCTTTGGAGGGCACTGTCTCGAACGCAGAGGGCAAAGTGCTCGTTGGGGGTAATTTCAACGCTAAAACAATCAAATGGGGCATGTCTCAGTCGGATCCGCGGGGAAAACGAATCCTGGGGGCTTCGGAGGGGACGGAAGAACTGGCAACTTAAGACGTGGTGAACTCAACTATGAGCATCATTTCAACTGCTTGCTTCGGTTCTATGCTCCGTCAAAGACCCCAGCACGGCAAGCCCCCAGTGTACTGGTGGTCTACTGAGATCGCTGAAAAGCGGAGGAGTGTCGAAAGCTTCGGTGTGAGGCTCAACGGGCGCGGAACCGTGACGAGGCATGCGAGCAGGTGGCAGCATATAAGTTGGCCAGGAAATGCCTTCGCAAACTGATCAACAGTAGCAAGGCTTGCTGCTGGCAAGACCTAGTGGACAACGTGAACAACGATCCGTGGGGCCTTGGCTACAAGCTGGTCATGGGGAAACTTGGTGCCCTAAGGAAGCCTTGTATACATGACGCGGAAAACTCTTCCCCACCCATCCCGTCCGTGTTGACGCTGTCCTTGGTGAAACAGCAGTCGAGTGCCCAATCTTCACACACCTGGAACTGGAAGATTGAAAGCGAGGAAGGCTCCAGGCCCAGATGGTGTTCCAGCTGAGGTGTTGCGGCTCGTCTATCACCATTGTCCTGACTTGCTGCTCAGCACATTCAACGCTTGCCTACGGGACGGGGTTTTCCCGGTACGATGGAAGGTGGCGAGGCTCGTGCTGATCAGCAAGGGGAAGGGAAATCACGAATCACTGTCTACATACCGCCCGTTATGCATGCTAGACACGGCTGGGAAATTGCTAGAGAAACTCATCAAGGGAAGACTCACTGACTTGATTTGTGCTGCTGGGGACCTATCTCCTCGAAAATACGGCTTTAGAGCAGGACGTTCTACCATTGATGCGATTGCAGAGGTGGTGAGCGCGGTCCAAAAGGCAGAGGCATATAGTCGCACCAAGCGACGGATCGTGTTGTTGATGACACTCGACGTCAGGAATGCCTTCAACTCCGCTAGATGGGTGGACATTCTGGATGAGTTGAAAACCCCTATTCAAGTTCCAGAATATCTAATGCGGCGTTCGAGGGACTACCTAAAGGACCGAAGTCTGCTCTGCGATACGACACAAGTCCAACGAAGGATGAAAATTACATCGGGTGTTGCCCAAGGATCTCTCCTTGGTCCGGAACTATGGAACGTGTCTTACGACGGGCTACTGAGACCTGAGATGCCAGATGAGTCGCGCTTGGTCGGCTATGCGGATGATATTGCGGCTCGCGTCGCTGAACGTTCAACGAACAAGCGCAATTTAGGCTAGGTATGCTGCTGCACAGCACCAGTACACCCTATGTATACTGGCACGCACTGGGAGCTTGATATGATGTGTATCCTATATAAACATTAAGGCTCCCGGGGGGAGAGAGATATTCCTGTATAATACTTACCTGCTACTTTATACTCGCCAAGTAGATCAGTGAAAAGGTGTTTGTTTAATGATTTAATTTTTATTTTATTCTTTGCCTGGTTATATAATGACACGTTCAGTTTACCATACTAATACCAATAACATAATTTGTTATTGAATTCGTTTGATAATTAATTTATTGCAGAGACGTATAAAGTTTGAGCATTAATGGAGCTTGGACAATTTTTGCAATTTATATTTACTTTAATTATATTTATTTGTGATTCAAAGGGAAAAGGAAATTTAAAGAAACCAATCTATTTATTTAAGCTTTCACTGTTGCTTGCGCTGATGCCTTGAGCACGCAGTTATATTAATGAATCAATTGATTATAGTCCAACTGCTAGCCCCTGGCACAAAGCCTTGGGATGATAATACTCGGGCTGATGCCTTGAGTACGTAGTCAGATTGGTAAATCAATCAATTGATAGTTTAACTACAGGCCTCGGGCATAACTGCCTTGGGGCGCTTATACTCGGGCGGATGCGTATGCAGTTGAACGTATTCTAAATTCGCTTATCCCGGGCTAAGTGCCTTGGAATAGAGTAAGCTCGGGTGTATGCCTTGAGCCATTGAATGGAGAAATACTTCTGAATTTTCCTGCTTCAATAATTTTCTTTTATACTAAAACTATGCTGACTTTATTGCTTACCAACTAAAATAATGAACACAATTTACCAATTAAAACGATCAAAGTTCAGTTTGTTTTTTGTTTAATGTGTTTAATGTCATCTTGCTGTGACTGGAGCAACCACAAAGCTAAAGCTTTCGTTTGATGTGCAATGCATATACCCATTTCGTCCCACTGGGCGATTCGTTCGATTGCGAAGTCTTGTGTGTATATGTTTGATACTTAATACGAGTTTGGATACACACCCACTTCTGCTAATCCATGATACGACGCCGCGCTTACAGATGCTTTGGTTACAATTGGCAGCTTTTCGTATATGTATGTTGTCATTTACAGTACACAGAGAGGAACGACGGAACAAGAACCGAGCAATATTTGGACTGCGGCTCCCGTAACATTGCCTCCCCGCTGAAAGAAAAGTTCACGACTGGCTTGAAGAGCCTTGTCGTGAAAGATGTTCAACGTAAGATCAATATGATCGTTTTTGTTCGGGAATTTTAAGCTTTGCAAAAGAATAGTTTTTTATCGATGTGGCTTACGAGTCGTTGTTGTTGCTTCATTGCTAAAGCTTTAATTGGTTTTATGTAGTTTGGGACCTAAGTTTTTCTCTTAATGTGGATTGTTAATGTTGTTACTGGGAAACAATGATTGATAATTTAGATGAAGGTGCTTGATGATCTTTGAAGATAAAACGATAAGGAGAATAGCTTTATCTCTGCAATAACGAACGAGCAAATTGTTTTTTTTTTCATAGCTTTCATATGCGCCAATTGCTCGGAAGTCTTTGCTATGTACATTATACATACTAATTTGTGGTTGGCGGATAATTGTAATGAAGATTATTTTTTATTTCTATTAGGTTAGCTTTATGCAGTTTGTAGTGGGTAGGGCTTGCTGTGGGATTATATAGATCTTAAGGTATATGCCTTTAATTGTTATTTGAGTGGTTGAAATTGTCTATTGCATACTCGTGTATTCATATGAGAAAGTACAAAGGGAACTTTATTTGAATTATACCGCTCTGTCTTTAAATAGGTGTAAATAGCTGCAGATTATTGATAAATCGAAGACAACTTGTTATTTTGAAGTTGTTTTATTAAATATAGAAACGTTGGGTGTGTTGTCATGAATGTTATTGAGGAAATAAAATAAGAAGGAAAGATCTTAAGCTTGAAAGTTATGATATAACCTTGAATGATTTCAGCAAACTGTTAAGTTAAAAATTTCTTGCGAGAAGGATTATTTTAAAAGGTGGTCGAAACAAAACTATCACTATATGTTGGGCATGAGAACATATAGTTTCGGCCTTCATTTAAGACGCCATAGGTTCCATCGAATATCTCCCAAGTGAGTGTCTGGTTTAGCGTAGCGCTGTCCCAGACTTTGCTGAAAAACAGTACAGTGCCGTGCGAGGTCACTTCATTAGCCGTTCCTTAAAATTGTTGATCTCGATCTCGAGGATACGTGTAATATGGAAAGGTGGAAAATGGGTGGGTTTTAAAATTTTTTGCGTTATCCACAGGGGTTTCAATGTTGAGTTATTTAGTAGTTAGCAGTTAAAATGTATTGATTGAGCAAAGAAACGTAGTGACTAGTGGAAGCGTGTCTGCAAACCATTTTAGTTCAACAGCATAGAGGCTCCGATTGGTTGGTACATCGACTTAATATTAAATGTAGCGTGTCTGCCGACAGTTGAAGTCGGGCAGCTCAGAGGCTTTTACTTATTTCTATAGTGACTTCCAACTAAACATAGCGTGTTCGCCGGCATCTAGGGCCCACGGCTCAGAGGCTATTGTCGGTTTCCTTACTGATTTGTAATTCAAAATAGCATGTCCACCGATAGCTTCGGTTGATGGCTCAGAGGCTATTGTGAGTTTCTGTTGTGCCTTATAACTAAAAATAGCGTGTCCGCTGATAACTAGGGACAACAGCTCAGGGGCTATTGTCAGTTTCCTTACCTAAAAATAGCGTGTCCACCGACAGTTTCGGTCGATGGCTCAGAGGCTATCTTCTTTTTGCTTAGACTAAAGGCAGAATGGCTGCCGACAGTGGGTTTTTGGGGGACCACTTAATGTATTGGGCTTTCCTATTTATTTGAAAGCTTGCCGGGAATTATCGGCTTGACTGTCACTAGTTTCCATTTTATTACTGCTAATACCATGAAATTGCAAATTGAGTGCTGAATTCATATTTTGTCATTCGCAGGGAAGAAACTGGAAACGGGAGATAATACGTTTAAGGATAAATTTGTTTGTATTGAGTTGGCCTATATTGTATTGGGTTATAATAATTAAAAGTCGTGTTTCATAGTTCCTATACTTGGATTATTTCAGTGAAACTTGAAATTATTTTTGTTTCTTGTTTAGTGGTTTGCTTTATTTTGTTTGTACTTGAATTTAGTTGCATTAAAAGTAACTGTCCATATGTCTTACTCATTAGTTTATTTAATCAAATGCATATTTTTCTATGGAATCAATTCATGAAACATAAGCGTGTAGCGACTAAAGATTGTACCGATCACTTGATTTTAAACGCTCTCAGGAAATTATCTGAATGCTAGATCAATTTAAAGATGAGACCTGAATAATCATCTGGATGCGCGGTATTGTTATTATTTTTGTTTTTCGGTTGTTTGAGCGATAAAAGATGTCACGTTGGTATCACAATGGATTAGCGTTTGTTTGCTCATTATTTATGTTTTCATTTTGCTTGCTTGTAATTAATGTTTACTTGTACTGTTTGTTGTTTTGCATGTTAGTCAATTGGAACATTATATCTTTAATAAGTTGTACGTTAAATTATGTTTGAATTGTTGAGAATATTTGGATGATTTAGAATAGACAAGATTAGATTTTGGAATATGATCGAATTTCTCTGCATAAATTATTGGATACGAATGTTATATTACTGCGATTACTTTTTGATTGATGATTATTTAATTTTCTTGAGAACACTGATCTAGTTTGAATGACAGCGTGAGTAGCAATGGTATCATACAGGAATTGAATGGTTTCGGATATCGGCGGGGAGGAAAAATTTACAGCCCATTTGATTTTGCTACACATTGCGCTACATTGTGGTCTTTGCAAAACCGATATTCTACCGGCTGCGCTAATTTGTTGCACAATACCAGTATACCTTATTTATACTAGCACGCACTGGGAGCTTGATATGTTATGTATCCTATGTATACATACAGGCTCCCCGGCTGCAGAGAGGAATCTTACTGTAATACCACTTACATGCTACTGGTCAATACAATATTTTAGACATGAATTTTTCTAAGGTGATTGATTTATTAAAGAACTGGTTAAAGCGATTTACATATGTCTGCATATTTAAATATAGAGTATTAATTGAACAGTTTTTTTCTACAATTTATATTTTCTTTAATTATGGTTGTAACTTGAAAAAAAGAACCAATCAATTGAAGCTTTCACTGTTGCTCGAGCTGACGCCTTGAGCATGCAGTTATATTAATGAATCAATTGATTATAATCCAACTGCTAGCCCCGGGCACAAAGCCTTGGGATGCTAATACTCGGGCTGATGCCTTGAGTACGCAGTCAGATTGGTAAATCAATCAATTACTAGTTTAACTGCAGGCTCCGGGCATAACTGCCTTGGGGCGCTTATACTCGGGTGGATGCCTTGAGTATGCGGTTGAACTTATTCTAAATTCGCTTATACCGGGCTAAGTGCCTTGAAATAGAGTAAGCTCGGGCGCACACCTTCTGAACTTCCCTGCTTCAATTATTTTCTTTTATACCATAATTATGCTGACTATATTGCTTAAAAACGAAAATAATGAAGACAATTTAACGATATAAAAGATCAGAGTTTTACTGTGATGTATTATGTGTAATGTGTTTAATGTCATCTCGCTGTGACTGGTACTGAAGCTTTCGCTTGATGTGCAATGCGTGTAACCTATTCGTTCCACTGGGCGATTCGTTCGATTGCGAAGTCTTTTGTGCATATGTTTGATACTTAATACGAATGTGGATACAAACCCACTTCTGCTAATCTATGATATGACGCCGCGCTCACACATGCTTTGGTTACAATTGGCAGCTTTTCGTATATGTATGTTGTCATTTACAGTACACAGAGAGGAACGACGGAACACGAACCGAGCAATATTTGGACTGCGGCTCCCGTAACAATGCTAATGCACCGAGTGAGGGACTGGATGACTGCTCGCGGGCTCAGTTTAGCACTGGAGAAAACCAAACTGGTCTTCTTGACAAAAACGAGAATCCCTAGAGTAAGGATGATCAGTATTGGTGACTTACAAATCGAATTGAAGCCAGCGGTGAAGTATCTTGGGCTACTGATCGACTCAAAGATGAGTTTCTCTGAGGAAACCAGGGCAACGACTGAGAAGGCTGCTTTGGGAATATTGGCTCTGAGTCGACTTATGGCCAACGTAGGGGGACCCAGCCCATCAAGAAGACGCCTCTTGATGAGTGCTGTAGCCTCAGTGCTACTGTATGGAGCAGGAACATAGGACGACGCTTTCAGTAAGGAGGTATACCGAAAACGCTTGGCACAGGTAGGAGAAGAGGAGCACTGAGGATTGCATCTTTGTATCTGAAAGTTTCTTATTCGGTGGTGAAAGTTATTGTAGTCGTGATACCTGTTGGCTTCCTTGCAAGAGAGCGTCGCGCTGTTTACCTGGGTCAAAACAAGGATGCGAGGGAGATGGTTGTCCGCCAGGAGAGACAGCGCTCGCTCAACGAGTGGCAGTAGTCTTGGGTCAATTGCACGAAGGGTAGGTGAACTGCGCGCCTCATCCCGGATGTGAAACCATGGCTAAATCAAAGGCATGGTAAAACGGACTTCTATCTGACCCAGCTTGTGAGCGGGCATGGATTTTTTCAGTCTTACCTGCACAAGATTGGTAAGTCACGGTCCCCCGATTGTCGGTTTTGCCCAGGAGAGGAGGACAACATTTTTTGCGTGTACAAAATGGGTCAGTCTGCGAAGAAAACTCTACAGGGAGAGGATAATATAGTTGCGGTGATGCTCGAATCGGTTGACATATGGAACCAGGTGGCTCATCATGCTCGGGCAGTCCTAAAATATAAAAGGGACTCACAGCAGCCTGGGGTGCTGGGGCTGGGGGATCGCTTGTTTGGCACTTGCTCTTCCCGTCTCCCCTCCCGCTAGGAAAGAGTTCCCCCAGCTTTAAGGCGCCTCATGGCGTAACAAAACGAGACCTGGCCCGAAGTAATGTGTCAAACGGTTCCAGGCTGGGTTCTCAGGTTGACAGGGGAGGTGCTTAGTGGGTAGTCCAGTCACACATGCGAGTCCCACACTCTGTGCATAAATGGCACTCACCTCCCTACCACAAAAAAAAAAACCCTCACATGGCCTCCCTGCTCTGCAAAGATAACCATGGGACCAAAAAGGCGACTACACACACAAACGGGATAGCGGCTCCGCGGGGGGACCCAATAAAACTGGAACAACCAAAAACATATAGAAAAGATATCAAAATCTAAGAAAGAAGTAACAAATAATAACAAAGAAAACGCAACCAGCGGTTGCAGACACGATGTTAACAGCACATAGAGAGCGGTACCAACCATGACAAAAACGACGATGAATACAATGACAGTGAAGACGGACGAAAAATGGAGAATAGCAGACAGTCTGGTGCAGACTGAGATTCCTGCGGCGTTTGAGCGCAGCAAAAAAGATATGCGAACGCCAGAGCGTCCTATTAAGGAAAAGCGGGAAACTCGGCAGGGCGCTTCAGGTTTTCGAGCGGTTGAAGATAATATAAAGAGCACCGAAAATTTCATTGTCACTGCTGCGATCGTTACCGAAGCGACCAATGCAAGGGTCGCCAATCCCGACATAGTAAAGAAACATCCTGAAGCCAATGAAGAGATTACGGCACGAAAAGCAACGGGGGACCCGACAAATAAAGCGACGTTTTGTGATTGCACCACCAACGGCTAAAATGTGGTGGAAGTACTGCATTCGGAAACGGAAAGCAAATCCTCTCCCAAGGATGGTTACAAAGTACAATTGCCGCCCAGCGAAATGAAGAAGAAAGAGCATTCCGAAAAGTGGAAGATGTTCCGAAAAGCATACAATCCGCATGCGACTCCCCAAAAATCTGCCAAGCAGTAAAGGTTGGGCTCCTTGAACTAGAGGAGCTGGTTAAGGGCCAAAGACCAGCAGAAAGCTAAACGACGTGCTAAGGGTGAATCTAAAGGCCAAATGCAGATAGCTCCACCAGTAAAAATCAATAAAAGAATGGCGTCTAGCCCAATCAAAGGAGATCGGGATAAAAGAAGAAAGGAATAGGCACTTGATGGGCTTGGAGCACCAAATCACGGGTTCCAGACAGTGCTTACGAAAAAAAAGAAGAAATCCGCAAAGAAACTCCTTCAAAAAAGCCAGAAAGTAAAATTCGCATGGACGCCCAATCAGAAAAAGGACCTGATGCGAAACAGGAGAGGCAGAAGCCCCGACGAAGACCCCGGCAGCAGGCACTGCTCGTAAACCCCAAGATGGCCGATCTTACGCGAAGGTACTGCGGAATATCACGGGAAGACCCGAAGACACCAATCCTACCATTAAAATAGTACGACCAACGTGGTCGGGCAACATACTGGTCGAATCCGGAGCAGAGGCCGGCAATAAAGAAGCATTCTGCGACGCAGTAAAGAATGTCCTCGGCAAAAGCTCGAATCGATGGCAACGATCGAAAAAAGAGACATTGACTGCGTGACGGATCTGGCCGAGGTAGAAGAGGCCATCAAAAGGGAGTTCCCTAGCGTGGAAAGGATCAAAGCGAGACTGACACCAGAAAACAACAGGGGAAAACGCATGATCGACAAGGACGCCAAACAATTCCTGAACAAGGGCAAAGGACGAATAGGGTGGGTTGTCTGTAGGATGCGGCGAAGAGCAATGCCTCTTCAAAGTTACAAGTGCCTTGGTTATGTTCACACCACACAAGTATGCAAAGGACCCGATAGGAGTTCCCTATGTTACAAATGCGGTGAAATGGGACATAAAAGAAAAGAGTGTACGAAGGCGGCACACTTTATTCTCTGCAAGGATGCTGATCCAAGACCTGATTTTGGACACGTCTTGGGATCAGGAAAATGCCGGGTGTTCCAGGAAGCCCTAGCCAAGGCAAAATCAGAACTCTGATGACGCGCATCCTGCAGCTAAACCTACACCACAGTTCAACTACCCAAAATCTGCTTGAGCAGTTTGCGAGGGACATAAAAGCCGACTTCTTGCTGCTGAGTGAGCAACACCATAGTAAAAGTCCTGGATTACGGTATTCTGATGAAACTGGTACTGCCGCCATCTGGATTTGGAACAGTGATTTCCAGGCGAAGAGTTGGGGATGGGGGGATGGTTTTGTGTGGGTTCGGTGCTCTGGGACCACCTTCTTTAGTGTGTACCTAAAGCCTAACGAATCGATATCATCTTTCCAAGCCAAGCTCAATGCTCTGGAGGGCGCTGTCTCCAACGCAGAGGGCAAAGTGCTCGTTGGGGGAGACTTCAACGCTAAAGCAATCGAATGGGGTATGCCTCAAATGGACCCGCGGGGAAAACATCCTGGAAATGGTGGCTAGGACGGCGCTCATGGCACTAAACCGCCGGAAATATGCCGACTTTCCGCCATATTGGCTGTGAGGGAACCATATCGGACGTGACATTCGCCTCGGAGTCCTTAGTACGGAGGATACATAATTGGAAAGTATTAGAGGACTACTCAGCCAGTGATCATCAGTGCATTCTTCTTGAGATAAGTGGTGTTGTCTCCCGACGTCCGTGCTCTCGGCTTTCTGCAACTGGATGGAACATCCGAAGGATGGACGTCGAGAGGTTCGTCAAGGTGCTCATAGCAGGTATGCCGCTGCAGGGAGCTTCGGAGGGGATCGAAGAACTGGCAGCTCAGGACGTGGTGAACTCTACTATGAGCATCATTTCAACTACTTGCTGCGCTTCTATGCTCCGTCGATGACCATGGCACGACAAGCCTTCAGTGTTCTGGAATCCCTAGAGGAAATGGATCGTAGTAGTCTTTGCGTATAGACGTCTTTTAAATCGCTCCTGTCAAAAGTTTTCAAAAATTAAATTAATTTTTTGAAAACGTTAGTCCGAAGTTAATTTTTATCGGAAAAAATCTTATATTGTCGAAGTAATTGACTCAGGAAATTCCTATCGAATATTTTTACTTCGATTGGTAACGAAAAACAAATTCACAAAGAAAATTTCGCCGCTGGTATGGAGGAGCCCGACGGCTTCCCACCGTTGGGGCAACCTGGGGAAACGACAAATATGAAACTGGCGACAATCACCAGAAGAAAACACAACGAAGAAAACTCCGTAGATGGAGGGTGCAAGCTGCAAATAATAGCGGACAATCAACATATGGCCAAATTACAGAAAGAAAATGATGAACTAGGGCTAGAAATACAGTCTCTCAAGGATCTTTTCAAGAAAGGAATGAAGCCCCAAAAGACGCAGCCACAAAATCAATGGCAACAGGTAACAAAGCCGAAGAAAAGTACAAAGCAAGTAAATCCAGAGGAAGTTCTAAGTGCTGGTGGCCCCAACGAGAGCCAAAATTATTTTGCAGCGCTGGAGGGATTAACTGAAGATATGGAAATCGAAGAAAACATCGGAGGTAAATTACTTTTTATGGAATTGTTTGCAGCTACATATAAATGAGTTGCATATTTTGAATAATAATTTTTCTGAAAAATTATTAGAGAAGAAAAATATTAGAAGAAGGTGGTTTCGACGTGTGTACTAATTTTCCTCAGGCCATCACTCTTAGATACACACCGGTGATGGCGACCACCATGCTCAGAGGTGAGGGAGTTAATTTTTAATTTTTCTACTTATGCAAACTCAATATGTTTTTGTATCTGCAAGTTATATTCAAGGTAAATTTCTCTTGTAAGTACTTGTATTAGCTAAACTTTTTTAATTGGATCATTTCACCCTTTTCACATCATCTTAATGTAAATCTATACGGCAAATTTGCTCTACATTTGAAGCTTATCTAACGTCACGCGGATATCGATCACTCTTTCGGATGGCTCCGATAGCTTTTTAAATTACTTTTTATGGAATTGTTTGCAGCTACATATAAATGAGTTGCATATTTTGAATAATAATTTTTCTGAAAAATTATTAGAGAAGAAAAATGTTAAAAGAAGGTGGTTTCGACATGTGTACTAATTCTCCTCAGGCCATCACTCTTAGATACACACCGGTGATGGCGACCACCATGCTCAGAGGTGAGGGGGTTAATTTTTAATTTTTCTACTTATGCAAACTCAATATGTTTTTGTATCTGCAAGTTATATTCAAGGTAAATTTCTCTTGTAAGTACTTGTATTAGCTAAACTTTTTTAATTGGATCATTTCACCCTTTTCACATCAACTTAATGTAAATCTATACGACAAATTTGCTCTACATTTGAAGCTTATCTAACGTCGCGCGGATATCGATCACTCTTTCGGATGGCTCCGATAGCTTTTTCAATTACTTTTTATGGAATTGTTTGCAGCTACATATAAATGAGTTGCATATTTTGAATAATAATTTTTCTGAAAAATTATTAGAGAAGAAAAATGTTAGAAGAAGGTGGGTTCCATAAAAAGGAATTTAAAAAGCTATCGGAGCCATCCGAAAGAGTGATCGATATCCGCGCGACGTTAGATAAGCTTCAAATGTAGAGCAAATTTGTCGTATAGATTTACATTAAGTTGATGTGAAAAGGGTGAAATGATCCAATTAAAAAAGTTTAGCTAATACAAGTACTTACAAGAGAAATTTACCTTGAATATAACTTGCAGATACAAAAACATATTGAGTTTGCATAAGTAGAAAAATTAAAAATTAACTCCCTCACCTCTGAGCATGGTGGTCGCCATCACCGGTGTGTATCTAAGAGTGACGGCCTGAGGAGAATTAGTACACACGTCGAAACCACCTTCTTCTAACATTTTTCTTCTCTAATAATTTTTCAGAAAAATTATTATTCAAAATATGCAACTCATTTATATTTAGCTGCAAACAATTCCATAAAAAGTAATTTAAAAATCTATCGGAGCCATCCGAAAGAGTGATCGATATCCGCGCGACGTTAGATAAGCTTCAAATGTAGAGCAAATTTGTCGTATAGATTTACATTAAGTTGATGTGAAAAGGGTGAAATGATCCAATTAAAAAAGTTTAGCTAATATCGGAGGTAATTTTAGTCAAGATAATGACGTTAATTTTATTCAATATTTAAAGAACAAAAATAAGGAGAAAAAACCAGCCCGCAGTTCTGCTGGTTCCTCTGAAAAAGCTTCCAACTAGACAGAAAAAGTTCCGCCAATCAACGTGTTCGGACAAACCGGGAAAGATATGGTTCGGCTATTGGCAGCCGAATATAAACGGACCAATTTCGAAATCAAAAGAGTTAATGCCGAAAAATTAACTATAAGGACGAAATCACTGGTTGATTTCAAGTCAGCCAAAGATGCGCTGATTTCTGGGGAGGTTCCACACTTCATCTATACCCCAAAAAGTAAAAAAAATCAGACCTTCTTGTTGAAGGGTTTGGACAGCGGAGAGGATACGGTCGATCTTCTTCAGGTGCTCAAGGAGGCTGCACCAGATATTGATTTTGTTTCAGTCAAAGCCTTTGCGACAAGAAGGTCGATCATAGAAAGGAAGAATTTACCACTTTACCTGGTACAAATTGCAAATAAGAGCAGTCCAAGTGCCCTTCAACAAATAAGGTACTTGAATTTCAGAGTGGTGAGGTGGGAACGCCTCCAGAAAAGAGAAGTCAACGAGTGTTACCTGTGTCAAAGATTTGGACATTCGGCTGCCAATTGTGCCATGCACTATCGTTGCGTTAAATGCAAAGACGTTCATGCTCCCGGTGAGTGCAAATTGGCTCAGACGGAGCCTAAAGAAAAATTATACTGCGTTAACTGCGGTGTTTTTGGTCACCCAGCATCATATCGAGGATGCTCCCGATATCAAGATGCAAAAGTTAAATTTGCTCCAAAGCAAACACAAGTACACCGTAATATCATACCTTCCAACTTCGTCAAGCCCGGAGTATCATTTGCACTCGCCGCTAGAGGACCAGCAGAAAATGCTGGAAATAATGTAAATAATGTAAGTGGCAATAATGAGCTGCTTCTCAAAATTTACCAGCAACTTTATTCTTTATCGGAGAGAATCGACAAACAAGATTCAAAAATTAACTTTGCTTTTCAGCGTTTAGGTCTTTCAAATGCCTAATAATAACTTGTCATCCAGTCATATTCCCATGGAAAGGCTTCGCCTCATATCGATCAACGTCAACTCTATCGTTGCTATACATCGACGTGATTATCTCCTTGAATTTGTTGTTAAGCAAAAGCCTGACATCATACTTCTCACTGAAACCCGCCTCAGTTCATGGCATTTCATGGAATTCAAAGATTTTGCATTCGTAAGAAACGATAGGGTAATAGGTGATGGGGGAGGTGGCACCGGGATATTGGTTAGAAGACCCTATTGTTTCCAAAATATTGAAAAAGTCGAATTCAAAAACTTTGAATTTCTTGAAGTGTCCGTCATCAAAATTTCACTGCCAGGTGGGGATAACCTCTTCGTTATCTCTGCCTATGCAAGTGGTCAAAATGTTCTCAAGTTCAAGGAGGAACTCAATTCCTTCTTTGAAATACTCAAATTGAACAGGCTGCAAAGTTATTATATTTTTGCCGGTGACCTGAATGCCAAGCATACATCATGGCTAAACGCCACCAATAATCCAAGAGGTGCATTCCTGAAATCATGGATAACAGAGAACCAAATTGAATACAGGTGCAACCTATATGGGTCGGAGTTCCCAACATACCCTAGGACAAATTCATATTTGGACCTCTGCATTGCTGACGCAAAACTTGAATTCAGCTTTAATAGTCCTCAACGGAAACTGCAGGTGCTTCCTTATGATAGCGACCATAACGCAATCGTAATGGAAATCAATCATCAAAGGGATGATTTCTTCCTCATTCCAGTTCAACATGAAAACCATCGGTTGAATTTCAAAAAAACAGACTGGGGAAAGTTTCAAAAGAAGTTTAATCGGGAGTACCAGAAGCAATGTCCCTCTTCTGATGATGGCAACGCTTGCTCAATGGTTCCTAATAACAGAGATCTAACTGACGATGAAATAGGGCTCTATTTGTCGAAGTTAGAGAAGCTGACGTTGGAAACGATTGAGAAAGTTGTCCCCAAGATTAAACATCGAAACAATATGGAAGGATATGAAACACAACCATCGCAAGGTTGAAAAGATTGAAAAACCTTTTCTCACCCGCGTCAGCAATATTTATCGACGATTTTTGGACTACAACCATCCCTCGTTGGCTTTGTTGAAATTACACCTGAAGAATGTCCGGAACTTAACCCGGTCATACTTCAGGAGTGAGGTCAGCAATCAATGGGCGGAAAAACTGAGGGGTATTAGCCCACAGGACCCAGATGGCGTTTTCGCAAAAGTGAATACCTTATTCCGCAGGAAGTCTCGAGTGAAGGTATCAAATCTTGAAGTCGCTAGTGATGAGATAAATCTTCTCGATAGAGATGGTATCGAAATTGATAGTACGACTCCGGATAGAAATGGAAACAGGATTATATGCGATGGATTGCAGAAACTTGCCCTGATTGGAACACATTTTGAATTGGTTCAGCTGCCAAACCCAGAGAGAAGGAATGAAATATTTTCGAAGGTAGTTGAAGCAAAAGTTTCCGACTTCAAATCAAGCCTGAACGGCCAATCGATTCTTCATTTCGATGAAACATTAACATCTGACCTCATGCCGAGCTTGAATCTTATTGATTATTTTGTCAGCTATGAAGACTTGTGTTTCATATTTCGCAGAATAAACAACAAAAAGTCATGTGGTACTGACGGTATTCCAAATATAGTTCTCCAACGTTTGCCTGAGGTTGCTATTAGGAATTATTGCATATTGTTCAACAACATGTTGAACAATTCATATTTCCCAAATGAGTGGAAAAGGCTAAGGTATTTCCGATCTTGAAGAAAGGAAAAGAATCTTCATGCCCTAAAAGCTGTCGCCCAATCAGCTTGCTGCCTAACATCAGCAAGGTGTTTGAAGTGATACTCAACAGAGCATTGAACGCCCACATTGAGAAATATGAGTTGATGCCGAATTGCCAATTTGATTTTTATGCCAGACATTCGACCATACATGCAATAACGAAAGTAACCTCAGACATCTGTTGGAAACTAAACAACAAAGAATGTGTTGGAGCATGTCTCATTGATATGGAGAAAGCCTTCGATATGGTGTTGTTAGATGGACTAGTTTTCAAACTTCTTTAGGACAGGTACCCCAGATACCTTGTCACCATGATGTGTAATATGTTATACGGGAAATCATTTATTTTAACTGATGGAAATCTGACAACAATGCGTGAATTCAAGGTCTTGAATGGTCTACAGCAGGAAACAGTTACTGCGCCCCTGCTTTTCTCAATATTTATTCGCAAGCTATTGAACAGCTTTGATTTTAATGTCTCGCCAACGCGATCATTGGTAGCGTTTGCTGATGATCTGATCATCTATACGGCAGACCGAAAAGCTACAATAGCTCAGAGCAATCTTCAAAAAATGTTTAATGATGTGCAGCTTTACACCGACAATTGGTGAATGAAAATCACTGCGCAGAAGTGCGAAACAATTTTGTTTCGGACAATGCTGCAGGGGGCCAGTCAAGACCTGAAACGTAATTGGAAGGATTTCCACATTATGGCTGGTGAGGGTAGTTCAGAACGGGTCCCACATAAATCCTGTGTTCGATACCTCGGTGTTCATCTCGATCAGTATCTGTACTATACTGAACATGTCAAAATCATGCTCAGTAAAGCACTAAAAGTAGTCATGGCCCTTCGGCGACTCTTTCATTCCAGATACATTGTTCAAAAAGTCAAAGTTATTTGTTACAAGACCCTGGTTAGACCAGTTTCGACATACGGATGCCAGATCTGGAGTGCTAGTACAATGGAAAGATTAAGAGTTTTCGAAAGGAAATGTCTTCGTGCATGTACTGATTTGTACAGAAAGCCTGAGACGGATTGGAAACACTTTATATCGAATAGAAAAATTTATCAAACCGCTCAAGTGACAAGAGTCGATATCTTCATATTGAAACTTCTTCGGAATCATATCGCAAGATCTGCAACGGTGAGTGAAAACCCTTGGATTTCACAGCCGTTCCACCCTACAGACGGGTATATTGTGACTTGCCTCACTACTGGCTTCGTTCCTCCAGAAGCATTCGTGTATTTGGACATGAATCGATATGTTTTTGATTCTGACGGCGTCCCAATCATATATCACATATACCGACGGGCCACCGATAAGAAGATAAAATATCCTCCGAATCTGAGTTCATGAGACCAACAATTCCAATGGAGATACTCATTTGCTAGATTCGTTGAGGCTGGTCGAGCTGAGATGGAACAATCTAGGTATTGGTGGCTGAATGACAATGTCTAAATTATTCGTGTTTATTTTCTGTTTTTGTGCTTTTTCTCGTTACTTAGTTTTTTTAGATTCATCTCATTATTGCTACATCTAGTATTGATGTTTATTTGTATTATAAATTAGGTATAGGTTTCAATATAAGGTAAGTTTATTTTTTTTTTTTTTTGGATTGAACTTATTTAGAATTAGGGTGTAACATATTAGGTATAGGATAAAAGTTCATTGTTGTGTTAGTAGTAGAAGTGATTTTTGAATAATGCTGGTTGGTTTTTTCTCCTTTTTCCAATTGAATCAAAAAATATCTAATAATCTTAATTAATTTAATTTTGCAAGTGTATTTTTTTCATTAAATGTGTTTAACTGATAACGTATAAATTTAGAGAGGCATTCGGGCCATTAAGTTTTTTATAGTTTTATTGTTTGTAATTTGCTTTATGTTCTTTTAAAAATTTATAACGATTGGTATTAAATAAAGCGCTTTTGGCTTTGACTTTGACTTTGAGAATCCTTAGAGTAAGGATGATCAGTATTGGAGATATACGAATCGAATCAAAGCCATTGGTGAAGTAACTAGGGCTACAGATCCACTCGAAGATGAGTTTCTCTGAGCAAATCAGGCCAACGTAGCGGGACCCAGCCCATCAAGAAGATGCCTCGCGATGAGTGTTGTTGGGTCAGTGCTACTGTACGGAGCAGAAGTATGGGGCGACGCTCTCATCAGCGAGGTATACCGAAAATGTTTTGCACAGGTACAGAGAAGAGGAGCACTGAGAATCGCATCTTCGTATTGTCGGTCTTGACCAGGAGAGGAGGACAATGCCTGTCACACATTTTTTGCGTGTGAAAAACGGGTCAGTCTGCGAAGGAAACTACAGGGAGACGGGTATATAGTTGCGGTGATGCTCGAATCGGTTGACAAATGGAACCAGGTGGCACATTATGCTCGGGTAGTCCTAAAATATAAAAGGGACTCACAGCAGCCGGGGGCGCCTGGGCTGGGAGATCGCTTGTTTGGCACTTCATCTTTCCCTATCCCTTTCCGCTAGGAAATTGATCCCCCAGCTTGAAGGCACCTCGTGACGTAACAAAACGAGACCTGGCCCGAAGTAATGTGTCAAACGGTTCCTGGCTGGTTTCTCAGGCTGACAGGGGAGGTGTTTGGTAAGTAGTCCAGTCGCCTTTTTGTGGGCATGGGAGTCCTATACTCTGTGCATAAATGGCATTCACCTCCCTACCACAAAAAAAAAGAGAAAAAAAAGTAACATACAAACTATCAAACTTCTTCATGAAATACAAATCGCAAATTGTGTTCAAAACTTTCAAGAAAATTGGAAACAAAGTGAATGACTCATGAATATAAGAGAACAAGGGGCATCTACGAGTAAATGCAAGAACTACGGCATAGTATACGAAGTGTGTACAAAAAGGAAGGTGACTTTTCAAATTTCGCGGGAGACGTACTTTCGATTATCGATTTTTTTACGTTGGTACATTCATCATGAACATATATTTACAGTGTCAGCTTTATAATATGTTTAGATGGTTTGTGAGAGGCATAACGGCTAGAAGTGTTTTGCGTGCTCGTAGATTTTTTGCTATCCAAAAACATGGACCAAAGATTAAGAAAAAATAAAAGCAAAATATCTCTCTACCTGGCCTAACTTAGGACCTACCTGTTTAACCCATCCTAATCGAAATATAGTCATATTCTTCCGCACATCCTTCAGACAATTAAGATAGAGGAGTCAAAACACATCTACTCACTCAAAAAGCAAGCCCCGGTGGATTTTCAAAAAACCTGTTTGATAGGCGGCAGAGTGCTCGTACCAGAAGGGCTTTGCAAAACGAGTTTTCTGATAACATCAATTGATGACTCGAACTATTCAATACTAGTATAAGAAATCGTTCAAATTTATCTAATAATATGCTGAGCTTCTTTCATAAACATATAACAGCCACCATTTGGTTCCACCTTAAATAATTTTTCTGAATGCTCAGATAAATAAAAGTATTCAAATTAAACACTGTTCGGTAAATTTTAATGGACATTCGAGGAAAATAAGAAATATGAAATATGTATCAATCATAGAAGTACAAACAGGAGACGGTGAGCTTTCAATTCCTATGGAAAGCGTTAAAATCGATTAATAGAATCAAACTTTCCGTATAGGTACACTTTCATTTTCGGAAGCTTTTGAAATATTCAGCTGATGCTATTTTAAGGAATGAGTAATATTTTTAAATTGTTGGAATCAATATCAAAATGCAAATTCAAGTCATTTATTAGCACGTTAAAATGTCGTCGTAAGTTATTACTTCTTATCTGATGCCCAAAGTATCGTTATCTATCCGCAGACCTCCACCCTTTTCAATATACGAGTATGTCAACAAAATCATGCTTGTTGCCATATTTTCAAAAGTATTTGATCCATAAAAGTTGCATGCCATGTTTTCGAAGCGGAAGTATCAGCTCGCGTGTCAGTTGCCATATCCTTCGTAAAATACGAGTTTCGCATTGAAAAACTGAAAAATTATCATACGAAAGTAAACGCAAGTGAATTACAATGTAAAGTGTGTAGGTTTCCATTATTTGCAGGAAAAAAGAAATGACGTGCAGTATTTTTCTTTGCTCAAGTGAGTTAGGAAAGTGTAACCAAACATAAAATTATGAGAAGACCGATCAGTTCAAGTGAATATTTTCCGTTGGTCCAGAACCACGCGCCGTTTTATTACAGATAAATGAAACTTGCCTGTATTTTGGACTTGTGCAGTGTTAAAAAAAGTGGTATCGCTGATAAGTTTGATGATTTAAGTGAGTGAAATACGTTTCATCACTGTTCCTTGAACATTGACATATGTGGAAAAAATTGGTGAAAATATTTTGATTAAGGAGTTAATTCGTGGGTATTTTAATCAAATCAACTTTAAATCAATTCATTTTATGGTTTTGTGTTTGTATTTTGTCCAGAGTGTATTTATTTTTGTATACATTTTGATTTGAAGCATTCCCAGTAAGAGTCATCGCGAAAATTTTTGAACAGTACGGGTCAAGTTCAGTGGAAACTTTAAATAACGTTCATGAATATTGAATATCTGGTTGTTTTGAAGTCGTGAAAATCAGATGAGGTGATACGATAAAATTTGTATTTAGAAAATTGAAAAATACTGCAGTTCGAAGTGTTTTTATCTCAACACAGTGCAACGGGATCTGGGGGCCTTTAAAACTTATTTTCGAAACATGGTGGTTTAATCAGAAAATATTTGTATATTTAAGGCTTTCATAAAATTTAATTCATCCATTTTACTCGTACTTTGGAGTTGGTTTTTTTTTTAATTTTAGGTGAATTTCTCAAGAGTAGTTTACCTATTGTGCAGATTATTATATATATATATATCTATATATATATATATATATATATATATATATATATATATATATATATATATATATATATATATATATATATATATATGTCTGTATATATATATATATATACACATATATATATATATATATATATATATATATGTATGTATATATATATATATATATATATATATATATATATATATATATATATATATATATATATATATATATATATATATATATATATTGTAATAAACATAAGCAGTCGAGCAGCCCCGTGAAGACCAGGAGTGGCTGCTCCTGAAGAGATAAGGTGGTCACCCCGTCGAAACTGCTTAGTTTGTTGTCTTACTAGTGTAAAACTAAACTACATCCGTCAAGTTTCCATCGTTTAGGCAGAGATGAGTGGTTCACTTCAGCCACTTTAACATCTTTAGGTTTGACATCACCCTTGTAATGCAACAACCTTCTTCGGAGAAAGTAACGGTTGCTTTTTGTGTAGTGTTTGCGTTTGTCTCAAGCCACCGTGTCCGCTATCTTTAACGAGGCAAAAAAAATATGGAATTACTGTAGAGTAGCTTTTTTTTGTGGTAGGGAGGTGAAAACATTTACGCTAGGGAGGTGAAGGCGTTTACGCCTGCCGAGTCTGGCAGTGTGGGACTCCCATGGAGGATACCCTTGGACTACCCACTAAACATCTCCCTGTCAATCTGAGAACCTAGCCTGGAACCGTTTGACACATTACTTCGGGCCAGGTCTCGTTTTGTTACGCCGTGGGGCGCTTTCAAGCTGGGGAGTCCCTTTCCTAGCGGGAGGGGAGAGGGGAAGAGGAAATGCCAGAAGAGCGATCCCCCAGCCCCAGCGCCTCCAGCTGCTGTGAGTCCCTTTTATATTTTAGGACTGCCCGAGCATAATGTGCCACCTGGTTCCATTTGTCAACCGATTCGAGCATCACCACAACTATATTATCCGGGGTGAGCTCTCCCGTCTCCCTGTAGAGTTTCCGTCGCAGCCTGGCCCATTTCGTACACGCAAAAAATGTGTGACAGGCATTGTCCTCCTCTCCTGGGCAAAACCGACAATCGGGAGACCGTGACTTACCGATCTTGTGCAGGTAGGACTGAAAGCACGCGTGCCCGCTCAAAAGCTGGGTCAGATAGTCTCACCATGCCTTCAATTTAGCCACGGTCTCACATCCGGGATGAGGCGCGCAGTCCACCTTCCCCCAAGACTGCTGCCAACCGTTGAGCGAGCATTGTCTCTCCTCGCGGACAACCATCTCCCTTGCATCCTCGTTTCAGCGCAAGTCAATAGCGCGGCGCTCTCTAGCAAGGAGGGTGACAGGTATCACGCCTGCAATCACTCTCACCGCCGAGTCGGAGACTGTTGGATACGAAGATGCAATTCTCAGTGCTCCTCTTCTCTGTACCTGTGCCAAGCGTTTTCGGTATACCTCCTTGCTGAGAGCGTCGCCCCATACCTCTGCTCCGTACAGTAGCACTGACCCTACAGCACTCATCAAGAGGCGTCTTCTTGATGGGCTGGGCCCCCCTACGTTGGCCATAAGTAGACTCAGGGCTGATATTCCCGAAGCAGCCTTCTCAGCCGTTGCCCTGATTTGCTCAGAGAAACTCATCTTCGAGTCGATCAGTAGCCCCAGGTACTTCACCGCCGGCTTCGATTCGATTTCTGTATCTCCAATACTGATCATCCTTACTCTAGGGATTCTCTTTTTTGTCAAGATGGCCACTTCGGTTTTCTCCAGTGCTAAACTCAGCCCGCGAGCAGTCATCCAGTCCCTTACTCGGCACATTAGCATACCTAGCCTAAGTTGCGCTTGTTCAACGGTGCGTCCAGCGACCAGGGCCGCAACATCATCCGCATAGCCAACCAAGCGCGACTCATCTGGCATCTCAAGTCCCAGTAGCCCGTCGTAAGACACGTTCCACAGGTCCGGACCAAGGATAGATCCCTGGGCAACACCCGATGTAATTTCCATCCTTCGTTGGCCCTGTGTCGTGTCGTAGAGCAGGCTTCGGTCTTTTAGGTAGTTCCTCAAAAGCCGCATTAGATGTTCTGGAACTTGAAAAGAGTTTTCCAGCGTGTCCAGAATATCCACCCATCTAGCGGAGTTGAAGGCATTCCTGACGTCGAGTGTCACCAACAGGACGATCCGTCGCTTGGTGCGACTATATGCCTCTGCCTTTTGGACTGCGTTCACCACCTCTGCAATCGCATCAATGGTAGAACGTCCTGCTCTAAAGCCGTACTGCCGAGGAGATAGGTCCCCAGCAGCATGAATCGCGTCAGTGAGTCTTCCCTTGATGAGTTTCTCTAGCACTTTCCCAGCCGCGTCTAGCATGCATAACGGGCGGTATGCAGACGGCGATCCGGGATTTCCCTTCCCCTTGCATATCAGCACGAGCCTCGCCAGCTTCCATCGTACCGGGAAGACCCCGTACCGTAGGCAAGCGCTGAATGTGCTGAGCAACAAGTCAGGACAATGGTGATAGAGGAGCCACAACACCTCAGCTGGAACACCATCTGGGTCTGGAGCCTTCCTCGCTTTCAGGGAGAGGACTGCCTCCTCCAGTTACAGCTGCATGAAGAGTGGGCACTCGACTGCTGTTTCACCATGGACAGCGTCAACACGAACGGGATGGGCGGGGAAGAGTCCCCGCACTATCGCGTCCATGTTTTCGGCGTCATGTACACAAGGCTTCCGTAGGGCACGAAGTTTCCCCATGACCAGCTTGTAGCCAAGGCCCCACGCATCCTTGTTCACGTTGTCCACTAGGTCTTGCCAGCAGCGAGCCTTGCTCATGTTGATCAGTTTGCGAAGGCATTTCCTGGCCGACTTATATGCTGCCACCTGCTCGCATGCCTCGTAACGGTTCCGCACCCGTTGAGCCTCACGCCGAAGCTTGTGACACTCCCTCCGCTTTTCAGCGATTTTAGTAGACCACCAGTACACTGGGGGCTTGCCGTGCCGGGGTCTTTGACGGGGCATAGAAGCGCAGCAAGCAGTCGTAACTATGCTCATAGTAGAGTTCACCACGTCCTGAGCTGCCCGTTTTTCCGTCCCCCCCGGAGCTCCCTGCAGCGGCTCACCTGCTGTGAGAACCTTGAGGAACCTCTCGACGTCCATTCTTCCAATGTTCCATGCAATTGTAGAAGGCTGAGAGCACGGACGTCGGGAGATAGCATCACTTATCTCAAGCAGAATGCACTGGTGATCACTGGCTGAGTAGTCCCCTAATACTTTACAGTTGTGTATCCTCCGTACTAAGGACTCCGAGGCGAATGTCACGTCCGGTATGGTTCCCTTACAGCCAATATGGCGGAAAGTCGGCGTGTTTCTGGAGTTTAGTACAACGAGGGCCGTCCTGGCCAACATTTTCAGGATTCGTTTTCCTCGCGGGTCCTTCTGAGGCATGCCCCATTCGATTGCTTTAGCATTTAAGTCGCCCCCAACGAGCAATTTACCCTCTGCGTTCGAGACAGCGCCCTCCAGAGCATTAAGCTTGGCTTGGAAAGATAATATCGACTCGTTAGGCGTTAGGTACACACTAAAGAAGGTGATCCCTGAGCACCGAACCCACACGAAACCATCCCCCCGTCCGCAACCCTCCGCTTGAAAGTCACTGTTCCGAACCCAGATGGCGGCAGTACCAGTTTCATCAGAGTACCATAATGCAGGACTTTTATTATGATGTTGCTCACTCAGCAGCAAGAAGTCAGCTTTCCTGTCCCCCGCAAACTGCTCAAGCAGATTTTGGGCGGTTGAACTGCGGTGTAGGCTTAGCTGCAGGATGCGGGTCATCGAAGCTCTGATTTTGCCTTGGCTAGGGCTTCCTGGAACACCCGGAATTTTCCTGATCCCAAGACGTGTCCAAAATCAAGTTTTGGGTCAGCATCCTTGCAAAGGATACAGTGTGCCTCCTTCGTACACTCTTTTCTTTTATAACCCGTTTCACCGCATTTGTAACATAGGGAACTCCTATCGGGTCCTTTGCATACTTGTGTGGTGTGACCATAACCAAGGCATTTGAAACATTGAAGAGGCATTGCTCTTCGCCGCATCCTACAGACAACCCACCCAATTCGTACTTTGCCTTTGTTCAGGAATTGTTCGGCGTCCTTTTCGGTCAAGTCAACTATGGCCATGCGTTGTCCCCTGTTGTTTTCTAGTGTCAGTCTCGCTTTGATCCTTCCCACGCTAGGGAACTTCTTTTTGATGGCCTCTTCTACCTCGGCCAGATCCGTCACGCAGTCTATGTCTCGTATTTTGATCGTTGCCATTGGCTCGAGCGGTGCTATAGTTGCGCTTTTGCCGAAGACTTTCTTTACTGCGTCACAGAATGCATCTTTATTGCCAGCCCCTGCTCCGAATTCGACCAGCATGTGGCCCGACCGCGTTGGTCGTACTACTTTAATGGTAGTATTGGTGTCATCGGGCCTCACGTTTCCCCTGATGTCCCGCAGCAACTCCGCGTAGGATCGGCCATCTTAGGGCTTTACAAGCAGTGCCTGCTGCCGGGGTCTTCGTCGGGGCTTCTGCCTCTCCTGTTTTGCATCAGGTCCTTTTACTAATTGGGCGTCCGTACGAACTTTACTTTCTGGCTTTTTTTGAAGGAGTTTCTTTGCAGCTTTCTTCGCTCCTTTTGTAAGCACTGTCTTGAACCCTGATTTGGTACTCCACTCCCGTCAAGTGCCTCTTCCTTTCTTCTTTTATCCCGATCTCCTTCGATTGGGCTAGACGCCATTCTTTTATTGACTTTTAATGATGGACCTCTCTGCATGTCGCCTTTAGATTTCGCCCCAAGCGCCTCTTTAGCCTTCTGTTCATCTTCGGCCCTTAACCAGCTCCTCCGATAGTGCCCTATGCAATCTAGGAGCTCCTCTAGTTCAAGGAGCCCTTCCTTTTCTACTTTGCTAATTTTTGGGTAGTGGCGTGCAGCTTGTATTCTTTTCAGAACATCTCCCGCTTTTCGAAGTAGTCTTTCTTCTTCATATCGCTGGGCCACAATTGTACCTTGCAACCATCCTTGGGAGAGGTTTTCGCGTTCCGTTTTCGAGTGCAGTACTTCCGCCACATTTTCAACGTTCGCGGTACAATCACGCGGTGTCTGGTAACTCTTTGCTTTAAGTGCCGTAATCTCCTCGTTCGCTTCTGGATTTTTCGTTGCAATGTCGGGATTTGTGACCCTTGCATCGGTCGCTTTAGTAAGGATCGCAGCGGTGACAATCGAATTTTCGGTGCTCTTTATGTTATCCTCCACTGCCCGAACACCTGAAGCATCCTGCCGAGTCTCCCGCTTCTCCTTAATAGGACGCTCGGGCGTTCGCATAATTTTTGCACCAGTCTGGTGCAATTTGCACCAGACTGTCTGCTGTTCTCCGTTTTTCGTCTACCGTCACTGTCGTCGTGTTAGTCCTCGTTTTTTTCGTGGTTAGTACAGCTCTCGATGTAGTGTTGACGTCGTGGCTGCAACCGCTGGTTGCGTCGTCGTTGTTATTATCTTTTATTTCCTTTTTTGGATTTTTTTGGTCTTTTTATTGCTCCAGTTTTGTTTGGTTCCCCCTCGGAGCCGCTATCTCCGTTCGTGTGTGTAGTCCCCTTTTTGGTCCCATGGTTATCTTTGCAGAGCAGGGAGGCCATGCGAGGGTTGGCACAAGCCCTTATGGGGACAAGTGCTCAGAGCCAGACCAGCGCTAATCGGGAGTCCGTCTCAACCGAACCTACACCACCAACCCAATGGTGCGAACTTCGAACGTACTCCGAGGCCTGCCAAGGTTTTACCGGGACGGAGACGGTATGATAGTTGAATTGGAGCCGTTCACACACGAGTTTCACCTCGGCGCTACTGTGCAAAGCAACCAGGTCCAAACCATCACATCCGCCAGCCCAAAGCGTCAATTCCAGTTCGTTGTCCAAAGCGTAGTCCAGATACAATCAGAGTCGTTACCTGTCATCCCAGGAGGGAACCTCACGGCACCCCCCATATCCTCGGGTCCGTGGGGCGGCACTCCCCAAAGAATGCTAGCCTCCAAGAATGTTCTTGTCGACCGGCTTTCTCCCTGCAGGAATTTCCTCGGGTACGTGGGGGCGGAACTCCCCAAAGAATGCTAGCCTCCAAGAGTGCTCTTGTCGACCGACACTCCCCCTGCGGGGGTAGAGTAGCTTAATTGACACCTAATAGAACATTTCTAAAGATAATAAAAATTGATCGGTACGTCTTGTAGAGTAGAGTACGCGTGATAAGTATTTTGTAGTGTAGCTTCGTGGCTCGACCAGAACCCGCCTCATATAATCCCGCAAATGCTAGTCGTCAAGCACGCGTACGCGGTCGTTAAGCATAGCTAGTTAGCTGAGCTCGTGGTTGTTTATAGCTCACTGACATTTGTGCCAGACACTTCGAAAATCATTACAATATATAGATATATATAAATATATACATATATATATATATATATATATATATATATATATATATATATATATATATATGTATATATATATATATATATATATATATATATATATATATATATATATATATATGTATATATATAAGTATATATATATATATATATATATATATATATATATATATATATATATATATATATATATACAAAATGTTTTCCAAAATAAACGAGGCACCATTTGTGTCTCCTCTCTGACTTCCAATGAAAGTTTGGTTACATTCGGTTCCATGGAATAAAATGACAGTATGTTTGTGTCATCGTTACAAAATGAGTTCCGAACAAAGAGCTTATATCAAATTTTGTTTTCAAATTGGGTAAACGTTTTCCGAAACATTTAAATTGATGTTAAAAAGTTTAAAGCGATGATTGTTCATCTCGTGCCAGAGTTCATGAGTAGTTTATACGATTAAGAGATGTTCGTGAGGACATAGAGGACGATGAACATACGGGCCGCCCAAAATCAGTGATCACCGAAAACTCCATCGAAATTATGCGTGAATTTATCAAAAATTAGCCGAAACCATCGTTGAAATTCACGGAACCGGAGTTGAATGTCTCGGAAACATCGATTTATCGCATTTTAACTGGTCATTTGGGCTGACGAAGGGTCTGTGCACGTTTTGATCCGCACAAGTTAACCGATGACCAAAAATTGCTCAGAATTCAACATTTAAAATACATTATAAAAGTGGCGAGAAAAGGCAAGAAGTTCCTTTACAACATTGTAACTAGTGATGAAACGTGGTGTTTCCAATATGAATCCAAAACCAAGCGTCAAAGTGCCGAATGGAAGGCCCCCCATGAGCCACCACCCAAAAAATCACGTTTGGAGAAGTCAAAAATCAAGTCGATGCTCATTTGTTTTTACAATTCCAAGGCAATTGTCCACAAGAAGTTCATGCCAACGGGCCAAACCGTCAATGCAATTTTTCATCTTGGCGTTTTGAAGCAATTGTTGCATCGCATTCCCGGATTCGGCCTGAATACCGCGAAGTCGGAAGTTGATATTTATTGCATCATAATGCATCATCTCATCGATCCACCCTTGTGACTGATTTTATGACTAGAAATCGAATTTTAACCATCAATTACTCGCCGTATTTACCTGATATGGCTGCCTGCAACTTCAACCTATTCGGGAAATTGCATTTGGCCATGAGAAGATAACGCTGTGCGTCCGTAGAAGGCATCCAAAAGGCTTGTAGCGACATCGTGAAGGACATTTCGGTCAATGTCCTGAAACACCCTTTCGAAAAACTTTTGTATTACGCCGAAGGAGACTTTTTTGAATTAATAAACTCGAATTTATCAGAACAAAGCTCCTGTCGTTTCTATTTTAGCTCAGTCATAAACACACATATATATATATATATATATATATATATATATATATATATATATATATATATATATATATATAACTATGTATATATATATATATATATATATATATATATAACTATGTATATATATATATATATATATATATATATATATACAACTATGTATAAATATAAATAAATATATATATATATATATATATATATATATATATATATATATGTATATATATATATATATATATATATATATATATATATATATATATATATATGTATATATATATATATATATATATATATATATATATATATATATATATATATATAAATATAACTATATATATATATATATATATATATATATATATATATTTATATTTATATATAGAATATAACGAGAATCGTAACTATGCTAGAGGTATTGGATAAATATCTAAGTTCTTTAACCAGCTAAATCGATCGAGGGAAAATGAAATGGCGGCCATTTTAGACGAAAATTTTTGATTTCTGTCCTGACCAAACCAAAGCTTCTATTTAGATGAAATTTGGTACAGAGGTTAATTGAGCTATATGATGAATTGCAGAATGAAAATTCAAAAGTTGAACCATCTGAAACAAAACGGTGAACACTCAAACGTCGAAAAACGTGTAAAGATTGTTTGTTATAGTTCTGACTAAACTTTTCAACCGATGTTGATGAAATTCAGTACTTTGGTAAAAGCTGTAAGTGTTGTTACAACCACGGAAGTCACCGCAGTTGCAGACATTAACTTCTAGCAGAGGGGTGAGTAATCCGGGATGGCAACCAGAGGTCAGCTAGCGCTCAGTCTTGTCGCGGGCCTTCCAGGACACCCTCTCCTCGTGTTGAGCCACCCTACACATAAAAACTAGTACGAAGGGATAAGGACGGGAAAGGGAGAGGTCATTTTAAGAAATAAAAGATGATTGTTTTTACCACTTCAAAATTTTGTATTTTTAATTTAATTTAACTACAAAGCACCGATGTAACAAGTCAATTCAAAAAAAAGCAAAAATTCCATTAAATCAGGCCCCTTTTCAAATTTCAAGTTGAACAAACTAAAACCCAATTATTGCATAAAAAGAGTGAATTCAAACGCAGAATGGAAAAGAAAAAATATAAAAATGTATTATCAATAAAATAGAAAGAATGATACGTAATTACTTACCCCTTATACAGCTGCGGAGCACACTGCAATTGGAAGGAGAACGGGGCACTGCTAGAAGTTATCAAATTATAAAATTAAATTTCCTTTTTTTATTTACACAAGTCGCACACTTTGAACTCAAGTCGTTAAAATTGCTGATAACCATTCTAATAATTCGGCGTAGAAATGCACTATTACCATTCAATATAAGGGCACAACGAAATTTATTCATCATCAGTCACTGATAATAACAAAAATTTTCACTTACTTTACGCACCATTTGCTTTTAACCATTGCTAACTATTCCAAGAATAAGAATGTGGAGGTGCAATGTTGTTACACAATGAAAGGGTGCCAGAGGATGTAATCACACAAATCCCGGTTGATCTCAGAACTCACGAAGACAAAATCTTCATTCACCCAAAACTTTTTTTATTTTCTCCCCCTACAAACTCCCAATCCAAATATTTTCCCCTGACACATCCCAAATCACTCAACCACACCAGTTCTTAAATTCTCATCACGTAGCCCAAATCAAAGTCACTTCCAATTTCTGAATCAAAATCACTTCTCAAATTCAAGATTAAAATCACTTCTCAACTTTCAAGGTTAAGATCACACCTCAACTTTCAAACAGTTCTTAGTTTCCAAATCAGATTCACTTTTTAATTCCAAATTCAAATCACTTTTCAACTTCCAAACAACAATTCCTTCTGAAATTCCAAATCTTCTCCGTACCGCCAAAGACTTCTTCCTCTTTTCAAAACCAAAAACCGAATGCTTTCCCAAATCAAAAATTTCACTCACGCAATCCTTTCATTCCCCATTTACCGCTGTCGCACCCGGGTAACGCAATCGAAGTTCAATACACTTCGACTCCGCTACCCACATATCTTTTCTATATCGAAAAACGTAACAATTTCCATTTTGCATATATGGCGATTTACATAACCATGATGACGTTTGGTTATATGCAAATCGTCATATACGAGTATACGGAAACAACTGCGCTCGGGAAAACTTGAACCCAGAGTCCCAGCGGACCCCCGGTCGAGAATCCACGACGCTACCAACGGAGCCACCTTCTGTTGATCCCTCATTCATCGAATTAGGAACTTCAACTATGCACCTATCTTAATGGGCATTGAGATGAAATTTGTTAGTAGGGAAGCGTGAATGAATTTTTGTTAGTATGACAAATAAAATTTGTTAGTGGGAGCTAATGAATAAAATTAGTTACTATGAAAGAAGGAATTAGGTTTTGTTAGGGAAAAGGTATCGAATGAAATCTTGTTAAAGAAAGTAATAAATGGAGTGTTGTTAGTGGGAGAATAAAGATTATTAATAGGGGAACCGGTTAACTTATGCGGTTTTCTAACTGATGGCGTAACTTGATTTTTATTCCAGTGATTCACCTTTCCAAATATGTGTTGGAAAGCTACTATCATATAATTTCAGAATCAGCTCGTGTCATTTAGCTGAACCGTAAACAACAATACTTTTTTTTTACTCTGAAAATGTCGAATTTTGTGCCAAATAAAGTGTTTTTGCGGGGAGTACTTCTTCATTGAAGAAAAAGGCTGCCGAAAGTCATCGTATTTTGGTGGAAGTGTATGGTGTGCATGCTCTAGCTGAGCGTACGTGGCAGAAGTAGTTTTCACGGTTTAAAAGTGCCAATTTTGACTTGGAGGACGAAGAACGACCCGGACAGCCAAAATTTGAAGATCATGAATTGGAGACATTGCTCGACCAAGATCCATCCCAAACTTGCAAAATCACTTAGCATCGCTCAACAAAACATTTCCGATCGTCAAAAAGCAATTTTTCGCAATAAAGCTTTAATTTCCAAAAAAACGGTACCCCTATTCTATATTTTTTTTTGTAATTAAAAATAAGGTAAGAGGATAGAATTCATATGATAAAAAAATTAAGTTAAATGGAATAACTATATAAAAAAAATTAAATAGACAAAGAATCGGGTAGAAGTGGCCAAAAGAAGGTGGAGATATTATGGTAGCAATTTGAAGTTGCGACTGGATGAATGCCGATACGCCGTAACTTGCAACAATATCTAAAGAACTGTGTAACAAAAATAAAGGTCAGGTCTGCAAAAACAAAATGGCGGCTAGTTGAAGCTTGAAAATTCAAAGGCTTCTGAAAGACCGAATTTTGATTCGATGTGAATGAATGTTATTTTCAAGATAGAAAACAATTAGCTCTTTTGTTATTTTAGTGTGCATGCATTCATAACTTTCTAAATGGCGGTGATTCGAATATGCGATTTTTTCAGATTTTTGTGGCCCTCTAGTGGCCACATTTTTATGGGTAATCTTTTTTTTATGGATAATCATACTAAGTTCTTGTATTAAACAAAAAATTATCAAAATCGGATGACAAATGAAGAAGACGAAAATTTAAAACTTAATATTTCAAGCTGCCATTTTTACTAAAAATTTAATAGTTTTGCCCTTTTTAAAGGGAAATTACGATTTGAATGAGATTTGGCAGATTGACTGATGAGACTCTAAGATAGAAATATTTTTAAAAATCCAAAATTAAATGCATGCATTCAAAATGGCGGCCCCCCAAAGGTCAGAAGGTAAGCGTCATTTGCTATTTTTGTAGCAACTGAAGTAATGAACATTTTTCACGGAAACGTTTTTAATGATTTAACTTATAAGTATTTATACAACAGACCATTTTAGGGGATTCAAAAATATTTTTACAATGCCCTATTGAAATCGCGATCTGTATTTTCGTCTACCTATCCGTGCATCACAGCACGTTTTCTCGCAAAGCACACAAGCTAGAGTCATGAAATTTTCTACGTAGGTCGAAAGTGGTGGCCTCTCAAACGTTAGCGAGAAAATTCCACCAAAATAATAATATCAGGAAATATGACAATATTTTGGCTTTCTTTTTGTGGTAAGCAATTAATTCAAAAACGCTGTATTCTCATAAAGTTCATCGCCATGAATATGATAAACCTCATCATATGATGAAAAAACTTTGGCCCTGATTTCGAAATAAGCTTCGAGCCTATGCAAGTTATCACAATAGCGAACGCAAAAGCTCGTGGCTACATGAATTTGATCTTTCGCCGTCTCCTGTATGGACCTCTATGGTATCAACCATCAACATATGTTTTTTGTCTAACTCTATACAATTGAAACGGCTATAACTCACTTGACCTCATATTAATCAACATTCCTGTAAAATTTTAAAAGCTTTAAGGATGAGGATTTGTTTTAACATATGAAACCGTAAAATTTGCGAATCATATTACCATTAACAAAGTTAGGGAATTAAGATTTCTGAGGTTTTAATGTCCTTGTAATAATAAGCTACATACATGATTTTCTCAGGTATTCCGACTCAAAATTGTCAAATCACGAAGGAGTTGGACACCAATTTTACGTACATATTGCCTCCCTTTAGACTCCCTGATGCACAAAAATTACTCTTTTGCTTCAGATTCTAAAAATTTAACAAAAACCTTTCATTTTTCTAGGGTTTTGTAAAATAATTTTACAAAACCCTACTAAAATTGCGTCCTGTCTGTCCGTCTGTCCGTCGGTCCGTACGTCCGAGTGTCACAGCAATTTTCTCGAAAACTACTTAAGCTAGAAACATCAAATTTTGTGTGTAGGTATAAACTGGTGCCATCTTCAAAGTTTGACTGAAAAAAATGTTATGAGGTTTTTAAGGGGGGTCTCCCCATATAGGGGAGTGATCCCCCGAAAAAAAATTTCATCAAAGGTAGCCGATATGGGTATCAAATGAAAGGTCTTAGTTTGACAAAGTTTGCTTCGAGAGGCGCACAGGGAGGAGAAATACACGAAAAATGTGTTTCCTCCCCCCCCCCCCCCTCGCGATCGGACACTTGTGATACGAAAAATCTGAAAAAATCTAGAATGTAGGCCTTGATGAGTACAACAACAACAAATACGTGAGAAGTCGTAATTCACTTAACTTTGTTGGCTTCACGATAAAACAAATGACAACGGCCAGCGCCTGATCGATTTTGCTTGTAGTAGAAATCTAGTCATACGTTCGAGTTGCTTCCTACATCGACGCATTCATAAAGTAACCTGGGTATCACCAGATGGCAGCACACAAAATCAGATCGATCATGTTTTGATCCAACAACGATGGGCCTCGAGCATACATAGCGTTTATAAATACCGAGGAGCCAATTGTTACTCAGATCATTGCTTGATCAAATTGAGCTATTGATGTCATATGTCAAAGGCATATGCAATGAAGAGCAGCCCGTTCCAAAAATTTGACATCTAAAGGCTCCAAAGGGCCAAAACATTCACGGAGACCCCCGGCAACCAGCTGACTCCCATCTTATTAGATGCATCGTTAACGACAAGTCATGAGCTCTGAATGGAAGTGAAAGTGGTTATTAGGACCGTGGCAAAACAGACGATCGGACATCAAGCCCAGCGCAATAGAAATGAATGGTTTGATGATGAGTGCCAGAATGTGTTGGACAAAAAGAATCAGACGTACAAAGAATATGTAGGTAGGAAAACTAGGATGAAGAGCAAACACTGTGAAAATCTCAGAAGAGTAGCGAATAAGATAATTAGAACTAAAAAAGAAAACACTATGACAACCAATTGAGAAGTATAGATGTTACTGCAGTGTGCAACAACACAAGGCAAGCATACAATGTATTGGAAAGCCTGAAACGTGGTTATCCTCCGCACAGCTATAGAGCATCGGAGTCTATAGATGTCTGTGGAGAGCTTTTATTGGCTCCAACGATTCTGGATGAAGTTTGTTCCATCACCAAAGCCCAAAAGAACAATAAAGCGCCAGGCATTTATGGGATTCCAGTGGAGCTCATCAAATATGGTGGCAGTAGTGTTCATAAAGCTGTTCACAAAGTCATCCAGCACATTTGGTAACAAGAACATATGCCAAAAGAGTGGAGCCAATCAGTTTTGTTCCCTATTCACAATGAAGTTGGCAAGCTACAGTGCGAAAATTATAGAGGCATATCACTTCTTTTTACGGCGTACCAGATATTTTCAAATAATTAGAAAATAAAATCGAATAATACGCTAATAGTATTATTGGGGAGTATCAAAGTGGTTTTAGAGCAAGTAGATCGACAAAAGACCAATTATTCAATTACAGGCAGGTACTTAAAAAATGCTAGGAAATCAACAAAGACGTATACCAAATTTTCGTTGACTTTAAGCAAGCATATAACAGTATAGATCGTAACGTGATGTACCAAATAATGCTTTGCTTTGGCATCCCAGCCAAATAAGTCCATCTTACCAAAACGCCAATGACGTCGATGACCTCCCAAGTCCGCATCAATAACCAACTCACCGATGCTTTTGACACAAATTTCGGACTAAAACAAGGAGATGGACTGGCAACAGTGCTATTGAATCTGGCTCTGGAGTACGTCTTAAGAAAGCTATCTATCGATACACGAGGCACATTAGTAAGCAAGTTGAGCCAAATAGTAGCCTATGCAGATGATATCAATATTTTGTCACGGTCATTAGCAACCGCCAAAGAACTCTCATTGAAACTCGACAGCGAAGCAGAGCTAGTAGGGCTACAAATCAATGAGAATAAAACAAAGCTCATGATGCAGTCGAGAAAAAATACCTCAAATACACGTAATATCAAACTTGGTGAATACAGTATCCAAAATGTTAGCAAATTTGTGTATCTAGGTGTCAAAATAACGCAAACCAGTAGTAAATGAGACGAAACCCGCCGAAGAATACGGCTCGCAAATAAAGTATTTTATTCAGTTTTGAAGATCTCGAAGACCAGCTGCATGCACAGCATAACAGAACTCCAAGTATACAAATCTGTGATAAGACCTGTGTTATGCTATGGGTGTGAAACATAGACCCTAACCCAAGCATCTGCAAATATATTGAGCACCTAAGAGCGATGGATCCTGAGGCGTATAATCGGAGCGAAGCTTGACGGGGACCAATGGCGAATTCCATGCAACCATGAGCTGTATGAATTTTTTGACAAGCCGGATCTCTCAACGATTGTAAGACTGCGGAAACTGCAATTAGGTGGCCACATGAATCGCATGGACCAACAACGGATACCCAAAAAAGAATTCGTTGGGAGAACTCAAGAACTCATATATATATATATATATATATATATATATATATATATATATATATATATATATATATATATATATATATACATATCTATGTATATGTGCGTATGGATTAAGGAGGTTCTTGAAATATGATGCCTATCTTACCTTAATCTTGTTTTCATCAGCGATGATATTGCCGATGTCATCACGACATAGCGTGATATTGGGCTGATAACCACGTTTCAGGCTTTTCACTGCTTTGTTTGCTTGTCTTGTGTTGTTGCTCGCTAGACTTACTTCAATGCCTCTCAATTGGTTGGCGTAGTATTTTTTTCTTATTATGATTGATATTATTCGCTACTCTTCTGCAATTTTCATAATGTTCACTCTTTGTCCTGGTTTTCCTACCCACATATTCCTTGTAGCCAGATTTATATTGTCCAACGCATTCTGGCACTCATCATTAAACCAATCATTTTTTGGTCCAGGCTTGATGTCCGATTGTATGTCCTGCCATGGTTTTAGTTCCCGCTTTCATTTCCATGTTTTCAGCAATGCGTCTGATAAGATTGCAACCAGCCGTTTGTCGAGGGTCTCCGTGGAATTTTTTTTCACAGTTGCCGTTTGGAGCCTTTCTATATCAATTTTCTTGGTGGACCCTTCTTCGATGATAACGATTCTTGCTACACATTTTATGGATGCAAAAGATGAGACAATCTGCTCCAGCACAGGAGAGGTCTTCTTGGATAGCCTTAACAGGGAGATGCTTGCATTGGTTGCCAAATAGAACGTTGTGGGACGTTATGTTCAGGCAGTCATAAAAAGTAAAAAGAGCTCACCACTGCGGATTTCAGGGTTGGGTGATTACTTTACTATTAATCTCCCTTCCTTCCTTCTCTAACGCTAAAGAAGGAATCCCCCAACTTGAATGCATCCCACGGTGTAGCAAGTCGATTTTTAGCCTGAAGTAATGTGCCAAACGATTCCAGGCTAAGCTCCTAGATTGGCAGAGGGTATATTGGGTGGGTAGTCTAGATACATGTCTAGATATGTGTCTTTAAATGCCAATACAGGGTGTGAATAACCTTCACCTCCCAAACATTAAAAACGTCAAAAATATGTGTGGCGAGAAATTACTTTGTACAGATGTACGATCTGTGAACCAGGTAGGTCTTAGATTAGGCCAGGTAGAGGCGTATTGGCATTTTCTTTTTTTATGTTTTTAAATGTCCATTTTTCGGTTTGTCTTGCTAAGAAAGTTGCGTTGGGATATGTAATAAGTTATTCGTTGATAATGTTGCTGTCTGATTTCCTTTCTTCATATATTTCAAATCTTTCTACAATGTAAAGTCTCGGTCTCACGCATCGTCTATGTAACAATTCATGTAGTCTGTCATAGCGTCTGACTCATTTGTCTAGTAGTTTAAGTGTGTCGAAAAATTGGAGGCGGCCTTGTTATGTAAGAAAGCTTATAAGTGCTCTTTGAAGCTATGTGCAATATATTATATGGGAAATCGTTTATTTTAACAGATGCAAATCTGACGACAATGCGCGAGTTCAAGGTCTTACGTTCAAGGTCGAACGGAGATAGCGGCTCCGAGGGGGGACCCAATAAAATGGAGCAAACAAATGAAACCACAAGCAAACAGGACGCTAGCACGGAGAACCCTTTCAGGCAAAAACCGCTGTTGGCAAGAACACCGATTAAATAAGTCACCGATTGCGGGGGGAGGCAGCAAACCCCAGAAATACTGTCAAAGTCAACATCACAGGTTAAATCATCGGAGACAGACCACAGACGGACTAACGAACGAAAGAAGGCAGAGTGCGTTGTGCAACCTGGCATCATTGCGGCCTTTGGGCGCAGTAGAAGGACTATGCGCACCCCGGAGCGCCCAGTGCAAGACGTACACAATCCGGATCAAGCTGCGACACCAACGGAGGCCAGTGTAAGACTGGGGGAGGGAGAAGTTTTGCCGTTGGCCGACGCCACTTCAAACGCGACCCAAGCGATAGAAGCAAAAGGGCTAGGAAACGGAGGCCTCTCCCAAGAGGTGGCGCCAAATAACACAATCGCCCTTGACCGCGCCGAAGAGGAGCGGCTTACTCGGAAAGCGGGGAATATCGTCAAACAACTGAGGGCTGCATGCGAAGTGCAGAAAAACATAGGCAAGAGTGTCAAAAATGGCATTCTTGAACTGGAGGTGCATTTTGGCCGCATAACGCACTACAGGCGGAGGTGGCTTGCAACCAAAAAGCACCGAAAAGACACGCTCTCCCTCGAGGCATCAGTGGGTCCTAGCAGCAGCAAAAGAATGGCCGGTAGCCCAATTAAAGGCGACTGTGAGAAAAGGAGGAAGGACGAGACCATAAACGAAGTTGACACTCCAAGCGAGGAGTTTCATGTGGTGCGAAACAAGGCAGCGAAAAAAGTGGCCAAAAAGCTACTCCTAGAAAAAACAGACAAAAAGCTCAACCACGAAAAGAACAAAGAGCCCCCCGATATACCGCAGAAAACAAAAAGTAAACCGCGGCGCAAACCCTTGCAAGAGGCACTGCTTATTAAACCCACTAAGGGCCGAACCTACGCAGATGTCCTCCGTGAAATTAAAGGAGCGGTCAAGCCAGACGACACCAAAACTGCCATCAAAGCAGTTCAACCAACCCGGACCGGTGGCTTGCTGGTGGAATTCGGGCCAGAGGCCACAAACAAAGATGCATTCCGTGACGCGGTTCAAAAGGTTCTTGGAGATGCGGCAACGGTTGCCTCGCTCGAACCAATGGCCACCCTGGAAATCAGGGACCTCGACTGCGTCACGGACAAAGCTGAAGTAGAGGATGCCATTAGGAGGGAGTTCCCCAGCTTAAGTGAAGTCAAGGCAAGATTGACACGTGAAAAAACAAGGGGGCAACGCATGGCTATTGTCGAACTAGCTGATAAAGACGCCCTGCAAATCCTGGCGAAGGGCAAAATTAAGATAGGTTGGGTGATCTGCAGGATACGGAGAAGAGCGATCCCTATCCGCTGCTTCAGATGCCTCGAATACGGACACACCGCGTATGGCTGTAGGGGACCCGACAGGAGATCTCTGTGCTACAAATTTGGTGAAACGGGGCACAAAAGGAAGGAGTGCACGAACGAGGCAAAATGCATTCTTTGCAAGGAGGCTAGGCTAGCACCCGGCGACCTCAAACATGAGCCGGGGACAGGGAGATGCCGGGTTTTCAAGGAGGCCCTAACTAAAGCCAAATCGATACTCAAATGATCCGTATCCTGCAGGTCTATTTGCACCGAAGCACAAACGCCCAGGATCTACTTGAGCAGTTTGCGAGGGATAAGAAAGCTGACCTCCTGTTGCTGAGCGAGCAACATCATAACAAGGACTCGCAAGCGTGGTACCCTGACAAAACTGGTACCTCGGCCATCTGGGTTCGAGACAGCGCCCGCCTCCAGGTGCAGGGCCATGGACGCGGGGATGGTTTTGTGTGGGTGCGGTGTTCAGGGATAACATATTTCAGTGTTTATCTGACGCCTAACGAGGCAATGCGATCCTTTCGAACCAAACTCGATGCCCTGGAGGACGCTGTCTCGAACACAGAGGGCCACATGCTGGTCGGGGGAGACTTCAACGCCAGAGCCATCGAATGGGGTATGCCACAATCCGACCCAAGGGGAAAGCAAATCTTGGACATGGCGGCCAGAACAGCGCTTTTTGTGCTAAATACTGGTAACACCCCTACTTTCCGCCGCTGGGGTTGCGTAGGAACCATACCCGATGTGACACTCGCTTCGGAGTCCCTGGTACCTAGAGTACACAACTGGCGAGTACTAGAGGACTACTCGGCTAGTGACCACCAGTATATAGCTGTTGAGATTCACGACGGTGCCACTCTGCGTGCATATGCCCAAACTTCAATCCTCGGATGGAGGACTGGGAGGATGGACGTCGAGAAGTTCACTGACGCGCTTATGGCAGGCGCACCGTTGCTGGGAGCTCCGCCAGGGAGTGGAGGGCCTACAGCCAAGGACTTGGTGAACTCAACTATGAGTACCATCATAGCTGCTTGCGAGTCTTCCATGCCCCGTCGGAGACCCCAACATGGTAAGCCTCCAGTATACTGGTGGTCAAACGAGATCGCCGAACAAAGAAGCGAGTGTCACAAACTTCGGCAAGAGGCCCAGCGGGCGCGAATACGGGAGGAGGCAGACACTAGGCTAGCAGCATACAGGTCCGGCAGGAAATATCTTCGCAGGCTTATTAACAAGAGCAAGGCCCGATGCTGGCAAGACCTCGTGGACGATGTAAATAGGGATCCGTGGGGCCTTGGCTACAAGCTGGTCATGGGGAAACTTGGTGCCCTACGGAAGCCTTGAATACATGACGCGGAAAAGGTGGACGCGATAGTGCGGGGACTCTTCCCCGCCCATCCCGTCCGTGTTGACGCTGTCCATGGTGAAACAGCAGTCGAGTGCCCACTCTTCACACAGCTGGAACTGGAGGAGGCAGTCCTCTCCCTGAAAGCGTGGAAGGCTCCAGGTCCAGATGGTGTTCCAGCTGAGGTTTTGCAGCTCGTCTATCACCATTGTCCTGACTTGCTGCTCAGCACATTCAACGCTTGCCTACGGGACGGGGTTTTCCCGGTACGATGGAAGGTGGCGAGGCTCGTGCTGGTCAGCAAGGGGAAGGAAAATCCCGAATCGCCGTCTGCATACCGCCCGTTATGCATGCTAGACACGGCTGGGAAAGTGCTAGAGAAACTCATCAAGGGAAGACTCACTGACGCGATTCGTGCTGCTGGGGACCTATCTCCTCGGCAGTACGGCTTTAGAGCAGTACGTTCTACCATTGATGCGATTGCAGAGGTGGTGAACGCGGTCCAAAAGGCAGAGGCATATGGTCGCACCAAGCGACGGATCGTCCTGTTGGTGACACTCGACGTCAGGAATGCCTTCAACTCCGCTAGATGGGTGGATATTCTGGATACGCTGGAAAACTCTTTTCAAGTTCCAGAATATCTAATGCGGCTTTTGAGGAACTACCTAAAGGACCGAAGCCTGCTCTACGACACGACACAGGGCCAACGAAGGATGGAAATTACATCGGGTGTTGCCCAGAGATCTACCCTTGGTCCGGACCTGTGGAACGTGTCTTACGACGGGCTACTGAGACTTGAGATGCCAGATGAGTCACGCTTGGTCGGCTATGCGGATGATGTTGCGGCTCTGGTCGCCGGACGCACCGTTGAACAAGCGCAACTTAGGCTAGGTATACTAATGCGCCGAGTGAGGGACTGGATGACTGCTCGCGGGCTCAGTTTAGCACTGGAGAAAACCGAAGTGGTCATCTTGACAAAAAAGAGAATCCCTAGAGTAAGGATGATCAGTATTGGAGATATACAGATCGAATCGAAGCCAGCGGTGAAGTACCTGGGGCTACTGATCGACTCGAAGATGAGTTTCTCTGAGCAAATCAGGCCAACGGCTGAGAAGGCTGCTTCGGGAATATCGGCCCTGAGTCGACTTATGGCCAACGTAGGGGGACCCAGCCCATCAAGAAGACGCCTCTTGATGAGTGCTGTAGGGTCAGTGCTACTGTACGGAGCAGAGGTATGGGGCGACGCTCTCAGCAAGGAGGTATACCGAAAACGATTGGCACAGGTACAGAGAAGAGGAGCACTGAGAATTGCATCTTTGTATCCAACAGTCTCCGACTCGGCGGTGAGAGTGATTGCAGGCGTGATACCTGTCGCTCTCCTTGCTAGAGAGCGCCGCGCTATTTACCTGCGCCGAAACGAGGATGCGAGGGAGATGGTTGTCCGCGAGGAGAGACAACGCTCGCTCAACGAATGGCAGCAGTCTTGGAGGAATTGCATGCAGGGAAGGTGGACTGCGCGCCTCATCCCGGATGTGAGACCGTGGCTAAATCGAAGGCATGGTGAGACTGACTTCTATCTGACCCAGCTTTTGAGCGGGCACGGGTGTTTTCAGTCTTACCTGCACAAGATTGGCAAGTCACGGTCTCCCGATTGTCGGTTTTGCCCAGGAGAGGAGGACAATGCCTGTCACACATTTTTTGCGTGTACGAAATGGGCCAGGCTGCGACGGAAACTCTACAGGGAGACGGGAGAGCTCACCCCGGATAATATAGTTGTGGTGATGCTCGAATCGGTTGACAAATGGAACCAGGTGGCACATTTTGCTCGGGCAGTCCTAAAATATAAAAGGGACTCACAGCAGCCGGAGGCACTGGGGCTGGGGGATCGCTCTTCTGGCAATTCCTCTTCCCCCCTCCCCTCCCGCTAGGAAAGGGACTCCCCAGCTTGAAGGCGCCCCACGGCGTAACAAAACGAGACCTGGCCCGAAGTAATGTGTCAAACGGTTCCAGGCTAGGTTCTCAGATTGACAGGGGAGGTGTTTAGTGGGTAGTCCAAAGGTATCCTCCATGGGAGTCCCACACTGCCAGACTCGGCGGGCATAAATGCCTTCACCTCCCTACCACAAAAAAAAAAAAAAAGGTCTTAAATGGTCTACAGGGGACAGTTACTGCGCCTCTTTTTTTCTCCATATTCATTCGCAAGCTTTTAAATGACTTTGATTTTAACGTCGATCATTGGTAGTGTTTGCTGCAAAAAACTACAATAGTGCAGAACAATCTTCAAAAAATGTTTAATGATGTGCAGATGTGCACTGACAATTGACGAATGAAAATCAATGCACCGAAATGGGAGCCAATTTTGTTTCGGACAACGCTGCAAGGTGCCAGTCAAGACCTGAAACGTAATTGGAAAGATTTCCACATTATGGCTGGTGCGGGTAGTTCAGAACGGGTTCCACATAAATCCTGTGTTTGATACCTCGGGGTTCATCTCGATCAGTATCTGTACTATACTGAACATGTGAAAATCATGCTCAGTAAAGCACAAAAAGTTATCATGGCCCTTCGATGACTCTTTCATTCCAGATACATTGATCAAAAAGTCAAAGTTATCTGTTACAAGACCCTGGTACAACCGGAGTGCTAGTACTATGGAAAGGTTAAGAGTTTTTGAAAGAAAATGTCTTCGTGCATGTACTGATTTGCACAGAAAGTCTGAGATGGATTGGAACCACTATGTATCGAAAAGAAGAATTTATCAAACTGCTGAAGTGACAAGAGTCGATTTTTTGAGACTCCTTTGGAGTCATATGGCAAGATTTGTAACTGTGAGTCAAAACCCCTGAATTTCACAGCCGTTCCACCCTACAGACGGGTATATTGAGACTTGTCTCGTAACTGGCTTTATTCCTCCAGAAGCATTCGTGTTTTTGGACATGAATTGATATGTGTTTGATTCTGACGGTGTCCCAATTATATAAAACATATATAGACCAGCCACCGATAAGAAGATAAAATATCCTCCGAATTTGAGTCCACAAGGCCAGCAATTCTAATGGAGATACTCGTTTGCTAGATTTGTTGAGGCTGGTTGAGCTGGGACGGAGCGATCTAGGTATTGGTGGCTGAATGAGAACGTCTGAATTATTCGCCTAGAGTTGGGGGGGGGGGGGGGGGTCCTTGGAGCTAGTGCGATTGAGCACTTTTACTCCATTCCTGTCTGCGAGTGCTTATGCACTCACTATTACCTATGATTGCGAGTTAGTTTCTGTATTGTCTAGTATAGATCGGAGGCTCGGGTAAGTCACTCGTGCCCTATCAGAGATCTTTAGAAATCGCAAGGTTTTATTAGAGTGTTCGTCTCTTTTACAAACAGTTTTAAAGTACGGTCACGTATATATTTGTCAATAGTCTCGATTCGTAGGTCTTTGTAAATGTCTGTGTTTCTAATATACCATGGGATTAGGAATGTCTGAGTTTATTTGTAAAGTTGGTGGTTGTTGATGTCAACGTCTAGAGATAAAGATTGCCTGCGTCTTGTCGTTATTTAGTTTGATCTTCCATTTGCGGAAGTATTCCAGGAAAGTATTGATGCATTGTTGCAGTTTTAAGGTGATGACTTCTGCTTGTCGGGCTGAATAGTATATACATGTATCATCAGCACGTAGGGAGGCTTGAACATTGCTGGGAAGGCTGGGTAAGTCAGAAGTGTATATGCTGTAAAGGACTGGTAAAATAGGTGATCTTTTGGGAACTCCAGCTAGAATTGGTCGCAGGTTTGAGAAGAAGTTGTCGATTTTGATCTGTCTTGTAGGAATGAATGTATTATTTGTGTTAACGCGAGTGGTATTTTGAGTTCATGCATCTTAAAGATAAGTCCTGCATGCCAGACTTTGTCAAAGGCTTGACTTCCTGCGGTTCATCCCGTTTCTTATATGTTGGACCACTCTTGTTAGCTGGAGTTCTGTGGAATGAGCTGTTCTGAATCGGAATTGTTCGTCAGGAAGAATTTGATTTCTGTTTATATTATTTTGGAGTCTTTTGAGGATAGCTCTTTCAGCTATTTTGAAAAGAGGTGAGAGGAGACTGATTGGCCTCCAATTCTGTGGAAAAGTGAGGTCCTTCCCTGGTTTGGGGATAACTATTACTACTGCCGACTTCCATATTTTGGGGTGTCTCCACAAACGGAAGATTGCGTTAATGACGTCGGTGATTGTCAGTAGCAGGTTGTCAGGTAGCCATTTAAGCGTCGTGTTTGTCAGTGTATCAAAACCAGGTGCTTTACGTTTGTTGAGTCTTAGTATAAGGTCTTTTATCTCTTCTAAGTTGATTGGTTCTAGTGTACGACCTGCCTGAATCTGCGTGTGTATTATCTCGTGAACTTTATTTAAAATTTGGTCTTCTTCATCAATGTCCTCCTCTTGGAAGATATTTTCGCGGAACTGAAGTTCTCGTGTGTCTGCAAAGGCTTCCGCCTTACCCGCATTGTTGAAATTTCAATGACTCAGAGACATAATTGAGGTTCAATATTATTGGTGTGCTGAATTATCTCATCCTTTAGCTCTTGAATTGTTCTTGGCTTGTTGACGTTCACTTTTTCTTCTAAATATCCCCAGAGAAAGAAGTCCAACGGTGCCAAATCACATTATCGTTTCGCCACAACGTGAGATAACACGGCCATTGAATTTCTCGCGCAAAAAAGCCATTGTTTCATTGGCTGTGTGGCAAGTGGCACCATCTTGTTGGAACCACATATTGTCCAGGTCCATAACCTCAATTCCTGGCCACAAGAAGTCCGCTATCATCTCGCAATAGCGAACACCATTCACGGTAACCACTTGGCCGTCCTCATTTTCGAAGAAGTACGGCCTGATGACGCCACCAGCTCATATACTGTACCAAACAGTCACTCTTTGTGGATGCATCGGCTTTTCAATAATCATTTGCGGATTTCCATTTGCCCAAATGCGGTAATTCTGCTTGTTGACGAATTTACTGAGGTAAAAGTGTGCCTCGTCACTGAAGATGATTTTCTTTGTAAAGTTACCAACCATTCGGCATATTGCCGACGCTTGAAATGGTCAGTAGGCCTCAGCTCCTGAGTAGATTGAACCTTCTAGGCGTGTAAGTTCAAATCTTTATTCCAAATTCGCATCGGTGATATTCGTGAGATGTTCAATTGTTGGACACGACGACAAGTTGAGGATGACCGCTCTTCTGCCACACTATCATGAACAACAGCAATGTTTTCCGCAGAACGAACTAGGCGAGCATGCACAGGCTATTTCACATTTTCTACAGACCTGATTTGCTGAAATTTGAGCACAGTTCTCTTCTTCTTAGAAAGCCGTAGGTGCACGCTATGTTGAATGAGCAGATGCATTTTGACACCTTTAAGTCATCTTCAACGTCTGAAGAATGGAACTGGAGGAAGCAGTCCTATCACTGAGACCAAGGAAGGTTCCAGATCTAAGCAGGACCCCAGCTGAGGTGTTGCCGCTCATTTATCAACATTGTCCTGACTTACTGCTCAGCAGATTCAACGCTTACCTATGGGAAAGATTTTTCTTGCAACGGTGGAGTGTTACAAGGCCCGTACTTTCTAGCACGGTGAGGCAAATCCCAGGTTGCCGTTTGCATACCATCTGTTATACATACAAAGCCGAGAAAGTGCTAGAGAGACTTATCAAGGAAAGACTCACTGACGTAATTCGTGCTGCTGGGAACATATTTCCTTGGCAGAACTGTTTTAGAGCAGGACAATTGATGTGAGTACAGAGGTGGTAGGCGTAGTCCAAAAGGCAGAGGCACATATCTGTATCAAGCCATGGAGTGTTCTGTTGGTGCTACTTAATGTTTGGCATGCCTTCAACTCCACTAGGTAGGTGGATATTCTAGATACGCTGTTAAACTCTTTTCAAGTTCCAGAATATTCTTTTGAAGGACTATCTGCAGGACAGAAGCTTGCTTCATTGTATGATGCTGAGTCGACGTCAGGTGTTGCTCGAGAATTTATCTTTTGTCCAGACCTGTGGAGCGTACCGTGGAATGGACTACTGAGACTAGAGATGTCGGATGAGTCGTGCATGATTAGCTACCCAGATGGAGTTGGAGTGCTGGTTGCTGGGCGCACTGCCAAAAAGATGCAATTTTTTTTTTTTAAATACCTCCATTCCCTACCACTCTCTCCATCACTCTTTCTTCGTCGCACAACGCTCGTGCGATCTGCATTCACATTACGTCGCTTGGTCCTTTGTGCCACCCAGACAATGTTTAACACATCGGTATAAGGGGGCACACAATATAATGTGAACTAGTCCTTTTCATGAACATCTAGTCCAAAAAAAAATCATGATCAGTGCTCAGAGATAAAAAAAATTCAATATAATACGACGCATTCAAAAAAAACTCTGAGTAACTGTCACTTCAGTATCTCGCCGATAGGGAGATAGATTTAAACTATGTATACCAATGTGCTGGGTGAGAAACTTGATGAGTGCCCGCAAGTTCAGTCTACTACTGAAGAACACCAAAGTATTACAGTAATCCTGACAAAGCAGAAAATCCCTGGAGTAAGGACGATCAATCCTGGAAAGGTACGCTGGTTGAATTGAAACCATCTGTAATGTACTCAGGTATATTGATCGACTAAAAGAAAAAATTTCTCTGAGAAAATCAAGGAAATCGCTCATAAAGCTGCTTTAGTTGTATTGGCTCTGATACGAATTATGGCCATAAAGTTGGTGCTACTGTATTGAATTAAAATAAGGGAGACGCTCTCAGCAAGGAGCTGTACAGAAAACGCCTGGTACGCGCACAGGGAAGAGGAGAGCTAAGGATTGCATCGTCATATCCAATAGTCTCTGATCTGGTGATAGAGTGCCATACTATCTACCAGTATTGAAACAAAGACACAATGGAGGCAGTTCCCCACGAGGAGAGACAATTCTCACTCAATGATTGGTAATAGTTCAGGATGAACAGCATGACAAAAAGATGGACTGCGTGCTTCGTCACTGATCTGAGAACGTGACTAAATCAAATGCACAATGAGACTAACTTCTACCTGACCTAGCTCTTGAACAGGCATTGGGTTTTCGGTCTTACTTACGCAAGATTGGTAAGTCACAGTACCCTAACTGGAGGCTCTTTGCAGAAGAGATGATGATGTTTCTTCGTCCAACAATCTTGGTCCATTAATCGCGTCCTCCAATTATGAAATCCGAGCAGCGATGGATTGTCTTCGTCGACCGAGTCAGATCAGCATTTTCTCGGTTTTCCGCTGGTCTCCGGCCGTATCCGTTGTTCGTCCATACGATTCATGTCGCCAGCTCATTGCAGCTTCCGCAGTCTTGCAGTTGTTGAGACCCCCAGTTGGTCAAAAATTTCATACAGCTCATGATTGTATCGAATTTGCCATTGCCAAGCTTCGCTCCGATTATTCGCCTCAGGACCCGTTGCTCAAAGGCGTTCAATCTATTTGTGGATGCTTGGGTTAGGGTTCATGTTTCACACCGATAGCATAACACAGGTCTTATCATAGATTTGTATACTTGATGCTTTATTTTTCTGTGTGCGCAGCTAGACTACAAGATCGTCAAAACTGAATAAAATTCTTTATTTGCGAGCTGTATTCTTCGGCGTATTTCATCACTCTCCTTAGCGGTTCACGTTATTTTAGTGCCAAATTATACGAGTTTGCCCACATTTTCTATACTATATTCGCCATAATATATTGATATATTATGTATTTGAGGAATTTTTTCTTGACTGAGTCATAAACTTTGTTTTATGCTCAATGATTCGTAGTCCTACTAGTTTTGCTTCCCTGTCGTGTTTCAGAAAGAAATCTTTAGCGGTTGCTAACGACTGAGACAAAACGTTGATGTCATCCACATAGGCCACTACTTGGCTCCTTATGACGTACTCCAGGGCCCAATTGAATCGCAATGGGGCCTGTTTAGTCCGATATTTGTGTCGAAGGCATCGGTGAGTTGGTTATTGATACGGACTTGTTAGGCCGTCAACGTTATTTGGCACAACGTTACGATCAATGCTGTCATATGCTTGCTTAAAGTCAACGAATATTTGGTGTACGTCTATGTGGAACTCCCTCCTTTTAAGGGTTTTGTAAAATAATTTTAACAAAACCCTACTAAAATCGCATCCTATCTGTTAATCTGTCCGTTTGTCCGTCCGTGTGTCACAGCACTTTTTTTCGCAAACTACATAAGCTAGAAACTTTAAAGTTCAACTACAAAAATTTTTTAATAAAATATTTAAGGAGGGTCTCCCAATACAGGGGATTGGCCCCCGATATGGATATCAAATGAAAGGTCTTGATGAGAACTTTTCAAAACAGGTCTCCATTTGACACCTTTTGCTTTGAAGGGGGCACAGGGGGAATACCCGAAATTGTGTGTCCCTTTCCTCGCGATTGGCCACCTGTGATCCGAAAACTCTGAAAAAAATATGGAGGTAGGTATTTATAAGTACAACAACAACAAATAGTATGATATTCGGATTTCAGATTTTCCCAAATAAATTCATACCGGTACCCTTAAACGAACGAAATTTAAGGAGTCCTACGAAAGGTCCTTAAATTTTGCAAGTTTGATGAAAATTGAATGATATACACAAAAGTTATAGCCACTTGAAATTTCTCCAATCACAACAAGAATAGCTGCAGCTTTGTTTTGATCTTCTTGAAATTTTCAAATTCAAAGATCTTAGCAAATCAAATCGGATCATACACCACAGTGTTATTGGGGAGTATCAAGGTGGTTTTAGAGCAGGTAGATCGATGAAAGGCCAATTGTTCACTGTTAAACAGATACTCAAAAAAGGAGGGAGTTCAACATAGACGTACACCAAAAATTCGTTGACTTCAAGCAAGCATATGACACTATTGATGGTAACGTACTGTACCATATATATACTCGTATATATATATATATATATATATATATATATATATATATATATATATCTATATATATATATATATATCTATATATATATATATATATATATATATATATATATATATATATATATATATATATATATATATATGTATATATGTGTATATATATATATGTATATATATATATATATATATATATATATATATATATATATATATATATATATGTAGGGTGCGTAAGGTATTTGAGGACAACTTAAGAGTAAAACTAATTAGCTTATATTTATAACAAAATTTAATGAAATTTCAGGAATTTATTATACAACGTTAAATTAACATATGGCTATAAAGTTATTCAATAAAATCGCCATTAGCAGCAATAACTATTTCGATCCAAGTCCGGAGACGCTTACATGCCCGAATCAAATACTCTTTGTTCATATTGACTATAATGGCATTAATAGTAGTCTTCAGCGTAGAAGTGGTATTATAAGGACGCTTTTTGGTCTTACGCTCAACTACGCCCCATACGTAATAATCGAAAGGATTAAGGTCTGGGGAACTGGTGGCCATACGCTCGGTGTTATGTGGTCATGAAAATGTTTGGCCATGCAATCTTGTGTCGCCATCGCTTTATGCGGAGGAGCAGAGTCTTGTTGAAAAATGTATTGTCTGCCCCCGATTATATTGTCTACCCAGGGTTTCACTACCGTCTCCAAAATCTCGACGTATGCAGCAGAGTTCACTCGAAGACCTTGAGTAAAAAAGTGTGGTAGCATAACATGTCCTTCATTGCTGACAACACCAAAAACCATAACAGCGGCTGGAAATTTTGTGTGCATAACAACAGGAACTTCTGTCGGATTTGAGCATAGCCATCTGTCATTTTTGCGATTCGTCCTTTAATCTTGGTCAAAATTTTTTTCATCGGAAAAAACCACAACATTTTGGGCGCCTCAGGGTGTTTGATTTGGTTTAAAAGACGTTTTGGTCAGGAAACTCTCTGTTTCCCTGTTCGTTCCGACATGAACTCTCCTCTGCACATCACGTAAGACTTATACCGAAGGACTTCGTTGACAACTCTACGAATCAGGCGCTCAGAAACATGAAGCTCACTCGCAAGGACCCCCATTGCTTTTGAAGGGACCTCGTCTATGATCGCTTGCACTTGCTCTAAAAATTCTGCAGATCGGACAGTGTCAGAGCGTTGTTCGTGCATTTTGCGTTTTCCAACCGATCCTGTATCGCCTCCAGATGCTTCTAATTCATCTCTAAATCTGTATGGTTCGCACATATAGCGACGATGATAGCATGTCTCTTGATTTCTTGAGTGATGTAGTTAGCCATTTCTTATCTGAAAAGGAAAAACAATAAAAAAAATTCGCGAGGTTATAGTCACATTTATGCATGTCCTCTAATACCGTACGCACCCTATATATACACACATATATATATATAGATATACAGTCTTCCACAAAAGTCAAGGTACAGTGATAAATATCATGAAAATTGTTTGATATTTTTATTTAAAAAACCTATAGTGATAAAATTTTTTTGGTATTACTTCAACTATAATCATTACACTTTAATTCATGTAAAACAAAACGAAAATTCTGTCGTATTAATACATTATTACATATGATGTGTTGGAAAGTCAATGAATGAAGTCCACAAAAGTCATGGTACACCTAAAGAAAAATGATACAAATTGTAATTATAGTCTTGCATAGTTATTTGAATTATACTTTTCTTAATATTTTGTCGGATATCCTTTCATCTGAATTACTGACTTCAGTCTTTTAGGCATAGAATATGCCAATTTTTTAGTAAATTCGCTGTTGATTCTGATATCACTCTTTTTCGGATTTTTGTCTCAAGCTCATTC
>OZ017738.1:223907411-224184911 GCA_963969285.1 Odontomyia ornata | reverse complement strand
AAAGAATATCAGCAACTAAGTTGTTTTCACCGGAAATATGTTGAATATCGGTTGAAAACTGAGATATACTCGTATAGCTAAAGTGCCGAGTTTAGATAAGAGTAATTTTATTTAAGTTTTGACTGAAAGCGTAAATTAAAGGTTTATGATCGGTTAAAATTGTGAAAAGTCTTCCCTCAAGCAAATATCTGAAACGTTTGTTGAAAAATATATTACTAACAATTCTCGGTCATATGTACTACAGCGTATTTGAGAAGATGATTCTTTGGCTGAATAAAAGACTAAAGCTTGCCATGCATCATTGACCATTGTTGTACAACTGCTCCAATAGCGTAATGTGTCTGCCGCCAACGGTAAATGGGCGTTAGAAGAAGGGAAATGAAGAAGCATTGTTTAAGCTAATTGTTGTTTAGATTTCTCAAAAGTATTTTCGGTAACATTATCCCGATCAGTTTTTCTATTACCGTCTTTTTTACTACCAGTTAAAAATTTGTTTAAATGTCGATGCGATTCTGCTGCACTTTGAAGGAACCGTCGAAAAAAATTGACCACTCCCAAGTAACATCTTAATTTGCGTACAGTGACAGGCTTGGAGAATTGATGAATTGTTTTCACACTTTGTGGACAAAGTTTAATTTCTTCTTCTGAAATCCCATGCTCCAAAATTTTGACTTCGCCTTTGAATAGTATTCAAATTTTTCCAAGTTAATTGTTTCTGTGAATTCTTCTAATTTAGTGAATAATGCGTGTAAATGTTCCAGATGGTTACCTTCATTTTGAGATGTGACTAAAATATCATCTAAATAAAAAAAACAGAACGGGAGATCCTTTAATACAGAATGAATAAATCTTTGAAAGGTCTGTGCTCTATTGCATAGTTCAAAAGCCAGTTTTCTCAATACCTGACGGTTCAACTGGAATTTGAGAATATGCCTTTACTAAATCTAATGTCGAAAAAAATTTAAAATCAAATAAGTTATTTTTAAAATCATTCATATGATGAACTGGATAATTATCTGTAATGGTGACATTATCTAAACGTCCATTATCACCGCAGTGTCTCAACTTGCCACTTTTTTAGGGTTTTGTACTAAAATACAAAACCCTATTGCAATCACGACCTGTGTCCGTCTGTCTGTCCGTCCGTCCGTCCGTCCGTCTGTATGTCACAGCACTTTTTCTCCGAAACTATTGAGGCTACAGCCATGAAACTTTGTGGAAAGGTCAAAAGTGGTGACCTCTTGAAAGTTCAAGGGTGAAAAAATTTTCAAAAGGGTTTAAGGGGGGTCTCCCCATATAGGGAGTTGACCCCTCAAAAAAAAATTTCACCATTGGTAGTCGAGTAGGGTGTCATTGGAAAGGTCTCAATGAGATCTTTTCAAAACAGGTCTTAAAATTGCCTTATATACCGAGAGGGGCAGGGGAAGGGCAAATGTACGAGCTTTTCGCGTACCCCCCCTCGCGATTGGACGCCTTCCATCCGAAAAATCTGAAAAAAATCATGAATGTAGGCCTTAATGAGTACAACAACAACAAATACAAGAGAAGTCGAAATTCACTCAACTTTGTTAGTAATAGTATGATTTATCGATTTTATGTTTTCTCGAATAAAATCTAAATGGTACCCTTAAATTGAATAAAATTTAGCAAAAAGATGATTATTTATAAGATCAATCTTTTCTGAAAGTTTCATAAAGATCGAATGGTATTTAACGAAGTTAAGCGATTTGAATTTTCCCGTATTACTATGGAACAATGTGCCCTGTATTACTATGGAAACATATGGCTATGGAGCCATATGCGCTTTTTACCGACTTAGACACTACAGCTTTACTAGGATTTGCATGAAAATTTCAGGAATGATAGATATCATGAGGATGACTACATACAATTGAAACAAGTCGAAGAGGCAGGAGAGAGCTCCTAGCAAAAGGGCTTTGTAGCCATTCTAGGATTCGATAAAATAGGCCATGAATCGATGATTACAGTACAAAGGAGTGGCCCCTGAAAAAAATTTCATGAAAGGTAGCCGATATGAGTATCAAATGAAAGTTCTCTATGAGAGCTTTTCAAAACAGTTCTTAAACTGACAGTTTTTGCTTCAGTGGGGCACAGAGAGGGGGGGGAAATACATGAAAAATGTGTTTCCTCCCTCGCGAATGGACACCCGTGATATAAAAAAATCTGAAAAAATTATCAAGCGAAATATTTATGGGTATAATTTGAACAAATACCTCAGAATTAAAAAAATTCTTTCAACTTAGTTAATAATAGTAAGATCCTCGAACCTGACGTGTTTCTTAATTTTATTCGTTGCTGGTTACGGCATTTTGTAAGTTGAGTACAAAACCCTTCCGACATGAGCATAGGTCTGTCTACCCAACTTGTTTCTTCACTAGATGTAAGGTTAAAGACCGAAGACTTTTAGAGAAACGGCAAATACTAGCCGCAACCTGAATAGAAATCAGTTTAGGCATGCCTAAACGGGCATTAGGATTTAATGTGGAAACAGTGGGGCTTATTGGGACCCTCAAGAGGACATGCCTAATAAGGGCTTAATAAGCCATGCCTTACTTAAGCAATTTTGAACATTTTACATTAAAGTATAACGTGGAGACTGACATAAATGATTGAAGGAAAATTTCGCAATTTAAAGTGAAATCAGCGATTTTTCATTTATTGCTAGTTTAAGCATGCCTAGTGCGGGCCTAATTAGGCATACCAAAATTTGTTCAGGTTAGGATAGCACTGAACGAAATGCATTACCCCATTAATTCCTAAACACAACGTCTTTAGGCACTGATGGGGCTTTCCGCATTAGGGCCTAATTGGGTTTTTCTAAACAGAAAAGTGTTTATTGTGAAAAATATAAACAGTGCTAAGATTCCAACTTAGCATTTTACGGACATTCTTCAGAAACAATAGTTTACGGACATTCGTCAAAAATGATAGTTTGACGAACATTCATTAAAAAAGATAGTTCTACGAACATACGTCAAAAACGATCATTTTTCGAACATTCGTCAAAAACTTTAGTTTTACGAACATTCGTCAATGACGATAGTCTTATGAATATTTGTCCAAAACGATAGTTGTATGAATTTCGTCAAAAACGATAGTCACGAAAATACGTCAAAAACAATAGTTTCAAGAATATTCACCACAAACGCCAGTCTTATGAACATTCTTCAAAAACGATAATCTTACGGACATTCTTCATAAACAAAAGTTTTAAGAACATTCGTCAAAAGTGGCAGATTTACGATAGTCCAATGATAGTTTGGCGATAGTTTTACGATAATTTAACGATAGTATTACGAGAGTTTTTCGATGTTTTTATGCTAGTTTCAAGAAAGTCTTACGATAATTTTACGATGGTTTGACGACAGTTTTACGATAGATGTACGATAGTATTATGATAGTTTGAAGCTAGTTTTACGGTGGTGTTCCGATATTTTACCAAAACTTCACGATAATTTCAATTATGTTACCATACTTTATGAGAGTTTTATGATCGATAACGCTTTGCTAACAAAAAATCCAATTCCTGGGCCACCACTTTCTTCGCCCTATAAATGGAGTTTCAATTTAGGCGGTGATGGGGCTTGCCTAAATAGTTCCTAGCTTAGGAAGCGATTGGACACACCTAATTATTTCCTAACTTAGGCGGTGATGAGACTTGCATAAACTGTTCCTAAACGCAATTTCTTTCTAGTGAAAAAAAACAATCCTTAAATTCTTAGGAAGAATTTAAATATTTCCAATTTTTCTCTCTTTATCAAAAAATGTCAATTTAGGCGGTGATGGAGCTTGCCTAAACGGTTTCTAAACCAAAAATCTCTTGTTGTAAAAATCGAAACAAAATACAATTTCTTGGAAATAAGTCACATTTATACGTAGAAGATGGGAATGCATTGCTTTAAATACTTTTAATTTTGGATAGGATGAGGATTCAATCATGTAGGCATGCTTGATGCGGGCCTAACAGGGCCCTAATGCAGGCTTAATAAGGCCCTAATAGGGCATGTCTAAGTTTAATCAAATTATTTCACTACGTATAATTTGAACCAGAGTCAGGTTGTTTAGTTTATATATACAGGTCTATCAAAAATTTAGATTTTCTAGAAAAACGAGAAAACTGATAATTATTTCGCAAAGTGGAGAGAATGGTAACTTTTATGAACAATTTCCACCTTTTGTGTCGATTTTCCTACGAAGGTTTTTTGTGTTTAAGATATGTTTAGTCAAGCCCCATTACTGCGTAAATGAGGAAGTATTTATGCAAGCCCCATCACCATATATATAAATATGGTATATACATACATATAGCATATATATAATGTGTTATATATATATATATATATATATATATATATATATATATATATATATATATATACATATATATATATATGTATATATATTTAAATATATGTAAATGGGGTATGGTTAATTCATGCGGCTTTTTAACAGGTGGCATAACTTGATTTATATTCCAGTGATTCACCTTTCCAAATATGTGTTGGAAAGCTACTGTTATATAGTTTTAGAATCGGTATGTGTCATTTAGCTGAAGCGTAAGCAACAATACTTTTTTTCACTCTGAAAATGTCGAATTTTGTGCCAAATAAAGTGTTTTTGGGCGGAGTACTTCTTCATTGAAGAAAAGGGCTGCCGAAAGTCACCGTATTTTGGTGCGAGTGTATGGTGTGCATGCTCTAGCTGAGCGTACGTGCCAGAAGTAGTTTGCACGGTTTAAAAGTGGCAATTTTGACTTGGAGGACGATGAACGGCCCCGACAGCCAAAAAAGTTTGAAGATCACGAATTGGAGACATTGCTCGACCAAGATCCCTCCTAAACTTGCAAAACCACTTGGCGTCGCTCAACAAAACATTTCCGGTCGTCTAAAAGCAATTTTTCACAATAAAGCCTTAAGTTTTGAAAAACAACCGCATGAATTAACCGGTACCCCTATTAATAGATATATATATATATATATATATATATACATATATATATATATACATATATATATATATATATATATATATATATATATATATATATATATATATATATATACATACATCCTACTGTGACCCAAAAATAAGGTGACATTTGAATTTCAAATGCACGCGTCGAATGATTTGGAGAATTATTTTTTTTAAGGTTGGTAGTACTGTCAGTGAGATTTATGTCAAATTTACATGTCCAAATATTCATTAGTGTTGGAGATACACTTAGTAGTATATATATGTATATTTGCAACCACGCTAGAGAATGTGACTTTGCACCGATTTTCACCAAATTTTCAGGAAAGGTGTATTGAGTGAATATCTCAGTTTACGAGTAGTTTGTGAATCAGATTTATAGGCCGGGTGAAAACCAAATGGCGTCCATTGAAGACGAATTATTGTAGTTTCTGTTCTGCTTCAATTTGGACGAGATTTGGCACAGGGGTCCATTAAACTATGTAATGAGTCTCACAATAAAAAATCCAATCCCGAACCTTCTGAAGCAAAACGGCGGCCACTCAAAAGCCGAAAACGCGAAAAAATTATTTTTGTAGTGGTGACGAAACCTTTCAATGGATGTTATTGAAATTCAACAGTTTGATAAGAAATGTAAGTATCTAAATATGTAAAAAAACTGGAGGTGAGGTCACAAAAAACAAAACGGTGGCTATTTGCGCCTCCAAATTTCAAAGGCTTTTTAAAGTCGTAAATTTGATCCGATGCTTGAGTACATCAAGCTTAGTTTTAAGATAGAGAATAATCAAATATAAAGATTCATCTACATACAATTTTTAAAATAGTGGTGGTTTAAATAAGCGATTTTTAGAGATAATTTCGGCCCTCTACTGGCACCATTTTTTGACCAATTTTGATGAAACTGATGAACTATGGATAACTGTACCAAGTGCTTGTATTGTGCAAAAAATTATCAAAATCAGATAAAAATATGGAAGTCGAAAATTTAGCACGTAACTAAAATTTGAATACTTTTGCCCTTTCTACAGTGTAACTCTGATTCGAACAAGATTTGGCACATTAATTGATGAGGCTCTCAGATACAAATATTCAAAAAAAATCCAAAATCAAGTGCTTACATTCAAAATGGCTGCTCAAAGCTCAGAAGGTAAGCACGATTCGATGTTTTAGCAGCAACTGAAATAATGAATATTTTTCATGGAAACGTTTTTAATGGCCTCACTTGAAAATATTTATAAAACAGACCATTTTTAAGAATATTGTAAAATATTTTTAACAATACCTTAAAAAATTATAAAATCGCGAATTGTCTTTTCGTCTGTTCTTTCGGCCGTCTGTGTTTTCTCGCAAAATAAAATACATGAGCTAGGAGATGAAAAAAAAACTATCAAATCACTTAAGACTCGAAAAAGATCTTGGACAAAGTCAAGGGCGCTTTATTCAATACCAAGCGTTATAAATTTTAAAAGAATATCAAGCAAATTCCAAACAATAACAATACAAAAACTTAATGGCCCAAATGACTCTCTAAATTTATACGTTATTAGTTAAACATATTTCATCAAAATAAAACTATAGCAAATTCAAATTAATTAAGATTATTACATATATTATGATTTGATTGGAAAAAGCAGAAAAAACCAGCCTACACTATCCTAAAATTATTTATAATCTTAACACAACACTGAACTTTGATCCTACCTCTAATATGTCATAACGTAATTCTAATGAAAACCTAATCAAGAACTTTATCTTCTATTCAAAATATTCGATCACAATATTCCTAACCTACGCGTTTAACCTTATCTCTAAACCTAATAAAATAAACATAATATATACCTAACCTATGTCTCATTTTAACACAAATAAACAACAACACTAATTGTCGCAATAATGAGCTGAAACTCAAAAACTAAGTGACGAAAAAACACCAAAACTAAAAATAAACACGAATAATTTAGACATTGTCATTCAGCCATCAATACCTAGATTGCCCCATCTCAGCTCGATCAGCTTTAACGAATCTAGGAAATGAGTATCTCCATTGGAATTGTTGGTCTCATCAACTTAAATTCGGAGCATATTTTATCTTCTTATCGGTGGCCTGTCGATATATGTGATATATGACTGGGACGCCGTCAGAATCAAAAACGTATCGACTCATGTCCAAATACACGAATGCTTCTGGAGGAATAAAGCCAGTAGCAAGGCAAGACGCAATATACCCGTCTGTAGGGTGGAACGGTTATGAAAGTCAAGGGTTTTCACTCACAGTTACAGATCTTGCGATATGATTCCGAAGAAGTTTCAATATAAAGATATCGACTCTTGTCACTTGAGCAGTTTGATAAATTCTTCTATTCGATATATAATGTTTCCAATCCATATCAGGCTTTTATACGAACCAGTACATGCATGAAGACATGAAGACCGCCAGCCATGATGTGGAAATCCTTCAGATTACGTTTCAGCTCTTGACTGACCCCCTGCAGCGTTGTCCAAAACAGAATTGTTTCATATTTCACGGCAGTGTCTCCACTTGCCACTCTTTTTCTACGCTAGATATAAAGTTAAAGACCGAGAACTTTTAGAGGGATGGCAAATCCTTGCCACAACCTGAATATAAATCAGTTTAGGCATGCCCAAACGGGCATTGAGGCTTAATGTGGAAACAGTTGGGCTTATTGGGACCCTCATGGGACATGCCTAATAAGGGCCTAATAAGCCATGCCTAACTTAAGCAATTTTGAACATTTTGCATTTAAGTATAACGTGGAGACCGACATAAATGATTAAAGGAAAATTTTGCAATTTAACATCAAATCAGCGATTTTTCATTTATAGCTGGTTTAAGCATGCCTAATGTGCACCTAATTAGGCATAGCCACACTTGTTCAGTTTAGGAGTTGTTTAGGAAAACAGAAAAGTGTTTATTGTGAACAATATAAACAATTCTAAAACTTCTAAGTAAAAACTTAGCATTTCACGGACATTCTTCAGAAACAATAGTTTACGGACATTCGTCAAAAATGATAGCTTGACGAACATTCGTTAAAAACAATAGTTTCACGAACATATGTACGTCAAAAACAATAATTTTACGAACATTCGTCAAAAACTATAGTTTTACAAAGATTCGTCAATGTCGACAGTCCTACGAAAATTTGTCAAAACCGAAAGTTCTACGAATATTTGTCATAAACGATAGTTTTACGAAAATACGTCAAAAACAACAGTTTCAAGAACATTCACCACAAACCAGTCTTATGAACATTCGTCAAAAACATTAGTCTTACGGACATTCTTCATAAACAAAAATTTTAAGAACATTCGTCAAAAGCGACAGATTTACAATAGTCCAATGATAGTTTGGCGATAGTTTTACGATAATTTAACGATAGTATTACGAACGTTTTTCGATGTTTAATGCTAGTTTCAAGATAGCCTTACGATAATTTTACAACGGTTTAACAACAGTTAAACGATAGATGTAGGATACTTTGATGATAGTTTGAAGATAGTTTTACGGTGGTGTTGCGATATTTTACCAAAGTTTCATGATAATTTCAATGATGTTACCATACTTTCAATTAAGGCAGTGATGGGGCTTGCCTAAATAGTTCCTAGTTTAGGAAGCGATAGGACACACCTAAATATTTCCTAATTTAGGCGGTGATGAAACTTGCCTAAACTGTTCCTAAACGCAATCTCATTTTTTAGTGTAAAATAACAAACAATCCTTAAATTCTTAGGAAGAGTTTAAATATTTCCAATTTTTCTCTCTTCATCAAAAAATCTCAATTCAGGCGGCGATGAGGCTTATTTAACAATTCTTAATTTAAGCGGTGATAGGGCTTGCGTAAAAAGTTTCTAAGCCAAAAATTCCTTGTTGTAAAAATCGAAACAAATTCAAATTTCTTGGAAATAAGTCACATTTATACGTAGAAGAAGGGAATGCATTGCTTTGAATACTTTTAATTTTGGATAGGATGAGGATTCAAACACGTTTTCTCAGGTTAGGCATGCCTGATGCGGGCCTAACAGGGCCCTAATGCGGGCTTAATAAGGCCCTGAAAGGGCATGTCTAAGTTTAATCAAATCATTTCACTACGTATAATTTAAACCAGAGCCAGGTTGTTTAGTTTATACATAGAGGTCCATCGAAATATTGGTTTTCTAGAAAAACGTGAAAACTGATAATTATTTCGCAAAGTGGAGAGAATGGTAACTTTTATGAACAATTTACTTCATTTGTGTCGATTTTGCTACGAAGGTTTTTTTTGTGTTTAAGAACTGCTTAGTCAAGCCCCATTACTGTGTAAATCTGTAAGTATTTGTGCAGGCCCCATCACTGCACAAATTAGGAACTATTCAGGCAGTGACAGTGGAATGAATCAAAGAAATTTGCCTATTGTGTAGAGTACTTATATACATACATATATATGTATGTATAAATGCACAATTATTAATTTCACTATTTTACAACTTGTCTATCAAATCTTACTTCAACTGTCTCCACTAACAATCACTTCACAATCACTTCCCTTATCAATCAATATCGCTTTTCAATTCGCACTCCAGACCATCGCAGTTTTACTATTGCAGTTTTACTATCGCAGTTGCAATGAATCCCCCCATTCATTCAGCTCGCCTTTATATAGGGTCTCTAGTCATTCTCGATTTTTGCCGAACTACCAGGAATATTCGAGCAATACTGTATGGGCAGTGACGCCACTTTCAGATGTTGATCATGCTTGGCGGGTTTTCGAGTACATTCGTTTGTTGATGTTCTTAATGGTTGTGAAAACAATTGCGACAGGAGCTCGCAGAATTATTTGTACATGTAACAATATATATATACATATATATATATATATATATATATATATATATATATATATATATATATATATATATATATATATATATATATATATATATATATATATATAGTATTTATTTATATATATTTACATACATTTATACATATTTACATATATTTAAATATTTGCAATATATCTATATATATATCTATATATATATATATATATATATATATATATATATATATATATATATTTATATATATATATATATATATATATATATGTATGTATATTTATATATATATATATATATACATATATATATATATATATATATATGTATATATTTATATGTATATATATATATGTATATATATATATACATATATATATATATATATATATATATATATATGTATATATTTATATATATATATATATATATATATATATATATATATATATATATATATATATACATATATATATATATACTCGTATGTAAAGTACTCTCCACAATGTGTGAATTTCTGTTATTCATTACACCGTCACTGCCTGAATAGTTCCTAATTTGAGCAGTGATTGGGCTTGCATAAATACTTCCTAATTTAGACATAAATACTTCCTAATTTAGACAGTTTTGCTTCAGACTGTTCGGCTTTGGATTTTTTATTGTGAGACTCCTTACATGGTTTAATGGACCCCTGTGCCAAATCTCTTCCAAATTGCAGCAGAACCGAAACCGCAATTACTCGCCTTCAATGGCCGCCATTTTGTTTTCACCCAGCCTATAAAGCTGATTCACAATCTACTCGTGAATTGAGATATTTACTCAATACACCTTTCCTGAAAATTTGGTAAAAATCGGAGCAAAATCACAACCTCTAGCGTGGTTGCAAATATATATAACAAAAAATCCATTTCCTGGGGCCACCATTTTCTTCGCTTTATAAATGAAGTTTCAATTTAGGCGGTGATGGGGCTTGCCTAAATAGTTCCTAGTTTAGAAAACGATGGGGCACACCTAAATGTTGCCTAATTTAGGCGGTGATGAGACTTGCCTAAACTGTTTTAAACGCAATGTTTAGTGTAAAAAAACAAACAATCCTTAAATTCTTAGGAAGAGTTTGAATATTTCCAATTTTGCTCACTTTATCAAAAAATGTCAATTTAGGCGGCAATGGGGCTTGTCTGAACAATTTTAATTTAAGCGGCGTGGGGCTTGCTTAAACAGTTTCTAACCGAAAATTCCTTGTTGTAAAAATCGAAACAAAATTGAAATTCTTGGAAATAAGTCACATTTATCCGTAGAAGAAGGGAGTGCATTCCTTTAAATACGTTTAATTTTGGAAAGGATGAGGATTCGATAACTTTTTTTCAGGTTAGGCATGCCTGATGTGGGCCTAACGGGGCCCTAATGCGGGCTTAATAAGGTCCTAATTATGTGAAGCTAGACCAGGAGCTGTGTTGCGAGTGAACGCATAAGACATGCTCGGATATCCCCGCTTCATAACTGCAATAGTAGCGAACAAACAACGCCTGTGTACTCGCACTTTGCCAATGAGAATTAGCCATAGAAACACACGCGCAAGTAAATAAGCGAGCAGTTAAGTAAACGAGAAAGTTCAACCCGCAATGATATTTACATCATGAATGAACGGGGTGCTTCGAAGAGAGGTAAGCGGAAAGGAAAACCGAAAGTTCCGGCATAAACACTCTTTCGCTCAATTTCCCCAGTTTCGCATATTCACCAGCCGAGCAAGTGAGACGAAACGGGGAGGAAAAACTTTCGTGGAACGAGAGCGCACGTGTTCGGCTACTCAGCACCTTTAAAGAGAATTTAGTTTGAAAGCCCACGAAAGAACAGTATTAGATCTTGGGCAAAGCATTCGAGTCAGTCTTGTTCAAATCCAAAAGGGAGCGTGCTGCTACCCAGTAGTTAACCGTATGTTCAATTACGCGATTCAAGTTCGAGTTCGAAGTGCTGTCCAGTTTTCGACAAAATGGTGAGGGGTGAGGCGTTGGCTTGTACCGCTGTCCTCAATCGGCCTTTTGGCGTTTCACGCCGTATGGCCTCCCCGATCCATTAGCTCAACCAGATGTTACCCTCTTCAGGTTGGCTGATGATAGATAAATCTAGTTATAATCTAAATTATAAAAAAATTCAGTTGTAAACTAAATCTTTTAAGATTCTCGCTACATTCCCTTTTGTGTAAATCATTCGTACTTATATCTCGCGCTGTTATCGCCATTGGTGTTGTCCACTGTACTTCTCGCAACTTATTATTAACCGTTGTTTTGCTGCTGGTTTATGCGTAATTTACTAGTTGCTAACGCGCCAAAGTTATCCAATCTATCCAATTGACGTTACTTAATATGTTGTTTCAAGTCAACTTTAGAATTGTAAATTTCCACATTTATGAATTAATGAGTTAATGTTTGCTTTGATACTATGCAATGTTTTGTTTGATTCAATCATAAATTAATATAATAATATTTCGTTTGGTACCATAAGTTTTTGCTAATTAATATGTATTACATGTCAGTGTTGTATTCGCAAATTACTACAATCAAAAATTACTAAGTTAAGATTTGATTTTATACAATTATGTATCATATTTTCATATTTTGTTTGGTACATTGAGTTAATGTTAATTAATATGTATTACATATCCATGTTGCTTTCATAAACTACTACAATTATAAATTCAAAAGTTGAAGTTTGATTTCATACAATTTTTTGTTTGATTCAATCATAAGTTCTGTACTGATGCTTAAGTATTTCTTTGGATACAATGAGCTAAGATCCTGTTTGGTTTAATATTCTGTTTGCTTCAATCATTAATCAGTATAATTATTCACTATTGTTTTTGTTTGATAAAATTTTAAGTCTACAAGCTCATGTTCGGTTTGATTCTGTAGAGTAAATAATCTGTGTTTCATTTGATACAATTATAAATTAAGATGTTAATATTTCATTTCTGCCGTAAACTACAGGATTATAAATTGTTTCGTTTTACTAATATATAATGTTGAAGAATATACTGAACATACTTTCCGGTCCGAAATCGTTTTTCCTTGAGAATAAACTATTATTATTTTTTATTTTTTTTACAATTGAAGAATACCGGAATTAAATTTCTTCTTTGCAATAGGTGTATAATCGGCTTTACTTGGTAATACAATACACTTTCTTTTAACATCCACATTCAATGCCGACTTTTCTTATTGGAAGTTAATGATTTGCTTTTATTTTAGCATTTTTCATCACAAAACAGATTTTGATATTTAATCGTTACATATTCTGCATTTCCCTTTTTTTTTATTTTCTTTTTCAATACTGTAATTGTTATTATTAACTGTAATTGCCAAAGATAGAATTTTAAGTTTTGTTTGGTTAGTGGTTATTATTAGTGTGTTACTGTTCGATTAGTGCAGCTTATAGGGAAATTATGTGGACGGCTTTCAAAATAGTTTAAATGTGTAAAGAAATTTGTTTTTTATTCTATTCATGGTTTATTAATATTCTATTAAATTACTTTCTTTAATGCTATAACAAGAGCTTTTTAATGCTATAACAAGAGCTAGTAGGGAAGTTTCGATAGGAAATATTGTTAAAGCTTTAGCGGTTATTTATTGGGAACGAGTTAATATGTAAAAGGGGAATGAATATTTCCCACGATCGTTACGTTCGGGCATTGCTTCGCTTCGGAAGAAGATTTGCCGAGAGAATATCTTTCTATGTATGTAGCTTAGGAGTCGTTGTTGTTGTATTCCCAAGACTTTAGTATGAGCTATCTTGGCTTTATAGGGTGCGAATGAGTGTGATAAATAAACTTTCCCCTTAATATGCATGGTTAATGTTGTTAATGGGAATGGGAGTCATGGATTGAAGGTTTATGTGATTGTTTTTGTTCGCCGCTAACGAGCTTTGAAGATATGATTAGTATTGCTTCTGCAATGATGCATGAGAAAATTGAATGAAGCGATGTATTGTAGCTTTTACATGCGCTGATTGCTAGGAAGTATGTGAAGTATATGATATGTATGTACTAATTTGTGGTTGGCTGCTAATTGCCTTGAAGCGCATTTGTTTTTAGTTTAGTCGGCTTAATGCATTTCGTAGTGGGCAGGGCTTTTAATTCATCTATGCTATGCGATTGTTTAGGAGGAAGAGCTTTTAAGGTATATGCATTTAATTGTCATTTAATTGGCTTAAGTTGTCTATTACATACTTTTTTATCCGTTTGTGGTGGTAAAAAGGGAGGGTTATTAGAAATGTATTCAGCTGTATGCGTAAATAGTTGTGGATTATTTATAAATCGGAATCTACTATTTATTATGCAGGGTTTTCGTTAAGTATCGAAATATTGTATGAGTTGTGAATGATGATGATCTGTTTCATTAAATTGAAATTAAAAGGAGAGATTGTAAGCTTTAAAGTTCTGGTATATACTTTTATTGATTTCACTGAACTGTTAAACAGATATACTGCGTTGAAAACATCTTGCGAGAAAGATTATGGTCGAAGCGACACTATCACTATATGGGCTTGGGAACGTATAGTTTCGGCTTTCATTCAAGACCCTATATGTGTTCCGTCTAATTTTTCCCTAGTGCGTGTCTGCTTAGTTTGGCATAACGCTGTCCTAGGCCTTGCTGGAAGACAGTACAGTGCCGTGCAAGGTCACTTCATTAGCTGTTTATAAAATTTTTGATATCGGTCTTGAGAAAAAGATTGTTTAAAGAATCTTAAAGTATATATTATAACATTCTAAGACGAAATTTGATATCGTTGCCATATGTAAAGTAAAAGGCTGGGAAATGGGTGGGTTTTGAATTGTCTTGTGTTTTCCACAGGAGTTTTATTGGGACTTTTTTAGGTAGTTGGCTGTTATAATGTATTTATTGTACAAGGAAACGTAGTGGCTTGTTTAAAGGATACTTGGTTAATAGCGTATTTGCAAACCATTTTCGATCAACAGCTCAGAGGCTATGACTGGAGGGTAAATTGATGTCTCTTTTGCATATGACTTAAAACTAAATGTAGTGTGTCTGCCGGAAGTTGAAGTCGGGCAGCTCAGAGGCTATTATTTGTTTTTTTTGCGGACTTATAACTAAAAATAGCGTGTCCGCCGACAGCTTACGTCGACGGCTCAGAGGCGTAATCAACTGGTTTTCATTCCAGTGATCGTGAAATTTAGACATCGAAACAGTGTGTCTGCTGATAGTTATAGTTTGGAGTTTCGCCGAGTTTTACCGACTTGACTGCCACTTTTTCCGTTTCCTTAACATGATGGAATTGCAGTGGATTTTGAAAGAGATAATTTGTTTTGGGGTAAATTCGTTTGCATTGTTGCATTGTTCTTATAACTAAAATTCTGTTGTTTCAAATTTCCCATACTTAAATTGTTTCAGTGTAACTTGAAATTAAATTAGTTTCATGTGTATTTGCTTTGGGAAATTGCCGTTCTCATGTAAATTATTTTTTATATTCGTTTAGCGCAGTTAATTTAATTCATTTGCTCTACCGTGTTATGCATTTAAAAGTTATTGCCCAGGTGTCTTTTTATTCAATTTGTACTTAAATGTTTGTTTTTCTTTGCTCTTTTTATTGCATCTTAGGGAATTCGAATGCTCATTTCATTCAAAAGATAAGACTTTAATATGCATGTATGTTAGGTACGTGTTATTGTTATTATTATTGTTTAAGTGGTTGGAGTGATAAATGGTATCATATTTCGATAACAATGAGCACGCGTTTGTTTGCTCTCTATTAAGTTTTCGGTTTGCTTATTTGTGTTTAATATTTACTTGTAATGTTTTGTGTTTTGCATGTTAGTTGATCGAAACTTTATATCTTTATAAATTCTACGTTGGGTTTGAACGAGTTAGGAGTTAGTTCGAATGAACTTCAGATAAGATAGATGAGATTTAAGATATATGAATGACGGAGTAAATGAATGAAGAATTAAATGTTCAATATGACTATTTGATTTTAGGACTGATCTTATTTGATGGATAGTATGAGTAGGATTAACATTGTATTTGAATATTGTTATTATATTTTGGTTATTTGAATAATCAATATGAGTTTATTTTAAAGGCAGACTGATTTAGTTTGTTCAATAATATTATGTTTGGATATTCATACTTTCTTTTTGTTATTTAATTGATTGAAATAATTATTTGATTTTTTATTTTGTTTTAAGATGATTGATTTTGTTTAATGCACTGTATGAGTAGCACCATTATGATGTGCAGATATTGAAATTATATTTTTGTTTTTTAAATGTTCAAAATTATTATTTGAGTTTTTTTTTGGAAAACTGATCTAGTTTGATGGACAGTATGAGTAGCAATGGTGTCATGCATGAGTTGAAGGGTTTCAGATACCAGCTGGGAAAATTAATTTTCAGCCCATTTAAATTTGCTACACAATCCGCTACATTGTGGTCGCTGCAAAACCGATATCCTACCGGCTGCGCAAATTTTGTTACAAGCCAGTATACCCTATATATACTGGTATGAACTGGGAGCTCATTTGATGTGCATCCAATATAAATCATCAAGGCTTCCAGAGAAAGAGTCGCAGTAAAACCACTTACCTGCTACTCTGTCCATTTAAACCAACCCAACAAAAAAGCGAGAGTTAACTTTAAATTATTATACTTTATTTTAATGTTCATTTTTTAAAAGATTTAGTTTACAACTGAATTTTTTTATAATTTAGATTATAACTAGATTTATCTATCATCCACCAGCCTGAAGAGGGTAACATCTGGACGAGCTAATGGATCGGGGAGGCCATACGGCGTGAAACGCCAAAAGGCGGATTGAAGACCGCGGCACAAGCCAACGCCTCACCCCTCACCATTTTGTCGAAAACTGGGCAGCACTTCGAACTCGAACTTGAACCGCGTAATTGAACATTAGGTTAAACTACTGGGTAGCAGCACGCTCCCTTTTGGATTTGAACAAGACTGACTCGAATGCTTTGCCCAAGATCTAATACTGTTCTTTCGTGGGCTTTCAAACTAAATTCTCTTTAAAGGTGCTGAGTAGCCGAACACGTGCGCTCTCGTTCCACGAAAGTTTTTCCTCCCCGTTTCGTCTCGCTTGCTCGGCTGGTGAATATGCGAAACTGGGGAAATTGAGCGAAAGAGTGTTTTGCGCTTAAGCTTTCGACTTCGAAAGAGTGCTTTCAGCTTAAGCTTTTGGATTTCCCATGATCTCTTGAGGTAAAATAGCGAAACTGGGGACATTGAGCGAAAGAGTGTTTATGCCGGAACTTTCGGTTTTCCTTTCCGCTTACCTCTCGTCGAAGCACCCCGTTCGTTCATGATGTAAATATCATTGCGGGTTGAACTTTCTCGTTTACTTAACTACTCGCTTATTTACTTGCGCATGTGTTTCTATGGCTAATTTTCATTGGCGAAGTGCGAGTACACAGGCGTTGTTTGCTCGCTACTATTGCAGTTATGAAGCGGGAATATATCCGAGCATGTTTTATGTGTTCACTCGCTGGACCAAAAAGCATGCGAAATCAATGCAAACATCACATAGAATTGAAAACAGAGGTGGGTAGTTTGACCAATCAAATTAAATGCGTTGAAGAAAAGCTTTATCGGGTCGAGGAGAAGGTCAGTCAGGTCAAGGAGAGAGTCAACTATGAGATAGAAAACATGAAAAAGGATTTGGAAGCAGCGAAGGCAGTAGTAACCACCTCACCACCCCCGCTAATAACCGTAGCGCAAAGCACATCCAGATATGTAAACCCACCAATATTCGACGGGCAAATGGTCTGGAGTAATTAGAAAACCCAGTTTAAAGCCGCCGCCAGGACAAATCACTGGAATAAACAGGAACGAGCAACTGCATTAATTCTTCCTCCAAGAGGTCTAGCTACCGAGCTTTTGCAGACTATTCCCATTGAGTTGCACTCAAACTTGGCTACCGTAATCAATGCGCTCGACATGCGTTATGCAGACGATCATCTGAAGCAGATTTACCGGGCACAGCTTCGGCATCCAATGCAGAAGTCTTGCGAAACTTTACAGCAGCTAGCCCAAGACATTGAGCGACTGGCACTTTTGGCTTACCCAGTGTATGATCTAGAGCATCAAGATGACGCAGCAACAGCAGCATTCATCAGCACACTAAAGGACTAGCTATTGCAACAAGTCGTGCGTTCAGCTCAAAAGCAAACAGATAAGGACGTACTTGCCTATAGTCTGAACTCTGAGGCAGCGAAAAATGTGACTCGTACCACTGCCCGGACTGGCAAGGTAGTGACAGATGAGTATAGGTCTCAGAGCGTGAAAATTGAACGAGAGCCGCAGGTAAATGGTGCGCCTAAATACTTTAATTGCGGAGAGAAGAGGCACCTTAAAAAGAAATTCCAAGAAGCATAGAAAACCGAGCTTTTGTCCAGGGTGGAGAAGATTTAGACCGAATCAGGAACCCAGAATGGAAGCCCTTCAAACTAAGGGAGCCAAAATCGTGGGGCAGAGGTTGGTTAGGGGAATCGACGTCGTCAGCATCACCATCACCGTATCAAGACCACATCATGGAGAAGCAGACTTATGCCTCCCGGGTCAAGTTGACGGAGAACATTGCACCATAACAATCGACACTGCTGCAACCCGATCGATTATCCGACTAGACCTAGTGAGGCAACAACTATTTCATGGGAGCAGAATTTTCCCACTACGGACTGCTACTGGAGAAAGTGTACCTACCCGCGGAGATGTCAACATCCAGGTACAGTTGGGAGACCTTGCATTTTGACATGATCGCGAACATTATGGATGACTGCATTCTCGGAATGAATTTTCTGTGACTACATGGAATCAAGTTGGATTTGGGCAAACGGGTATTGAAATGGCAGAATGTTGAAGTTTTGATGGAGGATCCCAGCGTCCGAACCCTAACGATTAATGTATGTACTGACACTATTGTACCGAAATCTTCCGAGAGCATTGTATGGGCCAAGCTTGATGTTGATTCTGGAGACCACCGATCTTATCTGATAGGGCCAACGAAGACGTCCGCGTTGAGCGGTTTGATTTTAGGACGATGTTTTGTAAGATCTATAAGGAACGGATACGTGCAGGTTAGAGTCCTTAACACCGCAAACTCAACCAGCCATCGGCAGCTGCCAGCCTGTTTCCACCATAACCTCTTTGGAAGCCACTCACAACCATCATTGAAAAAAGAGGCAAGATACAGACAAAGCGCGGGAACCCAAGTCTGCAATATTGAAGCAGACTGAATTGCCAGTGCAGCTATTCAAGCAACCCTCTGATCTGGTCACCAAGTACAACAAGCCCGGATGACCAAGGCAGAGTGAGTATGGTAACCCATGTCATAAATACACAGGGAGCCAAGTCGATTCGACAAGCGCTAAGACGTCTTCCAATAGCCAAACAGGAGATGTGAGCGCGCTGATCTTGGACATGGAAAAACAAGGTGCTATTGAACCTTCTGTCAATCCATGGGTCACACCAGTGGTTCTAGTAAAGAAAAAGGATTGTAGCATTCATTTTTGTGTCGACTATAGGCAGCTTAACGACGTCACTAAGAAAGATAATTACCCACTTCCAAGCATCGACGACTTCATGGACACTTTAGTTGATGCGAAATGGTTTTCTACCCTCAATCTCAAGAGTGGCTAGTGGCAGGTAGAAATCGACAAAAAGGACCGAGAGAAGCCCGCATTTTCAGTTAAGACCAGATTGTGGCAATTTGTGGTGATACTATTTGGGCTTTGCAATGCTCCAGCCACCTTCGAGCGCGTAATAGAATACATGCTACGAGATGTAACCTGGAGGACCTGCTTGTTGTACCAAGATGACATCATTATTATTGGCAGAACGTTCGAAGAACATGTTCTCTCGATTGCGACCAGCAAATCTGAAACTTAGTCCTGACAAGTGTACTCTTTTTGCAGCTGAAGTAAAATACCTGGGATACCTCGTACCGGTAGAAGGGGTCAAAATAAACACTGAAAAAATTGATGCCATGAAAAGCTGGCCAACACCAAACAACAAGCGCCAACTACGAAACTTTCTGGGTCTAGTGACCTACTACCGAAGATTCGTTAAAGATCTTTCCAAAATAGCTAAGTGTCTCCATCAGCTAACCAAGAAAAATCGTCTGCATATCTAGAATGAACAATGCCAGTCAGCTTTTGAGACCTTGAAGGAGGAGCTGTGCGAATCACCCGTGCTGGCATATCCGAAACCCGGAAAAATGTTTGTAGTTGACACCGATGCAAGCAACGGCGGTATTGGAGCTGTACTCTCCCAGCGGATTCATGGCAAAGAAAGAGTCCTCTCGGATTACAGTCGAGTTCTCTCAAAAAGTGATAGGAACTACTGCGTCACCAGGAGGGAGCTATTGGCTACAATAGAGGCAACCAAGCAGTTCAACATGTATCTGTATGGCCAGAAATTTGTTCTTCGAACAGACCATGCTTCACTGAGATGGCTGCTCAACTGTAAAAACCCCGAGGGACAAATTGCGAGATGAATCGAAATATTGCGGTCATAGGATTAAGAAATTGTTCATCGAAAGGGCGGAGTTCATAGAAAAGCTGACACCCTATCTCGTTGCCTATGTCCACCAAACTGCGAGTATTGCCGATGGGTTGAGAAAAAGAAGCCGACCGTTGATCTGAATTCGATGCTGGTTGGTAATTGGAGGAGGTTCGAAACGCGCAGCTAGCCGATGAAGACATCGTACCATTACTCGTATGGAAGGAGATAACTGAGTGACCTGAGTGGAAAGACGTTTCGATGCATGGCACAACCCTAAACAGTTATTGGGCACAATGAAACTTCATTCAGGTAGACGTAGGCGTACTCAAGCGGAAATGGGAAACGGTCGATGGCAGCTCCTATAGGATGCAAACCATACTTCCCAAAAGCCGAATCCACGACGTGGTTAAGGAAATGCACGAAGGATTTTCGGGAGGCCACCTTGGTGTCAACAAGACCTTCGTGAAATTGCGGGAAAGGTTTCACTGGCTCCATGCTCGAGAAGACGTAGAGGACTGGTGTCAGAGATGCACAATTTGCGCTTCCCTCAAAGGTCCAAAGCGACGATTGAGAGGACAAATGCAAACCTATAACGTGGGGGTATCATTTGAAAGGATAGCTGTTGACATCGCAGGACCCTTTCCTGAATCCAAATGGGGAAATCGATACACGCTGGGTGTGAACGATTATTTCAGCAAGTGGCCCGAGGTCTCCCCCATTCCCAACCAGGAAGCAACTACTGTAGCCAAACAGCTAGTGTTAAATTGAGTTAGTAGGTACGGCGCACCTTGTGAACTACACTCAGATCAAGGCCCAAACTTTGAGTCACTAGTTTTTGGCGAACTTTGTGAGCTGCTGGGAATACGGGAAACGAGGACAACACCCCTGCATCCCCAATCCGATCGAACGTTACAACGACAGACTCAATAAACACCTGGCCAAGATGGTTGACGAGAACCAAAGGGACTGAAACCGGCAAACTCCATTATTTTCGATGGCGTATAGAGCTGCAGAATACGCATCGACGGGTGAAGCCGTCTGACCACATGAAGACCAGCTATGATCTAAAGGCAAATTCTACTGGCTTCCAGCATGATGACTTGGTGTGGCTACTCAACCCACCACGGTAGAAGGGTAGGTCTCTGAAGTTGCAGCATAACCGGGAGGGACCATATCAAGTTGCAAAGCGAATCAGCATCGTCGTATATCGCATATAGGAACACCGCAAGCCGAGAGCCAAAATGAAAATCGTGCACCTGGACCGTCTTCCCCCATATTACATCCAAGGAGACTTGACTACAACTGGCGACACATCTTTTCGGGGCGAAAAGAACTGAGGTGGGCGCAGTGTCACACGTCCAAACATGATATTTCAAAAAAATTTGTGAAGTTGGTAGTACTGTCCTTAATTACTGTGCCAAATATGAGCGTGATCTGTCAACCAGTTTGTTTTCAGCAGCTGCTTTAGTCGGTAAACCTCAGTAGTGCGTTGCGATTTTTGTTATTTGTTTTTTTGTTGCGACTGAATTAAGAGCCAAAAACGCAAGAAATACCATTAATCGACCACCGTATTCACCAGATTTGGCTCCGTATGATTTTCATGAATAATAAAATATCCGGGTACTTTTTTGTCACAATCTACAACAAAATTCACTGAAGGAGCTGAAAGCCATCCCAAAAAGTGCTTATGAAAAGTGTTTCGAGGACTAGAAAAACCGTTGGCGTAAGTGTAATGCATATGATGGGGATTACTTTGAAGGCAACAAAATAAATATTGATGAATAATTAGATATATATATATATATATATATATATATATATATATATATATATATATATATATATATATATATATATATATATATATATATATATATATATATTTATATATACAGGGGATATAAAGAAATTTTGTTTCAATTATCACGAAATTTTTAAGAAAGATGTTATAAATAAATCTCTCACTTAAGCTGGTTAACTGGCTCAATCGGCCGAGTGAACAATATGGCGGCCATTTTAGACGAAATATCGTGATTTCTGTTCTAGCCAAAGTGTAGTTAAGATTTGAGAAAATATGTGCAAGGGTTTGTAGTGATATTACTGTACGTGTAGGACTGTAGCGATGATTTGTCACCTCGGCGAGAGAGGATGGTGGTGTTTGCCGAGTTTGACCTTGTCTGAGGACACGTGAATGCTGGCAGGCTAGCATTTGGGTGTGGTGGGCCGTGTTCTTTGCCCCAGCACAAGGGCCCACTACAATTTCGCATTGACGAATTAATAGATGAAATGCGGATCGACAGGTAACTAGCTCATGCTGACCGGGTATTGGCCAGCTAACGAGGCCGGTCCCATACCCGGTCAGGTTTTGCCAAGAAATTGAAAGACCGAGTTCTTTATAAATTCTATCTTTTCATTTTATTTTACCTTTTTTCACATCAAAATAAGACGAGTGTAGAGGGACATAATTTATAAATAAATTAATTAATGCTTTTAAAAGTACTTGGCATGTGAAGTTCATCATAAAACAATCTTAAAATTTGGAAGCTCACATGTTCAGCGATTCATAAAAATCCAATTAATCCATATGTGAAGCTCTATTTAACCTAACCCAGACTTTAACAATTACAACATGTCAATAAGACATTAAATTTAAATTAAGCAAAATAGAAATAACGAAAAAGTAAATGAAATGACGTCATGTCAGAACACAAATTTTTGTTTGGTAAGAAATTTCAATTTAAATTCATAATTAAATGGCATTTATGCCAGTAAAAGGATGCTTACCCAACTTCCTCGATGAGTGTTCACAGATAGGATAGGCACGGCCGGTACTTCATATGATTAATCTGGAAACCTCTCTTTTCCGAAATGTTTGAATTATCGATTTGTTTTATAAAAATTCGAATTACACTTCCAATGAACTTTATATCAAAGTGATTTCGTTATTTATATATTTAGAAAAAGTATTAGCGGTGTTCATGGCTAAAGAATTGACCGAATTTTTGAAAATTGTTCAGCATAAATAGCATATGCTTTTCATTTCTTGGTTTAATAAGATCTGTCGTCAGTCTCTTTCGTATCTTTTCGAGCTGCAAAATTTCTCTAGCGTTACATTCCCTACAAATACGTTTGGTATTTTCCCCTCAATCGCATCAACATACATATTCATTCGCTGGAGAATAAATATCCCGTATCTTTACAAAAAGGGGTGCACTTAGTGTCTTCCTTTCAGGTTGTTTTAATTGAAGATGGAGACAACGACGATGGTGTCGTAGGCGCAGTTAATGACTGCCCTGATCCAGGCATAACCCAACGATTCATATCCTCATTATCATTTTGCATATTCTATCATTATGTTGAATTACTTCATACATCACAATTTAGTAGAACATTCAAGTAATTTCAATAAAACGAACGAATTCAAAAACATTTTAAATTTTCCATAAAAATTCATGGATATCTTAAAAACATGCGCGATTTGTAAAATTATCACAATGAAAATTTAAGCACGGCACTTGTGTGTTCAGCTGTAACATTGTCTTAACTAATTGTAAATGATAACTGAAACTTAAAACTCACGAATCTATTGTGTCCACGATTCGCGACTTGGAAACTTGTTTTCTGTTATGTAAATTTCCCCAGATATATATATATATATATATATATATATATATATATATATATATATATATATATATATATATAGAAAGGGTGATTCATAACAAGTGTACACATTTTTGTCGAAAAAAAATATAGTTTTTGTAAAGATTGAGCTGGAATGTTTATATATTATGAAAATTTGGTCCCTTACAATTAAATATGAAAAATTACTTTGGGCATATGTGCACCTAGTGCTGCTCAAACGATGATTGTAATTTTGGATGACATTTTCGCACATTTCCGGCGTTATTAGGCGTATGTTGGCTCGAATATTATTTTTTAATGCTTCAGTAGTCTTGGGAGCATCAGCGTAAACACGATGCTTCAGAAATCCTCAAAGGAAGAAGTCACAAGGAGTCAAATCACACGATCTCGCCGGCCAATTTATGAGTGGACCAAAAAATTGACGTAGAGCGCGAAATGTTTGCACTGGCGATTCATTATTTTTGTAAAAAGTTTTCACAATAATAAAATGTTTGGCTGATGAGTAAGACACCATAGTTAGAATTGTAAAAGACCAAGCTGTCATAATCTGTCAATATATGGACCTAAAATTGGTGATAAATAAGAGTTAAGGCCCATTCACATGTGTATTCTTGTTATGAATCACCCCTTATATATATGTACATATATATGGGATATAACAAAATTTGTGACCACGCTAGAGGTTGCAATTTTGCTCCGATTTTCACCAAATTTTTAGGAAAGGTGTATTGGGTAAATGTCTCAGTTTAGTTCGTGAACCAGTTATATCGGCCAGGCGAAAACAAAATGGCGGCCATTTAAGACAAAAAATCGTGATTTCTGTTCTGAGCAAAGCGTAGCTCCGATTTGCATGAAATTTGGTACAAATTTTCACTGATGTATGCGATCAATCTCACAATAAAAAATTAAAATCAATCTCAAAATAAAAAACAAAATGACGGCCGCTCAAAGGTCGAAAAACGTACAAAACTTTGTTGTTCTAGTTTTGACCAAAGCTTTTACCCAATGTTAATGAAATTCGGTAGTTTGATAGAAACTATAAGTGTCTAAAGAGTCGTGGAAAAAACTGGAGATCAGGTAACAAAAACAAAATGGCGGCCAGTTGAAGCTCAAAGTTTCAAAATCTTCTAAAAGTCATAATTTTGATCCGATGTATACGAAATTTGATATTGAGATAAAAATTAATTAGATCTAAAAACTTCAATATTTTGAAGATCATGCATGAGCAATTTTCAAAATGGCTGCGGTTTAAATATGCAACTTTTTAAGGTTTTCGTGGCCCTCTAGCGGTCACATTTTCTAACGGATTTTGATAAAACTTGAGACTATGGATATTCGTATTAAGTACTTGTATTATCCAGAAATTTTTTAAAATCGAATGAAAAAAAAAATCGAAATTTTTAAACGTAATATTTTTAACTGCCATTGTCACTAAAAATTGAATACTTTTGCCCTGTCTAGAGTGAAACTCCGATTTGTACGAGATTTGGCACATTGGTTGATGAGGTCCTAGCATACAAAGATTTAAAATAATCCAAAATCAAATGCATGCATTCAAAATGGCGGCCCCCAAAGGTCAGAAGGCAAGCGCAATTCGCTATTTTAGTAGCAACTGAAATAATGAATATTCTTCATGGAAACGTTTTAAACTACTTGACTCGGAAGTATTGAAATAGCAGACCATTTTTTTTTGTGGTAGGGAGGTGAAGGCATCTACGCCCGCCGAGTCTGGCAGTATGGGACTCCCATGGAGGATACCCTTGGACTACCCACTAAACACCTCCCCTGTCAATCTGAGAACCTAGCCTAGAACCGTTTGACACATTACTTCGGGCCAGGTCTCGTTTTGTTACGCCGTGGGGCGCCTTCAAGCTGGGGAGTCCCTTTCCTAGCGGGAGGGGAGAGGAGAGGAGGAAATGCCAGAAGAGCGATCCCCCAGCCCCAGCACCTCCGGCTGCTGTGAGTCCCTTTTATCTTTTAGGACTGCCCGAGCATGATGTGCCACCTGGTTCCATTTGTCAACCGATTCGAGCATCACCGCAACCATACCATCCGGGGTGAGCTCTCCCGTCTCCCTGTAGAGTTCCCTTTGCAGCCTGGCCCATTTGGTACACGCAAAAAATGTGTGACAGGCACTGTCCTCTTCTCCTAGGCAAAACCGACAATCGAGAGACCGTGACTTACCGATCTTGTGTAGGTAAGACTGAAAACACCCGTGTCCACTCAAAAGCTGGGTCAGATAGAAGTCAGTCTCACCATGCCTTCGATTGAGCCATGGTCTCACATCCGGGATGAGGCGCGCAGTCCACCTTCCCTTCGTGCGATTCCTCCAAGACTGCTGCCAATCGTTGAGCGAGCGTTGTCTCTCCTCGCGGACAACCATCTCCCTCGCATCCTCGTTTCGGCGCAGGTAAATAGTGCGGCGCTCTCTAGCAAGGAGGGCGACAGGTATCACGCCTGCAATCACTCTCACCGCCGAGTCGGAGACTGTTGGATACGAAGATGCAATTCTCAGTGCTCCTCTTCTCTGTACCTGTGCCAATCGTTTTCGGTATACCTCCTTGCTGAGAGCGTCGCCCCATACCTCTGCTCCGTACAGTAGCACTGACCCTACAGCACTCATCAAGAGGCATCTTCTTGATGGGCTGGGTCCCCCTACGTTGGCCATAAATCGACTCAGGGCCGATATTCCCGAAGCAGCCTTCTCAGCCGTTGCCCTGATTTGCTCAGAAAAACTCATCTTCGAGTCGATCAGTAGCCCTAGGTACTTCACCGTTGGCTTCGATTCGATTTATATGTCTCCAATACTGATCTTCCTTACTCTAGGGATTCTCTTTTTTGTCAAGATGACCACTTAGGTTTTCTCCAGTGCTAAACTGAGCCACTGAGCAGTCATCCAGTCCCTCACTCGGCGCATCAGTATACCTAGCCTAAGCTTGTTCAACGATGCGTCCAGCGACCAGAGCCGCAACATCATCCGCATAGCCAACCAAGCGCGACTCATCTGGCATCTCAAGTCTCAGTAGCCCGTCGTAAGACACGTTCCACAGGTCCGGACAAAGGATAGATCCCTGGGCAACACCCGATGTAATTTCCATCCTTCGTTGGCCCTGTGTCGTGTCGTAGAGCAGGCTTCGGTCTTTTAGGTAGTTCCTCAAAAGCCGCATTAGATGTTCTGGAACTTGAAAAGAGTTTTCCAGCGTGTCCAGAATATCCACCCATCTAGCGGAGTTGAAGGCATTCCTGACGTCGAGTGTCACCAACAGGACGATCCGTCGCTTGGTGCGACTATATGCCTCTGCCTTTTGGACCGCGTTCACCACCTCTGCAATCGCATCAATGGTAGAACGTCCTACTCTAAAGCCGTACTGCCGAGGAGATAGGTCCCCAGCAGCACGAATCGCGTCAGTGAGTCTTCCCTTGATGAGTTTCTCTAGCACTTTCCCAGCCGTGTCTAGCATGCATAACGGGCGGTATGCAGACGGCGATTCGGGATTTCCCTTCCCCTTGCTGACCAGCACGAGCCTCGCCACCTTCCATCGTACCGGGAAAACCCCGTCCCGTAGGCAAGCGTTGAATGTGCTGAGCAGCAAGTCAGGACAATGGTGATAGACGAGCTGCAACACCTCAGCTGGAACACCATCTGGACCTGAAACCTTCCTCGCTTTCAGGGAGAGGACTACCTCCTCCAGTTCCAGCTGTGTGAAGAGTGGGCACTCGACTGCTGTTTCACCATGGACAGCGTCAACACGGACGGGATGGGCGGGGAAGAGTCCCCGCACTATCACGTCCATCTTTTCCGCGTCATGTATACAAGGCTTCCGTAGGGCGCCAAGCTTCCCCATGACCAGCTTGTAGCCAAGGCCCCACGGATCCCTATTTACATCGTCCACGAGGTCTTGCCAGCATCGGGCCTTGCTCTTGTAAATAAGCCTGCGAAGATATTTCCTGCCGGACCTGTATGCTGCTAGCCTAGTGTCTGCCTCCTCCCGTGTTCGCGCCCGCTGGGCCTCTCGGTGAAGTTTGTGACACTCGCTTCTTTGTTCGGCGATCTCGTTTGACCACCAGTATACTGGAGGCTTACCGTGTCGGGGTCTCCGATGGGGCATGGAAGACTCGCAAGCAGTTATGATGGTACTCATAGTTGAGCTCACCAAGTCCTTGGCTGTAGGCCCTCCACTCCCTGGCGGAGCTCCCAGCAACGATGCGCCTGCCGTAAGCACGTCAGTGAACCTCTCAACGTCCATCCTCCCAGTCCTCAATCCGAGGATTGGAGTTTGGGCATATGCACGCAGAGTGGCACTGTCGTGAATCTCAACCGCTATATACTGGTGATCACTAGCCGAGTAGTCCTCTAGTACTCGCCAGTTGTGTACTCTAGGTACCAGGGACTCCGAAGCGAGTGTCACATCGGGTATGGTTCCTACGCAACCCCAGCGGCGGAAAGTAGGGGTGTTGCCAGTATTTAGGACAAAAAGCGCTGTTCTGGCCGCCATGTCCAAGATTTGCTTTCCCCTTGGGTCGGATTGTGGCATACCCCATTCGATGGCTCTGGCGTTGAAGTCTCCCCCGACCAGCATGTGGCCCTCTGTGTTCGAGACAGCGTCCTCCAGGGCATCGAGTTTGGTTCGAAAAGATCGCATTGCCTCGTTAGGCGTCAGATAAACACTGAAATATGTTATCCCTGAACACCGCACCCACACAAAACCATCCCCGCGTCCATGGCCCTGCACCTGGAGGCGGGCGCTGTCTCGAACCCGGATGGCTGAGGTATTAGATTTGTCAGGGTACCACGCTTGCGAGTCCTTGTTATGATGTTGCTCGCTCAGCAACAGGAGGTCAGCTTTCTTATCCCTCGCAAACTGCTCAAGTAGGTCCTGGGCGTTTGTGCTTCGGTGCAAGTTGACCTGCAGGATACGGATCATTTGAGTATCGATTTGGCTTTAGTTAGGGCCTCCTTGAAAACCCAGCATCTCCCTGTCCCCGGCCATGTTAAGGATATTGTTAAAATATTTTTACAATACCCTCAGAAACTATGAAATCGTGACTTGTCTGTCCGTCCGTTCGTTTGTTCGTGCGTCACAGTAAGTTTTCTTGCAAACCACATGAGCTAGAATGAGGAAATTTTCTACGTAGGTCAAAAGTGGTGCCTCACGCAATTTGCAGTGCAAGAAAATATTTTAAAGTGGTTAAGGGAGGCCTCCCCATACAGGGGGATGACTTCAATTTTTTTTTCTGTAGCCCTCTAGCAGCCAAGTTTCTCAACAGATTCCGATGAAATTTGAAATTATAAGTTATTAAAGCAAGTTGATTTAACATGCAAAAAATTATGTAAATCGGATGACAAATGAACAAGTCGAAAATTTACAGCTTAATATTTTTAGCAGCCGTTTTCAATAAAAATTCAAAAAAATGGCCCCTGATGCCTGAAAAAAGAATTGAAAATATTTATATTAATAGCAACGCAAGCGCTGTTTAAACTTTTATGGAAATCTTTTGAAATTATCTATTGGAGCTATTTAACCCGACAAGTTTTCACCTTTGTGTGGTAACCACTGTGTAAACAGCAAATGTGAGAAGGACAACACCTGTGTTTATATGTTTATAACAATTTATTATCTGCTGATTTTCAATATGTGATCCATAAATGTGCAACTCAATTGAATGAGCAAAATATTTGCGCCTCTATAAACGGTCTTCAAATAAGAACGTCGGCAGATTCTTTTTATGTCAATAAAGATCCATGTGGTGCTACGAAAATTGGAATAAGAAATTTAGTAGTAGGCAAGCCAAATTCTTTTCCAAAATCTTACGCTACACACGCACTTTCCAGCTGGTGCTGCCAACGGGGATTTTTTACACTGAAAAGAAACAAAAAGAAATCAGAAATTCTAAGGGAAGTCATCAGCATCTTGCATAAAGTCCTACGATGCGTACATTTCTTTGATGATTTCTATTTTGAATGGTTCGAATCTCTGTTATTAAAATTGATGGCTTCCGAAAATTTGGAACAATTCCCAGTGGCCCGATTCCATATTCAAACAATTTAAAAATTGTAATTTCACTTGCGAAAAGTACATCAACTAGCAATCACATTGCAATTCGTATATCAATGCAGAATTTGGGGATAATTTCCATATCATAGCAATGGGTTTTGGTTCCCAGCAGTGTGATCATTTTTCAAAACTTTCGAAAGATAATGCCAGTTTCCTGCAAACTTTTAGCAGATGAAATTGGAATACGTTTAATTTTGGATTAAGATGAAACTCAACCGGAGTGGCACATAATTAGATTACAAATAACCTCGATGTCAACGTAAACACTTGTATTATTGGGGAACATTTGAAATTGTTTTCAGGTCAGACCGCAATAAAATTCCATACCAATCGGGCAGAATTCAAGCAAATTTCAACTACGCTTTTAGATATATCTTTGCACGTAGAAAAATTCACACCCGACATTAAAGCAACCCCCGGGATAAAATTCAATGATTTTCCATTATTTAACTGTGACTTCAATGACTATTCAATTCGCACGCATTATTATTCCTCAAAAAATTCAATGCGCATTACGCTAGAAAACTAGACGAGCTTTTCATATACACAGCACTGTCACGCTTTTTGCACATTTTTTTCTTTAAAATTCCTTCATTTAATCTTCAATTGTGGTCAACAATCATTCTAACGGACGCTGAGAGACTCCAAATGGTTCATAACGCACCGGTTTGAAACGCAACACACGATTTATGTAATGATTTCCTCTCGAGAAATAATTGGTGGCCAAAATTGATGAAAGTCGCGTAGGAACTGTTCACGCGCAATTTTCCACTCCAGTTAGTGGGTTGTCGTGGACTAACAGGATTATCAACCAGCTTAATTCTGTATTAATTTGCGCTTTTGCAAATTGCCCGCGGGTGGCTAACGGTCGCAACGATCCAATTCAAGATTCACTCACGAGCACCAAGACGAAGGACGCTTCTTTTTAGAAAAATTTTTTCAACTTCGTTGCTGTTTTGCGATACGTAAGTGTCCAACCAAGGGCATCCAAAGGTCGTTCCGTTTGAGACTCTCCATGCTTGTCACGATCAGCAACCGAACTCCTCTTTCAAAAGTCAGACACCAAGTGACGTGTCCAAGCAGATCTTCTTACTTGTGGCGATCAGCAACAGAACTTTTTCTTGTGTCACAACGGGGTTTTTGACGAGCCCACTCATTCATCAAATATGGTGGACAGTGCAATTCAATGATAAGTTGCGTTGCAAAGGGATTGCCGTGCCCGAATTTGAATCGTAAATTTAAATTTTTATTTTTTCAAATTTACAATTAAAATTTGATCAGCATTATGACGGTTTTCAAGCAGTTTGCTTAGGCGACTGCTCAATCATTATAGGTTCATTGAACTGTCTGATGAATCTCACAATAAAAAATTCAAATTCAAACCGTCTGAAAAGTTGAAAAACGTGCAAAAGCATATTGTTGTAGCTTTGACCACACCTTTCAACCGATGTTAATGAAATTTAGCAGATTGGTGAAGACTGTAAAAATGTGAGCAATTGAAAGTAGCAGGAGAGTACTCCTGCCAGAAGGGTATTTTAAAATTGATAGAACATCAAATTTCTGAATACCTAAACTTGACTCATACAAAAATTCCATGAATTGAGCTGGGAGAATTAACAGAGATCTCGTCATTACTATTTATACTTACGACCCTCAAAAAAGAGTGGGGCATCCAGGTGGAAGCCCTCCTATCCAGATCAAGATCCAAAGAAGACGTAGACGTAGATGTATATTTTCGATTTTAATGGAAAACTCATGCAAACATGATTCGCATGAATATGTACGTTTCAAATTCATGTTAAAGTCTTGTATGATGGAATCACATCACACTTTAACATAAATGAGAAAATCAAGCGGAAGGCCAATCTATCCTGCGAGAGCACCTGCAACGACAAAGAAAACGGGGTGAGCTCACCCGATGGCTAGCTCATGAGTGTAGAGGCCAGCCAAAGTGGCGGGTCTCAGACCTGATCAGGGTTTCATATAAATAAATATACTGAGGTTTTCAGGTTTTTAAGAAATTCATTATTTTCATTTTTAGGGTTTTGTAAAATTATTTTACAAAACCCTACTAGTTTTGCGACCTGTCTGTCCGTCTGAGTATAGCACTTTTTCTCGGAAACTACTTAAGCTAGAAACACCAAATTTTGAATGCAGATGTAAAGTGGTGTTCTCTTCAAAGTTCATCTACAAAAAGTTTTATAAGGTATTTAAGGGGGGTCTCCCCATATAGGAGAATGGCGTCGTATACCGAATACAGGAACATCGTACGCCGAGAGCCAAAATGAAAATCGTGCACCTGGACCATCTTGCCCCATATTACATCCAGGGAGAATCGACTACAACTGGCCACACATCTTTTCGGCGCGAAAAGAACTGAGGTGGAGGCAGTGTTACATGCACGAATAATTCTGCGAGCTACTGTTGCAATTGTTTTCACAACCATTTAGAACCTCATGACCAACAAAGTGAATTTACTCGAAACCACGAGAACCCACCAAGCATGATCAACATTTGAAAGTGACCTCACTCCATTCATTCAGCTGCTCGAATATACCAGGTATCTCTCACCAGAACATTTGCCAATGCACGAGAAATGGGTTGAATGGGTAGAGACCCTATATAAAGGCGAGCTTAACGAATTGGGGGATCATTCATTAGAACCGCGATAGTGAAAACTGCGAAAGTGTGGATTGAATAGAAAAGCGATATTGATCGAGTAATAGAAAAGTGATTTTCGTTGATTGTGTAGTGATTTTAGAAGACAATTGCGATAGAAATTTATGGACAAGTGGAAGTTAGCCTTTTAATAGTGAAAATTAAAATTGTGAAATAGTTAAATAAGTGATTGTGCATTTTTAAGCAATCAAAGCAACTCTTTTGATTTAATTTAATTTAAAAGACATAGCGTTTTCACTTTCTCGGAACATTAAAATTATTGGCCGCGAACCATAACACGCAACAGTGGTGTCAAGGAGTGAGAAAGTAAATTTTGGAAGTGAAAACGTTTAAACAATTTTAAGGTGCACAATAGTGAAAATTAACGTGGAAACTGGTGGAAAAAAATAAATAAATAAAAGCCGAAATAATAAAAATAAATGAATTTACCATGGCGGAGCTTAAGGGAGACGCAGAAACGCCAAAATCAAAGGAACCAGAAGATGCGCTGATGCAAATATTAATGATGATGTCATCCAGTCTGACTGCGAAGCTAGATGAACCATCAGCGAAGCTAAGTGAACAGTCATCCAGTTTAACTGCGAAGCTAAATGAACAGTCATCCAGTCTAACTGCGAAGTTAAATGAACAATCAGCGAAGCTGGATCAACAAACGATCGAGATCAAGGCAGATTTCCAAAAACAGTCAACGGAAATAAAAGCGGAGCTATTTAGTCTGAACAAGCAAATTAAATGCGTCGAGGCAAAGGTTTGCCAGGTCGAGGAGAAGGTCAGCCAGGTCGAGGAGAGAGTCAACAATGAGATGGAAAAAGTGAAAAAGGAATTCAAAGTAGCGAAGGCAGTAGTAACCACCTCACCAGCCCCGCTTACAACCGCAGCGCAAAGCACATCCAGAAATGTGCAAGCACTAACATTCGATGGGCAAACGGTCTGGAGTATTTACAAAACCCATTTTTAATCTGCCGCTAGGGTAAATCACTGGCATGAGCCGGGCGAGCAACTGCACTAATTCTTGCTCTAAGAGACCCAGCTGCCGAGCTTTTACAGACTATCCCCGTTGAGTTGCATTCAAACGCTGGACATGCGTTATGGAGACGATCATCTGAAGCAGATTTACCGGGCACAGTTACGGCATCGGATGCAGAAATCTGACATTGAGCGACTGGCGCTTTTGGCTTACCCAGCGTACATTGAGATGTCGCAGCAACAGAAGCATTCATCAGCACCTTAAAGGACAAGGAATTGCAACAAGCCGTGCGTTAAGCTCAAAAGCAAACTGTTGAGGGCACATCGGTTCATAGTCTGAACTTCGAGGAAGCGAAAAATGCGACTCGTAACACTACCCGGGTTCATGAGATAGTGACAGACGAGTGCAGGTGTGAGTGCATGGAAAATGAGCGAGAGCCGGAGGCAAATGGTGCGCCTAGATGCTAGGATTGCGGTGAGAAGGGGCACATGCCAAGAGTGTGCACGAAGGAAAGCAAACGGAGGTATTGTCCAGGATGGTGGAGATCTAGATTATGTCAGGAACCTAGAATGGAAGCCCATCAAACTGGAGGGGCCAACTTCGTGGGGCGGTCGTTAGCCAGGAGGACCGACATCCCCAGCATCCCCATCACCGTGTCAAGCCGACATCGTGGAGAAGCAGACTTATGCCTCCCGGGTCAAGTTGATAAAGAACATTGCACCATAACAAGCGACACTGGTGCAACCCGATCGACTACCCGACCAGACCTAGTGAGGCCCCAACTACTTCACAAGGCCAGACTTCATGGAAATGCTTACGCCCTATCTCGCCATCCATGTCCAGCTGACTACAAACATTGCCAACGGATTGAAGAAAAGGAGCCGATGGTTGATCTGCAACTGATAACGGCCGAATTGGATGAAGGTTGGTCATCGGAGGGGTACCTTGTGAACTACATTCGGATCAAGGCCCAAACTTTGAGTCACTAGTTTTTCGCGAAATGTGCGAGCTGCTAGGAATACTGAAAACAAGGACAACACCACTGCATCCCCAGTCCGATGGATTAGTCGAACGTTTCAACGCCACACTCAATAAACACCTGGCCAAGTTGGTTGACGAGAACCAAAGGGACAGGACCGACATATCCAACTATTTTTGATGGCGTACAGAGCTGCCAAACATGCATCGACGGGCCAAGTCCCAGCCAAAGTCATTTTTGGAAAGACTATTCGTCTGCCAGCTGATATAAAGTTCGGAACACCTCCCGAGAAACCCCAAACCATCTCGGAGTAAGCAAGTGAGCTAAGGCAACGGCTGAACCAGATACATTAGACAGTGCGAAACCACCTCAAATCGGCTACTGACCGCATGAAGACCAGGTATGATCTAAATGCAAATTCTACTGGCTTCCAGTAAGATGCCTTGGTGTGGCTATATTACCCGCAACGGAAAAACGGTAGGTCTCCAAAGTTGCAACATAATTGGGAGGGACCATACTGAGTTGCAAAGCGAATCAACGACGTCGTATACTTAATACAGGAACATCGTAAGCCAAGAGCCAAAATGAAAACCGTGCACCTGGACCATCTTGCCCCATATTACATCCAGGGAGAATCGACCACAACTGGCCACACATCTTTTCGGCGCGAAAAGAACTGAGGTGGAGGCAGTGTTACATGCACGAATAATTCTGCGAGCTACTGTTGCAATTGTTTTCACAACCATTAAGAACCTCATGACCAACAAAGTGAATTTACTCGAAACTACGAGAACCCACCAAGCATAATCAACATCTGAAAGTGACGTCACTCCATTCATTAAACTGCTCGAATATACCAGGTATCTCTCGGCACAACATTCGCCAATGTACGAGAAATGGGTTGAATAGGTAAAGACCCTATATAAAGGCGAGCTGAATGAATTGGGGGATCATTCGTTAGAACTGCGATAGTAAAAACTGCGAAAGTGTGGAGCGAATAGAAAAGCGATATTGATCGAGTAATAGAAAAGTGATTTTCGTAGATTGTGAAGTGATTTTAGAAGATAATTGCGATAGAAATTTATGGGCAAGTGGAAGTTAGACTTTTAAAAGTGAAAATTAAAATTGTGAAATAGTTAAATAAGTGATTGTGCATTTTTAAGTAATTAAATAAACTCTTTTAATTTAAATTAAAAGACATAGCGTTTTCACTTTCTCGGAACATTAAAATTATTGGCCGCGAACCATAACACGCAACAATGCATTTAGCTTTAGAATAGAAATAATATTTTTAAAATATTTTATAAATTAAACCAAGCTTCAATGATTAATGCATCAATTTTAATAAAATTAAATGGTGTATTATGTCAAAAATAAACCTTAATTGCATGCAAATGAAAATCATGTAGGACATCTGATAAAAATAAAATGATTTAGGAGGAATTATAATTGGGCAAGTCACCACGTTAAAAAAATAATTTATCAATTAATCATATAGTCTAGTTTGAGTAGTAAGAGCTACGAAAGCATATTTTTAAGTGTGCTGGTGCATAGAAACATTTTCCTCAAATGTGAGGATTGTACAAAAAAATTTAGAAATAAGTTGAATAAATTGTACAGTAAATTATAAATACTTTATTTAGTAAACAATTGCAATTTGTTCAAAAAGAGGGCTGTTTCCCAGTCCTCCTCCGATGAGCGCTCGTTGATGGGGCCGGTAAGACCTGCAAATGTTGAAATTTGATTTCTTGTGGTTGCTTAGTAGTAATTTTTTAATTTCCACTTTCAAGTTCATTCTAACGAGATTCATAACAGCTAACTATGTCTAAATCAACTTGACTGAACTATTTCCTGTGGCTTTGATTTGGTTGGCTCGAATTTCATTTCATCTACATCGTGATACACTTTACAAGGGTACAAACTATACGGGGCAGCTACAGTTGCTCTGGGATTCTACATGTACTTGATGGAATTGTTAGTTTTCTTCGTCATTTTTAGGGTTTTGTACTAAAATACAAAACCCTATTGCAATCACGACCTGTGTCCGGCTGTCCGTCCGTCCGTCCGTCTGTATGTCACAGCACTTTTTCTCCGAAACTATGGAGGCTACAGACATGAAACTTTGTGGAAAGGTCAGAAGTGGTGACTTCTTGAAAGTTCAAGCGTGGAAAAATTTTTCAAACGGGCTTAAGGGGGGTCTCCCCATATAAGGAGGTGACCCCTAAAAAAAAAATTTTCACCATTGGAAGTCAAATAGGGTGTCATTGGAAAGGTCTCAATGAGATCTTTTCAAAACAAGTCTTAAAATTGCCTTATGAGTACCAAGAGGGACAGGGGAAGGGGAAATGTACGAACTTTTCGCGTACCCCCCCTCGGGATTGGACACCTTCCATCCAAAAAATCTGAAAAAAATCATAAATGTAGGCCTTAATGAGTACAACAACAAATACATGAGAAGTCGAAATTCACTCAACTTTGTTAGTAATAGAATGATTTACTGATTTTATGTTTTCTTGAATAAAATAAAATATAACGGTACTCTATTAATAGGATTTATCTTATCTGAAAGTTTCATAAGGATCGAATAGTATTTACCGAAGTTATAGCGATTTGAATTTTCCTGTATTACTATGGAACAATATGCCCTGTATTTCTATGGAAACATATGGCTATGGAGCCATATGCGCTTTTTACCGACTTAGACACTACAGCTATGCTAGGATTTGCATGAAAATTTCAGGAATGATAGGTATCATGAAGATGAGTACATACAATTGGAACAAGTAGAAGAGGCAGGAGAGAGCTCCTAGCAAAAGGGCTTTGCAACAATTCTAGGATTCGAAAAAATAGGCCATGAATCGATGATTACAGTACAGAGGAGTGGCCCCTGAAAAAAATTTCATGAAACGTAGCCGATATGAGTATCAAATAAAAGTTCTCTATGAGAGCTTCTCAAAATAGTTCTTAAACTATCAGTTTTTGCTTCAGTGGGGCACAGGGGGGAAATACATGAAAAATGTGTTTCCTCCCTCGCGAAAAATCTGAAAAAATTATCAAGCGAGATATTTATGGGTATAACTATAACAAATACCTCAGAAGTCAAAATTCTTTCAACTTTGTTAATAATAGTATGATCCTCGAACATTACGTATTTCTTGATTTTATACGTTGCTGGTTACTGCATTTTGTAAGTTGAGTACAAAACCTTTCTGACATGAGCATAGGTCTGTTACCCAACTCGTTTTTTCTGTTGCAACAGATATCAGCGCCCTAATTAGCTGACGAATCTGAATGTGAAGGAAGGATTTTCCAATTATTGTAACGTTCCAATAATCTTACAGCAACTCTGCTCATTTTAGATTGGAACCGGTACATCAACGCCAACCTGGCTCGAGGTTGGGTTATTTCTGCTTATAATTCTTTTTATTTGCGTTCGAATGGAGATCATGGCATGCAATTAAAAATTGTACGATATCTTTAAAAGCCTGTATATAGAATTTATCATTTTGTAAAAACGAACATCGTTCATATTCTTCGATTGAGATGAATGTTTATTCAAATCTTCTGACAAATTAGTGAATTTTACGTCTTTGGTTACTTCCAAACGGTATAGATACGAGCAACCCTTAGCATTGTTCCGAACTATGTATCGCATGTACACCCGCATCTGCTAGAGAAAACCACTTCTGCTACATTCACTTTCGAACGCGATCACGATTTTCGTACACAACAATGCGCTAATGTATGACTTTCAGAAAATAATCTTTTCCACACTACTTTTCACTAGTTTAGTAACTTGCAGCTAAAAGGGTGTGATTCAAACATTCAGATTCACCAGGTTGAGGAGAATATATTTACGCCAGTTGGTGTTCAACGCCATACTGTTCAAATAGACTCTTAAACTGCCAAGATCAGAACTGTTCTTCGTTGTTCGAGTGAAAGTTTTCTGAAACACCAAACACATGGAATACTCGGCTCTCTAAAAACCTCACGTTAGGTGGAGTCGTGAGTTTGCGATAGGGCTCACCCAGTGGAAACTTAGATAGCTGATTTAGAACAACTAGGGTATGGACCAAGTAGATCAATATACAGACACAATACTCGCTCTGGAACATTGAGTTGACTTATGAGAGATCGAAGATGCTTGTTTGGAACCTTAGTGCCTTATCAGGTCTCAGAGGTATGTAGTAATAGAGCAGTTTTTTTAAAAATTTATTATGTTTTATTTAAAATTATCTAATAATTTTATATAAAATTTAAATTTTATTTTTTTAGGGCAAATTTATATGTTTAATATTTTATATTTTAAATATAAATAAAACTGCTCGATTCGAATTCGGCGCCGGCAAAGGGTTAACGAAAATTCATGCATGATATAGACCAGATCTACTAATTCACTACACAGCCAGCAAATCATGTTCATCTAGAAAATCCTGTTATGACTTGAAAGTATGTAAAACACATATTCTCTCACTCAGCTCATCGGAAGCCTAGAAATACAAAAAAAAAAATACATTTACACTCATAGAACTGTTAGTAATAATTCTTATGAGTGAACAATCTACTCAACACAACTTCATATTCATTGAGAGTTTCTCCGATTGCTAGCATCTGCACATGGGGGAGTCGTGTGCGGTGCGTGGTGAAAACTGGAACGTTCGTCGAGCTCGCGGCGTTCGACGAAGTATCAAATAAGATGTGTGAACGTGTTCCGGTATTTCGCTCCACCATTTTGTTCCAAATTCTGTGATATTGAAGGAAGAAGATAACGCCGAGCGAATTGAAGGGAGAAACGCGGAAAATTGTTCGTCAGATTTGCTTGAAATACTTCAAAAAAGAGTGTGACATTCGCATTTGTGGAATCACTATGGTGAACGGGTGTTTCGCGAAGCGGTTTCTATTTTCCAGTTACCAACTTTGAGTAAAAGAAAGAAAGCATTTACATACTCATACTGTTCAGACAGAAGCTCGTGCCTAATTTACGGTTAAAACAATTTAACGCGTTAAGTTTACGCAATAAAGGTGGCGCCAAGTTTTTCATATCTTTGCAAATTAGTTGTCAGTCAAGCGATTCCACGATTTACGGCACGTCCCAACTTTTCCCTCATCTCCACTCGAAGAAAAGCATCGTATCTGATTCCTGAAGAGCAAAAGATCCAATTACAATAGGAAAATTCTTGGATTCGAATGTGTTCGGGCTTTAATTTAGAGGAAATGCGTGATTGCAACTTTGTCTGAGTTTAACGTTTCCGAGTGTGCGAAGGTTGTGAAAACGCTCATTTTTGCTTGTGGGTGTGTGTAACAACTGGTTGATTGGTTCGTTCAAGTCGAGGAGCGGCGAAAACGAAAGTGATTTGAATAGTTTATATTTTGTGGAATATTTGCGGAAGGAAATTCCTTTAATTTGTGATACAAGAATATCCGGAAAGCGACCCAATAATCAGTGAAAAAAGGAAAAGGATGAGGAAAGATTTTGCATATAACAGACACTAACTGGAAGTGTTGTGTGTATCATTTACTGTCCGAAAAGAAAATCGTCTATGAATGTGTGTTGCATCTTCAATGGCAATATAATAAAAGTGGTTGATTCGGTTTGTGTTGATGGGCTCGGAATTTAATACAATTATTTTCGAGTTAGCTTCCAACTGCAATAAGTAGTAGCGTACGATTTTCAGGAGGTCTTAAACATAATAGTAGAATGTTAATTGGAATAAACAACACCAGAAACAAAGTCCTCATCGTCAAAATGGCAATCCAACCGATCATCCTATACGGCTCACCTACCTGAATCCAATGTGCTAAATATCTAGTAACAAAGCATCAGATCACCCAAAATAGATACCTGAAAATAGTACTTAATAAACTGTTTTACTTCTCTTTTGAAAAGCTACACAGCCTTGCTGGCATTAGTCCAATTCGTAAGCTAGCTGCATCGCGCCGTGACAAATTAATCGCGAAAGCAAATGACTTGCCCAATCCGCTAACTCATGCCCTGGCGAATTGAAAATCAGCAGTTGCTACCACCTATCTTTTGGCCGTAACCTAGCCTCATCGATTTTAGCTAGTTATAAGTAGAACGTTAAGTTATGTTAAGCTAGTATAAGTTCAGTAGAGGTTTTTGCCTAAATTTTCCTCTAGCTAATTGTAATAATCACATAGAAAACCGATAATATGCATAGTTTTAAGTAATGTTCAAACGATGGTGAAATGACTTTGTCAGAACACCTACTATATTATAAGGCCTTTGTACCGCATACATTCTAATAAAGAAAATTATATATTAAAAAAAAAGAATTGTTAAAACCTGAAAACCTTCGGTCTTTTCATTTCTATGGAACTCTGAGCGAGTATGGGACCCGGTACAGTGGCAGGCTCTCACCACCAACTATGAGCCAGCCGCCGGGTACATACTAACCTCTTTGTTTCAGGTGACGTCACGGGTTGAGTGGCCCGAGCAAGGTGCCTCTTTATGACATAGGGTTATGTAACCAAATCGCATAATTCTATGGCATAAATTGGTCACCCGGGTACTTCTCCTCTGATGGAAAGGCTCATGCAAGTTAAATTGTATGAGTTTTCCACTCAGAAGAGGAATATGTGGCCACTACAACAATTATGGATTTTGATCCGGCTGGGCGGGTGGGCGTGAGCTCCATCACCACCCGGTTGCCCCGGTTGTGGGCCATGAACATCTTCGGGTAAAAACGAAGTTACCCTAATTCCGCCCATTTTTACTTGTTTCGCTTGTTCTCTGAACAAGTCATTGTCTCTCGGTATGTTTGCCTACAATTTTTGCAACTTTGGTCGCCTTTCCAATTGACCCCAGAAATTCGTGAATGTGAAATTCTTTTGTAGTGGGTCTTTGGGCTGGGGGAATGAACCCGCCCCACGACACCGCAATGCTAGCCTTCCAGCGCATTCACGCGTCCCCAGACAAGGGCATTCTCGGCGGATACTTACATCTTCTTCTGCCGAGGCAGCAGACCATCGCTGCAGTCCTTCACGGACTTTGAACTAAATAATCACTACAGGCACCTATATACTCCATGACCTGAAATGACGTCTTAGGCCAAAAGAAGTTTTTCTTAAGGCGCCAAAGCAAGGATCGGATTTTGAGTCATCTCCTCTAGCACTCAAAGCTTCCAAGACTCTTCTTCCTGCAACGAGTCACCGGCTACGTATTCATAACGTCGGTAAATATAGCCGTCGACCACTTTCAAATCGGGTAACTGTGTTTATTAGATGGCGATGGTTTGCCTCAAATTTTCACAATCGTCTGAATTGAAATGCAGGCTGTCTGAATCTCTCTCAATGGGACTATCATCATTTAATGCCTCTTACGCTCCCTCAGGTGAAAACATTCGCGAGAGAGTATCGGGCACGAGGTTTTGAGTTCCTTCCCGGTGTTTGATGGAAAATTTAAACCCTTGCAGTTTAAGAGCCCATCAGGCCAGATGTCCACGTAGGTCCGCTTGGCTCATCAGCTATTATAACGAAGCGTGGTCTGTGTGTTACGAGCGATATACAACAAGCCAACCAAGCACACACCTCCATTGTCGTCGAATCATATACCTGACGACCAACGGCAAGCGAAAAGTCTTCATAATTCATAACATTAGCGACGACGACCATGTACATAAGAAGCTTCGGGGTATGCTTATAGAAATATCGACAAGCTACGCCAAGTGTTATACTACATAAGCCATAACATTAGCAACGACAACGACCATGTACATGAGAAGCTTCGGGGTGTGTTTCCAGCGGAGTGACACTGAGCTAAACCCTGCCTTCAAACCATTTCTCCAATTCGCCGCAAAGTTTCACCATGCGGGCAAGTGAGACGGAGCGCGGAGGAAGAAGCTTTCGTGGAACGAGAGCGCTCGTTTCAACCACTCAGCGAATTTAGGGCGAATTGAGGCCGCATGAATCGTTTAAAAGCCAATTGATCGAGCAATAAACGGCAAGTAGTAATAACAGCGGTTACAGAACTGTACGCGAAGTGTATTTCGCCGCGAAGTCAACAGCAAAGCAGAAAGTGCATCTAGTTCCGGTGCAATTGCGGAGTATCTTCGAAAATTAGTAAGATGGTGAGGTGTAGGCTTGAGCCGCGAACCTCCTTCGGCTTGTTTGCGTATTACGCTGCGTAGCCACCATCAACTTACTTTACTTACTTCTAGGCATCCTCCGTCCGTGTAGACACCGTATGGATAGTTGCTAAGTGCTGAATGTAAATGCTTTCACCCTTTCTTTCTATGGTTTATTGTTTCCAAAATAGGTGCTGAAGCTTGTGGTACGAGTGCGGTTTTGATCTTTTGAGTCTCGCAATCATCGTATGGTTGTTTGATTGGCATTTTTGGCCACTAATCAGATGAACCCTTATGAAAGTCTGGCCCGTTAAACCACATAGTTGATGAAATAAGTTTGTTTGGAGGTTGATTTCTCTGGGAAAGTATTTCCACTGGAGACTTTGAGAATGTTCCTGGATGTACGATATTCTATTTGCTATGAAAGATTCAAAATTAGAGAAGAAGCGTTAATTCTGTTTGGGGTTATCGTTGAATCTGTCCAATAGTGAGTCTGCTCTACTTGGATACACATTGATTTTTTGACGTCCTCCATTAAGGTGACCAAGAATTGGGCCGCACACAGTTCAAGTCGAGGTGTGCTCAATATCTTTAACAGGGCCACTCGTGACATTGTGCACAAAATATGACAGATGTAGAAGTTCTTGTGGATAGATTGTATGTATACCACAGCTCCATAGGCCTTGTCACTTGCATCTGAAAATCCATGCAAGTGTACTTTTGAAGTTGGATTGTCTGATAATGTGAATCGTGAAATTATGAAAGAATTGGATTGTTGGAGTTGTTGCCCGAGTCCTATCCATTTTAATTCGATCTCCGGGGTCAGTTTTGAATCCCAATCTACCTTCATCTGCCATAGCTCTTGCAAAAAATCTTCCCTAAGACCACAATTGGGTTGATTAGTCCTAATGGGTCATAGATATGAGCCATGTCTTTAAGGATGGAACGTTTTTTTACTTCATCTTATGGGGATAAACTTACTCAAATTGGATAGATGTCTGCCTCGGGGTACCAAATAGGTCCAAGTGACTTAATGTGGAGTTTGTCCTCTGCGTCAAAAGATATACTAGTCTCTCGTTTGTTTTTGGGGATTGGTTGTAGCAATGCCGGATGGTTTGAGCACCATTTATGCAACTGAAATCCTCCTTCGAGGAGCATACTTCTAAGTTGAGATTGTACTCGTATTTGTAAAGCCTCTTCTAATTTATTAGAACCTGTGATGACATAACCCACGTAAAAGTCGCGGAGTGCTGTATTGGCGCCAAGTTGATAGTTTCTTATCTGTTTTGTTGCTAGGTGTTGCAATACGTTAGTTGCAAGGTAAGGAGCCCGTGATGTACCATATGTTACTGTGCGTAACCGGTAAACTTTCAATTCTTTGGTAGGATCGTCTCTCGAGACAATGAATTGAAAGTTACGATCATCTGGGGAGACTAGTATTTGACGGTACATCTTCATTATATCTGCGGTAAAAGCGTATTTATGGAGCCGGAAGCGTAACAGCATTGAAAATAGTTCATCTTGAATTGTTGGGCCGACCATGAGAGCATTGTTTACGGCTTTATTATTCTAAGATCTGCATAAACCATCAAACACTGCCGTTAATTTTGTTGTAGTGCTATCAGGTTCGAGCACACAGTAGTGGGGAGGGAAATAATGATTTTGTGGAAGGGAGTTTTGTTCAACAGGCTCCATTTGGCGAAGCTGTAGTAGCTCATCCATAAATGCCATGTTTTGTAGTCTTAGGTCTGGATTCTTTTGCAGTCGTCTCTTTTGATTAAAAACTGACAAACGGCAATCCTTTTTGAGTCACGTAAATCAATGGATGCTTTTTAAAGGGGAGTTTTACTATAAATCACCCTTCGTGGGTTTTTCTAACCGTTTGGTAGAAATGATTTTTGGACTCTTCTTCTTCATTGGTCAGTCGATTAGCCCTGTATTGAATGTTTTCAAGCTCCCAAAATTTCTCAAGCTGCGAGTCCAGGCTATCGGTAGTAGTTCCACAAATGAACGATGAAGGCTGATGGTCATATTTGGCATTTCCAAGTATTATTCATACGAATACTGAATTTTGTAGTGTCAGCAAATTTTGTGAAACGCTTATCTAAACAGAACTCATGATATCCGCATAGATATCTGCTCCTAACAGAATGTCAACTCGACGAGGAATCGAGATTGGATGGCTTAAGTAACTCTCCCTTGGGTACTTAATTTTGATCCACCTATGCCGCTTATTTCAACAGGTACAAAACAAACTTTAAAACCAAGTTTATGAAGCAACTTCTCTGTTATAAAGTTGAGTTGTGAGCCAGAGTCTAAAATCACTCTACTTGTTTTATAGTTAGCGTCTTCGCCTTTAACTTTGATCATAGCGGTGTGAAGGAATACAAAGCTTGTTGTTTTAGTGCAACTTAAAGCTGAATGAGTCAGTTCGCTTGAGGACTCTGATGCGAGTTGTGCGTCTGATGCTTGACATTTCGGTAATGGGAGACTACAATCATAATCATAATTTAATAAAGTGTGGTGTCTTTTGTTACATTTGAAACAATTCCGTGAAGGACAATCTTTAACTGTGTGACTATTTTGAAGACAATTAAGATCCCGCTGTAATTTTTTGATAACCCCTACTCCATCTTTTACAGACAATTGGAGGAACTTGGAATACTGTTGTAAATTGTTGCACTGCTTTTTGCAAAAGCTGCAGAGCTTTTTTCATTTGTGCTCCAGAAAGTGGAGTGTCTTTTCTCATTTTTCTTTGCTCTACTGTCAAAAAGATTGTGAATCTTGTCTTAATGAAATTTAACAACTTGGGTAGACAGGCCTACGCTCATAACAGAAGGTTTTTGTACTCAATTTACAAAATGCAGTCACCAGATCGAATCAAATCAAGAAACATGTCAAAGGCGATTTTATTGGAGAAAATATGAAATTCGAAGATCATACTATTATTAACAAAGTCGAACGAATTTCGACTTCTGTGTTTGTTGTCATTGTTATACTCATAAATATCTCCCTTGATAATTATTTCAGATTTTTTTAAGATCACAGGTGTCCATTTGCGAGAGAGGAAACACATTTTTCATGTTTGCCCCCACTGAAGTAAAAACTAACAGTTTAAGAACTGTTTTGACAAGCTCCCATGAAAACTTTCATTTCAGACTCATATCGGCTACATTTGATGATTTTTTTTCCAGGGGCCACTCTCCTGTACTTTTATCATCGATTAATGGCCAATTTTTTCGAATCCTAGAAGGATGGTTACAAAGCCCTTTTGCTAGGAGCTCTCTCCTGCCTCCTCAACTTGTTTCACATATGAGTATTGATTGTAGGTACTCATCTTCAGTCATTCATTAAATTGAATCAAGTGTTCAAAGCATGCACCTTAAACGTTGAAGTTGGGAAAAAATAACTCAAAATTATTCAATCTTCGCATTTAAAACAGCCTTTTTTTGTTTTACGATTACTGATACCGCTAGCTGGACCGACTCTCAAAGATATTCATGATACCTATCATTCCTGAAATTTCCATGTCAAATCCTAGCAAAACTGTAGTGTCTGAGTTGGTAAAAAGCGCACGTTGTTCCATAGCCTTATGTTTCCATAGTATTACTTGCAGCGCATATTGTTCCATAGTAATATAGGAAAATTCAAACCACCATAACTTCGCTAAATATGATTCAATCTTTATGAAACATTCAGGATAGATAAATCTTACAAATATTCCTCTGTGTACTGAATTTCATTGAACTTAAAGGGACCATTAAGATTTTATTCAAGAAAACATAAAATGAGCGAATTACGACTTCTCACGTATTTGTTGTTGTGGTACGCATCAAGGCCTAGATTCTTGATTTTTTCCAGATTTTTCGGATCACAAGTGTCCAATTGCAAGGGGCGGGGGACACAAATTTTTCATGTATTTCCCCTCCCTGTGTGCCCCTCGAAGCAAACTCTCATCAAGACCTTTCATTTGATACCCATATCGGCTACCTTTGATGATATTTATTTTTGGGGATATTACTCGCCTATATGGGGAGACCCCCCTTAAATACCTTATAAAATTTTTTTGAAGTCGAACTTTGAAGAGAGCACCAGTTTACACCTACACATAAAATTTAATGTTTCCAGCTTAAGTAGTTCCCGAGAAAAACTTCTGTGACACACGGACGGACGGACGGACAGACAGACGGACAGACAGGACGCGATTTTAGTAGGGGTTTGTAAAATTATTTTACAAAACCCTAAAAATGAATCAGGTCTTGGAAATTGGCGTGGATTGTTCAGAGATTATTCAAAAAGGCGATGGGTTTCCTTGTCAACTTTCTGAAGAAGTAAATGGACAATAATCGGATCCCAAATAGTGGTTTCTATACCTAAATTTGCAATACCACAAAGCAATTCTTTGATGGTATCATACAATTGTTTTAGATCTGTTGCAGTTTCTGCAAACGCAACTGGGACGCTTAAAATACTATTTAAAAATGCCGTTACAATAAGGCGTTGGTCTTCATACCTGTTACACAAAATTTCTCACGCAGTACTGTAGTTTTCGCCAGTGACAGGTAGATGGTCAATCAAGCGACTTGCTTCTCCTTCCACGTTTGCTCGTAAATAGAACAGCTTTTGGGTATCTGGTAGGGCTTGTCCACTTTAAACAGTCTCCTGAAAAGGTGAGAATATCAATTTTTGGCAACTTCACTGTGGAATTAAGCTGACGATTGCCATTAGAGGTGGAGCCGTTTGCATCCATAATCTCCAACAGTTTTATCACTGGAGCCTGGTAGCACTTTTCCAGTGATGAAACATATCCCGTATCGTAATCAGTGCTCTCAGACGCAAGGTCGTGATGAGCACTGGGAAAAGTTTGCCAATAACTTGTCAGCGTAGACAAATGCTGTTGGCAGAATTTTATCATTTGGTTCAGCGAAGCAATTACTGCGAATTGCTTCTTGATGAGTTTTTCGAAAAGAGAAATTGGTTGTAATATTTCCAATTCGTGCAACCCATCTTTTAACTCACCCTTAAGCTCCATATACACCTCCTTCACCTGGACTGGGTTGTTTTCCTTGAAATAAGCATGATCCTTCTTAGTAGATCGCAACAGTTGGATTTCTGCGTCTCTTGATTGAAAGGCTGCCCAATCTGACTCCAACTTATGAAGAAGATTCTCGAAATATCGTTTGTTCTTTTGTGATTTTGAATCTTTGTAGAAGTTGGTTATGTATCTTACTATTGCTTGTCCAGCTGCTTATTGTGAAGATGTCAGAGGCTCAATTCTTTCTTTATCTGTAAATAAAGATAAAAGTTAACAACGCTTCAAGAGTAAATAGTGGAGCTGAAAAGACCTCAAAATTATGTCCACACTTGGACGACGGGGGTCACCAATGTTTTTTAAGCACTAGATACAAAAAATACAACAATGTTTTGGATCACTAGTTTTGTATCACAAAACAAGGAATTCGACAATAAAAACCACAATCAACGTTACTTGATGATAAACAACCAATAATTTTATCCACTATAATACTTTCATTTATATCTTAACAAAATGCTTACAAATCAAAAATGCTTAGTCAATAATTATGCCTATGAATCTTGATTCATAGGTCATTGCATGCAATAATTGCTCATATCCGACAATTCAGGCAATGACCCATGAATGTGGTGAAATGTGTGTGCAAAGTAAGAATTAAAATTTTGCGCTTGCGTTGAAAATATTAACGGACTTTAACATTCATGGGTCATTGCAGGAAATAATGTTTTATGCAAAATAACTTAAGGCAATAACCCATGATTGTAAAGATGGTAAGATTTACAATTAAATGAGTGTCATAATTTTAATTGACTTTAATAATTTTGCATGTTTATGCACAATCACCACTGCTAGACATTTTTGTTCGGATACGGTGAAGTTAGTCTGGGCTAAGCTCAGTTTAGTGAACATAAAAGCACTTGGAGCTTCATCTCCCCTTTCGGTCAATTTCACTAGCATAGCTCCAGCGTCATGTTGGCTTGCGTCGCAATGAATGGAAAATGGGATATTGAATTAAGGGCTGTGCACCACTGTGGCAGATGTTGAGGTTTTATTGAGCTCTTCGAATGATTTCGGCTGAGTTCGGACCAGATGAACTTATTTCTCTGGGTAGAATGACTTCTTCCATCAGACGGGTCGCCATTTGTAAGGCATTACACAGGCCAAAAGGCATTGTGATGAACTCGTATAGTGGTCACCCAGGTGCTATGAAAGCGGTTTTATCCCCCAACCCTTGATTGAGTGGAACTTGCCAGAAGGCATCCTTCAAGTGGAGATTCTTTCCAATATTCCATCGATAAGTGGAAAAAGGTACGCGTCTTTTGAGGCCACTGCATTGACTTTCCGGGCACCAAGATCAAGACGAACTTTACCTAGTTTTACCACCAAGGTTACCGGTGAGAACCAGGCAATTTGAGATTTCTCTATAACCTCCAATTCAGCGTGCAGTAGCTTTTCCATGGCCTGCGAGATTGCGTAGTGTATCTACTTTTTTGGTTTGCAATCACCAACGTCAAATACATGTGAAACGAGAGAAGTGCGGCCAAGGCTCTGTGTAGCGTAAGATGGAAAAACAGCGATGGATGTACTTCGAGACGTTTTTGCTGGTTAGGAGTTAATTCGTGTCTGTCAGGTAAAGAAGTAAGAGCACGACGTGTCTAGTGTTAAAGAGTGAATCCACGAGCAAATATGTGACGTCACCGATTTGGAGGGCAAAATTGACGCCAAAGTACACGTTTTGAGTCAGTGAGGGGGTGATGAAAAGTTTAATATCCTTTGTTTGACCTCTAAACGTGACGAATGTTGTCAATCTACCCTTGATAGAATGTTTGGTACCATCAGTGGTGCTGATTTCAGAGATCCGAGGTTTTACCGCCAACTCCGCCATAGACGGTCCCAAGCCCGTTTGAAAAAGTTGTTTCCCCGACCCATAGCTTCCATGATTTCCCATCCCAAACCCCCCAATTAAACGATAGTAAATGCTCTCACGGTGCACATTGGGTTTACTGGTTCCCCAATAATGTAACATTAAATGTCGAGAAATGCTCATAACTGTGAATACATCTACAGCTCTGCTACGAAATCCTCCTTACACCTCCTTTGTGAGGATGTAAGAGGGTGAAGGCAAATCTTCCGCACCTGAAAACGGAATCGACGTAATAACCATGCCGCCGGAATGGAGGTTGGCGATGGGCTAGCTCCCCGTCCCTGGAAAACCTTTAATTGTTTCGAAACCTGCAGATAGGCCTCAGAATGGATTGGACTCACGGCAACGACATCGCAAACGAAAAAAGGACTATGGCATTGGATCTGGAAATGTCAGATCACTCAATTACCCTGGCGCTGCTAAGGACCTTTTACAACAGGCCAGTCAATATCAATAAACACCACTGGCAGTCCTAGAAACAAATTGGACTGGAAACGACATTCAAGACATGAGATCGCACACAATATTTAAAAGTGGGAAGCCTACTGGAAAACGAAAAATCGGAGTGGCCTTCATTGTGGATGGGGAGTTCAAATCGCACGTTCTTGATTTCAAGGCGATAAATGAACGGTTGGTTGCGATCCGTTTAAAAGCAAAATTCTTCAAAATCCGGCTAATTCATGTTCACGCCCCAACCAAAGAAAAATACGAAGAAACGAAGAAATCGACTCATTGCCCACAAACGACACAAAAAAAAATCCTGGGTGATTTCAACGCTAAGATTAGCAATGAGCTATCTCATTGGAGAACGACTGGAGGAAATACTATCCACGATGAAACAAATGACAACGGCCAGCGCCTGATTGACTTTGCATGTAGCAGAAATCTAGTCATACGTTCGACTTGCTTCCCACATCGACGCATTCATAAAATGGCCAGAGTATCACCAGATGGTAACACACAAAACCAGATCGATCATGTTCTGATTCAACAAAGTTGGGCCTCGAGCATACTTGACGTCCATACATACCGAGGAGCTAATTGTAACTCAGATCATTACTTGATCAAATTAAAACTATCGATGTCGTATGTCAAAGGCACATTCAGCAAAGACCAGCCCGCTATAAAAATTTTACATCCAAAGGCTCCAAATGGCGTCACGGAGACCCTCAACAACCAGCTCGCTCCCATCTTATCAGACGCATCGTTAAAGACGAGCAACGAGCTCTGGATGGAAGTGAAAGTGGCTATCAGGTGTAATGTGACGCCTACGCCCGGGAATCGAAGTGATTCCGATCCCGAACCCTTGCACTCGGCCATATGGGTATGACCTCGAAGTGCAAGCGACTTCATCTTTCGTGCGGATATCGTTGCGCAGAAAATATTTTTTTTCTCTCCAAATATTTAGATCTGCGGATTTAAATATTTGAAACATAAAATTAATCAAAACCCCGACACATTTCGAGACATATCCATCTGGGAATGCCCCCCTCCACCGTGGCCATCAAAACACTATGCCACTGGCGACAAATAAAAATGCACATTGCCGCCACGTGGCGTTCCACTCCGCACATCTGTTTTGTCGGCGGTTGTCGGATTGACAGTCCAACGCAAGGAGGAAAAGAAAAAAAAGATGGCGACAAGGCGAACCGTGTGTGCATGTTGAGTTTGCTTCGGGGTTTATACATGTGGAAATTCGATGGATATAATTGTGAAGTGACCGTGAATACTATCAAATAAACGGATCCCACATCCAAGTGCGTGATCGGTGCATAAATTTCGGGCCGAGGTGTTCTTTATTATGCTAAGAACGCGAATCAATCAATTTATCAGCAAGGTGACGAGTCGACCCCCGCCAACGATTCCACTGTTTCATCAACCGCCACTTTCAACCGAAAAAGCTCAACAGCAAAAGAATTTAAAGATCATTCACGGAAAATCGAACGCGAGTGACCTTTTTACTGCTGAATTCGAAATAAATGACGTGCGGATAGAAGCCAGAAATATTTTGACAAAGTGCCAGACACACGAGGAGATTGCTCAATGTTCTGGCGCATCTGTTTCAACACGAGGAAGATACATTTCAGCGGCAGAAAAGGCACGAGGTACAAATATCGGTCGACCACTTTATTTATTTATTCCAATTGATACAAAGCAATCACTTCAATTATAGATTTCTTGGATTAAAGCCGGAAATGAAACGCTGGACTCTTGGACCAGAAACGGGAACCTTAGTCATCCGTGTAGTTTTGTGGGTTCCACACAGGTTGGAGGGGACGGATTTATCACAGGAAATATTCAGGTTATCATCACTTATAACGAATGGTCAACAAATTTTCATGTAAGATAAATTGATCCAATTTTTCCATTCAATATCAAATTAAGTTTAATCAGCGCGAAAATAACTACCAGTTTATATATAATATAATAAGATAAAAAGATGGTTTGTACTACTATTCCAGCGTAGTTTCTTACATATACAAAGCGGGAACGACAATTTGATAGAAGTTGAACTTGTGAGCATCCCTTAACACTTAATTTCCAGCGCATGATGATTTAACAAATGAGGGCATAATGATTAGGTCTCTTCTTGTTACTTATTGTCAGTATAATTTATATTAAACTTACTTCCAATACTACCTGTATTTCTCACAAGACACTATTGCATCGTTATCTGATGTTTATTCGTTATTATTTTAACATTTTTTTTCGCTTCTGCATACACCACTTCCGTGATATATAATATAACATTACTGAATCAGAAATAAACTCAGTCGAAAAAAAGTTCAGCCCACCCATGAAATTATTGTATATGGGAGTAAATACAACGGAAGATGTAAACTAGCCTCACTGTAGAGTAGATTTGAATTTACTCTTCATATTGGTATATTTGTATGTCATTTCCTGAAATCAAAAGTATCACAATATGACTAGAAATGAACTTAGTATAATTATATCGTGTCGAAAAGTTTGAATTTTAGCGGGGGAATATGCAATAAAGTATTTATGAGCTTATTTTGATTAATAGAATATAGCATTCCCTCAAAGAAGAATTCAATGAACATTTTATAATATATAGGCAAAAGATATCTTCTGTATTCGCTACTGATTTCAATTAATCTAGAAATATGAGTTGAATTTAATATATTGTGTAAAGCAATCTATTAAGTAATCACAATTTTGTGTTGAATATAGGTTCATTTCATTAACTTATTCTACAAAAAAAAAAAATTTGAAGAAGGATAACTCAAATAAAAAGTTAGCAGTAGTAAATACATTTTATGGATTAAGTTGACTTTACCTAATCATAAATGATGAAGCATAACATTTCAAAATAGCCAGTTATTATTAAGTATTAGCACAAGGCCAGTACAGTATACTTTAGTTTCTGTAACGATACAAACACAAACAGTTTCAGTATTTTCTCTTATTACTCTCATTGAAAAAAGTTCTTTAAATTATATGAAAATAATACTTAACAAAATTTTTAGAATCTCTTTTATGATCTCCTAACCATTTTTCAGTAAACTCAAAAAATTATCCATAATCGTTTATTGACGGCCTTGCCTGAGGCATCTAAAACTATTAGACTTTGTTGGAAATGTTAGTTTTTTTTTTGTAATCAAATGTCGGCAAGATCGCCAACCCACACTTTCGGCATAATTTATTAGATACACGAACAGAAACTAAGTATTTGGTATGTTTCCGTTTTTTTTTTTATGCCAAATCAACAATAAAATGAATTGCTAACAGAAAACGGATTTTCCTTTTCAGAGGTTCTTCTTGTTTCAGCGGGAAAATGAGTGCATGGTAGGTATGCCGTCGCGAGGGTAGGGTTTCGCCAAATCCGCTGAGGTCGGTTTCGCGTCGCGCGCGGTACGCGGTACCTTTGTAGTTTTGACATTTTATTAGAGTAGTCTTCGTCGGGTTAATTTCGAGTAGCATACTTTTCGGTACCGCGTCGGAAATTCGGGAACGCGAAATAAAAATTAGATTTGGTATTCTTGACTAGTTATAGGAAGAAATACGGAGTAACGTAAAGTAGGTTTCTTCTCCGTATGGTTTAGTTTGATAACGCGTTTTGAAAACGGCATGTTCATATTGTAATTGAGCGTAACCCATTCGGAGACCCGCGACCGAAATCCTCTCCGAATTAGCTGGCCGACAAGCAGCCACTGCGTGAATGGGTTACGGTGCACGGATTGGTTGACCTATTGGTACCATCCGTTGGCACTACTCAGACTTAACGTCTCGAACCGATGAGCGGTCGGTTCCGCGTTGGACTTAAAAAGTTAAAAATCATTACAAATGGCGCCCAACGTGGGGCCTAAGACATCCTAAGGGGGAAAGAAATTCGCGTCTGTAAGGTACTCTGGTACTCGAGTCCCACTATCAGGAGCAGTGGAGTTGTGTGATACACACTAGCAGTCGCTTCACATGAGTTGTAGCTTCCGCTCTCCTTTGTTTGATTTTGTTTTCCCGACAGAATCCTTCCGATGTGTTGTCCCAGGCTAACTCTGTAAGGACCTTCTATTTTCTTGATGGAACAGCCAGCCTGATGGGTTTACCTATCAGCATGGACTCTCAAGAAAATAGAAGGCTACCTTGCCTTTATGTCGCGGAAGGATTCTACTTATTTCGTATGCGTGATAGACGAGTGGTTTCGGTTCAACGTTCGGTGGCGTACGCTGGAGTTGCGAAGCCCGGAATGCTTCCACGCGTCGGGAATTTTGACCGCGTACAAAATCGTTACGGTAGCTCTACCACTTGTCTCGTCGAGTCATTTAACGTAGCTTAGAAACGGTTTGTAATGTATGTGGGCTTAGGGGTTAAATTTCATAAATCGACCGAAAGCACCCTTTCTCCGGCAGATTACCACGCACTCTCATATCCTGTTGAAGGAGTCGACTGCTGAAAAGGAAAGTGTATCAAATAAATTTTTTTTTCTTTCTCTATTTACTATCATTAGCTCGCCACTATCGGCCACTAAGTTAGTCTTAAGTTTTTATATTAGAGTGTTACCTTTTTTTTTCTTTCTCAGTAAAACGTACAACCACCAAAACCAGCAAAAATGGCAACGAAGCGGACCCCAGCTAAGCGTTGGACCAGATCCAAAACGGTCCAACCAGCTAACTGCGGGATCTGCTTCGAAGACGTAGTGGAGGGCGTACACAGCATGCGATTGGATTGTGGACACCTTTTCCATCGTGCCTGGGTCCAACAGCTCCTCCTCACGTCAGAGCTTTGCCCACTATGTCGGCAACCCATAGATTGGTCTGCCGTAGACGTCTCCCTCGGAACGCCCCTCCCAACGCGTGGAGCAGTGGCGAAAGGAGTTCCAGACGCCGAACCGTCCCAACCACTTTTAGACCTTCAAGGAGCCGTAGGCGGTGAAATTCCGGCCGCAAGTGTCGTGTCCGAGGTGACCCCCATGCCTTCCGCCCACTCCATTGACACCCTCGTGGCGTTGATGCGAGATATGTCGGAGAGGATTGGCAATCTGGAGGGAAAGCTCCAGAATCTCCCTATGAAGCAACCACCCAGCCGCGTGAGAACTCCGCTTGGCTGGGAGCCCAATCCCAGTGTGGCTATGCCCCACTCTCGACCACCCGAGCAATGGGTCCCACCTCCAAGGAACTCGGGAATGGATCCCAGAGCTCCCGAATATAGACCACGACACAGCACCGCACCTCCGTTGGTACCTCTAGTCCCCGAGGCAGTTCCTTACAACAGGTCAATCGAGGATACGATTCCCCCCGGGAACGCATTGACACCTTTTCGAGACCCGACGCCTCGTATCATGGAGAGTTGGCGCCTGAACTTTACAGGGTTCAACGATATGATATCGGCGGACCGGTTCCTTTTCCGGATTCAGGCGTTAGTATCCAGCACCCTGGGAGGTGATTCCTCGGCCTTCCTCCGGCATGCACATCTTTTGTTCAGCGGCGACGCTGCCGACTGGTACTGGAGCTTTAAAGAATCAACGCCACGTCCCACTTGGCACTCTTTCAGTGCAGCCTTCCGCAATCGATTTGAGGATGGCTTCACTGAGAGAGCTAAGGGAACAATTAAAGAAACGGAAACAAGGCGCTCACGAACCGTTCGATCAGTACTACACAAGTATAGTGAGATTGAGCACTCGCTTGCGAACTACCATGCCCGAGGACGAACTGGTAGAAATTATCAGAGAGAATATGCGCTGGGATCTTCAGAACAGCCTTCTGCATTTTCCCATCAACACCATACAGGGATTTCGCCTCCATGCCCGTAGGCAAGAACAATTGGATGAGCGGCGAGGTACCTTCCGTCCACAACCTCGCATAACGGGACCAAATCCCCGAAATCATCATGCCGCGGAGTTGATGGCATCGGACCACTTGCTTGCTGACCCATTACCAGCACCGAGGAGCGGAGCACCACAGGAGCTTGAGGACCCAGCATTGATTGATCGACCCTCCCTAGAAGCAATCACTAGCCCGACGGTCTGTTGGAACTGCCGACAAACGGGGCATCGGTTCTATGCATGTCCAGCGGAGCCGACGCTTTTCTGCTACCGCTGCGGGAAGGCCGACACCTACGCACCTGACTGCGCAAATTGCAAAATGTGAAAAAACTTGCCACCGAGTGCCGCGACCACCCGTCGGCACTCCTAAGCCCCGGACGAACCAATCCTGACCCCATCACTAGCTATGACCAAGCTCCCGACATGACTCCAATTCTGCTGACTTGCACCGCTAAACACAGTTCTCCCGAAGTTCCACAACCGACGCCATCCTTCACCGAAGCCAACGCGCAGGGAAATGATAGCGAGGCGAAAGTTCCTTGGCATGTAAAACCTTTCCACGTCAGGCTGCGGAATTATTTGGCTACTCGACAGCGCATCTTCCATGAGGAGTTGGCTACAACTGTCCCACCGCGAAGAAAGCGAGCCACGGGTCAGATGCGGAGCTTCTGGAGAAAAGTCAGGCAGTCGAGAAAGGTGCTGAAGGACATACACTTAGACGAATTATTGAGGGATGATGTTCGGCCATATGCGTCAGTACACCTCCTGCAGAAACGAGTGTCAGGCTTAGTCGATACGGGGGCCAGTGTGAATTGCATATCTGCCGATTTTGCAGGGGAGGTACTGGCAATGCACGCGGACCAAACCCGTCATTTCACCTCCTGGTTAAGCACGGCGGATGGAACTCGTCACTCTGTAGTGGGAAAAATTATGACGGATGTCACCTTTAAAGGAGTAACTAAACCTCTGGAATTTTTCATCATACCTCAATTAACCCAGAATCTTTATCTAGGAGTGGATTTCGTTCGAAAATTTAACTTGGCCCCGGCACTATTTTCGGGTACGACCCTGGAGTCCGTCACCACAGCTCCTGACCAATCTCAACCCACTAACTTATTACGACATACACTGGATGTAAATCAGCAACTGCGACTTGACTCGGCTATATCGGCTTTTCCATCGCATGAGAAGGAAGGTCTCGGGCGGACTGCCCTGGTGTTCCACACTATAGATGTGGGGGATGCTAAACCCATAAAACAGAGACATTTTGCCATATCTCCGGCGAAGGAAAAGTCGTTATATGCCGAAGTGGATCGAATGCTAGCATTAGGCGTAATCGAAGAATCACAGATCGCGTGGGCTTCCCCAGTCACCTTAGTTGTCAAGCCGAACAAGGTCCGGTTATGCTTAGATGCCAGACGGTTGAACGCCGTCACGGTCAAGGACGCATACCCTCTACCGTTGATTGAAGGCATTTTGAGTCGGTTGCCTAAAGCCCACTTCATCACGAGCTTAGACCTCAAGGACGCCTTCTCGCAAATTCCTTTAGACCCTGGTTCAAAGGAGAAAACAGCCTTCACAGTCCCAGGTCGGCCCCTGTATCAATTCTTGACAATGCCATTCGGATTGTGCAATGCCCCCCAAACAATGACGCGCCTTATGGATAAGGTAATACCACCTCATTTGCGGCACCAAGTTTTCGTTTACTTGGACGATCTGTTGCTTATAACCGAGACCTTTGACGAACACATCGACCTGCTTCAGGAGGTGGCTCTACACATCCGGAGGGCAAGATTAACCATCAACATACGGAAGAGTCAGTTCGTGATGACGGAGGTGAAGTATTTAGGTCACATCATTGGGCATGGCCATATCAAGACCGATCCGGACAAGACTCAAGCGATTGACGTTTTTCCATTACCCAAGACCCCCAAACAATTACGCCGATTCTTAGGTTTTCGCGGATGGTACCAGCGTTTTATACGTGACTATGCCACCATTACCACTCCCTTGACCGACATGCTGCGTAAGGGACGTAAATTCGTCTGGGAAGAGCCCAGCTTGTGAGCCTTTGAAGAGCTAAAGAAGAGTCTGACTACAGCCCCCGTACTGCACAGCCCGGACTTTGACAAACCGTTCTCAATCCATTGTGACGCGAGTCAACATGGGGTGGGAGCAGTCTTAGTCCAGGTTGCACAAGACGGCGAGGAGGGACCTATAGCCTTCATGTCTCACAAGTTGAACCCAGCCCAGCGAAATTACACGGTTTCTGAGCAGGAATGTCTAGCTGCAGTGTTGGCAGTGAAACGCTTCCGAGCCTATGTGGAGGGACACACCTTTGAAATCGTTACGGACCACGCTTCTCTGAAATGGCTAATGAGCCAGACTGATCTCAACGGCAGATTGGCCAGGTGGGCACTAAAACTACAGGCATTTGACTTCACAATTCGCCACCGAAAAGGAAGCCAGCATGTAGTCCCCGGTACCTTATCCAGAATGTTCGCTCCTGAAGGAGCCGAGTTGGTCCAGGAGGACGACAGCCCCCAATTGATCGATCTGGACCATCCTGCCTTCAAGTCAGCCAGCTACACCCAACTGATTCACACTATCCAGAATCAACTGTCCCAGCTTCCTGAACTGCGGCTGACAGATGGATTTATTTATAGGCGGATGGGACACGCATCTGGAGACCCCATACAAGAAGAAGAACAGTGGAAGTTGTGGGTGCCCGAAGAATTAACTACTGATCTTATCCGACGGGCTCATGACCACCCATCAAGTGCGCACGGCGGTTACGGTCGTACACTTAGGCGGTTGAAAACCTGTTTCTTTTGGCCTAAGATGGCACAACAGATAAAAGCGTACGTAGCCTCCTGTGAGCTATGCAAGTGCACTAAAGTGCCCAACACCATTCTTCGGCCTCCCATGGGTAAGGTTGAGGTCCCTGAACGCGTGTTCTAGCGCTTGTACATTGATCTTATCGGTCCCTACCCTCGATCTGCTTCTGGTCACACGGGAACTGTCGTGGTCCTGGACCAGCTCTCGAAATTCCCTATCATAGAACCACTACGTAACATGCACACTGGACCTATACTCAGCTTCTTGGAGAACCGAGTCTTTCACATGTTTGGAGTTCCGGAGAAACTTGTCTCCGACAACGGGGTCCAGTTCACCTCCAGCAAGTTCCGAGACCTAATGTCCAAATACAGCCGTCTATTCACCACAAGCCAACGCATCCGAACGACTGAACCGTACGCTCATAGCGGCCATTCGCGCCTATGTCCACCCAAATCAGAAGGACTGGGATCGCAAGTTGTCCGCCATCACTAGTGCTCTGCGCTCGTCGTACCACGCCACTACCGGCATTTCGCCGTATTTCGCATTGTTCGGCCAGTACATGATCTGTCACGGAAGCGCTTACCGGCTATTGCGGAAACTGAAATCGCTAGAGGACCCAATCGTGGTTCTGGAACCGCACGAAAAGCTCCAACTTCTGCGAGATCAACTGCGGGAGAAGATTGAAGAAAGTAGACGGATGGGAGAGGAGCGGTACAACTTGCGATCTCATCCGTCTGGCTTTAAGGCAGGCGACGAAATATATCGTCGAAACTTCCGGCAGAGCGATGCCACCCGACATTACAATGCCAAACTAGACAAGAAATTCGTGAAGTGTCGAGTCCTACAAGTAATAAGCCCCCCCCGATACCTCATCGCGGACATGGCTGGTAAAACCCTGGGAATTTACCACGCAAAAGGCCTTAGACGATGAAGTACAACTAATTCACACGCAAGACCTTGGCCTACCTAAATCTCTGCCTGGACGAAGACCGCCGAATAACACCACGTTTCCCCTTCCCCTGCCCCCTCTCGGTACTTATAAGGCAATTTGAAGACTAGTTTTGAAAAGATCTCATTGAGACCTTTCCAACGACACCCTACTCGACTTCCAATGTTGAAAAAAAATTTTTGAGGGGTCGCCTCCCTATATGGGAAGACCCCCCTTAAACCCCTTTCAAAATTTTTCCACCCTTGAACTTTCAAGAAGTCATCACTTCTGACCTTTCCACAAAGTTTCATAGCTGTAGCCTCTATAGTTTCGGAGAAAAAGTGCTGTGACATACAGACGGACACAGGTCGTGATTGCAATAGGGTTTTATATTTTAGTACAAAACCCTAAAAACTATTATCGGATGGACAGACTGACGCAAATACTTTCGATTTGCTGTAAATGTGGAAACCGAAGTATGTGATTGAAACTAAATACGGACGGAAACGCAGGTGTTTTGCATGGCATATACATACTTTCTTTCCATATAGATCCGTGAGAAGATAACGACCAGATCCTACAAGCTTATATTCACGGCTTTTCAAGAAACGATGATCCAACTTCGCCTTAAAATTACCAGCTGCGTTGCTTTGGCAGAAATTGCGACGAAACACTTCATTTCCTTCTCTATGTCCAGAGAGTTGGGATCTTAGATTATAGTACGCTTCATTTGGACGTGCTGCTTCCCTTCTCTTTCGTCTGATTTGTTTGCGGTGATCACCCAGTATTTTGTGGGACTCCAGTGCAATGAAAAACATTTCAATTCCCATCATAGCTTGTATGACTTGCATGGCAATGCTGGCCGAAGGCGGCAATGTAATGTGAGATACCCGTGACGGAATATTAAGACAACCGCAGAGCGCAGATGATACTGGAAAATAAGCGGTCTTAATCGTTCTGAGATAGATGGACATAGGAACGGAACCTAGCTAACAAGGTTCATTAGATTGAGGAGATTGTATTGGTGTCAGCTGGTGTTCAACGCCGTTCTATTCAACTAGACTCTTAAACTGCCAAGATCAGAAATGTACTCCGTTCTCTGAATACAAGCTTTCTGGAGCACCAAACACATGGAATACTCGGCTCTCTAAAAATTGCATGATAGGTGGAGTCGTGAATTTGTGAATTGGTTCCACCAGCGTGCACTTAAATAGCTGATCTCGAACAATAAAATCTCCAACATGTCCCATAGAAGAACGAGGATATGGACTGAGTAGATCTATATACAGGCGTTGGAATATGCGCTGTGGAATTCCGAGTTGATTCATACGAGGTCAAATAGGCTGGTTGAGATTCTTAGTGTCTTCACAGGTCTCACAGGCGCCTACATGGTCTCTTACCTGAGATGACATTTTAGGCTGAAACAAGTATTTCTTAAGGTGTCGAAGTGTCGGATTGTAGCTACCATGGGCACTCAGGGGATGGTCATGTGCACGAAAGATCAGCTTCCAAGACTCTTCTTCCTATAACGAGTCACCGGTTGCGTATTCATTACGTCTGTAAATATATCCCTCGAAATCAGACAACTGTGTTTGTAGGGTTACGATGGTTTGCCTCAACCCGTTGTAGTTGTCTAAAATGAAAATTTGGGCGCAAAGCAATTACTGCGAATTGCTTCTGATATTTTTAATTCTCGCACCCCATCTTTTAACTCACCCTTAAGCTCCTCATACATCTCCTTCACCTGGACTGGGTAGTTTTCCTTGAAACAAGAATGATCCTTCTTAGCAGATCGCAACAGTTGGATTTCTGCGTCTCTTGATTGAAAGGCTGCCCAATCCGACTACAACTTACGAAGAAGATTCTCGAAATATCGTTTGGTCTTTTGAGATTTCGAATCCTTGTAGAAGTTGGCTAGATATATTTCTATTGCTTGACCAGTAGCTGATTGTGAAGATGTCAGAGACTCCATTTTTTAGGGTTTTGTACTAAAATACAAAACCCTATTGCAATCACGACCTGTGTCCATCTGTCCGTCCGTCCGTCTGTCTGTCACAGCACTTTTTCTCCGAAACTATTGAGGCTACAGTCATGAAACTTTGTGGAAAGGTCAGAAGTGGTGACTTCTTGAAAGTTCAAGGGTGGAAAAATTTTTCAAAGGGGTTTAAGGGGGGTCTCTCCATATAGGGAGGTGAACCCTCAAACAAAATTTTTCACCATTGGTAGTCGAGTAGGGTGTCATTGGAAAGGTCTTAATGAGATCTTTTCAAAACTAGTATGTATGTATTACTATGGAACAATATGCCCTGTATTACTATGGAAACATATGGCTATGAAGCCATATGCGCTTTTTGCCGACTTAGACACTACAGCTTTGCTAGGATTTGCATGAAAATTTCAGGAATGATCGCGAATGGGCACCCGTGATCTAAAAAATCTGAAAAAGTTATCAAGGGAGACATTTATGGGTATAACTTTGACAAATACCTCAGAAGTCAAAATTTTTTTAACTTTGTTAATAATAGTATGATCCTTGAACATGACGTGTTTCTTGATTTTATTCGTTTCTGGTTACTGCATTTTGAAAGTTGAGTACAAAGCCCTTCTGATATGAGCATAGGTCTATCTACCCAACTTGTTCTTTATCTGTGAAGGAAGATAAAAGTTAACAAAGCTTCAAGAGTAAATAGCTGAAAAGAACTCAAACTTGTGTTCCCTGTCCACACATGGACAACGGGGGTCACCAATGTTTTTTAGTACTAGATACAAGAAATACAACAATGTTTTGGATCACTAGTTTTGTATCACACTAGTTTTGTATCACAAAACAAAGAATTCGACAATAAAACCACAACCAACGTTACTTGATGATAAACAAGCAATAATTTTATTCGCTATAATACTCTAATTCATATCCTAACAAAATGCTTACAAATCAAAAATGCTTAGTCAATAATTATGCCTATGAATCTTGATTCATAGGTCATTGCATGAAATAATTGCTCATATCCAACAATTCAGGCAACGACCCATGAATGTGGTGAAATGTGTGTGCAAAGTAAGAATTAAAATTGTACATATGCGTTGAAAATATTAACGGACTTTAACATTCATGGGTCATTGCAGGAAATAATGTTTTATGCAAAATAGCTTAAGGCAATGACCCATGATTGTAAAGAAGGTAAGATGTACAATTGAATGAGTGTCATAATTCTAATTGACTTTAATAATCATGACCGTAATGAATGGAAAATGGGATCTGGAATTCAGGGCTGTGCAAGACTGTGGCTGATGTTGAGGCTTGGTTGAGTTCTTCTAATACTTTCGGCTGAGTTCGGACCAGATGAATTTACCTCCCCGGAGCACGTCCGACAGAGGTGCTGAGATCGTTGCGTGGATCGGGAAAAACCTTCAGTACCAACTGCACACTCCTAGAAAATGTCATAGCTATTTAACGGTCTTCAGTAAGGGAAATTCTTCGATCGCCCGAGTTTTCTCCGGATTCATTTTGATGGTACCATGTCCTAGATATCGGATCTCAGTCATAACGAAATTGCTTCTCTGGACATTCATGCTGAGTCCCACCTTATTGCTATGTAGGACCACTTCTTGCAGCAATAGAAAATGTTGGTCAAACAATTCTATAATGAGTAAGAGGTCATCCAGGTAAATGAATAATTGGTGTTTCAGGTGAGGTGAAATGACTGTGTCCATCAGACGTGTCATCATTTGCGGGGCATAACACAGGCCAGAAGGCATTGTGGAATGTGCCAGAATGCATCCTTTTAGTCCAGAATCGTTACACAGTTTGCTTTCGGCAGTCTTTCCAATATTCCATCGATGAGCGGAAGAGGATTTGCTTTTGGGTGTTGACCGCTGGGAGTATTGCACGGCTTCCGACTCCTTTGCTGAGGCGTAAGGCGCCTGTGCATTATAGTGAGGAGCAAACACAAATCATTCTCTTGACTTGTGTGAATTCCCGCAATGCGTCATGCCTCAAAATTTCCCAATCGAATTTTGGAAATGTGTCGACAAAACACTAGATCCGTCAGAGAGCTCTCCCAGTGAACAACATTTCGGCGCATCTGGCAACTATTCGCATGTTTTCTCCCAGGTACAACGACGTCATATTTTCTACCCTTCGTAAGAAGGCACCTATGGACATAAGGTCATCCTGGCCCGAAAACACTAACTTCACGCTGGCCATTATGTTTGCCAATTTTTTTTTCTGGAAGGGAGGGGAATGGCCAATTATGCACAGAGCGTGGAACTTCCATGCTCTCAAGAAGGCAACTGGACTACCCACTAAGCACCTCCCCCGTCAACCTGAGAACCCAGCCTGGAACCGTTTGACACATTACTTCGGGCCAGGTCTCGTTCTGCTACGCCGCTAGGCGCCTTCAAGCTGGGGGTCCCTCTTCTAGCGGGAGGGAAGAGAAATCGCTAGACAAGCACTTCTCTTCCCCTTTCCCCTCCCACTTTAAGTAACTTTCATCTTTTAGGACTGCCCGAGCATAATGTGCCTCCTGGTTTGATTATTCAATCGATTCGAGAATCACCGCAACTGTATTATCCTTTCGCAGCCTGCCCCATTCTATGCACGCAACAAATGTGTGGCAAGCATTGTCCTCCTCTCCTGGGCAATAACGACAATTGGGGGACTGTGACTTACCAATCTTGTGCAGGTAAGACTGAAAATACCCATGCCCGCTCAAAAACTGGGTCAGATAGAAGTCTCTCTCACCATGTCTTCAATTTGGCCATCGTCTCACATCCGGGATGAGGCACGCAATCCACATTCTCCTCGTACCATTTGCCCAAGACTGCTGCTAATCGTTGACTGAGCGTTGTCTCTCTTCACGAACAACCATCTCCCTTGCATCCTCGTTTTGACGCAGGCAAGTAGCGTGGAGCTCTCTAGCAAGAAGGGCAATAGGTTTCACACCAGCAGTAGCTCTTGCCGCCGAATCAGAGACTGTCGGTTATGAAGATGCAATCCTCAGCGCTCAGCGCGATGAACTGTCTTCGTCGACCGAGTCAGACCAGCGTTTCCTCGGTTTCCCCACTAGCCACCGGCCTTCAGTTCTCCCAACAAATACCTTCTTGCCTATCCGTTGTTCATCCAAACGATTCATGTGCCCAGCCTATTGCAGCTTCCGCAGTTTTACAATCCTTGAGACCTCCGGTTCGTCAAAAATTTCATACAGCTCATGGTTGTATCGGATTCGCCATTGGTCCCCGTCTAGCTTCGCTCCAATTATTCGCCTCAGGACCCGTCGCTCAAAGGCGTTCAATATATTTGCGGATGCTTGGGTTAGGGTCCATGTTTCACACCCATAGCATAACACAGGTCTTATCACAGATTTGTATACTTGGAGCTTTGTTTTCCTGTGTATGCTGTTTATTTGCAAGCTGTATTCTTCGGCGTATTTCCTCTCCTTCATTGTCCGTTTTCGTTATTTTGGCGCCTAAATACACAAATTCGCTAACATTTTCGATATTATATTCGCCAAGTGTGATATTTTGTGTATTCGGGGTATTTTTCTTCGACTGCGTCATGAGCTTTGTTTTATTTTCGTTGATTTCTAGCCCTACTAGTTTTGCTTCGCTGTCGAGTTTCAGGAAGGGTTCCTTGGCAGTTGTTAGTGACCGTGACAGAATGTTGATGTCGTCCGCATAGGCCACTACTTGGCTCGACTTGTATAGTAATGTACCTCACGTATCGACAAGTAGCTTCCGTATGACGTACTCCAGAGCCAAATTGAATAACAATGGGGCCAGCCCATCTCCCTACTTTAGTCCGATATTTGTGTCAAAGGCATCGGTGAGTTAGTTATCGATGCGGATTTGGAAGGTTGTCGACGTCATTGTCATTTTGGTAAGACGGACTAATTTGGCTGGGAAGCCAAAGCAAAGCATTATTTGGAGTTGATGGCATTCCTGATGTTGAGCGTCACCGGCAGGACGATCTTTCGCTTGGTGTGACTATGTGCCTCTGCCTTTTTGACCGCGCTCATCACCTCTGCAAGCACATCAATGGTGAAACGTCCTGCTCTAAGGCCGTGCTGTGGAGGCGATAGGTCCCCAGCAGCACGAATCGCATCAGTGAGTCTTCCCTTGATGGGTTTCTGTAGTGCTTTCCCCGCCGTGTCAAGGATGTATAACGGGCGATATGCAGACGGTGATCCCGGATTTCCCTTCCCGTCGCTGTTCAGCATGAGCCTTGTTACCTTACATCATACCGGGAAAATCCCATCCCGTAGACAAGCGTTGAATGTGCTCAGCAGCAAGTCAGGACAATGGTGATGTACAAGCCGCAACACCTCAACCGGAGCACCATCTGGACCTGAAGCCTTCCTTTGTTTCAGTGACAGGACTGACTCCTCTAGTTCCGGTTGTGTGAAGAGTGGGCACTCGACTGCTATTTCACCATGGACAGTGTCAAGGTGGACAAGATGGGCGGGGAAGAGTGCCCGCACTATTTCATCTATCCTTTGCATAGGGCGCCGAGCTTCCGCATAACTTGTAGCCAAGACGCACGGATCCTTGTTCACATTGTCCACTAAATCTTAGCAGCAGCGAGCCTTGCTATTGGCTAATCAATTTGCGTATGCATTTTCTGGCCGACATTTATGCTGCCACCCGGTTGCATGCCAGTCACGGTTCTGTGCCCGTTGAGCCTCACGTCAAAGCTTGTGACACTCCCTTCACTTTTCAACGATTTCAGTTAACCACCAGTACACTGGAGGTTTGCCTTGCCGGGATTTTCGACTGGGCATAGAAGCGCAGGGAGCAGTTATAATGAGCAGTTCGATCTTCCGTTCCCTCCGAAGCTCCCTGCAGCAGCTCATTTGCTGCGAGCACCTCGACAAACCTCTCGACGCCCATCCTTCCGATGTTCCATTCAGTTGCAGATAGCATGGAAGTCGGGAGACAACATCGCTTATCTCAAGCAGTCTGCCCACTTGCTGAATAGTCCTTTAATACTCTCCAATTGTGTACCCTCCATACTAAGGACTCCGAGGCAAATGTCACGTCCAGTAGGGTTTCTTCACAGCCAATACGGCGAAAAGTCAGCGTATTTCCGGTGTCTAGTACGACGAGCGCCATCCTGGGCTGATCTGTTTGAGGCATGCCCCATTCGATTGCTTTTGCATTGAAGTCGCTTGTTAGGCATGTTGCCCTCTGCTTTCGAGACAGTGCCCTCCAGAGCATTCAGCATAGCTTGGAAAGATGATATCGATTCGTTCGGTGTCAGGTACACACTAGAGAAGGTGGTCCATTAGCACCGAACCCACACGAAACAATCCCCCCATCCACAACTCTCCACCTGGAAATAACTGCTCTGAACCCTGATGGTGGCAGTACCAGTTTCGTCAGGATACCATAATGGAGAACTTTTATCACGATGCTGCTCACCCAGCAGCAAGAAATTGGCTTTCATGTCCCTCGCATACTGCTCAAGCTTATTTTGGGCGGTTGAACTGTGGTGTAGGCTTAGCTGCAGGATGGAGGTCATTGAAGTTCTGGTTTTGCCTTAGCTAGGGCTTCCTGGAACACCCAGCATTTTCCTGATCCCAAGACATGTCCAAAATCAGGTCTTTGATCAGCATCCTTGCAAGGAGTACAGTTTGCCTCCTTCGTACACTCTTTTCTTTTATGTCCCATTTCACCGCATTTGTAACACAGGGAACTCCTATCGGGTCCTTTGCATACTTGTGTGGTGTGACCATAACCAAGGCATTTGAAACATTGAAGAGGCGTTGCTCTTCGCCGTATCCTACAGACAACCCAGCCAATTCGTACTTTGCCCTTGTTCAGGAATTGTTCGGCGTCCTTTCGGTCAAGTCAACTATGGCCATGCGTTGTCGCCTATGGTTTTCTGATGTCAGCCTCGCTTTGATCCTTCCCACGCTGGGGAACTCCCTTTTGATGATCTCTTCTACCTCGGCCAGATCTATGACGCAGTTAATGTCTCTTATTTCGATCGTTGACATAGGCTCGAGCAAGGCTATCGTGGCGCTTTTACCGAGGACTTTCTTTACTGCGTCGCAGAATACTTCCTTACTGTTGGCCTCTGCTCCAAGTTCGAGCAGCATTTGGCCCGACCACGTTGGTCATACTGCTTTAATTGCAGTGTTGGTGTCTTCGGGTCTTACGTTTTCCTGATGTCCCGCAGCACCTCCGCGCAGGATGGCCATCTTGGGGTTTTACGAGCAGTGCCTACTGCTGGGGTCTTTTTTGGGGCTTCTTTCCCTCCTATTTTGCATCGGGTCTTTTTCTTGCTAGGCGTCCGTGTGAACTTTACTTTCTGGCACTTTTTGAAGGAGTTTCATTGCAGGTTTCTTCGCTCCTTATCTAAGCACTGTATAGAACCCGTGATCTGGTGCTCCATGCCCATCAAATGCCCCTACCTTCTTTCTTTTATCCCGATCCCCTACGATTGGGCTAAACGCCAATCTTTTATTTGATTTTTTATGGTGGAGCTATCTGCACGTGGCTTTTAGATTTCACTTCCAGTGCTTCTTTGGCCTTCTGCTCTTTTTTGGCCTTCTGGTTCTCTTCGGCCTTGAATCAACTCCTCGGATTATGCCCTGTGCAGTCTACGAGCTCCTCTAGTTCAAGGAGACCAATCTCTACTGCTTTATTGATTTTTGGGAAGCCACATGCAGATTGTATTCTTTTCAGAACATCTCCCGCTTTTCGAAATAGCCTTTCTTCTTCATGTCGTAGGGCAGCAATCGTACTTTGCGACCATCCTTTGGAGAGGTTATCGTTTTCCGTTTCCGAATACAGTCTGCCACATTTTCGACATTGGTGATGTTATCATACAACATGGCTTTATTTGAATGGTTACTCGTTCCTTTTCCTGCCATAATCTCCTCACTGACGTCAGGATGTTCATTATTATGTCGGGGCTTATGACCCTTGCATTGGTCGCATCGGTAACGATCACAGCAGTGACCATCGAATTCTCGATGTTCTTTGTATCTTCCTCCACCACTCGAAAACCTGAAGCATCCTGCAGAGTTTCCCACTTTTCCTTCTTACAACGCTCTGGCATTCACATCATTTTTTTGCTGTACCCGAACGCTACAGGAATCTCAGTCTAGACCAGACTGTCTGTTGATCTCCGTTTCTTGTCCATCTTCACTGTCATTGTATTAATTGTCGTTTTTGTTATCATTAGTACCACTCTCGATATACTGTTAACATCGTGGCACCAACCGTTGGTTGCGTCATCGTTCTTATTATTTTTAATTTCTTTTTGGACCTTTTTTAATTGTTTTTGGTTGCTACAGTTTTATTGGCCCCCACTCGGAGCCGCTACCTCCTTTCGTGTGTAGTCCCCTTTTTGGTCCCATGGTTAATTTTGCAGAGCAGGGAGGCCATGCGAGGGTTGGCACCAGCCTTTATGGGGACAAGTACTCAGAGCTAGACCAGTGCTAATTTGGAATCGAACCTACACCAACAGCCCAATGGTGCGAACTTCGAACATATTCCGAGGCCTACCAATTTTTTACCGGGACGGAGACGGTATGATAGTTGAATTGGAGCCGTTCACACACGAGTGTCACCTCGGTGCTAATGCGTAAAGCAACCAGGTCCAAATCATATTATCCCCCAGCTCAAAGCATCAATTCCAGTTGGTTGTCCAAAACGTAGTCCAGATCCAATCAGTGTCGTTACCTGTCATCCCAGGAGGGAGCCTTATGGCACCCTCCATATCCCCGGGTCCGTAGGGGTGGCGCTTCTCAACGAATGCCAGCCTCCAAGAGTGCTCCTGTTTTCCGGCATTCCCCCAGCGCGAGTTTCCTCGGGTACGTGGGGCAGAAATCCCCAAACAGTGCTAGCCTCCAAGAGTATTCCTGTCAGCCAGCATTCCTCCTGTGGGGATGTTTGCCCCTCTAGATGGTGAAATAGTGCATGTGAAGCGATTGCGTTTGCTGCTGGGTAGTCTCGACCTTTCTGGCTGAGTTGGTGCCGTAAGATCCCAGGTTTACCTGGGCATTGAGCCACGATTATAGTCTCTCCGTCCAAAAATCTGTTGATCAGGGCTCTAGGCACGCATATTATGGGGCTCTAGGCCTTTGTTCCGGGGCCATAGGGTTCATCCCTCCACTGAGCATTGAAGGTGCTGGGTCACTAGCTAAATTAGGGGTAGCTCAGCGGGCTCCACATTATTTATTTTGATGGTAGCTTAGAAGGCTGGGCCTGCAATTGTGGGATAGATAATTGTTCCAATTGATGCCTCATTTATTCCATGCTGGCAGTCATTGTCTGCATGATGACCAGCAGCTGGGCCATCTCACAAGTCGTTGATGAGGATTGAATAGTAGGTTCAACTGGTGGCAGCGCTCCTGCTCCATCTGTTTCGCTGAGCGTACCCATAGGATTCAATAGGCTGAGCCTGCTTTTAAACATTGCTCTAGGAGTTGACGGTTAATAGGGCATGTCGACAAAAGTCTGAAGTAATTGGCCCATACAAACTTGATGGAGACGATGACCACATGGCAAAGTCTGGCTTGAAAACTCGTCCATGTCCTTCAGACATATAGAATACAGAGGTGTCGGGCCGGCATCCGACTTAAGTCTTTTTCTCTCCGGAGTTCTCTCGGTGGGAACTTTTCTCCTAAAAAGTTATCTTATTCAAAAGAAAAACAGTTATTGAATTAAAGAAGAGACCATCAGTGGTAAACTATACACGACTCTCAAGAAAAATTAATATTAAATAAAATAAGGTACTAATTTTATACTGTTTCAAAACAGGATGAAATTATTACCTTACTCCTTCCCATGTTTATTTCTTCTTATGCTTCTTTTGAAATTAGATAAATTATCTTCTTCTAAATAATTTATCTTCATCTTCTTATTTTTTTCTATTTTTGAAGTAAGATAAATTTATTAGATTATCATTATCTTCTTCTTAGTAATTAAATTTCTTCTTACAATAAATTAATTAACTTCTTCTTGATTAAGTTGAATTTATTTTTTAATATATTTGGAACAATCACAAATATACTTATTTTGAATTACATATATTTATTATTTCATAATAAGATTTTAATTATGCGTTTATTATTTTAATGTTTTGTTGAGCTTTTCCTACTCATTACAGGTACTAGTCTCTTGAGGCACCGTAAATATTATAGTTCAAAAATGATCTATTGGTTACTTCCGTTAACCAAGGACATCCATGTACTGGCAGACACTAAAACATCGCTTAGTTTGGGGTGCAGATCAGAATCCGCAGCATAATGATGTTATGTAACAGCTGACAAGTACACAAAGGGACTCTAATATTTTGTGGCCTTACTAGCCATACAACGATAGTAAACCGCCAATGTATAAATCAAAAGCAAGTCCAAAAGATATTGATGTCCAAGGACAACATAAGTCCAGAAGTTGTCAAGGAGACTGGGGCACGTTTAGTGCAATATCCTTCAGTAGTTACCTACCCGCCAAAAATTTGGACACCTAGTAAGGTAAACTAGAGACGATGGTCTGTCTCAAGCACTTCACCGTTGATACAGGCGGGCTTTTCGGGCCCCACGTTGGGTGCCATTTTGTAGTGAAATTGAAGGGAATATAAATGAAGCGATAGTCTGCTGCCTCGGTGAACGATGATATTGGTCCTCACCGGAATTAGCCCGTCATTCCTTCAGCACAAGAGCTCACTACGAAAAAGTTTCACATTCACGAATTCAAAGATAGAATGACACGGTTCGATGGCATCGAGGTCGTGGTAACCTATTGAAGGGGTTGACTCTTCAAACAAAGCAAGAGACTGAGCCGGGTGAACGCGTGCGAGACTCGGGAGGATCTCGTCTTTACTATTCATACTTATGACCCCCAAATGAGAGTGGGGTACCCACGTGGAAGCGGTGCCCCTTCGCACTCCTCCATCACAATCAAGATCCATAGTAGACGTAGATCTATATTTTTCATTTAAATGAAAAACTCATCCAAACATTATTCGCATGAATTTTCCCTTTAAACGAACAATATGAACACTTCAAATTTATGTCAAAGTCTTCACATAACACTTTAACACAAATGGGAACCCCAAGCAGAAGGCCACTCTACCCTGCGAATGCACCTGCAGCGAAAAAGAAAACGGGATGAGCTCACCCGACGGGTAGCTCATGAGGGGAGGAGTCAGTCCACGTGGCAGGTCCCATAGCTGGTCCATGTTCCATGTGAATGAAAAGACCAAACTTTCTTCCTTAATCTCGTCATTCTCCTTTTATATTAAATTAAGTACATATTTCATATCTTGTACAAAATAAAGCATATAACATTTCATATTTGTTTGCAATAAGTAATATCTCTAGCATATTTCTATTACTACCTTTATAATCAAACGCAATTCAAACTATCCACTTTAACTCATCTCTGCACATCTTAACGCATAACTTTCTTTTCATTGAAGAAAAAGGAGTATGTTTTTTAGAAATCACTAAATAGTTAAAACAAAATTCAAATTAGTTTTCAATCCAATTATGCGTTGTGTCCAAACAACGCAACCTTTATGTTTCAAAATTTTTCGAAGATTCATTTTTTCATCGCTCTTTACTTTGAATCTAGATCCATTCCAAGATTTTTTTTATTGTATTTAATTGATAGCGTAAACAATATACTCGTATTAGTTGAAATTCACATGTATCAGGAATAAAGAAAAGGTATTGGTTTTGCAGACATAAAATGAAGAAAAGATTTTTAAAGAATTATATGAAAGAAGGAAAACGGTGTGTAAAATTAAAATATTAGTGTTGTAGGTTTTCATACTAAATTACTGTTTTCTACCATCGTGTCTGAGTTTACTCAAGATTTTAAAATTTTAAATACAAGAGAGGGTGCTTACCCAGTCCTCCTCCAACAAGCGCTCGTTGATGGGGTGGGTAAGGTCTGTAAAAATTTGCTAATTCAACTTGTTGTTATGTTACACAGAGTGACAATCAGGCAGAACGTATTGAAATTCAGTCCGGCTGTTGTCTCAGACATGATATACTAGTTCCAATGGATTTTGAATAGGCACGGCGATATTAGATGGATGTTGTATTCACTTTGAAAATATCGCTCTAATAAAATGATCCAAGAATATTTATTTGGGTAAAACGTATATAGACTTAGATTTTATCAATGATTAAAAGTTTCTTGATTTACGCCCAGCGATTTGAATTCTTTAATGGATGTTAATTTGTTACAGGTGCAGTTGACAATTTGATCTATTTTCGATAACTTCCATGTCTTTCATATATGTATCAATATTCAACATTATCGGCGTAGCAATCCAGCATCCTCCCTGCAATCTCATTTGCTCTCTGACAGTCGATGACCGCCGGGAATCCGATGAGGTCCAGCACTTTTAACTGAAGCATCCAGTTTAATGACTTTTCCAATTCTTTCCACTTTGATTCGACGGTAATTTTCCATGCGATGTTGTACACAATCACGCTCACACAAATACATTCACTTTTGAGAATGGCGGAATGAACTCGCTTTTTCGGAGTCTCAACTCGAATGTCGGCAGGAAGCGTGAATGTCATTTTCCGCACTGATTAACACCGTAAAGCAATTATTAGCGTCGAATCTACCAGTACTTGATTCTTAATCTCCAGCTCCAGAACTATACTACAACACTGCCATTCAAGTACACTACACTGGACGGAGGACGCACGAATGTCTTGACAAGGATATTTAAAAATTTCAACTAAACGAAGCAACCGCTCGAAGAGGAATTTTTTACCACCGATCAACTGGCTCCGGCACCAAAATTGTACGCTTGTGTCTGGTCTAATTCGATCCGCGAAGATGTTTCTTATGAGCAGACGCGCAACAGTTCTTCACGCGCACCAAGTGAAACTCTTTTTCCACTCGCCAGTTACTTCTCACGACCTTTTCAATCCGAGTCCCGCTTGACAATCAATTCGCTTATCTCGACAAGCCTCTTCATGGCAGTAACAGAGGTTTTCTCATCGTCACAATCTAGTAATTGCTTCGCTAGATGGCGTCACAAAGGAGGTTGCCATTATCTATCTTTTTTGTAATTTTATTTGATTTTTTCATTTGTTTCTTTAGAAAGATGTTTACTGATAATGGTAACGATGGTAGTGGGGCATTAAGTGTGGGTTAGAAATGAAAATGTTAATAAGTTGCGTGTCAAATGATTCCGCAATTATTGCGTTATATTTATGAGCTGGTATTTTCTCCGCAAAGGGTTTGCCTGAGCCGGCTGCTCGATTACTACCAGTCAGCTAATTTGCTCGGAATCCTAAGGAGATGAGGATTAAAAAAACGGAGCTCAAAGATCTTCCGGCGAATAACCGATCATATTTGGGACAGTAATAAGAAGCAAAGGCAACAGAAAACAAGTTGGGTAGACAGACCTATGCTCATGTCAGGAGGGGTTTTGTACTCAACTTAGAAAATGCAGTAACCAGCAACGAATAAAATCAAGAAACACGTCATGTTCGAGGATCATACTATTATTAACAAAGTTGAAAGAATTTTGACTTCTGAGGTATTTGTCAAAGTTATACCCATAAATATATCGCTTGATAATTTTTTCAGATTTTTTAGATCACGGGAGGGAGGGAGGAAACCCATTTTTAATGTAATTCCACCCCCCCCCCCCTCCTGTGCCCCCACTGAAGCAAAAACTGTCAGTTTAAGAACTGTTTTGAAAAGCTCTCATAGAGAACTTTCATTTGATACTCATATCAGCTACGTTTCATGAAATTTTTTTCAGGGGCCACTCCTCTGTACTGTAATCATCGATTCATGGCCTATTTTTTCGAATCCTAGAATGGTTGCAAAGCCCTTTTGCTAGGAGCTCTCTCCTGCCTCTTCGACTTGTTTCAATTGTATGTACTCATCTTCATGATACCTATCATTCCTGAAATTTTCATGCAAATCCTAGCAAAGCTGTAGTGTCGAAGTCGGTAAAAAGTGCATATAGCTCCATAGTTTCCATAGTAATACCGGGCATATTGTTCCATAGTAATACAGGAAAATTCAAATCGCTATAACTTCGTCAAAGACACTTCGATATTTATGAAACTTTCAGAAAAAATCAACCTTATAGATATTCATCTGTTTGATAAATTTTATTGAAGTTAAGGGTACCGTTTAGATTTTATTCAAGAAAACATAAAATCGATAAATCATACTATTACTAACAAAGTTGAGTGAATTTCGACTTCTCATGTATTTGTTGTTGTTGTACTCACTAAGGCCTACATTCATGATTTTTTTCACATTTTTCGGATGGAAGGTGTCCAATCGCGAGGGGGTTACGCGAAAAGTTCGTACATTTCCCCTTCCCCTGCCCCCGTCGGAGCTCATAAGGCAATTTTAAGACTTGTTTTGAAAAGATCTCATTGAGACCTTTCCAATGACACCCTACTCGACTTCCAATGGTGAAAAAATTTTTGAGGGGTCGCCTCCCTATATGGGAAGACCCCCCTTAAACCCCTTTGAAAAATTTTTCCACCCTTGAACTTTCAAGAAGTCACCACTTCTGACCTTTCCACAAAGTTTCATAGCTGTAGCCTCTATAGTTTCGGAGAAAAAGTGCTGTGACGGACGGACGGACAGACGGACACAGGTCGTGATTGCAATAGGGTTTTATATTTTAGTACAAAACCCTAAAAACTATTATCGGACGGACGGACTGACGCAAATACTTTCGATTTGCTGTAAATGTGGAAACCGAAGTATGTGATTGAAACTAAATACGGACGGAAAAAACAGACCTGTATGCTTAATCACCGGCGCAGGTGTTTCGCATGGCATATACCTACTTTCTTTCCATATAGATCCGTGAGAAGATAACGACCAGATCCTACAAGCTTATATTCACGGCTTTTCAAGAAACGATGATCCAACTTCGCCTTAAAATTACCAGCTGCGTTGCTTTGGCAGAAATTGCGACGAAACACTTCATTTCCTTCTCTATGTCCAGAGAGTTGGGATCTTAGATTATAGTACGCTTTATTTGCACGTGCTGCTTCCCCTCTCTTTCGTCTGATTTGTTTGCGGTGATCACCCAGTATTTTGTGGGACTCCAGTGCAATGAAAAACATTTCAATTCCCATAATAGCTTGTATGACTTGCATGGCAATGCTGTCCGAAGGCGGCAATGTAATGTGAGATACCCGTGACGGAATATTAAGACAACCGCAGAGCGCAGATGATACCGGACAATATGCGGTCTTAATCGTTCTGAGTTAGATGGACATAGGAACGGAACCCAGCTAACAAGGTTCATTAGATTGAGGAGATTGTATTGGTGTCAGCTGGTGTTCAACGCCGTTCTATTAAACTAGACTCTTAAACTGCCAAGATGAGAAATGAACTCCGTTCTCTGAATACAAACTTTCTGGAGCACGAAACACATTTATTTATTTATTTATTGATCCATTTTACAGACTAAGAAGTCCGAGTACAAAATAGACTTAATAACTTAATAAATTTGAAGAAAGTAAGTGCAAAATTGAGTGGAAATGTTATTCCTTGCAAAGAAACAATATGAAAATAGAATATAATAATTAAAAATTTAAAAGTTACATACAGTATTATTATTAATTAAATGGAATTCGTAATTACCAAAGTTCGTAATCTATTTTGGAAATCAAAGTAAGATGAAGAAAGAGATCCAAGCTCGAGCTCATTATATTTTCTGATGATTTACGGCATTAATGAGTGAAAATATAGTTCTGTCCGAGCATACGGAACCTCAAGAAGACTACTGGAACGGGTAGTACGTGCAATCTGCCTGGAGTGCAAATCGTCGCTAAGAGCGGATGCAATATGATGGTGGTACAGTTTGTATAGGAAACATTGATCTAAAAACTTTCTACGTGACGACAAAGAAGGAAGACGAAGTATAGACAACCGACGATCATACGATTCATACGGCAAATTAAATTTATAGAACAAAACCCTGGTGAATTTTCGCTGGACAGTTTCTAGTGAGGTCACTAAACACTGTTGTCGAGGAGCCCACACAACTGAACAGTACTCAAGAAGAGGGCGAACAAGGCAGGCGAATAAACGAACAGCGGTAGGAATGCTTCCAAATTTATGAAGATGTCGCAGAATAAATCCGGAAGTCTTCAATGCTCTGGCAGTTATACTAAGGATATGGATATCGAATTTGAGCTTGGTATCAAAAATTACACCAAGGTCTTTGCATGAGTCCACTGAAGAGAGAATAACATCACAAAGGGAGTAGTTGTACTTTAAAGTAATTGTTTGTGAGAGTAAAACTCATCTTTAAACATTTTGAAACATTTAAACAAAGGGAATTTGACAAACACTAGCTACACAGATTAAGTAGGTCCTTTTGGAGAAACTGACAATCGTCAAGAGTCTTAATTATACGAAACACTTTGAAATCATCAGCATATAGGAGGCAGGGAGAGGATATTACGGAAGGGAGAGGGGAGATCATTAATAAACAGTAGGAAAAGGAGAAGCCCGAGGATTGACCCTTGAGGGACACCGGAAGATGGGGAAAAAGGAGAGGAAGCTGTTCCATTAAGAACAACACGGCACGAACGATTGAAAAGATATGACGAGATCCAGGCAAGTAGGGAACCGGAGATACCAAGCATGGCTAGCTTTTGGCAAAGGATACAATGTTTCACACAATCAAAAGCTTTGGAGAAGTCAGTAAAGATGGCATCCACTTGGTACTGCTTGTCCAGAGATTTTGCGATATAGTCTGTGAATTCAGCTAAGTTTGATGAAGTGGAACGGCCTTTCAGGAAGCCATGTTGCTGCGGATTTATAACTGAGCTCAATGATTCTGAAAGTTTGTTGTGTACAAGGCGTTCAAGCAGTTTAGGAAAACAGGAGAGCAGAGATATGGGACGATAGTTAGAAATAATAGACGGATCCACATTTTTAAACATTGGAACAACGTTTGCATCTTTCCAATAATTGGGAAAGATACCAGAGCTAAGGCTGAGGTTGAAAATAAGGGATAAGGGTAAACATATAGAGGAACTGAGTGATATCACAAATATATTTGGCAATCCATCAGGACCGGGACTGACATAAGGATCGAGTAAATTAATAAGGGATTCGACTTCAAGAGGATTAGTAGAGTAGGATGCGATAAGGATTGGACTGGCTTCATTTGAGTTGGTGGAAGAATATATTGTGTCATGAGGTTAAAAATGTTGAGGAAAAGAATTGAGCAAATAGGTTCGAAATATCCTGTGGAGAAGATGTTTCAATATTGTTCCATGTAACATAACAGGGGATAGTAGAGGAAGATTTTAAGGATCGGATATAGGACCAAAAGGGTTTGACATTATTTGTCATAAGGGAGGTCTCTAAACTGCTGAAGTAGTTCTTCATGGCAGTCCTTATTTCGCCTTTAGCAATGGATCTTAGTCTAAAAACCTCAGATCTGGCTTCTTCAGATCCAGTTAGTTTGCAGCGCTTATGCTCCCTGTCTTTTGCTTTTAAGGCACATATAACTGTTAGTGAACCAAGGCTTCGTTTTAGCCTTACGAGAAGATTGCGGAGGAGTATATTCGGTAATCAAATTATTGAGGTATTCGTGGATTTTACCTATGGCACTTTCGCAGTCAAGACCAGAAAAAAAGGCACACCAGTCGATAGAGTCCATATTAGTTTTAATCGCCTCATTATTAGCTCTAAAAAAGTTGAACCGAAAGGCAGTGACATATCACGGAGGTTGGAAGGTTCCAATTGCTAGATCTAGAGACAAAGGTGGATGATGAAGGTCTGGCTTTATATAAGGAAACAAGGCATGAGAGAAAGAGATAAAATGAGCTTGGACATTTGAAAAGACAAGGTCAAGTAGACGGCCATTAGGGTTACGGATATGGTTAAATTGTGAACAAGAACAGAGGGAAAGAAAAGAAGAAAGCAGCAAAGATATATTATTTGTAGAAGAAATAGAAGGAATCGTGTGAGTGTCCCATTCAACAGAGGGTAGATTGAAATCCCCACAAACTACGATTCTTGAATGAGGGTGACGAACAAGAAGATAGGAGGAAAGTTCATCAAAGAAGGATTCATACACAACTAAAGGAGAATTGCAGGGAATGTACACTGTACAAATTAATAAGGATGTATTACGCGGAAGGGAAATTTTCACAACTACACATTCAACAGCACGAGCAAAACAGAAGTCAGCACATAGTGAGCTTACAAAGGAGTTACAAACAGCAATTAAAACCCCACCACCATCCGATTTATTTGTTGCACCAGGGTCAAGATCACACCGGTAGACTTTATGGTTAGGCAGAAATTCTGAATTGGAAATATTTCCATTCAGCCATGTTTCAGTTAAACAAATGACAGAGACATTTGCTAGTTGGCAGGAAAGTAATAAGTCCTTGAGCTTGGTTCTTAAGCCCCTGATGATTTGATAGTACATGGTAATAGATTGATATGTAGAGTTCCTAACAGGTTTAGTTGTTGGTGAGACGTTGCTCTGCTGCATGAAAGTTCTTTCTGAAGGGCGTGTAATTTTTCACCAAAGTCCCAGGTGGCCAAAAATTGCTCTGAGCAACTAACGCGCACTCCTCAGGCACAGTTAATTTGAAAGCAGCAACAATCCGATGCGGTATATTCTCCTTCGTAAGTTTAATGCAGCTTATAACACCATGCTTATTCAGTTTATTGAGCTTAAACTCAACGTATGCTTTAAGTTGCTCTTCCGAGGTATCGTATGCAATGCAGGAACCAAAAATCTGGATCGGCAGCTTCACTTTACATATGTCAGGCGCCTGCAGATCATGGGGCCTTTGAGGGTGCAATGATGTTTCACATTCAATGCAATCACGCATGAGATTTGAAACTTGCTCGTCAGGTTGTGGGAGAGGAGCTGGGTCCACAACGCCAAAAGTGGTTGGATTCATAGGACCAGAAGGCGTTAAACAAGTCTGAGGGCCAAGCTGCTCCAACTGCGAAACCATACTATGCGTTGCTATTTTTGGTGAAGCCACATTAGAATCCGATTTTTTACCTTTCGTTTTAGACGCAGTTGGCGGCTGGTTTGTGGCCGCTACTAGTAGTTCATTGATTATACTTTTTGAATTGTCAAATTTCTGCTGCAGCTTCTTGAATTCATTTGCCAAAGTATCTACAGTGCGCTTCGCACTTTGCAGATAAGTCGCATGAACAGATAAAGTGCACCTTCTACAAGCTTCACAGAACCAGTGTACTCCAGAGTTCCGTTTCAAAATGTATTCGCACACGGAACTTGTCAAATTCACACACTTTGTATGGAATACTCGGCTCTCTAAAAATTGCATGATAGGTGGAGTCGTGAATTTGCGAATGGGTTCCACCAGCGCGCACTTAAATAGCTGATCTCGAACAATAAAATCTCCAACGTGTCCCATAGAAGAACGAGGATATGGACTGAGTAGATCTAAATACAGGCGTCGGAATATGCGCTGTGGAACGTCGAGTTGATTCATACGAGGTCAAATAGGCTGGTTGAGATTCTTAGTGTCTTCACAGGTCTCACAGGCACCTACATGGTCTCTTACCTGAGATGACATTTTAGGCTGAAACAAGTATTTCTTAAGGTGTCGAAGCGTCGGATTGTAGCTACCATGGGCACTCAGGGGATGGTCATGTGCACGAAAGATCAGCTTCCAAGACTCTTCTTCCTATAACGAGTCACCGGTTGCGTATTCATTACGTCTGTAAATATATCCCTCGAAATCAGGCAACTGTGTTTGTAGGGTTACGATGGTTTGCCTCAACCCGTTGTAGTTGTCTAAAATGAAAATTTGGGCGCAAAGCAATTACTGCGAATTGCTTCTTGATGAGTTTTTCGAAAGGAGAAATTGGTTCTGATATTTTTAATTCTCGCAACCCATCTTTTAACTCACCCTTAAGCTCCTCATACACCTCCTTCACCTGGACTGGGTAGTTTTCCTTGAAATAAGTATGATCCTTCTTAACAGATCGCAACAGTTGGATTTCTGCGTCTCCTGATTGAAAGGCTGTCCAATCCGATTACAACTTATGAAGAAGATTCTCGAAATATCGTTTGATCTTTTGAGATTTCGAATCCTTGTAGAAGATGACTAGATATCTTTCTATTGCTTGACCAGTAGCTGATTGTGAAGATGTCAGAGACATAATTTTTTCTTTATCTATAAATAAAGCTAAAAGTTAACAAAGCTTCAAGAGTAAATAGCTGAAAAGAACTCAAACTTGTGTTCCCTATCCACACATGGACAACGGGGGTCACCAATGTTTTTTAGCACTAGATACAAAAAATACAACAATGTTTTGGATCACTTGTTTTGTATCACATTTTTTTGTATCTCAAAACAAAGAATTCGACAGTAAAACCACAACCAACGTTACTTGATGATAAACAAGCAATAATTTTATTCACCATAATACTCTAATTCATATCCTAACAAAATGCTTACAAATCAAAAATGCTTAGTCAATAATTATGCCTATGAATCTTGATTCATAGGTCATTGCATGAAATAATTGCTCATATCCAACAATTCAGGCAATGACCCATGAATGTGGTGCAATGTGTGTGCAAAGTAAGAATTAAAATTGTGCATATGCGTTGAAAATATTAACGGACTTTAACATTCATGGGTCATTGCAGGAAATAATGTTTTATGCAAAATAGCTTAAGGCAATGACCCATGATTGTAAAGAAGGTAAGATGTACAATTAAATGAGTGTCATAATTTTAATTGACTTTAATAATCATAAGCGTAATGAATGGAAAATGGGATCTGGAATTCAGGGCTGTGCAAGACTGTGGCTGATGTTGAGGCTTGGTTGAGTTCTTCGAATACTTTCGGCTGAGTTTGGACCAGATGAATTTACCTCCCCGGAGCACGTCCGACAGAGGTGCTGAGATCGTTGCGTGGATCGGGAAAAATCTTCAGTACCAACTGCACACTCCTAAAAAACGTCATAGCTATTTGACGGTCTTCAGTAAGGGAAACTCTTCGATCGCCCGAGTTTTCTCCGGATCCATTTTGATGCAACCATGTTCTAGATATCGGATCTCGGTCATAACAAAATTGCTTCTCTGGACATTCATGCTGAGTCCCACCTTATTGCTATGTAGGACCACTTCTTGCAGCAATAGAAGATGTTGGTCAAACGATTCTATAATGAGTAGTAGGTCATCCAGGTAAATGAACAATTGGTGTTTCAGGTGAGGTGAAATGACTGTGTCCATCAGACGTGTCATCATTTGCGGGGCATTATACAGGCCAAAAGGCATTGTGGAATGTGCCAGAATGCATCCTTTTAGTCCAGAATCGTTACACAGTTTGCTTTCGGCAGTCTTTCCAATATTCCATCGATGAGCAGAAGAGGATTTGCTTTTGGGTGTTGACCGCTGGGAGTATTGCACGGCTTCCGACTCCTTTGCTGAGGTGTAAGGCGCCTGTGCATTATAGTGAGGAGCAAACACCAATCATTCTCTTGACTTGTGTGAATTCCCGCAATGCGGCATGCCTCAAAATTTCCCAATCGAATTTTGGAAATGTGTCGACAAAACACTAGATCCGTTAGAGAGCTCTCCCAGTGAACAACATTTCGGCGCATCTGGCAACTATTCGCATGTTTTCTCCCAGGTTCAACGACGTCATATTTTCTAACCTTCGTAAGAAGGCACCTATGGACAAAGAAAACACTAACTTCAAGCTGGCCATTATGTTTGCCATTTTTTTTTCTGGAAGGGAGGGGAATGGCCAATTACGCACAAAGCGTGGAACTTCCATGCTCTCAAGAAGGCAACTGGACTACCTACTAAGCACCTCCCCTGTCAACCTGAGAACCCAGCCTGGAACCGTTTGACACATTACTTCGGGCCAGGTCTCGTTCTGCTACGCCGCTAGGCGCCTTCAAGCTGGGAGTCCCTCTTCTAGCGGGAGGGAAGAGAAATCGCTAGACAAGCACTTCTCTTCCCCTTTCCCCTCCCGCTTTAAGTAACTTTCATCTTTTAGGACTGCCCGAGCATAATGTGCCTCCTGGTTTGATTATTCAATCGATTCGAGAATCACCGCAACTATATTATCCTTTCGCAGCCTGCCCCATTCTATGCACGCGACAAACGTGTGGCAAGCATTGTCCTCCTCTCCTGGGCAATAACGACAATTGGGGGACTGTGACTTACCAATCTTGTGCAGGTAAGACTGAAAATACCCATGCCCGCTCAAAAACTGGGTCAGATAGAAGTCTCTCTCACCATGTCTTCAATTTGGCCATCGTCTCACATCCGGGATGAGGCACGCAATCCACATTCTCCTCGTACTATTTGCCCAAGACTGCTGCTAATCGTTGACTGAGCGTTGTCTCTCTTCACGAACAACCATCTCCCTCGCATCCTTGTTTCGACGCAGGCAAGTAGTGTGGAGCTCTCTAGCAAGAAGGGCAATAGGTTTCACACCAGCAAAAGCTCTTACCGCCGAATCAGAGACTGTCGGGTATGAAGATGCAATCCTCAACGCTCTTCTTCTCTGTACCTGTGCCAGGCATCTTCGATGAACCTCCTTACTGAGAGCGTCGCGCCATACTTCTGCTCCGTACAGTAGCACTGACCCGATAGCACTCATCAAGAGGAGTCTTCTTGATGGGCTGGGTCACCCGACGTTGGCCAAAAGTTGTTTCGGAGCCGATATTTCCGAAGTAACCTTCTCAGCCGTTGCCCTGATTTGCGAAGAGAAACTCTTCTTCAAGTCGATCAGTAGCCCAGGTACTTCACCGATGGCTTGGATTCGATTTGTATGTCGCCAATACTGACCACCCTTATTCTTCTTCTTCTTAGCACTACAGCCCCTTTCGGGCCTTTGCTTCCTGCAAAGAGTGCCTCCAACTGTCTCTCCGTTGACCGCGTCATCCCATTCCGAAATCCGAGCAGCGATGAACTGTCTTCGTCGACCGAGTCAGACCAGCGTTTCCTCGGTTTTCCCACTGGCCGCCGGCCTTCAGTTCTCCCAACAAATACCTTCTTGCCTATCCGTTGTTCATCCAAACGATTCATGTGCCCAGTCCATTGCAACTTCCGCAGTCTTACAATCCTTGAGACCTCCGGTTCGTCAAAAATTTCATACAGCTCATGCTTGTATTGAATTCGCCATTGGTCCCCGTCTAGCTTCACTCCGATTATTCGCCTCAGGACCCGTCGCTCAAAGGCGTTTAATATATTTGCGGATGCTTGGGTTAGGGTCCATGTTTCACACCCATAGCATAACACAGGTCTTATCACAGATTTGTATACTTGGAGCTTTGTTTTCCTGTGTATGCTGTTTATTTGCAAGCTGTATTCTCCGGCGTATTTCCTCCCTTTCATTGCCCGTTTTCGTTATTTTGGCGCCTAAATACACAAATTCGCTAACATTTTCGATATTATATTCGCCAAGTGTGATATTTTGTGTATTCGGGGTAGTTTTCTTCGACTGCGTCATGAGCTTTGTTTTATTTTCGTTGATTTCTAGCCCTACTAGTTTTGCTTCGCTGTCGAGTTTCAGGAAGGGTTCTTTGGCAGTTGTTAGTGACCGTAAGAGAATGTTGATGTCGTCCGCATAGGCCACTACTTGGCTCGACTTGTATAGTAATGTACCTCGCGTATCGACAAGTAGCTTCCATATGACGTACTCCAGAGCCAAATTGAATAGCAATGGGGCCAGCCCATCTCCCTACTTTAGTCCGATATTTCTGTCAAAGGCATCGGTGAGTTAGTTATTGATGCGGACTTGGGAGGTTGTCGACGTCATTGTCATTTTGGTAAGACGGACTAATTTGGCTGGGATGCCAAAGCAAAGCATTATTTGGAGTTGAAGGCATTCCTGACGTTGAGTGTCACCAGCAGGACGATCCTTCGCTTGGTGTGACTATGTGCCTCTGCCTTTTTGACCGCGCTCATCACCTCTGCAAGCAAATCAATGGTGAAACGTCCTGCTCTAAAGCCGTGCTGTTCAGGCGATAGGTCCCCAGCAGCGCGAATCGCATCAGTGAGTCTTCCCTTGATGGGTTTCTGTAGTGCTTTCCCCGCCGTGTCAAGGATGTATAACGGGCGGTATGCAGACGGTGATCCCGGATTTCCCTTCCCGTTGCTGTTCAGCACGAGCCTTGTTACCTTCCATCATACCGGGAAAATCCCATCCCGTAGACAAGCGTTGAATGTGTTCAGCAGCAAGTCAGGACAATGGTGATGTACGAGCCGCAACACCTCAACCGGAGAACCATCTGGACCTGAAGCCTTCCTTGGTTTCAGTGACAGGACTGACTCCTCCAGTTCCGGCTGTGTGAAGAGTGGGCACTCGACTGCTGTTTCACCATGGACAGCGTCAAGGCGGACAAGATGGGTGGGGAAGAGTGCCTGCACTATTTCATCTATCCTTTGCATAGGGCGCCGAGCTTCCGCATAACTAGCTTGTAGCCAAGGCGCACGGATCCTTGTTCACATTGTCCACTAAATCTTAGCAGCAGCGAGCCTTGCTATTGGCTAATCAATTTGTGTATGCATTTTCTGGCCGACATTTATACTGCCACCCGGTTGCATGCCTCGTCACGGTTATGCGCCCGTTGGGCCCCACGTCAAAGCTTGTGACAATCCCTTCACATTTCAACGATTTCAGTTAACCATCAGTACACTGGAGGTTTGCCTTGCCGGGATTTTCAACTGAAGCGCAGGGAGCAGTTGTAATGAGCTGTTAGATCTTCCGTTCCCTCCGAAGCTCCCTGAAGCAGCTCATTTGCTGCGAGCACCTCGACAAACCTCTCGACGCCCATCCTTCCGATGTTCCATTCAGTTGCAGATAGCATGGAAGTCGGGAGACAACATCGCTTATCTCAAGCAGTCTGCCCACTTGCTGAATAGTCCTTTAATACTCCTCAATTGTGTACCCTCCATACTAAGGACTCCGAGGCAAATCTCACGTCCAGTAGGGTTTCTTCACAGCCAATACGGCGGAAAGTCAGCGTATTTCCGGTGTCTAGTACGACGAGCGCCATCCTGGGCTGATCTGTTTGAGGCATGCCCCATTCGATTGCTTTTGCGTTGAAGTCGCTTGTTAGGCATGTTGCCCTCTGCTTTCGAGACAGTGCCCCCCAGAGCATTCAGCTTAGCTTGGAAAGATGATATCGATTCGTTCGGTGTCAGGTACACACTAGAGAAGGTGGTCCATTAGCACCGAACCCACACGAAACAATCCCCCCATCCACAACTCTCCGCCTGGAAATAACTGCTCTGAACACTGATGGTGGCAGTACCAGTTTCGTCAGGATACCATAATGGAGAACTTTTATCACGATGCTGCTCACCCAGCAGTAAGAAGTTGGCTTTCGTGTCCCTCGCATACTGCTCAAGCTGATTTTGGGCGGTTGAACTGTGGTGTAGGTTTAGCTGCAGGATGGAGGTCATTGAAGTTCTGATTTTGCCTTAGCTAGGGCTCCCTGGAACATCCGGCATTTTCCTGATCCCAAGATATGTCCAAAATCAGGTCTTTGCCTCCTTCGTACACTCTTTTCTTTTATGTCCCATTTCACCGCATTTGTAACATAGGGAACTCCTACCGGGTCCTTTGCATACTTGTGTGGTGTGACCATAGCCAAGGCGTTTGAAACATTGAAGAGGCATTGCTCTTCGCCATATCATGGAGACAACCCACCCTATTTGTACTTTTCCCTTGTTCAGAAATTGTTCGGCGTCCTTTTTGGCCAAGTCAATTATGGCCATGCGTTGTCGCCTATGGTTTTCTGATGTCAGCCTCGCTTTGATCCTTCCCACGCTGGGGAACTCCCTTTTGATGATCTCTTCTACCTCGGCCAGATCTGTGACTTAGTTGATGTCTCTTATTTCGATCGTTGACATTGGCCTCGAGCAAGGCTATCGTGGCGCTTTTACCGAGGACTTTCTTTACTGCGTCGCAGAATACTTCCTTACTGTTGGCCTCTGCTCCAAGTTCGAGCAGCATGTGGCCCGACCACGTTGGTCATACTGCTTTAATTGCAGTGTTGGTGTCTTCGGGTCTTACGTTTTCCTGATGTCCCGCAGCACCTCCGCGCAGGATGGCCATCTTGGGGTTTTACGAGCAGTGCCTGCTGCTGGGGTCTTTTTTGGGGCTTCTTTCCCTCCTATTTTGCATCGGGTCTTTTTCTTGCTAGGCGTCCGTGTGAACTTTACTTTCTGGCACTTTTTGAAGGAGTTTCATTGCAGGTTTCCTCGCTCCTTATGTAAGCACTGTATGGAACCCGTGATCTGGTGCTCCATGCCCATCAAATGCCCCTCCCTTCTTCCTTTTATCCCAACCCCTACGACTGGGCTAAACGCCAATCTTTTATTTGATTTTTTATGGTGGAGCTATCTGTACGTGGCCTTTAGATTTCACTTCCAGTGCTTCTCTGGCCTTCTGCTCTTTTTTGGCCTTCTGGTTCTCTTCGGCCTTTAATCAACTCCTCGGATTATGCCCTGTGCAGTCTACGAGCTCCTCTAGTTCAAGGAGGCCAATCTCTACTGCTTTATTGATTTTTGGGAAGCCACATGCAGATTGTATTCTTTTCAGAACATCTCCCGCTTTTCGAAATAGCCTTTCTTCTTCATGTCGTAGGGCAGCAATCGTACTTTGTGACCATCCTTGGGAGAGGTTATCGTTTTCCGTTTCCGAATACAGTACTTCTGCCACATTTTCGACATTGGTGATGTTATCATACAACATGGCTTTATTTGAATGGTTACTCGTTTCTTTTCCTGCCGTAATCTCCTCACTGACTTCAGGATGTTCATTATTATGTCGGGGCTTATGACCCTTGCATTGGTCGCATCGGTAACGATCACAGCAGTGACCATCGAATTCTCGATGTTCTTTGTATCTTCCTCCACCACTCAAAAACCTGAAGCATCCTGCAGAGTTTCCCACTTTTCCTTCTTACAGCGCTCTGGCATTCACATCATTTTTTTGCTGTGCCCGAATGCTACAGGAATCTCAGTCTGGACCAGACTGTCTGTTGGTCTCCGTTTCTTGTCCATCTTCACTGTCATTGGATTAATTGTCGTTTTTGTTATCATTAGTACCACTCTCGATATACTGTTAACATCGTGGCACCAACCGTTGGTTGCGTCACCGTTCTTATTATTTTTAATTTCTTTTTGGACCTTTTTTAATTGTTTTTGGTCGCTACAGTTTTATTGGCCCACACTCGGAGCTGCTACCTCCTTTCGTGTGTAGTCCCCTTTTTGGTCCCATGGTTAATTTTGCAGAGCAGGGAGGCCATGCGAGGGTTGGCACCAGCCTTTATGGGGACAAGTACTCAGAGCCAGACCAGTGCCAATTCGGAATCGAACCTACACCAACAGCCCAATGGTGCGAACTTCGAACATATTCCGAGGCCTACCAATTTTTTACCGGGACGGAGACGGTATGATAGTTGAATTGGAGCCGTTCACACACGAGTGTCACCTCGGTGCTACTGCGTAAAGCAACCAGGTCCAAATCATATTATCCCCCAGCTCAAAGCATCAATTCCAGTTGGTTGTCCAAAACGTAGTCCAGATCCAATCAGTGTCGTTACCTGTCATCCCAGGAGGGAGCCTTATGGCACCCTCCATATCCCCGGGTCCGTAAGGGTAGCGCTTCTCAACGAATGCCAGCCTCCAAGAGTGCTCCTGTTTTCCGGCATTCCCCCAGCGCGAGTTTCCTCGGGTACGTGGGGCAGAAATCCCCAAACAATGCTAGCCTCCAAGAGTATTCCTGTCAGCCAGCATTCCTCCTGTGGGGTTGTTTGCCCCTCTGGATGATGAAATAGTGCATGTGAAGCGATTGCGTTTGCTGCTGGGTAGTCTCGACCTTTCTGGCTGAGTTGGTGCCGTGAGATCCCAGGTTTACCTGGGCATTGAGCCACGATTATAGTCTCTCCGTCCAAAAATCTGTCGATCAAGGCTCTAGGCACGCATATTATGGGACATTCACTCTGGGCCTATGTTCTGGGGCCATAGGGTTCATCCCTTCACTGAGCATTGAAGGTGCTGGGTCACTAGCTAAATTAGGGATAGCTCAGCGGGCTCCACATTATTTATTTTGATGGTAGCTTAGAAGGCTGGGCCTGCAATTGTGGGATAGATAATTGTTCCAATTGATGCCTCATTTATTCCATGCTGGCAGTCATTGTCTGCATGATGACCAGCAGCTGGGCCATCTCGCAAGTCGTTGATGAGGATTGAATAGTAAGTTCAACTGGTGGCAGCGCTCCTGCTCCATCTGTTTCGCTGAGCGTACCCATAGGATTCAATAGGCTGAGCGTGCTTTTAAACACTGCTCTAGGAGTTGACGGTTAATAGGGCATGTCGACAAAAGTCTGACGTAATTGGCCCATACAAACTTGATGGAGACGATGACCACATGGCAAAGTCTGGCTTGAAAACTCGTCCATGTCCTTCAGACATATAGAATACAGAGGTGTCGGGCCGGCATTCGACTTATGTCTTTCTGTCTCCGGAGTTCTTTCGGTGGGAATTTTTCTCCTAAAAAGTTATCTTATTCAAAAGAAAAGCAATGATTGAATTAAAGAAGAGGCCATCAGTGGCGAACTATACACAACTCTCAGGAAAAATCAATATTAAATAAAATAAGGCACTAATTTTATCCTGTTTCAAAACAGGATGAAATTATTACCTTACTTCTTCTCATGCTTATTTCTTCTTATGCTTCTTTTGAAATTAGATAAATTATCTTCTTCTAAATAATTTATCTTCATCTTCTTATTTCTTCTATTTTTGAGGTAAGATAAATTTCTTAGATTATCATTATCTTCTTCTTAGTAATTAAATTTCTTCTAACAATAAATTAATAACATCTTCTTGATTAAGTTGAATTTATTTTTTAATATATTTGGAACAATCACAATAATACTTATTTTGAATTACATATATTTATTATTTCATAATAATATTTTAATTATGTGTTTATTATTTTAATGTTTTGTTGAGCCTTTCCTACTCATTACAGGTACTAGTCTCTTGAGGCACCGTAAATATTATAGTTCAAAAATGATCTATTGGTCACTTCCGTTAACCAAGGACATCCATGTACTGGCAGACACTAAAACATCGCTTAGTTTGCGGTGCAGATCAGAATTCGCAGCATAATGATGTTATGTAACAGCTGACAAGTACACAAAGGGACTCTAATATCATTTGGCCTTACTAGCCATACAACGATAGTAAACCGCCAATGTATAAATCAAAAGGAAGTTCAAAAGATATTGATGTCCAAGGACAACATAAGTCCGGAAGTTGTCAAGGAGACTGGGGCACGTTTAGTGCAATATCCTTCTGTAGTTACCTACCCGCCAAAGATTTGGACACCTAGTAAGGTAAACTAGAGACAATGGTCTGTCTCAAGCACTTCACCGTTGATACAGGCGGGCTTTTCGGGCCCCACGTTGGGTGCCATTTTGTAGTGAAATTGAAGGGAATATAAATGAAACGGTAGTCTGCTGCCTCGGTGAACGAAGATATTGGTCCTCACCAGAATTAGCTCGTCATTCCTCCAGCACAAGAGCTCACTACGAAAAAGTTTCACATTCACGAATTCAAAGATAGAATGACATGGTTCGATGGCATCGAGGTCGTGGTAACCTATTGAAGGGGTTGACTCTTCAAACAAAGCAACAGACTGAGCCGGGTGAACGCGTGCGAGACTCGGGAGGATCTCGTCTTTACTATTCATACTTATGACCCCCAAATGAGAGTGGGGTACCCACATGGAAGCGGTGCCCCTTCGCACTCCTCCATCACAATCAAGATCCATAGTAGACGTAGATCTATATTTTTCATTTAAATGAAAAACTCATCCAAACATTATTTGCATGAATTTTTCCTTTAAATGAACAATATGAACACTTCAAATTTATGTTAAAGTCTTGTATGATGGATTCACATAACACTTTAACATAAATGGGAACCCCAAACAGAAGGCCACTCTACCCTGCGAAAGCACCTGCAGCGAAAAAGAAACCGGGATGAGCTCACCCGATGGGTAGCTCATGAGGGGAGGAGTCAGTCCACGTGGCAGGTCCCATAGCTGTTCCATGTTTCATGTGAATGAAAAGACCAAACTTTCTTCCTTAATCTCGTCATTCTCCTTTTATATTCAATTCAGTACATATTTCATATCTTGTACAAAATAAAGCATATAACATTTCATATTTGTTTGCAATAAGTAATATCTCTAGCATATTTCTATTACTAGCTTTATAATCAAACGCAATTCAAACTATCCACTTTAACTCATCTCTGCACATCTTAACGCATAACTTTCTTTTCATTGAAGAAAAAAGAGTATGCTTTTTAGAAATCACCATATAGTTAAAACAAAGTTCAATTTAGTTTTCAATCCAATTATGCGTTGTGTCCAAACAACGCAACCTTTATGTTTCAAAATTTTTCGAAGATTCGTTTTTTCATCGCTCTTTACTTTGAATCTAGATCTATTCCAAGATTTTTTTTATTGTATTTAATTGATAGCGTAAACAATATACTCGTATTAGTTGAAATTCACATGTATCAGGAATAAAGAAAAGGTATTGGTTTTGCAGACATAAAATGAAGAAAAGATTTTTAAAGAATTATATGAAAGAAGGAAAACGGTGTGTAAAATTAAAATATTAGTGTTGTAGGTTTTCATACTAAATTACTGTTTTCTACCATCGTGTCTGAGTTTACTCAAGATTTTAAAATTTTAAATGCAAGAGAGGGTGCTTACCCAGTTCTCCTCCAACAAGCGCTCGTTGATGGGGTGGGTAAGGTCTGTAAAAATTTGCTAATTCAACTTGTTGTCATGTTACGCAGAGGAACAATCAGGCGGAACGTATTGAAATTCAGTCCGGCTGTTCTCACAGACATGATATACTAATTCCAATGGATTTTGAATCGACACAGCTGTGTTAGATGGATGTTGTATTTACTTTGAAAATATCGCTCTAATAAAATGATCTATGAACATTCATTTATGTAAAACGTATATAAACTTAGATTTTATCAGTGATTAAAAATTTATTGACTTACGCCTAGCGATTTGAATTATTTAATGAATGTTAATTTTTACAGGTGCAGTTGACATTTTGATCTATGTTCGAAGACTTCCACGTCTTTCATATGTGTTTTACTAATATTCAACATTATCAGCGTAGCAATCCAGCATCTTCCCCGCAATCTCATTTGCTCTCTGACAGTAGATGACCGCCGGGAATCTGATGAGATCCAGCATTTTTAACTGAAGCATCCAGTTTAATGTCTTTTCCGATTCTTTCCACTTTGTTTTGACGTTAATTTTCCTTTATATGTTGCACACAATCACGCTTGCACAAATACATTTACTTTTGGGAAGCGCGGAATGGATTCAATTTTTCTCCACTCGCCAGTTACTTTTCACGACCTTTTCAATCCGAGTCCCGCTTGACCATCAATTCGCTGATATCGACGAGCCGCTTCATAGTGATTTTCTCATTAGCACAATCTAGCAAATTGTTTTGCTAGATTGCGTCAAAACTGGGTTGCCAGTATCTATCTTTTTTGTAGTCTTATTTGGTTTTTTCATTTGTTTCTTTGGAAAAACTTTAAATGATAATGGCAGCGTTGGTAGTGGGGGGGGGGCTATGTGTGGGTTAGAAATAAAAATGTTAATAAGTTCCGTATCAAATGATTCCGCAATCATTGCATTATTTTCATGAGATGGTATTTGCTCCGCAAAGATCCTTCGAGCAGTTTGTCTAGGTGGGCTGCTCGATTACTACGGACGGAAAAAACAGACGTGTATGCTTAACCACCGACGCAGGTCTTTTGCATTGTATATAAGCACTTTTTTTCGAGACAGATCCAAGAGAGGATAACGACAAGATCCTACAACCTTATATTCACGGCTTTTCAAGAACTGATGATCCAACTTCGCCTTAAAATTACCAGCTGCGTTGCTTTGGCAGAAATTGCGACGAAAGACTTCACTACTTTTTCTAGATCTATAGAGTCGGGATCTTAGATTATGATACCCTTCATTTGTGCGTCCTGCTTCCCTTATCTTTCATCTGATTTATTCGCAGAGATCGCCTAATCTTTCGTGGGGCTCCAGTGCAATGAAAAACATTTATTGCCGTAATAGCTTGTATAATTTGCCATGGCAGAACGTGTGCTGTCCGAAGGCGGCAAAGTAAGGCAAGACACCCGTGGCGGAATTTTAAGACGACCGCAGAGCACAGATGATACCGGACAATCTGCGGTCTTAATGCTTCTGAGTTGGATGAACATAGGAACGGATCCAAGCTAAAAAGGTGCGATTGAAACGTTCTGATGCGTTAGATTGAGGAGAGTATACTGGCATCAGTTGGTGTTCAATGCCGTACTATTCAAGTATACTCTTAAACTGCCAAGATCGAAACTGTACTCCCTTGTCCGAATACAAGCTTTCTGGAATACCAAACACATGGAATACTCGGCTCTCTAAAAATTTTATGAAAGGTGGAGTCGTGAATTTGCGAATGGGTTCCACCAGCGGGCACTTAGATAGCTGATCTCAAACAATAATATCTCCAACGTGTCCCACAGAAGAACGAAAATTTGGACTAATTAGGTCTATATACAGGCTCTGGAAAGTTGAGTTGACTCAGGCTGGTTGAGAGCCGTAGTGCCTTCACAGGTCTCCCAGGCGCGTATATAGTCTCTTGACCTGAAATGATATTTCAGGTTGAAAGGAGTATTCCTGAAGACGCCAAAACGTCCAACCGTAGCTGCCGTGGGTACTCAGGGGATGGTCATATGCACGACAGATCATATTGTGAGTCATCTCCTCCAGCATCCAAAGCTTTCAAGACACTTTTTCTATAACGGGCGGTGTTTGATGGAAAACTTAAACGCTTGCAGTTTAAGAACCCATCAGACCAGATATCAATGTAGGTCCGCTTAGTTCATCAGCCATTGCAACGAAGCATGGTCTGTGATGATTTCAAACGTGTGGCCTTCTATTTGCGCTCGAGAATTCTTGACAGTCATCACCGCTACCAGATATTCTTGTTTGGATGCGGTGCAGTTCCTCCAGTTCAAGTTCAGTTTACTGGATATAAAAGCAATGTAAGCTTCTGTAGTAATTGAACAGTCGCCTAAGCAAACTGCTCAAAGGCCACCATATTGCTGATTCAAACTTCAATTGTAAATTTAAAATAATATTAATCAATTAAATTTGCAATGGAAATCTGGACACGGCAGCCCCCTTTACAATGGAGCTTATCTACGAATTTCACTTTTGCAATGTAATCGAAAGTGGATGACAGGCTCTTCAACTAGTTGTGATGAGTCCCGTAAGGCGAGGGCCAGAAACAACGGCGTCGGAATCGAACGACCGAGGGAGAGAGTTTGGCTGATGAAGGCGCGCCTTCTCAACTCAGTAGAGTGACAGTCCCTTGTGCTTTTCAATAAAGTATTAAGAGTTAAAAGATCTAATTAAAAGATGTTTCGCCCTGAAGGGCAAAGTAATTCTGATTCCCCCCACAAGAAAAATATTCCACTGGCCGCGAAAATAACAGCGTAGTGAAAAGAAGAACTCAAATTTTGAAGCGGAAACAAAAGAAATGAGATTTTGAAGTGATTGGATTAAAGGAAGTGCACAAGCCTATTAATTGTTTGGATTTTATGAAAAAGAGTGTGAAAAGTAGTAAATTTGGAGTTTCCCATGATGTAATAGAATATGCACAATGTGTAAAAAATATTCAAAATCAGATGCCCGATGTATCATCAATAGCGCATTATGTGATCTTTCAACCTAATCACATTGTGAGTATTACTGCGCAAAATGTCGATTTAGAATTTGCCACAAGGGGAAATTTTCAAACAGAAGGTGCTATATCAGCACGATGTAATAGTTTACGGAACGAAGAAAGAAAATCGGAACCTTGGGATGTATCGGGTACCGCTATTAATGGCGATATTGATCTAGAACTAGATGGCAATTTACATGGTTGGGATGCAAATGAAATGTTCAATAAGAATGAAAAACTATATGGAGTACAGTCGACATTTGATCAATCTGTGCTAGTTTTGTGAATCAGGTGATCAAAATCAAAGCAAAAAGCGAAACTTGAACAAAGAAGAGCGAAACTTCGTCAGCAAAGTCCACTTCAACTTTTGAAGGGCTCTAGTATTTCCAGTTGGGGTCCTGTTAATCGGGAAGATAGTGTAATTAGTGTAAATAAGTCGAATGGAACAACTCCAGTGCCTTCCATTCAAAGTGCATCACCCCTACCACCGCCACCACCACCTCCGATGAGCTCTCTAGCAAAAAACCGCTGGTTCTGCTACTTCTACACCCACAGAAGAGACTGAATGTTAACGTTCTGCCCTATTGGAATCGATTTCCAAACTCAATCGAAGGTCTCTACATAAGATTTGGCCTAATGATCAAATTAAATTTGGGCTATAACTATGGTGTAGTGAAAGTAGGCAAATTATTTGTTCATATTTTTAAACATAAATAAAATCCAATTAACGTGATTTTATATTACGTGGCCAAAAGTATTAAGATTGTTGTTAAGATAACGACGAATGATAAAATAATTTTTCCTGATATCGGATTTGTTGTAAAAATTTAAACTTTGAATAATGAATAGTAGAGAAAAAATACATATGAAAGAATTTCCGTCAAGTGAACGGTAGGTTCACAATTTCCACATTACATTACTGGCAATATTCATTTTAATATTTACTCTCCTTCTTTCACTTTATAAAGTAATTTATTACGATTTTTTTCTGAAACGACGCGAAAAACATAAATTAATACTCAATGTAATGCTACTATGTTGGAATATTTCAGATGATTCGTGAATTCGAATGCCAATGACTACCCAAACTATAGATGTACATTTTTTTTGGAGATTACGTGTTTTGACGTCTAAAAATAATGACATATTTATTTTTATATATGTATATACAGGGTTATCCATTTTACGCTTGGGAAAGTAAAGCTAAAGAAAATACATAAAAAATTCAGATGGAAACGAAAGTTTTTATTCAATATAAAGATTGAACCTTTCTATGATACGTGAAATACAACATCATTCAAATGTCCTCCATGGGACCTCTTACAGGCCTCAATCCTTTTGAGGTAATTTTCAATGACTTTTCGGCACATTTCCGGCAATATGTTGGCCATAACTTCACAAATATTGGTTTTGAATTGCTCAACATTTTGAAGATTGTTTGCGTAAACAAGATCTTTTACATAGCCCCATATAAGGAAATCGAAAGGTGTTAAGTCGCAGGATCTTGCGGGCCACTTAATATCTCGAAATACGCGTCCTGGAAATTTCTTTTGCAAAAGTGCTTGATTAGTCTGTGTTGTGTGGCTTGTGGCTCCGTCTTGTTGGATCATAATCTTCAATTCCTCTCCAAAACTAATCGGTCAGAATTGACTGTAATGGCTCTTCCTTGATCGTTTTCAAAAAAATACGGGCCAATACCACCAGAACATAATGCACACCAAACGGTCACTTTTTTCGAATGCAAAGGCCTCTCTGCAATCACCTGAGGATTTTGAGAGCCCCATATGCGGCAATTCCGTTTATTTACGTAACCACTGAGCGAAAAATGAGCCTAAACATTAAAGAAAATTTTGTTCGAAAAATCGTTATCAATGGCTTGTTTTTCAATCATCCAATTCGCATACATTCTGCGTTGTGTATGGTCTTGAGGCTTAAGTTCTTGGGGGAGTTGAATTTTGTATGGATAGAGATGCAAATCCAAATGCAAAATCTGCCACAATGAGCCGTAAAATAAGCCCAAATGTTGAGCACGTCGACGAATCGCCAAATTCGGGTCTTTCTCCACACTTTGAGCAACCACAGCAATATTTTCAGCAGAAAGAATGTTGCACTGATGCACAGGCCTTGCAATATCAATAACGGATCCAGTCTCTTCAAATTTTCTCACTGTGTTCGAAATGCTTTTCTGTATAGGTCGATTATGTCGACCGTAATCGGCTCGTAAAGCCCTAAATGTTGATACAGCAGAATCACCATTTTTATAATAAAATTTAATAATTTTAACGCGTTCTTCAACTGCTAAACGATCCATATTTCTAAATGGCAAACCTTCAATTGAAAACACGCTTTGGATGACATTTAACTCTGACAGCTGTCAAATGGCAGGGTTAAACTTTCCTACCACGAAATGGATAACCCTATATATATATATATATATATATATATATATATATATATATATATATATATATACATAAATATAGATATATATATATATATATATATATATATATATATATATATACATTTATATATATATATATATATATATATATATATATATATATATATATATATATATATATATATATATATATATATATATATATATATATATATATATATATATATATATATATATATATATATATATATATATATATATATATATATATATATATATATATATATATATATATATATCACTCCATATGGATGGAAATTTGTTCTAACATTTTAGACCCTCAGATTATTATACTTAAAATATAAAGAAATACTCGACGGCTTTGAAGCTGCTATGTCAATTCCAGAAATATAATATAATTATTTTAAAAATATGTAACGCACTAATTATTGTACGAACTTGGTTTTATTGTAACACTAAATTAAACTATACAATCACGCCAAAATAAAATTTAGAAGTTAGAAGAATAATTCTCATGTTCAATGCATAATCTACCTGAGACAGACCACACGAGTTATGTCATCATCGCCCTAACATGCTCTAACATACTAAATATACTTGGGATCATCGCCCTCACATGTTCAATGCATAATCTACCTGAGTATACCCTATGTACGAGTATACTGGTATGAACTGGGAGCTCATTTGATGTGTATCCTATATACTTCATCAAGGCTCCCGGAGAGAGAACTCGCTGTAACACCATTTACCTACTACTCTGTCCATTTAAACCAAATCACTAAAGGCAGGAGTTCACTTTTAAGAATTACTCTTCATTTCATTGTTCATTTTTTAAAACTTATATTAACACCAAATTGATTAATCAACTAACTAACAATGTTAGGTAAATCGCTTTTGACACAGGTGAGCGCCAGCCTGTAGAGGGAACTTAAAAAGACGGGCTTGTCGATCGGAGTGGCCACACGGCGTGAAACGCCAAAGGGCCGATGGAGGATCGTGGCTCAAGCCAACACCTCACCGCTTACCACTTTCTCGTACACAGGGCAAGATCTTCGGCTAAATTTTAATCGTGAATACTTTGAACGATGTAGATGAAGAATGGGTAGCAGCACGCTCCCTTTTTGATTTGAACAAGACTGAATGAATGTACTCCATAAATTGTTTCTAAATGGTCGCGGAACGAGCTTTTGATCCAATTCGCCGCTAAAATCGCTAAGGCGATGAGAACGTTAGTTCTCATTTACTGTGAACTTCCCTCCCCGCTTCACCTTATCAATTTGTAGATGCTGAGAGCCATTCTGCAATACTACGATATTATCGTAGCCAGCTTGGAGGAAATACGTAACATAAGAGCGAGGAAAGCTTTTCGCCCCATATCCGCCGCAGCTCTCAGTCGGCAGGCTAAAGCTTTCTCATGATTGCTATTCCATTAGCTTGCTCATACATGCTTCTCGCTTGTGGTTACTCGTTACCATGTACGCGTCATCCATATGTTGAAGCTTCGCCGCAACGTACATGATTATCATGATGTTGTTTAGCTGCCGTAATGTGCATTGGCGTCATTGGCTGACACTTTTAGCGCTAAACGATAGGCGGGATTTCCACTCGCTTGTTCGTAGCATGAAGCCTCCATTCGCTGGCGCTGAACGGTAGTCGAGGAGTTTCCTTCGCTCGTTCATAACATTTCCTCCGGCGATTCGAAATTGGATCTAATGTTACTTGGACAGTACATTAAATTGGTGTTCTTTCCTTAGCGACTTAAATTGATCATCGGTACACAAAATCCCGTTCTTTTCCCTTTATCTTGCTACGGGCATCGCTGGTCCCTGTTACATGTCCGTTGAGAAGTTTCTAATTGATCGTGGTGATTCGGTTCGATTCCTAATATATTCTCCATTATGATCAGCAACCTTACAATGTATGAAATACTAGTTAACGGCTGGAGTTTCCTTCATAAATACATCTGACTTCTAAAAATTAACCTATTCATTCCTTTGACTTCCTTTGCTAATTAATTGTTTCTGAATGATTTTTTGTGAAAATTGAAACGAATTCTTTCTTCCGTTCATCAGAAGTTACAAATACCCTTTAATACTTAGACATGGCTCATTAATATTAGTAGTTTGACTTTACTAATTTTTTTTAAATAATTTTTAATTGGCGTTACTAAATATGTTGTCACAAGTCAAAGTTAAAATTCTAAATTTCTACATTTATTAATTAACAAATGGTTTGGTTTGATTCTATACAATTCTGGATTCATGATTTGCTTGCCTCAATAGTTAATCAGTCTAATTATCCATTAATGTTTTTCGCTTGATCTTATCTTAATAAGCTAATGTCTGGATAAATTAATATAATATTATTTCGTTCGGTACCATAAGTTAATGCTAATTAATATGTATTACATATCCATATTGCATTCATACATTACTAAAATTAAAGATTTATAAGTTAAAGTTTGATTTTTTACACTTATGCATTAATGTTTCGTTTGAAGCAGATATTGAACTGTAGGCTGAATACAATTTTCTGGTTTTAAAACATTTCCTGTTGAGAATAAAACTATTATTTTTAAATTTGAAGGATGCCGGAAATCAATTTTTCTTTTAATCGGCGTTACTTATTGTAATAGTACGGTTAAAATTTCTTTTAAGATCCATATTAAATGCCTATTTTTTTTGTATTTGGAAGTTAATGGTTTGCACTTATTTTTAACATTACTCATCTCAAAATTATTTTTGTTATCTTATTGTTACATATTTTGCTTTTCTTCTCTGTGACTTTCATTTTATGTTCAGGATATTCTGAATCTCTTGGAATTACAACATTATTCAACTCAAAATTACTTTTGATATCCATTGGTATATATTTTTTGCTTTCTATTCTGTGACTTTTATTCTACTCTTACATGTTTTGGATTTTCATTTCTTCATTTCTTTCAACTAAAATTATAGTGTGTTTTCTTGCGTATGTTCTTTTTCAAATATTGTAATTACTAATTAATTGAATGAACTCCGACATAGACGGTCCCAAGCCCGTTTGAGAAAGGAGGAAGGAACCCCTTGTTTCCCCAACCCATAGTTTCCATGATTCCTTTTCCCGAAACACCCCCAATTAAACGATAGTAAATGCTCTCAGGGTGCACATTGGGTTTACTGGTTCCCCAATAATGTGACATTAAGTGTCGAAAAATGCTAATAACTGTAAATACATTACAGCTCTGCTACTAAATCCTCCTTACACCTCCTTTGTGAGGACGTAAGAGGGTGAAGGCGAATCTTTCGCGCCTGATAATGGAATCAACGTAAAAACCATGCCGTCGGAATGGAGGTTGGCGACGGGCTAGCTCCCCGTCCCTGGAAAACCTTTAATTGTTTCAAAACCTGCAGATAGGCCTCAGAATTCATTGGACTCACGGCAACGACATCGCAAACGAAAAAAGGACTATGGCATTGGATCCGGAAATGTCAGATCACTCAATTACCCTGGCGCTGCTAAGGACTTTTTACAACAGGCCAGTCAATATCAATTAAAAATACTGGCAGTCCAGGAAACGAATTGGACTGGAAACGACATTCAAGACATGAGATTGCACACAATATTTAAAAGTGGGAAGCCTGCTGGAAAACGAAAATTTGGAGTGGCCTTCATTGTGGATGGGGAGTTCAAATCGCACGTTATTGATTTCAAGTCAGTCAATGAACGGTTGTGTGCGATCCGTACAAAAGCGAGATTCTTCAAAATCTGGCTGAGTAATGTTCACGCCCCAACCGAAGAAAAAGACGAAGAAACGAAGGAATCGTTTTACAATCACCTGGAAAGACTGGTCGACTCATTGCCCACAAACGACACAAAAATAATTCTGGCTGATTTCAACGCTAAGGCTGGCAATGAGATATCTCATCGGCGAACGACTGGAGGATATAGCCTCCACGATGAAACAAATGACAACGACCAGCGCCTGATTGACTTTGCATGTAGCAGGAATCTAGTCATACGTTCGACTTGCTTCCCACATCGACGCATTCATTAAATGACCTGGGTATCACCGGATGGCAACACACAAAACCAGATCGATCATGTTCTGATCCAACAACGTTGGGCCTCGGGCATACTTGACGTCCGTACACACCGAGAAGCCAATTGTAACTCAGATCATTACTTGATCAAATTAAACTATCGATGTCGTATGTCAAAGGCATATTCAGCGAAGACCAGCACGCTACAAAAATTTGACATCGAAAGGCTCCAAACGGCGTCTGTGGCAAAAAATTTCACGGAGACCCTCGACAACCAGCTGGCTCCCATCTTATCAGATACATCGTTAAAGATGAGCAACGAGCTCTGGATGGAAGTGAAAGCGGCTATCAGAACCGTGGCAGAACAGACGATCGGACATCAAGCCCGGCGCAAAAGGAATGATAAGTTCGATGATGAGTGCCAGAATGCGTTCGATAAAAAGAATCAGGCGCACAAAGAATACTTAGGTAGAAAAACCAGGACGAAGAGAGAATACTATGAAAATCTCAGAAGAGTAGCGAATAAGATAATTAAGATTAAGAAAAAAAATACTATGATGACCAATTGAGAAGTATAGATGTAAGTTTAGCGAGCAATAACACAAGACAAGCATACAAAGTAGTGAAAAGCCTGAAACGTGGTTATCAGCCCAAAATCGGGCTCTATCGTGATGACTGCGGCAATATAACCGCTGATGAAATCAAGATTAAGGAAAGATGGGCATCATATTTCAAGAACCTCCTTAATCCTCCGCACAGCTCCAGAACATCGTAGCCTATAGATGTCTGCGGAGAGCTTCCATTGGCCTCACCAACTCTGGATGAAATTTGTCCCATCATCAAAGCCCAAAAGAATAATAAAGCGCCGGGCATTGATGAAATTCCAGTGGAGCTCATCAAATATGGTGGCAGTGGTGTTCACCAAGCTATTCACAAAGTCATCCAGTACATTCGGCAACAAGAACATATGCCGAAAGAGTGGAGCAAATCAATTGTATTCCCTATCCACAAAAAAGGTGACAAGCTATAGTGCGAAAATTATAGAGGCATATCACTACTTTGTACGGCGTACAAAATATTTTCTAAAATTTTAGAAAATAAAATCGGATCATACGCCAACAGTATTATTGGGGAGTATCAATGTGGTTTTAGGGCAGGTATATCAACAACAGACCAACAGTTCACAGTCATGCAGGTACTTGAAAAATGCTGGGATCTCAACATAGACGTACACCAAATTTTCGTTGACTTCAAGCAAGCATACGACAGTATTGATCGTAACGTACTGTACCAAATAATGCTTGGTTTTGGCATCGCAGCCAAATAAGTCCATCTTACCAAAATGACAATGACGTCAACAACCTCCCAAGTCCGCATCAATAACTAACTCACCGATGCCTTTGACACAAATATCGGACTAAAGCAGGGAGATGGGCTGGCCCCATTGTTATTCAATTTGGCTCTGGAGTACGTCATACGGAAGCTACTTGTCGATACGCGAGGTACATTACTATACAAGTCGAACCAAATAGTCGCCTATACGGACGACATCAACATTCTGTCACGGTCACTAACAACTGCCATAGAACCCTTCCTGAAACTGGACAGCGAAGCAAAACTAGTAGGGCTAGAAATCAACAAAAATAAAACAAAGCTCATGACGCAGTCGAAGAAAAATAATATCGAAAATGTTAGCGAATTTGTGTATTTAGGTGCCAAAATAACGAAAACGAGCAATGAAGGAGAGGAAATACGCCGAAGAATACAGCTTGCAAATAAACAGCATACACCGGAAAACAAAGCTCCAAGTATACAAATCTGTGATAAGACCTGTGTTATGCTATGGGTGCGAAACATGGACCCTAACCCAAGCATCCGCAAATATATTGAACGCCTTTGAGCGAGGGGTCCTGAGGTGAATAATCGGAGCGAAGCTAGACGGGGACCAATGGCGAATCCGATACAACCATGAGCTGTATGAAACTTTTGACGAACCGGAGGCTCAAGGATTGTAAGACTGCGGAAGCTGCAATGGGCTGGACACATGAATCGTATGGACGAACAACGGATAGGCAAGAAGGTATTTGTTGGGAGAACTGAAGGCCGGCGGCCAGTGGGAAAACCGAGGAAACGCTGGTCTGACTCGGTCGACGAAGACAGTTTATCGCTGCTCGGATGACGGAATTGGATGACGCGGGGAACGGACCGAGACAGTTGAAGGCGCTGTTTGCAGGAAACGAAGGCCCAAAAGGGGCTGTAGTGCTGTGAAGAAGAAGAAGAATTAATTGAATGTTCTTTTGGTTGGTGGTTATTATTAGGGTGTTACTATTAGATTAGTACAGGTTCTAGTAAATTATAAACAGTTAGCGTTAGTGAAGATTTAGGATGTTCAAAATAGTTTAAATGTGCAAACAAATTCATGGTGTATTAATACTCGATTAAATTAATTTTTTTTAATGCTGTAGCAAAACCTCTTTATGTAAGCTTCTGCTACCATTTTCTTAAATTATGTATTGTGCGAATAGCTTAGTAGGGAAGTTTCAGTAGGAAATATTGTTAAAACTTTAGCGGTTACTTATTGGGAATGGGTTAATATGTAAACGGGGAATGAATATTTCACACGATCGTTACGTTCGGGAATTGCTTCGCTTCGGAAGAAGATTTGTCGAGAGAATAGCTTTCCATTTATGTAGCATGGGAGTTGTTGTATTCCCAAGACTTTAGTATAAGCTATCTTGGCATTATAGGGTGCTAGGTAATGAGTGTGATAAATAAACTTTCCCCTTAATATGTATGGCTAATGTTGTTAATGGGAGTGGGAATCATGGATGAAAGGCTTATGTGATTGTTTTTTTCTCGCCGCTAACGTGCTTTGAAGATATGATTAGCATTGCTTCTGCAATGATGCATAAGAAAATTGAATGAAGCAATATATTGTAGGTTTCACATGCGTTACTTGGTAGGAAGTATATGAAGTAGATGATATGTATGTACTAATTCGTGGTTGGCTGGTAATTGCCTTAAAGAGCATTTGTTTCTATTTATGTCAGTTTAATGCATTTCGTAGTAGGCAGGGCTTTTAATCTATCTATGCTGTGGGATTGTGTAGGAGGAAGAGCTTTTAAGGTATATGCATTTAATTGTCGTTTAATTGGCTTAACTTGTCTATTACATGCTTTTTTATCCGTTTGTGGTGGTAAAAAGGGAGGGTTATTAGAAATGTACTCAGCAGTATGTGCAAATAGTTGTGGATTATTTATAAATCGGAATCTACTATTAATTATGAAGGTTTTTTGTTAAGTATAGAAATATTGTATGAGTTGTGAATGATGATGATCTGCTTCATTAAATTGAAATTCAAAGGAGAGATTGTAAGCTTTAAAGTTCTGGTATATACTTTTATTGATTTTAGTGAACTGTTAAACAGATATACTGCGTTGAAAACATCTTGCGAGAAAGATTATGGTCGAAGCGACACTATCACTTTATGGGCTTGGGAACATATAGTTTCGGCCTTCATTCAAGACCCTATATGTGTGCGTATTTTTCTCGAGTGCGTTTCTGCTTAGTTTGGCATAATGTTGGAAGACAGTATAGTGCCGTGCGAGGTCACTGCATTAGCCGTTTATTAAAATTTTTGATATCGATCTTGAGAAAACGATTGTTAAAAGAATCTTGAAGTATATATTATAGAATTTTAAGACGCAATTTGATATCGTTGCCATATGTAAAGTAAAAGGCTGGGAAATGGGTGGGTTTTTTTGAATTGTCTTGCGCTCTCCACAAGAGTTTTATTGGAACTTTTTCAGTACTTGGCTGTTATAATGTTTTTACTGTGCAAGGGAACAAAGTGGCTTGTTTGAAGGATACTTGGATAATAGCGTATTTGCAAACCATTTTGGATCAACAGCTCAGAGGCTATGAATGGATGGTAAATCGATGTCTGTTTTGCATATGACTTAATAGTAAATGTGGCGTGTCTGCCCAAAATTGAAGTCGGGCAGCTCAGAGGCTATTATTTGTTTCTTTAGGGACTTATAAATAAAAATAGCGTGTCCGTCGACAGCTTATGTCAACGGCTCAGAGGCTGTTGTTAAATCTACTGGTTTTCATAGAAAAAGCGTATCTGCTGATAATTTTGGTTTGAAGTTTTGCCGGGGTTTACCGGTTGAACTGCAACAATTTTCCGTTTCCTTACTGTTAACATTATGGAATGGAACATTTAGTGCTGGATGTAAATTTGATGATTTGAGAGCGAATTGCTGTGGAACTTGAAAGAAATAATTGGTTTTGAGGTAAAATCGTTGGCATTTTTGTACTGTTCTAATAACTAAAAACTCAATTGTTTCATAGTTTACATACTTTGGCTGTTTCAGCGTAGCTTGAAATTAATTTAAGTTCATGCTTATTTGCCTGGGAAATTCTCATGTATATTACTTTTTATATTGATTTAGCGCAGTAAATTTATTTCGCTTGATCTTCCATGTTATTGCATTTCAAAATTATTGCCCAGGTGTCTATCTATTTAATTTGAAGTTAAATGTTTGTTTTTGTTTGCTCTTTGAATTGCATCTCAGGCAATTCGAATACTCATTCAATTCGAAAGATAAGACTTTTTTATGCATGCGGGTACGCGTATTGTTTAAGTAGCTGGAGTGAAAAATGATATCTTATTTCGATAACAATGGACACGCGTTTGTTTGCTCGCTATTAAGTTTTCGCTCTGGTTATTTGTGTTTAATATTTACTTGTAATGTTTTGTGTTTTGCATGTTAGTTGATCGAAACTTTATATCTTCTATAAAGTGTACGTTGGGTTTTAATGAGTTAGGAGTTAGTTTGAATGACCTTTAGATAAGAAAGATGAGATTTAAGACATATGAATGAGAGAGTAAATGAGCGAAGGAATTAAGTGTTTAAAATGATGATTTGATTTTGGGACTGATCTTATTTAATGGACATTATGAGTAGAAATAATACTATATTTGAATGTTGATATCATTTTTTAGTTATTAAAATGATCAATATAATTATTTGTTTCGTTTAAAAGCTGATCTGGTTAGATGATCAGTATAGGTAGCGTTAAACTGATATTATATTTTTGTTATTTAAACGATTAATATGATTTTTTTTTTAAAGAAAGCTGGTTTAATTTTATCAATCATATTATGTTTGGATATTCATACTTTCTTTTTGCTAATTAAATGATTGAAATAATTATTTGATCTTTTTTTTTTGTTTTAAGAAGATTGATTTAGTTTTATGCACTGTATGAGTGGCATCATTATGATGTGTGGATATTCATATTATATTTTTGTTTGTTAAATGATCAAAATTTTTTTTGTTTTTTTTTTTAGGAAAGCTTATCTAGTTTGATTTATGAATAGAAAGAATACTATATTTGAATGTTGATATTATGTTATAGTTTTTAAAATGATCAATTTGATTATTTGTTTCGTTTAAAGGTTGATCTGGGTAGCGTTATACTGATATTATTATTTTTGTTATTTAATCGATTAATATGATTATTTTTTTTTAAAGAAAACTGGTTTGATTAATAATATTATGTTCAGATATTCATACTTCCTTTATGTTATTTAAATGATTGGAATAATTATTTGATTTTCTTTCCTTAAGAAGATTGATCTAGTTTTATGGACTGTTCGAATAGCATTGATATTATCTTTGGATATTGATATTATTATTTTTGATATTTAAATGATTAAAATTATTAGTTGATTTGTTTTGAGGGAGGCTTATCTAGTTTGATGGACAGTATGAGTAGGATTAATATTACATTTGAATATTGTTATTATATTTTGGTTATTAGAATGATCAATAGAATTATTTGAGTTTATTTTAAAGGCAGACTGATTTAGTTTGATCAATTATATTATGTTTGGATATTCATACTTTCTTTTTGTTATTTAATTGATTGAAATAATTATTCGATCATTTTTTTGGAAGATTTATCTTATTTGATGGAAAGTATGAGTAACCTTAATTTTATATTTGAATATTGATATTATGTTTTTGTTATTCGAACAATCAATATTATTATTATTTTATTTTTTGAGAAGTTAAATCTAGTTTCATGCACTGTATGAGCAGTATTAATATTGTATTTAGATACTGATATTACATTTTTGTTTTTTAATTGATAACAATTATTATTTGATTTTCTTTTAAGCAAGCTGATCTAGTTTGATGGACAGTCTGAGTAGCAATGGTGTCATACAGGAGTTGAAGGGTTTCGAATACCTGCTGGGAAAATCCATTTTCAGCCCATTTAAATTTGCTACACAATGCGCTACATTGTGGTCTTTGCAAAACTGATATCCTTCCGGCTGCGCCAATTTCGTTACATAACCAGTATACCCTATGTATACTGTTATGAACTGGGAGCACATTTGATGTGTATCCTATATACATCATCATGGCTCCCGGAAAGAGAACTCGCTGTAACACCATTTACCTACTACTCTGTCCATTTAAACCAAATCACTAAAGGCAGGAGTTCACTTTTAAGAATTACTCTTCATTTCATTGTTCATTTTTTAAAACTTATATTAACACCAAATTGATTAATCAACTAACTAACAATATTAGGTAAATCGCTTTTGACACAGGCGAGCGCCAGCCTGTAGAGGGAACTTTAAAAGATGGGCTTGTGGATCGGGGTGGCCATACGGCGTGAAACGCCAAAGGGCCGATGGAGGATCGTGGCTCAAGCCAACATCTCACCCCTTACCACTTTCTCGTACACAGGGCAAGATCTTCGGCTAAATTTTAATCGCGAATACTTTGAACGATGTAGATGAAGAATGGGTAGCAGCACGCTCCCTTTTTGATTTGAACAAGACTGAATGAATGTACTCCATAAATTGTTTCTAAATGGTCGCGGAACGAGCTTTTGATCCAATTCGCCGCTAAAATCGCTAAGGCGATGAGAACGTTAGTTCTCATTTACTGTGAACTTCCCTCCCCGCTTCACCTTATCAATTTGTAGATGCTGAGAGCCATTCTGCAATACTACGATATTATCGTAGCCAGCTTGGGGGAAATACGTTACATATGAGCGAGGAAAGCTTTTCGCCCCATATCCGCCGCAGCTCTCAGTCGGCAGGCGAAAGCTTTCACATGATTGCTATTCCATTAGCTTGCTCATATATGCTTCTCGCTTGTGGTTACTCGTTACCATGTACGCGTCATCCATATGTTGAAGCTTTGCCGCAACGTACATGATTATCATGATGTTGTTTAGCTGCCGTAATGTGCATTGGCGTCACTGGCTGTCGTTTTTATCGCTGAACGATAGGCGGGAGCTCCACCCGCTTGTTTGTAGCATGACGCTTCCATTTGCTGGCGCTGAGCGGTAGCCGAGGAGTTTCCTTCGCCCGTTCATAACCACACGTGCCGAAAATGCAACAAACGCATAGATTCTTGCCATCAATTTCTACAATTGCAATGTGCTGATAGATATATTATTTTCTCGCACTTATTTATTGCACATGCCAGCTACGTAAACCATATTTCTAAAATATAAAATCGTAATTCGAAGAAAGTAAATTCAGTCGTAAAATAGAATTAGAACGTAAGGCAGTTAAATATATTTTCACTTGAAATAAATTAAACTTAGTTTTTTTGGTGAATAGATCTATAGGATCTATAACTGGCGCAGACAAAACTATGCCACGGAAAAATTTGTAGTGATCTGACGGTTTATGGGAAATAAAGATGGCAGTCCAACGATTTATCGGAAACAAGGATGGTGATCCGACGGTTTTTTGGTTAAGTGTAGTTGGAAGTATCGGCAATTGCAAGTGCTGCTCATAGTGAATCATCCCCAGTATCAAGATAATAATTTTTTGGCAAGTCGAGACTTTTCAACTCCTATGCCATACTCTCACACGTAGGCAAAGAAATATTTCGGAAAATTTAGGAATTATTTCGGAAAGTGTGAACAGTGCTAGTGAAAATATAAATAATATCGTTAATAATAGTGAAGATATAATGATTGAAGATAATTGTAATATAGATAATAGTGGAAATAACTTAAATGTTATCATTGATAATACCGAAATAAATTTAAGTAACGATAAACTTAATAAAATGACTAACAAAGAGGGTGAAATTGTTATGACAACTGTCGAAATTTTTAATTTTCTTCGTGTCCGAGACGCGATAAAAGATCTTCCAAAATTTGATGGGAATCCTAGGCTTCTCTTTGATTTTTAATGAAATTCTTTCATTGATCAGTATAACAAATGGCACTGCTTATGAACAACTTCTTCTGAGAGCCATAAGGAACAAAATTGTCGGCGAAGCCAACGAAGTTCTTAATATGTACGGCACTCCCTTAGAGTGGAATCAGATATAAGAGAATTTAATTTTACATTATTCCGACAAGGGAAATGAAACTTCTCCTATCGGAGACCTTCACAGTCTACAACAAAACAATGATTCCCTACATAAATTCTACAGTAGTATCGTAGAAGTACTTTCTAGCATGAACAACCACGCAAACATACATGAAGTGGATCGTAACGTCAAAGCCGCAAAAAAGTCTCTTTTTTCAGAAATGTGTCTGAACGCGTTCCTTTCAGGTTCGAAGGAGCCACTAGGCTCAACTGTTCGAGCGATGAAACCGAAAACTCTTTCAGCAGCGTATGCATGTTGTATTAAATATGTTTTGCTCCAGATTTGGCCCTGACAGGCACTCCTTAAGCCAAAACATATTGAATAATTAAAAATCACGTCGAGAAGCTACTGAACGAACGTCATTAAAGTCCAGACCACCACAGTTCCATAGGTCAACAGGAACTTACCCAAGACTCCCACATAACCAACCACATAGTTTCTTTCCATTCAAACCCTTGATGCCAAACTATCAAACGCCGATTAATAACACTTTTGGCTACCAGCGTCATAGGGCTCCAAATTAATTCTTCAATCGTAATCAATTTACGTTACCAAGCCATAGTTTCAGACCTTTACCTTGTCAAAGTGCACTAACCCCTCAAAATAAACCATTCTTTAGTAGACCAAACAATAATATTCAATCAAACTACAACAATCCCCTATCCCACAAACGAATATCTTCTTTAATCCCCAAACCACATCAATATACAATGTGAGGGAATCGTTCAATATCTCAGAACAAAACCCTCCAAACTACTACTTGCACAGCGACAATCAAATTCAATTCGAACCCCAACAGTCCATGATGCCAGCAGACTTGTACCCTATGGATAACCTGGGACTTGCAATTCAAAACCACGAAAATCCTTATGAATCATTTAGCCCAGTTCCCAGGTCTCCTCTTATTCTGACCTGGAACCATATCCACCTAACACCAAGGTAGACGATGAAAATGTTCTGTTGAATGCCTCCACAAACCCATCGGGTACCTAGACGTGACAAACATGGTAATGCTCTACTTTACATCCAGATATCTTCTCCTTATGGAACTATTAGGTTCCTGATTTTGGTGGCTTCTTAGGCATCGACGCATTATCTCAGTTGGGCGCTAAAATTCATTTAAGTGAGAACATACTCATAGCCCATAACACAAAAATTCCGCCCGCAGGGGAAATTCCGGTCGACAAGAGCACTCTTGGAGGCTGGCATCCTTTGGGGAGTTCCGCCCCCACGTACCCGAGGAAATTTCCGCAGGGGGAATGCCGGTCGACTAGAGTACTCTTGGAGGCTGGCATTCTTTGGGGAGCGCCGCCCCCACGGACTCGAGGATATAGGTGGCGCCGTGAGGTTCCCTCCTGGGATAACAGGTAACGACTCTGATTGGATCTGGACTACGCTTTGAAACTCGTACGTGAACGGCTCCAATTCAACTTTCATACCGTCTCCGTCCCGGTTAAAGCTTGGCAGGTCTCGGAGTACGTTCGAAGTTCGCACCATTGGGTTGGTGATGTAGAATCGGTTGAGACGGACTCCCGATTAACACTGGTCTGGCTCTGAGCACTTGTCCCCATAAGGGCTTGTGCCAACCCTCGCATGGCCTCCATGCTCTGCAAAGATAACCATGGGACCAAAAAGGCGACTACACACACGAACGGAGATAGCGGCTCTAAGTGGGGACTCAACAAAACTGGAGCAAACAAAATCAGAAGACCAAAAACATCAAAAAAAAAGAAACAAAAAATAATAACGTCGACGACACAACCAGCGATTGCAGCCACGATGTTAACAGTACATCGAAAGCGGTACTAACCACGATAAAAGCGAAGAATAACACAATGACAGTTAAGGCAGACAAAAAACGGAGAATAGCAGAGAGTCTGGTTCAGACTGACATTTCTGCGGCGTTCGGGTGCAGTAAAAAAATAATGCGAATGCCAGAGCGTCCTATTAGGGGAAAGCGGGAAACTCTACAGGACGCTTCAGGTGTTCGAGCCTCGGAAGAAGATAATATAAAGAGCGCCGAATATTTGATTGTCACTACTGCAATCGTTACCAATGCAAGGGTCGCAAATCCCGACATTGCAACGAAAAATCCAGAAACTAACGAAGAGATTATGGCACGAAAAGCAACGAGTGACCAAACACCGCGTGATTGCACCGCCAACGTCGAAAATGTGGCGAAAGTACTGCACTCGGAAACGAAGCACGAGAACCTCTCCCAAGGATGGTTGCAAGGTACGATTGTGGCCCAGCGATACGAAGAAGAAAGGCTACTCCAAAAAGCAGGAGATGTTCTGAAAAGAATACAATCTGCATGCGACTCCCCAAAAATCAGCAAAGCAGCAAAGGAAGGGCTCCTTGAACTGGAGGAGCTCCTAGATCGTATAGGGCACTATTGGAGGAGCTGGTTAAGGGCCGAAGGCAAACAGAGAGCTAAAGAGGCCCTTTGGGCGAAATCTAAAGGTGACATGCAGATAGCTCCACCATTAAAAGTCAATAAAAGAATGGCGTCTAGCCTAATAGGAGATCGGGATAAAAGAAGGAAGGAATAGGCACTTCATGCGCGTGGAGCACCAGATCACGGGTTCCAGACATTGCTTACAAAAGGAGCGAAGAAAGCCGGAAAGAAACTCCTTCAAAAAAGCCAGAAAGTAAAATTCGCATAGATGCCAATTAAGAAAAGGACCTGATGCAAAACAGAAGAGGCAGAAGCCCCGATGAAGACACCGGCATTAGGCACTGCTCGTAAAGCCCCAAGATGGCCGATCCTACGCGGAGGTACTGCGGGATATCAGGGGAAACGTAAGGCCTGAAGACACCAATACTACCATTAAAGTAGTACGACCAACGCGGTCAGGACACATACTGGTCAAATTTGGAGCAGAGGCTGGCAACAGAGAAGCATTCTGTGACGCAGTAAAGAAAGTCCTCGGCAAAAGCCCAACTATAGCCCCGCTCGAGCCGATGGCAACGATCGAAATACGAGACATTGACTGCGCGACGGATCTGGCCGAGGTAGAAGAAGCCATCAAAAGGGAGTTCCCTAGCGTGGGAAGGATCAAAGCGAGACTGACACCAGAAAACAACAGGGGACAACGCATGGCTATAGTTGACTTGATCGAAAAGGACGCCGAACAATTCCTGAACAAGGGCAAAGGACGAATAGGGTGGGTTGTCTGTAGGCCTCTTCAAAGCTTCAAATGCCTTGGCAATGTTCACACCACACAAGTATGCAAAGGACCCGATAGGAGTTCCCTATGTTACAAATGCGGTGAAATGGGACATAAAAGAAAAGAGTGTACGAAGGAGGCACACTGTATTCTTTGCAAGGATGCTGATCCAAAACCTGATTTTGGACATGTCTTGGGAAAATGCCGGGTGTTCCAGGAAGCCCTAGCCAAGGCAAAATCAGAACTCCGATGACCCGCTTCCTGCAGCTAAACCTACGTCGCAGTTCAACCGCCAAAAAACTGCTTCAGCAGTTTGCGAGGAACATGAAAGCTGACTTCTTGCTGCTGAGTGAGCAACACCATAATAAAAGTCCTGCATTATGGTATTCTGATGGAACTGGTACTGCCACCATCTGGGTTCGGAACAGTGACTTTCAAGCGGAGAGCTGTGGATGGGTGGATGGTTTTGTGTGAGTTCGGTGCTAATTGACCACCTTCTCTAGTGTGTACCTGACGCCGAACGAATCGATATCATCTTTCCAAGCCAAGCTTCAGGCTTTTTTCTTGAACGCAGAGGGTAAAGTGCTCGTTCGGGGTGATTTCAACGCTAAAGCAATCGACTGGGGCATGCCTCAGATGGATCCACGGGGAAAACGAATCCTGGGAATGGCGGCCAGGACGGCCCTTGTCGTACTAAACTCCGGAAATACGCCGACTATCTGCGGTATTGGCTGTGAGGGAACCATACCGGACGTGACATTTGCCTCGGAATCCTTAGTACGGAGGATACACAACAGGAAAGCATTAGAGGACTACTCAGCCAGTGATCATCAGTGCATTCTGCTTGAAATCAGTGATGCTGTCTCCCGACGTCCGTGCTCTCGGCCTTCTACAACTGGATGGAACATCGGAAGGATAGACTTTAAGAGGTTTGTCGAGGTGCTCACAGCAGGTGAGCCGCTGCAGGGAGCTTCGGAGGGGACGGAAGAACTGGCAGCCCAAAAACGTGGTGAACTCTACTATGAGCATAATGACGACTGCTTGCTGCGCTTTTATGCCCCGTCGAAGACCCCGACGCGACAAACCCCCAGTGTACTGGTGGTCAACTGAAATCGCTGAAAGGCGAAGGGAGTGTCACAAGCTTCGACGTGAGGCTCAACGGGCGCGGAACCGTGACGAGGCATGCAATTGGGTGGCAGCATATAAGTCGGCCAGGAAATGCCTTCGCAAACTGATCATCAGTAGCAAGGCTCGCTGCTGGCAAGACCTAGTGGACAATGTGAACAAGGATCCGTGGGGCCTTGGCTACAAGCTGCTCATGCGGAAGCTTGGTGCCTTACGGAAGCCTTGTATTCATGACGCCGAAAAGATGGACGCGAGAAGGCGGGGACTCTTCCCCGCCCATCCCATCCGTGTTGACGCTGTCCATGGTGAAACAGCAGTCCAGTGCCCACTCTTCACACAGCTGAAACTGGAGGAGGCCGTCCTCTCATTAAAAACGAAGAAAGCTCCAAGTCCAGATGGTGTTCCGGCTGAGGTGTTGCAGCTCCTGTATCATCATTGTCCTGACTTGCTGCTCAGCACATTCAACGCTTGCCTACGGGACGGGGTTTTCCCGGTACGATGGAAGGTGGCGAGGCTCTTCTGATATGCAAGGGGAAGGGAAAGCCCAAATCACCATCTGCATGCTAGACACGGCTGGGAAAGTGCTAGAGAAACTCATCAAGGGAAGACTCACTGACGCAATTCGTGCTGCTGGGGACCTATCTCCTCGGCAGTACGGCCTTAGAGCAGGACGTTCTACCATCGATGCGATTGCAGAGGTGGTGAACGCGGTCCAAAAGGCAGAGGCATATAGTCGCACCAAGCGACGGATCGTCCTGTTGGTGACACTCGACGACAGGAATGCCTTCAACTCCGCTATATGGGTGGATATTCTGGATACGCTGAAAAACTCTTTTCAAGTTACAGAATATCTAATGCGGCTTTTGAGGAACTACCTAAAGGACCGAAGCCTGCTCTACGACACGACACAGGGCCAACGAAGGATGGAAATTACATCGGGTGCTTCCCAGGGATCTATCCTTGGTCGGACCTGTGGAACGTGTCTTACGACGGGCTACTGAGACTTGAGATGCCAGATGAGTCGCGCTTGGTCGGCTATGCGGATGATGTTGCGGCTCTGGTCGCCGGACGCACCGTTGAACAAGCGCAACTTAGGCTAGGTATGCTAATGCGCCGAGTGAGGGACTGGATGACTGCTCGCGGGCTGAGTTTAGCACTGGAGAAAACCGAAGTGGCCATCTTGACAAAAAAGAGAATCCCTAGAGTAAGGATGATCAGTATTGGAGATATACAGATCGAATCGAAGCCAGCGGTGAAGTACCTGGGGCTACTGATCGACTCGAAGATGAGTTTCTCTGAGCAAATCAGGGCAACGGCTGAGAAGGCTGCTTCGGGAATATCGGCCCTGAGTCGACTTATGGCCAACGTAGGGGGACCCAGCCCATCAAGAAGACGCCTCTTGATGAGTGCTGTAGGGTCAGTGCTACTGTACGGAGCAGCGATATGGGGCGACGCTCTCAGCAAGGAGGTATACCGAAAACGATTGGCACAGGTACAGAGAAGAGGAGCACTGAGAATTGCATCTTCGTATCCAACAGTCTCCGACTTGGCGGTGAGAGTGATTGCAGGCGTGATACCTGTCGCCCTCCTTGCTAGAGAGCGCCGCGCTATTTACCTGCGCCAAAACGAGGATGCGAGGGAGATGGTTGTCCGCGAGGAGAGACAACGCTCGCTCAACGATTGGCAGCAGTCTTGGAGGAATTGCACGAAGGGAAGGTGGACTGCGCGCCTCATCCCGGATGTGAGACCGTAGCTAAATCGAAGGCATGGTGAGACTGACTTCTTTCTGACCCAGCTTTTGAGCGGGCACGGGTGTTTTCAGTCTTACCTGCACAAGATCGGTAAGTCACGGTCTCCCGATTGTCGGTTTTGCCCAGGAGAGGAGGACAATGTCTGTCACACATTTTTTGCGTATACCAAATGGGCCAGGCTGCGAAGGGAACTCTACAGGGAGACGGGAGAGCTCACCCCGGATAATATAGTTGCGGTGATGCTCAAATCGGTTGACAAATGGAACCAGGTGGCACATTATGCTCGGGCAGTCCTAAAATATAAAAGGGACTCACAGCAGCCGGAGGCACTGGGGCTGGGGGATCGCTCTTCTGGCAATTCCTCTTCCCCCCTCCCCTCCCGCTAGGAAAGGGACTCCCGAGCTTGAAGGCGCCCCACGGCGTAACAAAACGAGACCTGGCCCGAAGTAATGTGTCAAACGGTTCCAGGCTAGGTTCTCAGATTGACAGGGGAGGTGTTTAGTGGGTAGTCCAAAGGTATCCTCCATGGGAGTCCCACACTGCCAGACTCGGCGGGCATAAATGCCATCACCTCCCTACCACAAAAAAAAAAAAAAGGACCGAAGCCTACTCTACGACAGGACACAGGGCCAACGAAGGATAGAAATTATATCGGATGTTGCTCAGGGATCTATTCTTGGTCCGGACCTGTGGAATGTGTCTTACGACGGGCTACTGAGACTTGAGATGCCAGATGAGTCGCGCTTGGTCAGCAATGCAGATTATGTTGCGGCTCTGATCGCTGGACGCACCGTTGAACAAGCGCAACTTAGGCTAGGTATGCTAATGCGCCAAGTGAGGGACTGGATGACTGCTCGTGGGCTCAGTTTAGCACTGGAGAAAACCGAAGTGGTCATCTTGACAAAAAAGAGAATCCCTAGAGTAAGAATGATCAGTATTGGTGACTTGCGAATCGGATCGAAGCCAGCGGTGAAGTACCTGGGGCTACTGATCGACTCGAAAATGAGTTTCTCTGAGCAAATCAGGACAACGGCTTAGAAATCTTCTCCGGGAATATCGGCTCTGAGTCGTAGGGGGACCCAGCCCATCAAGAAGACGCCTCTTGATGAGTGCTGTAGGGTCAGTGCTACTGTACGGAGCAGAGGTATGGGGCGACGCTCTCAGCAAGGAGGTATACCGGAAACGTTTGGCACAGGTACAGAGAAGGGGAGCACTGAGAATTGCATCCTCGTTTCCAACAGTCTCCGACTCGGCCATGAGAGTGATTGCAGGCGTGATACCTGTCGCCCTCCTTGCTAGAGAGCGCCGCGCTATTTACCGGCTCCGAAACGAGGATGCGAGGGAGATGGTTGTCCGCGAGGAGAGACGATTGGCAGCAGTTTTGGGTGAGATGCACGAAGGGAAGGTGAACTGCGCGCCTCATCCCGGATGTGAGACCGTGGCTAAATCGAAGGCATGGTGAGACTGACTTCTATCTGACCCAGCTTATGAGCGGGCATGGTCTTACCTTCATAAGATCGGTAAGTCACGGTCACGGATTGTCGGTTTTGCCCAGGAGAGGAGGACAATGCCTGTCACACATTTTTTGCGTGCACAAAATGGGTCAGGCTGTGAAGGGAACTCTACAGGAAGACGGAACAGCTCACCCCGGATAATATAGTTGCGGTGATGCTCGAATCGGTTGACAAATCGAGTCCTAAAATATAAAAGGGACTCACAGCAGCCAGGGGCGCTGAAGCTGGGGGATCGCTCTTCTGGCATTTCCCCTTCCCCTCTCCCCTCCCGCTAGGAAAGGGACTCCCGAGCTTGAAGGCGCCCCACGGCGTAACAAATCGAGACCTGGCCCGAAGTAATGTGTCAAACGGTTCAGGTTAACAGGGGAGGTGTTTAGTGCGTAGTCCAGTCGCGTATGGGAGTCTCACATCTGTGCATAAATAGCATTCACCTCCCAACCACAAAAAAAAACACAACAATGCCACTCCATTTTAAACCAAACTATATGTCCGAAAAGTATATCATACCAACTCATTCAAAATTTATCGCCGGTAGATGCACAGAATGGAGATATTCTTATAAAACCCATTCAAATCGCCCCAGATTTATTCATCTCTGAAGGCATTTTCACAGCCATTGATTGGTACACCCCCGTAGAACTAACTTACGTGTCTGGAAATGAAAAAGTTTACTTTGTTGGTCAACCTTTAATGGTGGAACAAATTTCAGGAAACTGTAAAGAAATTAATAACTTTGAAATATAATGCAAACAAAGCTCTCCGTTCACAGACTCAAATGATCTGATTGACCTTTTACGAGTTTCCTGCTTAAATCCTGAAGAAAAGAAACTGTTGTCCAAAGTTTGCCGCCAAGACAATGATATTGTCTTTAAGGCTGATCAAGACATGGCGCTCACCAATCAGATAAACCACAGAATAAATACCATAAACGATTTACCAATTTATACAAAATCGTATAGTTATCTATTTGTGCAGAAACAAGAAATTCATAGACAAATCGAGGATATGCTTAAACAGGGCATATTTCGTCCGAGCTACTCACCATGGAGCACACCCGTCTGGATAGTCCTTAAGAAACTGGACGCCAGCGGAAAACAAAAATGGGGACTGGTAATCGATTTCTGGAAGTTAAATGAGGAAACGAGAAGTGATAGGTATCCTCTTCCTAATATTGCGTTCACAATTAAAGGTGGCCGCTATGAACACGTGCGTATGCCTTTTGGGCTAAAAACGCGCCTGGCACCTTTCAATGGGTCGTGGATAACTTGCTAAAAGACCTTCAAGGCAAGGTGTGCCTAATATATTTAGACGAAATTATCATCTTTTTGACGTCCTTACAAAAGCATGGTGAAAACCTTCACAAGTATTTCAGAGATTACGAGAGGCAAATCTGAAGGTCCAACTCGACAAATCAGAGTTCTTGAAGCAAGAGATCGAATTTCTGAGTCACATCGTCACAACTGAGGGCGTTAAAGCTAATCCTGGAAAGATCCATGCGATAGCCAACTATCCTATACCAAAAACACAAAAGGAGATTAAATCTTTCTGGCCTGATAGGATACTATCTCAAATTCGTAAGAGACTTTGGAAAATTGACCAAACCCTTAACAGAATGTTTAAAGAGAGGGCGTATCATAGATTTAAATAATTGCTACGTATGTGCTTTCGAGGATTGTAAAAATTGACCCAATCCTGCATCATCCTAATTTTAGTAAGCCCTTTGTTTTAACAACCGACGTGAATAATTTCTCGATTAAGGCCATTCTATCACAAGGACCCATAGGCAGTGATGTTTCGCAAGTAGAACCTTAAATGACTCAGAAACAAATTATTCCACAATAGAAAAGGAACTTTTGGCTATTGTATGGGCCACCAAATACTTCCGACAATATTTGTTCGGAAAGAAATCCAAAATCGTAACCGATCACAAACGATTTACATGGATAATGAGTCCAAAAGACCGTGATTCTAGATTAATCCGTTGGAGGCTCAAATCTGAGAAGTACGATTATGAGATCATTTCTAAAAAGGGCTCCCAAAATGGAAATGCCGATGCCCTAAGTAGAATAAAAACACCAACAAACATCACGACACAACACAACAATAAAACCATAACCTCACCTTCAAACATTTCAGCTCAAAGCACGAGAGGTACCACGATACATTCGGCAGCAGAAGACATGAATACAGCAATCCTAATTTCAGAAAGACCTCTAAACGAATTTTCGCTTCAACTAGTATTAGAGAGAACCGGCAGACAACCATCAACTTCCGTTGAAACACCGTTCAGAAATAAACAAAGGTGTATGCAGGATTTTTCAAATACCACACTCACTGAGATCTTTAAAAAATTCATTTCCCTAATAAAGTTACGGCAATTTTTTCCCAATTTGGATGCTATAAATTAGCCAGATGCACTGAGCGTCTTAAGGAAATCATTAAAAGCGATGATCAGGATGCTCTGATAAACAACTACATCTGAGAAGTAATCATCGTGGAATAAATGAGACTCTAGCCCATCTCAAAAGAGACTATTACTTCCCTTACCTAAAGAATAAACTGACACAAATTACAAATAATTGCAAGAAGTGCAACCTATTTAAATATGAAAGGGATCCTCCTAAAATAGAACTTCAAACGCCGCCAACACCTAGTAAGCCTCTAGAAATCCTTCACTCAGATATTTATACGAAAAACAAACGGTGCATCCTAACCATCATTGATAAATTCTCAAAATTTGCAGCAACCGCAAAGAATAGTTTATCCATTATCAAAGCACTAAAGCACTTTATCAGCCTACACGGCACCCCTCAAAACTTAATAACTATTGTAACAGATCAGGGATCGGAATTAACCTCCACCCTTTTCAAGGATTTCTCCAGACAATTTGGTATAAACTATTCTACGACGTCATACCAACAACAACACCAAATTTTAAACGAAGTTATAATCACCTATAATAATTCTATCCATTCCGCTAGGGAACTCAGTTCCTATGAACTATTTTATGGTAGAACATACAAATTCAACATCAGCCTATCACCCGTTCAGACTCACAAATACCTCGAAAGAATTTCAGTCGAAATTATACCCCAAAATAAGGCAACTCCTAGAAAATCAGGTTAATAAAAGAAATGAAAAATGAAATTCTTTCAGAGAAAGCCCCAAAACATACAACAAAGGATCAGTAGTGTATAGAAAGAAGTGTCGTAAAAACAAACTAAATCGATGATTTTCAAAATTTAAAGTAAATTCAAATGACCATACTACCATAATTTCAAATAAAAATCAAAAAATCTGTAAAAGCAAATTAAAGAAAAACCGAAAATTTTAGGCTCATGCTGATAGCACATGGACCGGAACTGGACATAAGTTACGTGACGAATAACAATGGAATTGTTACGGGAACCGCAGTCCAAATATTGCTCGGTTCGTGTTCCGTCGTTCCTCTCTGTGTACTGTAAATGACAACATACATGTACGAAAAGCTGCGAATTGTAATCAATGCATCTGTGGGTGCGGTGTCGTATCATGGGTTAGCAGAAGTGGGTGTGTATCCATACTCGTATTAAGTATCAAACATATACACACAAGACTTCGCAATCGAACGTACCGCCCAGCGGAACGAATTAGTTACATGCATTGCAAATCGAGCGAAAGCTTTAGCTTTGTGATTGCACCAGTCACAGAAAGATAGCACTAAAAACGTTAAACTGTTTTTGTTGTTGAACTTTGATCTTTTTAAATGGTAAATTGTCTTCATTATTTTAGTTGGTAAGCAATAAAGTCAGCATGATTATAGTATAAAAGAAAATTATAGAAGTAAGAAAATCGAGAAGTATTTCTCCATTCACTGGCTCAAGGCGTACGCCCGAGCTTATTCTATCCCAAGGCACTTAACCCGGGATATGTGAATTTAGGATACGTTCAACTGCGTACTCAATACATCCTCCCGAGTATCAGTGCCCCAAGGCAGTTATGCCCGGGGCCTGCAAATAGACTAGTAATTAATTGATTTATCAATCTGACTGCGTACTCAAGGCATCAGCCCGAGTTTTAGCGTCCCAAGGCTTTGTGCCCGGGGCTAGCAGTTGGATTATAATCAATTGATTCATTAATATAACTGCGTGCTCAAGGCCTCAGCCCGAACAACAGTTAAAGCTTAATTAAATGGATTGGTTTATTCAAATTCTATTTTTCCTCTCAACAACTAAAAAATATAATTGAAATGAAAATAAATCATGCCAGCTAACTGCTCAATTAATACTTTAAATTCATTCATATGCCGACATTTAACCTCACTAACTAGTTCTTGAATAAATTAATTAGCTTAGAAAAATTCATTTTTAAAATATTGCATTAACCAGTAACATGTAAGTGGTAAAACAGTGAGATTCCTCCTTGCAGCCGGGGAGGATTGATGTGTATATCATATTAAGCTCCCAGTGCGTGACAGTATACATGGGGTGTACTGGTATTGTGTAACAAAATTGGCGCAGCCAGTAGGATTTCGGTTCTGCTGAGAACTTTTGGTACCTGGGAACGAGGTTGGAAACATCCATTGCCTGGAATATTTTTTTTTTTTTTTTTGGTTTTTTTGTTTTGCCAAATACACTTCACTCCTCAGTTGACCCAGTGTAAAATCGCGCTATCTCCAATTCACGTACTAATAAAAATTTAACTTACAGTGGCACGCAGATATAAACCTCAAGCGAAGCGAGACAAGTAAACGAGCAGAAAGTAAACTTTACAATTTAGTGAAAAATTTAGACAACAACATTTAGAACACAAAAAAAAAACATTCAGTGAAAACGACAAATATCCGCGGGTCGAATAATAAAAAAGTGTTAACACTTCAGGTTTAACTTATGACCGACAAACCGTTCAGCGCGGAGGACATTTTTCACCATTCTACGCCTGCAAGTAAACCCAGCGGAGTCATTTTACGGAGCGGAAGAATACTTGAAACGCAAATTAGTAAGTCCGAATCGTCAGAGGCTACTAACCAAGTAACCACAGCCCAGGTTCTGCGAGATTCCCTAGAACTGACGTCATATCAGACCCTGACCGACACTGTAGAGGAAATCCATACTCGACGATTGGAGCTCATCAGAAAATTTCGACAGCACACAGAAGATTTTAAGAGAGAAATCGAACAGTTCGGAGGAACCTTGCATAGCCAGGCACCAAGCTCAGACAGTCCATCGCAATCAGTTGACCAATTAATAACTTCCAAAGACTGAAAAATTTCTCTTGAACTAGATGATACATCATTTGTCCCTAATGACTCCATGGTAGGAGGGACATCCAGCAAAATGACAGACTACATGAAAGTAGCCAAACTAATGGGGCAAATGATTTCCTTGTTCTCAGGAGCCCCAAGCTCTACCATAGTGTACGAGTTACAAATCTTTTTAAGATGCAGGAAATAAGTCTGGCAATGTTTGAACAAATTGGAGCAATCAGCGTTTATGCAAATCTTCCCAACTAGGCTGCGTGGTGAAGCCTACCAGTTGATTTCTTCTAGCTGCCCCACAACACTTGATGCTGCTGAAGAGCTTCTAAACCGATTGTATCTACCCCGGGAAACTTATCAGGAGTTAGTTATCGGGCTAGCCACAGCCAAGCAATTCCCTACTGAAACGCTTACTGCCTACACCTCACGTATGCGATAACTGTTGAAGCGTAGCCAGGAAGCGGCCAATATCAAGTATGGAAAGGAGGCAGTAAAGGTTTCAAGTCAGCAGTTGGAGGATTTTGCTATGACATTCCTAAAAGGGGGAGTCACGAACCCTCAGCTACGCCAGTATTTACTGCAACTGGAGAAGCTCACATTTGAGGAACTCATACTTAAGGCTTTGGACATGGAGAAAATGCAGCAAGGGGCTGCCCATGTTCAGTGGACTCCCCAGGAACTTAGTTTCAGCTATCCAATGAGTCAACCCATCGTATCACCCAACCCCCTCGCACCATCGTTCCAGCCTCGGAATGAGAACGAAGAAAGCATCCCAGCGCATGTGCAAGAGTGCAAAAAACAACACAAGATAACTTGCAACTTCTGTCGTAAACTTGGGCATACTTACTTCGAGTGCTTTAAGCGTAAAAACACCCCTTTTTGTCCTACTTGTAAGCAGTACGGTCATGATCTCAGAGACTGCAGGGCCCAGCAAGCCACAATTAAACAAGAGAGTAATCTCCAGGGGTATCGCACGTCATCAATTTGTGATTTCTGTGGTCGCCAAGGTCATCAAGTGAAGGACTGCCGCCAGAAAACGTAATGGGAAAGTACTAACTCGGGAAACGCCAAAAAGTCGAGTCAAAAATCCCCGACTCGACTCTAATTAGAATTAAATTGGGCACTAATGTCGATGGAACTAAACTGTTTTCTGCCACTCTACCCCTAGATATAGGAATAAAAGCTACAACTACTCTGACCATAGACACTGGCGCAGATGTAAGTCTGATCAAAAAATCTGCTATCAAACCAAGCAACATAGATCCACGTCAAAAGGTAGCACTTCAATGTCCGTTTAGACGGGGGAGAACTCTGGGGCTTATAGTAGGAAACTTTAGCCTCCCCACTCCTTTTTTCTGTAACTTTCAAGTGGTAGATAAAATACCCGGAGTCACTGATGATGGATTGTTAGGCAATGATTTTCTAGCTAAGAGCTGCAACGTGGAGGGCCCCACTCAAACTCTCAGATTTCCTCATACGGAAATCAACCTCAGAGAATTTTCCCTCCCATTAACCCTCCCTTTGAATGGGAATCATCTAGAGCAGAGTTACAAGGGAGCGTCAAATAACGCAGACTTAGACCCTAGTAAGGAGCAAGCAGACGTGACGCTCGAGCCACCCATTCACGGTCATCAAAGCCAAAAGTTAGGCTCGACCAGTAAAGATAAGGAAGGTGGGAGGTAGTTGGTTACTTTGGAAAAGGCTGTCACCTTGTGCCCCCGTACCCAGCAGATAGTAGAAATGCCCCTAAAATGCCGCAGAAAATGATTTGTCATTCGCAAGAAATTCGTGATGAAGTTTTCATAGCTAATTCTCTACTGAACCCATCCCGAGTATTAATCGGAGTACTTAACACTACTAGTATACCTATTATCTTGACACATGTGGATCTTACCCTAGAAGCGGCCACCCAATACACGTTTGAACGGAACAACTAGGACTAATTTATAATCCAACTGAACTCGATTACAGCAGCCTTGAGCAACCCCTGGCAAATAAAACAGAATTTGCCAGCACACAAAGAAATTTTAGACTGGAGAATGAATTAATGTTCTACGAACATCTGAATCTTGAAGAAAAAACGGCTATTACGCAACTATGTCAAAATTTTAACGATGTATTCTTCTTATCAGGAGATAAACTCACACACACGAACGCTATCGAGCATGAAATACCATTGATCGCCGATCAAGTCCCCATACTTCAAAAAATGTACAGGTTAGCTCCTCCACAAAAAGAAGTCATTAACGAACAGGTGAAAGAAATGCTGGACAATGATATCGTGCAGCCTAGCAAAAGCCCCTGGAACTCCCCTCTGTTGGTGGTACCAAAAAAGGCAGGGGCCGACGGAAAAAAGAAATGGCGTGTAGTCGTTGACTTTAGGAAGCTAAACGACAAGGCTATTGGAGACGCTTTCCCCCTGCCTCACATCGAGGATATTTTTGATTGGCGCATTCACGCTATTTTAGCACATTAGATTTAGCCAGTGGCTACTACCAGGTTCTCGTACAACCCAAAGATCGATCTAAGACAGCTTTTAGCACAAGCTATGGTCATTATGAGTTTAAGCGCATGCCTTTTGGATTAAAGGGGGCCCCTGCTACTTTCCAGCGATTAATGAATTACGTTCTTACAGGCCTTCAGGGCTTTAATTGTTTTGTATATTTAGACGATATAGTCGTCTATGGGAAAAACTTACGCGAGCACATTGACAAACTTAGGAGAATATTCTACTGACTAAGGGAGAATAGTTTAAAGCTACAACCGGAAAAGTGCCAATTCCTGCGTCCTGAGGTAGTTTATCTGGGACATATCTGCTTCCAGGCTGGCGCCCGTCTGGACCCCAGCAAAACCAAATGTGTCCAAGAATTTCCCCAGCCAAACACAGTAAGAAGGTTGCAGTCTTTTCTAGGCCTGGAAAACTACTATCGCAGCTCGAATTTATTTTGAGGAAATAATAACAAGATATAGAATCCCAATACAGGTCGTTACGGACCAGGGGACGAATTTTGTGGGTAATTTGTTTAAGCAATTGTGTAAGCTGCTACAAATTAAGAAGTTACAGACAACTGCTTATCATCCTCAGTCCAATGGGGGCTTAGAAAGAGCTCACCGACCTTCGGTTGAGTATTTACGGACCGCCGTGGATGAAAATCCGCAAGTTTGGGATCAGTTCTTGAGGACTGCCGCATTCGTCTATAATAACAGTGAACACGACAGTACTAAACTAACCCCAATGGATTGTTTGTTTGGTTTTACAGCAGATATTCCATCTAACCTTAAAAAGGACACTGTTCCCTTATATAACCACGAGAATTACTTCTATGTTCTAAAAATTAAGCTCCAGAAAATGTATGAAACAGCTCGTAAAAACTTACTTTCCAGTAAAACCAAATCTAAAGCAAACTACGATCAAAAAGCTAGGCCAATAACCTTTCATGTAGGGGATATGGTATTGCTCAGAAATGAAACTAGGAAACACAAGTTAGTACAGGTATGGAAAGGCCCGTATATCGTTAAGAAAATTAGTCTACCGGTCAACACCACGATTGCGATGGGGAAAAAATACATCAACATACATAACAATAGATTAAAACTTTTTCATGAATAGATAAGCGCCTTCAATATTATCATGTCTTTCTTATTTTCCCTTGTTCTTTATCAAACAGCAATGGGTGGGTTTTTGATTGTTACCCTTGTAACGTTGGCAATTTCGGAAATACGAATCAAAGCACTTCCGTTCACGATCACACCAATAAATAATACAAGGGTTCCGTTGGAAACCAAGGGGGACCTTTAATGCTATCATAGCTCTTGGAGCGTCGTGATGGAGTTGGACTTGGGAGAGATAAAAACTCAAATATCGCTTGCTGAGCGGGCAGAGCATCTGATGCAGTTACTTTGTTCCTTCAACAATACGGAATGCCAAGATCAGGACAGACACATACATATTTTAGTGGAGAATTTGAAGTACCGCTCTAGTACACTTTACGAATCATGGATGCCCCGAAAATCTAAACGGTCCCTATTCGATGGGGTTGGTCGTACTATGCACTTTTTATTCGGCACAATGGACAATGAGAACGAAAATGAGCTATATAGTTTATTGCAAAATGTGGAAAAAATGAAGAACAACTAGTTGAACTAGAAAAACAAAGAATTAGTGTAGTTAAAACGTCTTTCGAAGAGCTTCATAGACCTTAAGCCCATGTTATGCACAGACAACAACAAATGGCTAGGCAAATCAGGGATATCGAAAATGTTACCAATGTTTTATTGGTAAATGAACGGAAAACGCAGATAATTACAATTCTGCTTGCTCAAATAATATAAATAGAGTCTAGGCAGCAAATACTTATTGACATTATAGTCTCGACTAACAATAATAGAATACACCCCCCTCCTAATATCCATGAAAAAGCTCCAAGAAGTTTATACTAAGTCTGGAAATGTTTGCCCTAATTTTTGTGAGCAAATTTTACGTCAGTCAGCTAACTTACAACTTTATCGAATGAGGGACAAACTTGTTATAGTCATAGGATTACCTTTATTTCAACTACCAAAGATGCAGCTACAGCAGATTCATACTTTTCCAATTCATACAAGCAAAACATATGTTTTGGTTCCTGATGTCAATATCACATACATTGCAAGCCATTTTCCTATACAGCAGTTCCTTTTATTCATCTCGGTAAATGCTCGAAGTCTTAAAAAATCAGACACACCGAACCCAGAAATTTGTATGTAATGCCATAGTATGTCCCAATAATTCACTCTCCACCTTCTGAAAATGAAATTATCAAACTCCTACATAACCCATATCACAAAAAAATTTCCCTACCCCTTCGTATAAATATATCTCCACGTAATGCCATCATTAAATTAAATAAGCCCAATAGTTGGCTGTATTTTCTTCTAACTACCACACCCATCCACGTGCAATGTGAAAATAACGTAAGGATGCATCTTCTTAGCAGTCAGGGGGTCTTGACCGTTACTCAGCCTTGTAGCTTGCAAATAAATGAACTTCTGATCCCGCACCAAATGTTACGGGAACCGCAGTCCAAATATTGCTCGGTTCGTGTTCCGCTCGTTTTGAAAAGATCTCATTTAGACCTTTCCAATGACACCCTATTTGACTACCAATGGTGAACAATTTTTTTTGTGGGGTCACCTCCCTATATGGAGAGACCCCCTTAAACCACTTTGAAAAATTGTCCCGCACTTGAAATTTCAAGAAGTTACCACTTCTGACCTTCGTACAAAGTTTCATAGTTGTAGCCTCTATAGTTTCGGAGAAAAAGAGCTGTGACATACAGACTGACGGACGGACGGACGGACACAACGACAATAGGGTTTTGTATTTTAGTACAAAACCCTAAAAACGAAACAAAAGAGGACTTATTAACGGGCTTGGAACAATAATAAAAACCATAACTGGCAACATGGATGCTAGTGACGTCATTGATATCAGCAATGAAATCAATAAAGTATTGAATAACGAAAATAATATGAATAAGGAACTGAATCAGTAAACTAAACTGAATGAACATGAATGAATGATATAACGTTTTGACAATATAAAGAATCACATTAACCAACAAAAAAAAAATAATTACGAATTATTTGAAGTATATAAACGAAAACTCCAAAAACCAAGTGTTCCGGATATAAATGCTTTACGGATTTAATGAAAAACTATTACTTTATTTAATTGTTTATTATTTTAGAATTTAAACTCGATAACAAATTATTGATTTCTATTTTTAAATTTAACTTCAAATTTACGTTTACATTCGACCATTCACTTTCATCTTGAAATAAGTAATGAATAATATGTATGATTTTTCGCTGTACCGCGATCTCGAAAAACAAAGGAGTTCGGTACTTTCTCGTTCGCTACCAGTGAATTTTAAACTGACAATACCGTAACTTCGAAATTCACAATATACCATTTCTGATAAAATCATCACCGTGATCTTCAGTAATCGTTGACAATCAGATGTCATAAACGTCTGTCAACATTGATTGGCAGTCAATAACATAAACAAGGAACATCGAATTCTGATGAAGACGCACAGCCATTAGCTGTTTTCTTATTTTAATATAAAAATTCTTCGATTCTATGGGCTTTTATTTGTTTCAGGTTTCAGCGCTGGATCCGAAGTTTGAAGCAGACGACTTTGAACACCAAGTTATAAAAGAACATAATAATTTAATTTTATAAAAGAACATAATAATTTTAAATATATACAATACCTGAACCAAGCAAATTACAAAATTGACCTACTAAACGATCATATCACTAGCATTTCAGAAGCAGTCATAATCTTTGCAAAATTAAATCTAATATCAAAAGCAATATTAGAAGTATTCGAGATAAATTCCATGTTTGAAAACCAACATTCAAACATAAAATCGAACGAACAAATTTATGAGCTCTTGAGTTTACAAGCTGACTCTAACGATTTCAACTTAATTTTCAATATCCAGATCCCCATTACATCAAAAGAAAATAACTCTCTCTACCACATAATCCCTCTTACGATAAACAAAACCAAACAATTCTAACCAAACCTTACCTCCTTTTGAGTCGTAACAACACTCAAAGTCTTGGCAAAAAATGCCAGAACATCGAAAATACATAATAATGTTCAAAAATAACTAGAACGAAAGGAAAAATTGAGGCAAACTGCACTGCAAGCACCATAAACTATATATCCACAAATTGCGAACTACATGACCACGATTTTGACATGGAAATCTCCGAGCCGGAGCTCAACTATTTTATTACTGTCACCATCATCATAACCACCTGTAGACAAGACGAATTGAAGATCAAAGGAACTCTCCTCATCCGCAAGAAAAATTGCAAAATAACAACAAATGGCATTACGTATAGCACCAAAGGACCAGTTCGCTGAGATGAAATTCATATCGTTCCGGCCTTGTTTTCAACAGTGAACTTCACACCCGCTGCCCTGGACAATCACATGAACCAACAGCAATTCTACACAGCACTTATTATAATGTCCTGTTTAACCGTCATCGCAACTGCCTGTATAATCTATTATCATCGAAGATCACAAGTAGTACAATTTCAACAGGACCAACGAATCGTAGCTCAGTCCAACGAATCTGCAAGGATCCAGTTTCTTTGGCCATCGCAACCTTTTAAGGAGGGAAGAATTATGGGATCATCACCCAAACATGCTCTACATATACTAAATCTACCTGGGATCATCAAACTCACATGTTCAATGCATAATCTATTTGAGATATACCACACGATTTATGTGATCCTCACCCTATCATGCTCTAACATAGTAAATCTACCTGGGATCATCGCCCTCACATGTTCAATGCATAATCTACCTGAGACAGACCACACGTGCCAAAAATTCAACAAACGCATAGATCCTTGCCATCAAATTCTACAATTGCAATGTGCTGATAGATATATTCTTTTTCTCACACTTATTAATTGCATATGCCAGCTACGTAAACAATATTCCTAAAATATAAAATTATTATTCGAAGAAAGTAGAGTCATTTGAAAAAAAGACTTAGTACGTAACGCTGTTAAATAAATTTTCACTTGAAGTAAATTAAACCTAAGTTTTTTTGCTGAATAGATCTATAGGATCCATAACTCGCGCTCTTCCCTTTTATTGCGTTGTAGGGACTCGTGCCCAGAAAGGGTGGCCTTCTGCTCACGTGTCCTTTTAAGGTCTATTGTTATGCAATTCCATCGCATAATACTATAACATAAATTTGCCACGTTTATATTCCTCATATGATGAAAAAATTATGTTTGTATGAGTTTTTCACTCAAATCAGAAATATATGGCCACGTCTTTGTTTGGATCTTGATCTGGCTGGGAGGGTGCGAGGGACACTGCTTCCACGAGGATGTCCCACATTTATTTGTGGGCCATAAGTACCGTCGGTAACGATGAAGCCTCTGAAGTCCGTCCGTTTTTCCAGGTCCAAATTGTTCTTTGAAGAAGTAATTTCAACCCTTAGAAGGTTACCTCGGCCTCAACAACAGCCAGTCGGCATTCGACCCTTCGTAATTCGTGGATGCGAAACTTTTCTTAGTGGGTCCTTGTGCTAGGGAAAAGAACCCGCCCCACGACACCGCAACGCTAGCCTGCCAGCGCATCCTCAGACAAGGCCAATTTCGGCAGACACTACCATCCTCGTCCGCCGAGACACCAGACCATCGCTGCAGTTCTGCATGGACATTTATCCAATCACTTATTTCACTAAAAAATAGTGTCCAACGTGGAGCTCAAAATGCCCGGCTGTGTCATCAGCCGTGAGCATGAGACAGACTCTCGTCTCTAGGTAACTATACTAGGTGTCCAAATTTTTGGCGGATAGGTAACTACTATAGGACATTGCACTTATCGTGCCCTAGAATCTTTAACAACTTCCGGACGTGTGTATCCTCGGACATCAATATCGTTTGGACCTGCTGTTAGCTGCTAGCAAGGCGAAATGACATTAGAGTCCTTTTGTGTATTCAGAAGTTGTTACTCAACATAATTTTTGCTGCTGATTCTGATCTGCACCCCAAACCACACATCAGGAGTGGTCTAACTTTTGAAGATGGTTCACCAGACCAAATCTACTGTGATCGTTACACTGAAGTGAAACGTATATACTCCTTCATCCATCATTAAAAGGAAACCGAGTGAGCGCTGAAATGACTCAGATCGGCACAAGGACATCAGGACTGAGTTAGGAATCAGCCCACCCAGATTCGAATAGCAGATTATCTTTCGTCTGGAGCTCTGGATTCACCACTTCGATACATGCCTTGGGGTTTTTGGGATTTTCCGCCGCGGCTCAGCCAAGTACACTCACCGAATCTATGTCCAGTGGCCCCTCCGGAGCAACCTTATATGTTGAAGCCAAAGCATATCCGCAGCATCGTTCAGGGCTGGAATCTCCATTTTAGCGGGAAGCTAAACTCCATTAACGTGAAGGTCTTCATTGATCGGGTAGAGTACGGTTTTCTGCTACGAATGCGGTAGCCCTGACACCTACTTCCCGGGTTGCCCAGATTGCGGTACCTCGAAAATGGACGAGGGAGTATCCGATCACCGCAGTGGTGCTCCAAAGCCTTACAGGAGGTTGCCAGCATGCTGTAAACCCCAATATTGACGATAATACACCAGCCTTGACAATTATGACTGCGGAGGTTCCCTCTCTCCCGGAAGCCTCTCCAACCACACTGTTGAAGTGACCACCACAGTTACTGCCTGAAGAACCCCATTGGCCACCTTTTCGCTTACTAAAGCCCTTTCATGTTCGATTGCAAGAATACCGTGCGGCTCGAGAGCGAATCTTTGCTTCCGTAGAAGTCACCTCTCGCTCGCCCAAAGCACCCAAAGTGGTCAACTCGTCTGGAAGCATCCATCGCTGTTTTCAATCTTATACTACGCAAAGCCTTGACCACCACAGTTACTGCCTGAAGAACCCCATTGGACACCTTTTCGCGTACAAAAGCCTTTTCATGTTCGATTGCAAAAATACCGTGCGGCTCGAGAGCGAATCTTTGCTTCCGTAGAAGTCACCTCTCGCTCGCCCAAAGCACTCAAAGTGGTCAACTCGTCTGGAAGCATCCATCGCTGTTTTCAATCTTGTACTACGCAAAGCCTTGGCCGCACTGCTCTGGTCACACATGTCATCGATGTTGGCGATAGTAAGCCAATCAAGCAGAGATATAATGCCATCTCACCAGCCATGGAAAAGTTAGTGTATGCAAAGTTGGACAGGATGCTAGAGTTAGGGGTTATAGAGGAGTCCCAAAGTGCCTGATCCTCACAGATAACCTTGTGGTAAAACCAGTAAAAGTTCGTCTTTGTCTAGATGAAGTAGCCCTGCATAACACTAAGGCGGGACACACCATTAATGTCCAGAAAAGTAAGTTTGTTATGACCGAGGTCCAATATCTAGGACATGGCACTATCGAAACGGATCCGGACAAAACTCGGAGTTGAGTTTCCCCTACCGAAGACCGTTAAGCAGCTACGACGTTGCCTTGGAGTGTGTGGTTGGTATCGAAAGTTTGTTTGGAATCACGCAACAGTTTCAGCGCCTCTGTCAGACACGCCCCGGAAAAGAAAGTTCATTTGGACCAAACTCAGTCGAAAGGCATTTCAGGCGCTAATACAAGCCTTAACATCTGCCCCAGTATTGCACAGCCCCAACTTTCAGAAACACTTCTCCATTCATTGTGACGCAAGTCAACATGGGGTTGGAGCCGTGCTTGTGGAATTGACCGTAGAGGGAGAGGAAGCTCCCATTGCTTTCATGGCCAGTAAACTGAACTCAGCCCAAAGGAACAACACGGTATTAGGGCAAGAATGTTTGGCAGTGGTGATGGCTGTCAAGAAATTCCAAACGTACATCGAAGGCCACCAGTTTGAAATCATCACAGACTACGCTTCGTTACGATGGCTGATGAACCAAGTTGACCTACACGGACGTCTAGCTTGATGGGTTCTTAAGCTGCAAGGGTTCATGTTTTCCTTCAAACACCGTAAAGGGACCCAGAACATCGTGCCCGATACTCTCTTGCGAATGTTTGCACCCGAGGGAGCCAAATTGACAATGAATGACGAAGATCTCATTGAGATAGACTTAGAAAGCCCACATTTAAAGTCAAACAGCTGCAACGAGTTAAAGCAAACCATCGTAACCCAACAAACACAGTGGCCTGATTTGAAAGTGAAAGACGGCTTTGTTTATTGACGTAATAAATACGCAACCGGTGATCCATCACAGGAAGAAGGGTGTTGGAAACTTTGCATGCCGGAGAAAGTGACCCACGAACTGGTCCTCCGAGCACATGACCATCCTCTAAGTGCCCACAGTGGTTACGTAAAAGCGATTCGGCGCCTTAAGAAGTACTTCTTTTGGCCTAAAGTGTCAGCCCAGGTCAAAGACTATGTAAGCGCCTGTGAGACCTGTGAAGGCACTAAAGCTCCCAACCAGCCTCTTTGACCTCCTATGAGTCAGCTCAACGCTCCGGAGCGTGTATTCCAACGTCTCTATATAGATCTACTCGGCCCATATCCTCGTTCTTCTATGGGACACATAGGAGCTATCGTGATGCTAGACCAGCTCTCGAAATTCCCACTTGTGGAACCTTTTCAAAGATTCACGACTTCACACATTGTGAAATTTTTAAGAGAGTCGAGTATTCCATCTATTTTGGGGTACTAGAAACTATGTACTCAGACAACGGTGTAAAGTTCCGATCTCAGCAGTTTAAGGGTCTACTCGAACAGTACAGTTTCGAACAACAACTGACGCCAATAAACTCTCCTCAATCTAATGCATCAGATCATTTGATCATTTGCTGTGATCCGTTCTAGTGTCAATCCAACTCAGAAAGATTGGGACCGCAGATTGCCCGCCATCGCTTGCTTTCTGCGGTCGTTTTATTATTCCCGTCACCGGTTTTTTGTCTTACTTTGCCGCCTTTGGACAGCACATGGTTTGCCATGGCAAATCATACAGGCTACTACGGCAATTGCAGTGTTTGGGAGATCCCGTCGTTGCACTGGAGCCCCACAAACGTTTTGAAGACCTCAGCCAACAAGTTAGATGGAAAATAAAGGCCGAAGGACGTGCAAATAAGACGCACTACAACCTGAGGTCTTGACTTTCTGATTTTAAAGAAGGGGATGAGGTTTCCCGGCGCAATTTTTGCCAAAGCGTTGCCAGTAGGCATTACAATGCCAAGCTAGATCAGCGTTTCCTGAAAAACCGGGTACAGCAGGTTGTAGGACCCAATCATTACCTCCTCACCGACCTACCTGTGAAAGAAGTCGGGTTTTATCACACCAAAGACCTACGTCGATAGTTACATATATACGTCTGTTTTGTCCATCCGTACTTAGTTTCACTCACATGCAGGGTTTGCTCATTCATATCAAATCGGAAGTATTTGCGTGAGTCTGTCTCTCCGCTGATCGTTTTCATCTGTCGTCCCACTCCACGTTTCGACCCCGAGCACAATCGATTTCCCACCTGAAGATCTTTCAGCTGTGCTGTAGTAATTGAGCAGTCGCCTAAGTAAACTGCGCGAAGGCCACCATATTGATGATTCAAACTTCAATTGTAAATGTGTTTTTAATGCTTCCTACTTCCATAGATGAAGAGATTATACACGAAAGAAACAATTCGAATTATTGACTCAAAACTAATGAATAAATCAGAATTTTGAAGTTTTTTCGCAATATAGCGTATCTATTCTATCAGTATAGTAGCAAATTATAAAGTTATTTCCACAGAAAATAAAAATTAATTATTTGAGACAGGAGAATTTTGCATTATCAATGGATATGAAAAAGTTACACTGGAAAGATTTCTGATGCATATATCTTCTAGGCAAGTTTTATATGAAGCTTTTCTTGCAGGGTCATGCACATTATTGCAGTATTATAAGGATTTAACAATGCCAAATTTGAACTTGTATCACTAAAAGGAAATTGATTTTTATTGATTGAGAGAAAAAAATAAATCATCATAATCATGTGTGTGTATAGTGATTTGAAATACCCTAGAACGACTTTTCCTAAGACAAATAATTATCTTCGAAAGAATTGTTTTTTATTGTTGCGAATATCATGGTGACGATTAGAAAGAAATTTGGTAATTTTTAAATTTAAATTCTATAGTAAAAACGCAACAATTATTCTGCCCTTTACAAAATATTGCTATCGATCATGATATAATTTCAGCTTCTAGATGCGCTACAAAGAATATAGGGTGCTTTAGAGCTTGTGAACTTTAAATCAAAATAAAACATTCAAAATTATTTTTATTGGAATTATCAGCCGAGCGATGCGACCCAACCACTATCTTACTGCGCTGAGGGTGGACACGGCAGTCCCCTTGACAATGGACCTTATCCACGAATTTCGCTTTTGAAATCTAATGTTACAAACCAGTATACCTGGTAAGAACTGGGAGCTCAACTTGATGCGTATCCTATATACAACATCAAGGCTCCCGGGGAAAGAACTCGCTGTTAACACCACTTACCTGCTACTCTGTCCATTTAAACTAGAACAAGAAAATACGAGAGTTAACTTAAGAGAATGAATTTTATTACACTATCCATTTTTTTAAACATTTAGCAACAATTGAATTTGTTAATTATGTTTCCACTTGATTAATTATTTTAAACTTCTACCTATCAGCCAGCCTGAAGAGGGAACAAACTTGTCGTATTAATGGTTCGGGGTGGCCACACGGCGTGAAGCGCCAAAGGGCCGATGGAGGATCGCGGCGCAAGCCAACACCTCACCCCTCCCCATTTTGTCGGACACTGGAAAGCACTTTCAACTCAAACCTGAACGCGAGTACTTGCAACGATGTAGATAAAGAATGGGTAGCAGCATTCTCCCTTTTGGATTTGAACAAGACTCACTGGTATAAGACTGCCCAAGAACATTAAATACCGTTCTTTCGTGAGCTTTCAACCTAAATTCTCTTTAAAGGTGCTGAGTAGCCGAACACGTGCGCTCTCGTTCCACGAAAGTTTTTCCTCCCCGCTTCGTCTCGCTTGCTCGGCTGGTGAATATGCGAAACTGGGGAAATTGAGCGAAAGAGTGTTTTTTGCTTAAGCTTTTGACTCCGAAAGAGTGCTTTCAGTTTAAGCTTTCGGCTTTTCCAAGATCTCTTGAGGTAAAATAGCGAAACTGGGGACATTGCGCGTTTATGTTTATGCCGGAACTTTCGGTTTTCCTTTCCGCTTACCTCTCTTCGAAGCACCCCGTTCGTTCACGATGTGAATATCGTTGCGGGTTGAACTTTCTCGTTCACTTAACTGCTCGCTTATTTACTTGCGCATGTGTTTCCATGGCTAATTTTCATTGGCGTAGTGCGAGTACATAGGTGTTGTTTGCTCGCTACTATTGCAGTTATGAAGCGGGAATATATCCAAGTATGTTTATGTGTTCACTCGCAACATTCCTCTGGCAGTTGAAAAAAGGATTTAGTGTACTTGGAGAGTACAATAAATCGTCGCTCTACTCCGGTGATCTGGATTACTTAATGTATCCCAATAGATTACGCTCACTCTTGGTTTTTCGCAATTTATTCCCTTTTGTGCAAATCATTCGTACTTATATTTCGCGCTGTTATCGCCATTGGTATTGTCCACTGTACTTCTCACAACTTATTACTAACCGTTGTTTTGCTGCTGGTTTATGCGTAATTTACTAGATGCTAACGCGCCAATGTTATAATTCTATCCAATTGACGTTACTTAATATGTTGTTACAAGTCAACGTTAGAATTGTAAATTTCCACATTTATGAACTAATGAGTTAATATTTGGTTTGATACTATACAATGTTTTGTTTGATTCAATCATAAATTAATATGATAATATTTCGTTCGGTACCATAAGTTGATGCTAATTAATATGTATTAAATGTCAGTGTTGTATTTGCAAATTAACAATCAAAAATTAGTAAGTTAAGATTTGATTTTATACAATTATGTATCATATTTTCCTATTTTGTTTGGTACCTTGAGTTAATGTTAATTAATAAGTATTACATAACCATGTTGCTTTCATGAACTACTACAATTATAAATTAATAATTTGAAGTTTGATTTCATACAATGTTTTGTTTGATTTAATCAGAAGTTACTGTAATGATGCTTAAGAATTTCTTTGGATACAATGAGCTAAGATCCTGTTTGGTTTAATAATTTGTTTGCTTCAAACATTAAGATGTTACTATTTCATTTGATTCTATGCAGTAATGGAATAGTATTAAATTTGCTTCTGTCGTAAATTACAAGACTATAAATTATTTCGTTTTACTATAATATTGAAAACCATACTGAACATATTTTCCGACCTTAAATTGTTTTTTCTTGACAATAAACTATTATTTTACAATTGAAAAATAGCGGACTACAATTTCTTCTTTTAATTAGTTTAACATAATAATATGGTTACAATTTCTTTTAAGATTCATATTCAATGCCGATCTTTTCTTATATTTGGAAGTTAATGGTTTTCTCTTATTTTTAACATTACTTATCATCTTGGAATTTTTATTCTACTCGTATATTTTTTGGCTTTTAATTTCCTCATTTCTTTCAAATAGTATTAAAGTTCTCTTGCGTATATTCAAATATTTTAATTACTAATTAATTCGATGTTGCTTTTGGTTAGTGATTATTACTCGTATTAGGGTGTTACTATTTATTTAGTACAGGTATTAGTAAATTATAACAGTTAGCGTTAGTAAGGATTTAATGTGGACGGCTTTCAAAATAGTTTAAATGTGCAAAGAAATTTGTTTTTTATTCCATTCATGGTTTATTAATATTCTATTAAATTACTTTCATTAATGCTATAAAAAAGCTCTTTATGTAAGCTTCTGCTAGCATTTTATTAAATTGTGTATTGTGCGAATAGGTTAGTAGGGAAGTTTCAATAGGAATTATTGTTAAAGCTTTAGCGGTTATTTATTGCGAATAAGTTAATATGTAAACGGGGAATGAAAATTTCCCACAATCGTTACGTTCGGGCATTGCTTCGCTTCGGAAGAAGATTTGCCGAGAGAATAGCTTTCCATTTATGTAGCTTGGGAGTCGTTGTTGTTGTATTCCCAAGACTTTAGTATGAGCTTTCTTGGCTTTAATGGGGTTCGAGTGAGTGTGATAAATAAACTTTCCCCTTAATATGCATGGTTAATGTTGTTAATGGGAATGGGAGTCATGGATTGAAGGTTTATGTGGTTGTTTTTGCTCGCTGCTAACGAGCTTTGAAGATATGATTAGCATTGCTTGTGCAATGATGCATGAGAAAATTGAATGAAGCGATGTATTGTAGCTTTTACATGCGCTGATTGCTAGCAAGTATGTGAAGTATATGATATGTATTTACTAATTCGTGGTTGGCTGGTAATTGCCTTGAAGAGCATTTGTTTTTAATTAAGTCGGCTTAATGCATTTCGTAGTGGGCAGGGCTTTTAATTCATCTATGCTATACGACTGTGTAGGAGGAAGAGCTTTTGAGGTATATGCATTTAATTGTCGTTTAATTGGCTTAAGTTGTAAATTACATACTTTTTTATTCATTTGTAGTTGTAAAAAGGGAGGGTTATTAGATATGTATTCAGCAGTATGTGTAGATAGTTGTGAATTATTTATAAGTTGGAATCTACTATTTATTATGAAGGTTTTTTGTTAAGTATAGAAATATTGTATGAGTTGTGAATGATGATGATCTGTTTCATTAAATTGAAATTAAAAGGAGAGATTGTAAGCTTAATAGTTCTGGTATATACTTTTATTGATTTTAGTGAACTGTTAAGCAGATATACTGCGTTGAAAATATCTTGCGAGAAAGATTATGGTTGAAGCGACACTATCACTATATGGGCTTGGGAACATATAGTTTCGGCCTTCATTCAAGACCCTATATGTGTTCCGTCTAGTTTTTCCCTAGTGCGCGTCTGCTTAGTTTGGCATAATGCTGTCCTAGGCCTTGCTGGAAGACAGTGCAGTGCCATGCGAGGTCACTTCATAAGCCGTTTATAAAATTTTTGATATTGATCTTGAGAAAACGATTGTTTAAAGAATCTCAAAGTATACATTATAGCATTATAAGATGCATTTTGATATTATTGTCATATGTAAAGTAAAAGGCTGGGAAATGGGTGGGTTTTGAATTGTCTTGCGCTTTCCACAGGAGATTTATTAGTGGTTTTTTTTAGTAGTTGGCAGTTATAATGTATTTATTGTAAAAGGAAACGTAGTGGCTTGTTTAAAAGATACTTGGTTAATAGCGTATTTGCAAACCATTTTCGATCAACGGCTCAGAGGCTATGACTGGATGGTAAATCGATGTCTGTTTTGCATATAGGTAACTTAATACTAAATGTAGCGTGTCTACCGAAAGTTGAAATCGGGCAGCTCAGAGGCTATTATGTGTTTCTTTAGGGACTCGTAACTAAAAATAGCGTGTCCGTCGACAGCTTATGTCAACGGCTCAGAGGCTGTTGTTAAATCTACTGGTTTTCATTCCAGTGATTGTGCAATTAGACATAGAAAAAGCGTGTCTGCTGATAGTGATGGTTTGGAGTTTTGCCGGGGCTTACCAACTTGACTGCCACTTTTTCCGTTTCCTTAACACGATGGAATTGCAGTGGATTTTGAAAGAGATAATTTGTTTTGGGGTAAAATCGTTTGCATTGTTGCATTGTTCTTATAACTAAAATTCTGTTGTTTCGAATTTCCCATACTTTAATTGTTTCAGCGTAACTTGAAATTAAATTAGTTTCATGTTTATTTGCGTTGGAAAATTGCCGTTCTCATGTAAATTATTTTTTTTAATTTGTTTAGCGCAGTTAATTTAATTCATTTGCTCTTCCGTGTTATTTCATTTAAAAATTTTTGCCCAGGTATCTATTTATTCAATTTGTACTTAAATGTTTGTTTTTCTTTGCTCTTTTAATTGCATCTTAGGGAATTCGAATGCTCATTTCATTCAAAAGATAAGACTTTAATATGCATGTATGTTAGGTACGCGTTATTGTTATTGTTATTGTTTAAGTGGTTGGAGTGATAAATGGTAGATATCATATTTCGATAACAATGAGCACGCCTTTGTTTCCTCGCTATTAAGCTTTCGGTTTGATTATTTGTGTTTAATATTTACTTGTAATGTTTTGTGTTTTGCATGTAAGTTGATTGAAACTTTATATCTTTATAAATTCTACGTTGGGTTTGAACGAGTTAGGAGTTAGTTCGAATGAACTTCAGATAAGAAAGATGAGATTTAAGATATATGAATGACGGAGTAAATGAATGAAGAATTAAATGTTCAATATGACTATTTGATCTTAGGACTGATCTTATTTGAAGGATAGTATGAGTAGGACTAATATTATATTTGAATATTGTTATTATATTTTGGTTATAAGAATGATCAATATAAGTATTTGAGTTTATTTTAAAGGCAGTCCGATTTAGTTTGATCACTTATATTATGTTTGGATATTCATATTTTCTTTTTGTTATTTAATTGATTGAAATAATTACTTGTTTTTTTTTTTTGTTTTAAGAAGATTGATTTAGTTTTATGCACTGTATAAGTAGCACCATTATGAAGTGTGGATGTTGATATTATGTTTTCGTTTTTTAAATGATAAAAATTATTATTAGATTTTTTTTAGGAAAGCTGATCTAGTTTGATGGAAAGTATGAGTAACCTAATTTTGTATTTGAATATTGATATTATATTTTTGTTATTTGAACAATCAATATTTTTTTTTATTTTCTTGTTTAAGAAGTTTAATCTAGTTTTAAGTACTGTATGAGTAGTAACAATATTGTATTTAGATACTGATATTATATTTTTGGTTTTTAAATGATAACAATTATTATTTGATTTTCTTTTAGCAAGCTGATCTAGGTTGATGGACAGTATGAGTAGCAATGGAGTCTTAGAGGAGTTGAATGGTTTGAGATATCGGCTGGGTGAATATATTTTTCAGCCCATTTAAATTTGCTACTACACTGTGGTCTCTGCAAAACCGATATCCTACCGGCTGCGCCAATTTTGTTACAAACCAGTATACCCTATGTATACTGGTAAGAACTGGGAGCTCAACTTGATGCGTATCCTATATACAACATCAAGGCTCCCGGGGAAAGAACTCGCTGTTAACACCACTTACCTGCTACTCTGTCCATTTAAACTAGAACAAGAAAATACGAGAGTTAACTTAAGAGAATGAATTTTATTACACTATCCATTTTTTTAAACATTTAGCAACAATTGAATTTGTTAATTATGTTTCCACTTGATTAATTATTTTAAACTTCTACCTATCAGCCAGCCTGAAGAGGGAACAAACTTGTCGTATTAATGGTTCGGGGTGGCCACACGGCGTGAAGCGCCAAAGGGCCGATGGAGGATCGCGGCGCAAGCCAACACCTCACCCCTCCCCATTTTGTCGGACACTGGAAAGCACTTTCAACTCAAACCTGAACGCGAGTACTTGCAACGATGTAGATAAAGAATGGGTAGCAGCATTCTCCCTTTTGGATTTGAACAAGACTCACTGGTATAAGACTGCCCAAGAACATTAAATACCGTTCTTTCGTGAGCTTTCAACCTAAATTCTCTTTAAAGGTGCTGAGTAGCCGAACACGTGCGCTCTCGTTCCACGAAAGTTTTTCCTCCCCGCTTCGTCTCGCTTGCTCGAAATTGAGCGAAAGAGTTTTTTTTGCTTAAGCTTTCGACCTCGATAGAGTGCTTTCAGTTTAAGCTTTCGGCTTTCCCTGGATCTCTTGAGGTAAAATAGCGAAACTGGGGACATTGCGCGTTTATGTTTATGCAGGAACTTTCGGTTTTCCTTTCCGCTTACCTCTCTTCGAAGCACCCCGTTCGTTCACGATGTGAATATTGTTGCGAGTTGAACTTTCTCCTTCACTTAACTGCTCGCTTATTTACTTGCGCATGTGTATCCATGGCTAATTTTCATTGGCGAAGTGCGAGTACATAGGTGTTGTTTGCTCGCTACTATTGCAGTTATGAAGCGGGAATATATCCGAGTATGTTTATGTGTTCACTCGCAACACCAATGCAAAGTGAATAACAGGCTCATCAACTGGTTGTGAGGAGTCCCGCAAGGTGACAACCAGCAAAAATGGAGTCGGATCAAACAGCCGAGCGAGTGAGTTGGGCTGATGGAGGCCCGTTTTCTCAACTCAGTGGAGTGATAGTCCCTTGTGCTTGTCGATAAAGTGTTAAGAGTTAAAAACTCTAATTAAAAGATGTTTTATCCTGAAGGGCAGTGTAATTGTGATTTTGAGAAGAAAATTTAATTCCCAGAAAAATAACATTAATTGTTGAAATTATACGTTTGGTCTTTCCTCTCCTCTAACCTGACTGGGTATGGGACCCGCAACGATGGCAGGCCCCTCCACTGAAATGGGCGCCATTGGGCGCGCTCTTCTCTTCTATTGCATTGTAGGAGCTCTCGCTCGGGTAGGATGGTCTTCCGCTCGCGTGCCCTTTTATGGTATAGAGTTATGTGACTCCATCGCATAATGCTATAACATAAATTGGCCATGTTTATATGTATTCCTCATCTGATGGAAAAATTCATGCAAATTATGTTTGCATACGTTTTTCACTCAAATCAGAAAAATATGGCCACGTCTATGTTTGGATTTTCATCCGGTTGGGAGGGTGTGAAGGCGCACCGCTTCCACTTGGGTGCCCCACTCTTATTTATGGGCCATAAGTACCGTCGGTAACGACGAAGTGTCTCAAGTCCGTCTGTTTTCTCCAGGCCCAATTTGTTCTTTGAACAAGTAATTTCAACCCTTAGAAGGTTACCTTGGCCTCAACACTAGTCGATCGGCATTCGACCCTTCGCAATTCGTGAATGTGAAATTTTTTTGCAGTGGGTCCTTGTGCTGAGGAAACCTCAACGTTAGCCTGCCAGCGCTTTCACGCGTCCTCAGACAAGGCCAATCTCGGCGGATACTATCATCCTCTTCCACCGAGACAGCAAACCATCACTGCAGTTGTGCATGGAAATTTATCCAACCACTTATTTCACTACACTCTTTTTCCTTCTTCGATCAATTGCACTAATATGGCTCCAACTCCATCTTGACTTGCATCGCAACAAATGATGAACGGGTTCTGAAAGTCAGAACTGTGCAAGACTGGAACAAATGTCAAGGCTTGTTTAAGCTCTTCGATGCTTTCGGCTCAGTTCGGACCAGATGAACTTACCTTCCCGCAGCATGTCCGACAGAGGCGTTGAGATCCTTGCGTAGCTTAGAACGAACCTTCGGTACCAAATGCACACTTCTAGGTAATGTCGTAGCTGCTTAACGGTCTTCGGTAAGGGAAACTCATCAATCGCCCAAGTTTTGTTCCGATCCATTTTGATGGTACCGTGCCAGATGACATGTCCTAGATATTGGATCTCGGTCATAACAAACTTGCTTTTCTGGATATTAGTGGTGAGTTTTGCCTTGTTGATATGTAGGACTGCTTCTCGCAGCAATGAAAGCGACGCCGAGGTACACGTTCTGAGTCAGTGAAGAGATGATGAAATATGTGATATACTTAGTCTGAGCTCTAAACGTGATGGGTATTATTGTGTTCGAGCTCAGTTACTGTGCGTCTTTCCAGTTGCTCGCCTCGATTAAGGAATTTGCTTTTGGATGTTGATCGCTGGGAGTATTGCAGCGTACCAATCATTCTCTTGACTAGTGTGAATTCCCGCAATGCGGCATGCCTTAAAATTTCTCAATCGAATATTGAAATTGCGTCGACAAAACACTAGAACCATCGGAGAGCTCTCCCAGTGAACAGCATTTCGGCGCATCTGGCAACTAGTCGCATGTTTCCTCCCAGGTTCAATGACGTCATATTTTCTACCATTCATACGAAGGCACCTATGGTCGCAGGGTCATCCTGGCCCGAAAACACCAACTTCCAGCGGGCCATTATATTTGCCACTCTAGATGGTGAAACAGTGCGCGAAGAATGATTGCGTTTGCTGCTGGGTAGTCTCGACACTGTCTCATTTTGGTGCGTGGACCTTCCCATTCGACGAATTTCTGGCTGAGTTAATGCCGGGAGATCCCAGGTGTATCAGGGCATTTAGCCCCGATTATAGTCTCTCTGTCCAAAGATTTGTCGATCAGGGCTCTAGGCACACGTATTTCAGAAGTGTGGGTTTCGAGTTGGGATACTTACTCTGGGCCTATATTCTGGGGCCATAGGGTTTATCACTCCACAGAGCTTTAAAGGTGCTGGCTCACTAGCTAATGCTAGGGGTTGCTTGGTGGCCTCCGCATTGTCTATTTTGATGGTAGGATAGAAGGCTGAGCTTGTGGTTGTGGGACAGTTTTGCTGAGCGTACCCATAGGACTCGATAGGCTGAGCCTGCTTTTAAAAACTGCTCTCGGGATTGACGGCAAAGAGGGCATGTCAACAAAGTCTGACATAACTAGCTCATACAAATTTGATGAAGATAATTACCACTTACCAACGTCTGGCTTGACAACTCGTCCATATCCTCCAGAAGTATAGGACACAGAGGAGTAAGTCCGGCATCCGACCTAAGTTTTCTTCTCTCCGGAGTTCTTCTGATGGGAATCTTTCTCCTAAAATGATATATTATTCAAAAGAAAATCTATTATTGAATTAATAAAGCAGCCATCAGTGGCGAATTATTTACAGCTTTCAAAAACATTAATATTTAACAAATATTATTAAATAAATATTGAAATAATATTTAAAAATAGATTTTCAATCTAATCTAAATTCATATTAAATAAACAGTGCTAAATAAATATTAGAATAAAATTTAAAAATATATTTAAAAAATATAATAAATGTTTCTTCTTTTTATAATTATCAAACTTAGTCTTTCCATTTACGTTCCGCCGTCATATGCAGGGACACCAATCGTGAGCTCTTCCTACACGTTACAGGCACTACTCTCTTGAGGCACCGTAAATATTATAGTTCAGAAATGATCTCTTGTTCAATTCCATTCACTGAGGACAGTTTGTCAGCCCACGGTTGATTCCAACCCGCAAGCAGCACATGTCTTATCACGGATAGTCACGGACTAGATAAGCAGCCAATCCATGAAATCAAAAATCCATGTACTGGCACACACTAAAACATCGCTTGGTTTAGGGTGCAGATCGGAGTCCGCAGCAACATGATATTATGTAACAGCTTCCAAGGACGCAAAGGGACTCTTATATCATTTGGCCTTACTAGCCATACAATAATAGTAAACTGCCGCTATATAAATCAAAAGCAAGTCCAAAAGATATTGATGTCCGAGGACAACATAAGTCCGGAAGTTGTTAAGGAGACTGGGGCACGTTTAGTGCAATATCTTTCAGTAGTTACGTACCCGCTGAAAATTTCAACAACTAGTATGATAACCTAGAGACGATGATTTGTCTCAGGCTCTTGACTGTTGATACAGTCGAGCTTTTTGGTCCTCAGGTTGGGCACCATGTTATAATGGAATTGAAGGGAATATAAATGTCTGTAAAGAGCTAAAGCGATGGTTTGCTGTCTCAGCGAGCGAAGATGTTAGTGCTCACCCGAACCGGCCTCGTCATTCCCCTAGCACAAAGGCCCACTACCAAAATGTTTCACATTGATGAATTCAACGATAGAATGACCGTGGTAACCTACTGAAGTGGTTGACTCTTCAAACAAAGCAGAAGACTGAGCCGGCTGAACGCGTGCGAAACTCGGCAAGATTTCCTCTTTACTATTCATACTTATGACCCCCCAATAAGAGTGGGGTATCCACGTGGAAGTGGTGCCCCTTCAAACTCCTCCATCACAATCAAGATCCATAGTAGCCGTAGATCTATATTTTTCATTTAAATGAAAAACTCATCCAAACATTATTGGCATGAATTTTTTCTGTGAATGAAAAATATGAACATTTCAAATTTATGTTAAAGTCTTATATGATGGATTCACATAACACTTTAATATAAATGGGAAACCCAAGCAGAAGGCCACTCTATCCTGTGAAAGCATCTGCAACGAGAAAGAAAGCTATGGGGCCAGGCAACGTGGCAGGTCCCATAGCTGGTCCAGGTAAATGTAAATGAAAAACCAAACTTGCTTTCTTCATTTCTTTATTCTCCTTTGATATTAAATTAAGTGCATATTTCATATCTTGTACAAAATAAAGCATATCACATTTCATATTTGTTTGCAGGAAGTTATATCTCTTCCATATTTCCATTACCAGCTTTATAATCAAACACAATTTCAAACTATCCACTTCAACTCATCTCTGCACATCTTAACGCATAACTTTCTTTTCATTGAAGAAAAAGGAGTATGTTTTTTAGAAATCACCAAATAGTTAAAACAAAATTCAAATTAGTTTTCAATCCAATTATGTGTTGTGTCCAAACAACGCACCTCTATGTTACAAAATTTTTCGAAGATTCATTTTTTCATCGCTCTTTACTTTGAATCTAGATTTTTTCCAAGAATTGTTTCATAGTATTTAATTAATAGCGTAAACTAAATATCAGTTGAAATTTTCATATACCAGGAATAAAGAAACTGTATTGGTTTTGTTGACATAAAACGAAGAAAATTTTTAAAGAATTATATGAAAGAAGGGAAACAGTCTGTAAAATAAAAATATTAGTGTTGTAGGTTTTCATACTTAATTACAGTTATCTACGATCGTGTCTAAGTTTGCTCAAAGTTTTACAATTTTAAATACTCGTACAAGAGAGGGTGCTTGCCCAGTCCTCCTCTGACGAGCGCTCGTTGATGGGGTGGGTAAGGCCTGTAAAAATTTGCTAATTCAACTTGCTGTTATGTTACACAGAGTGACAATCAGGCAGAACATAATTCACGAAATTCATGTCAGGCTGTTCGCAAAGACATGATATATTATAATAAAATTTTGTTTGAGGATTGCTGCTTGTCCTAAGTGAAAGAACTACATTGTTCTTTCACCCGAGCATTATTTTAATAGCACTTTTTCCGCTCGATGGACTTCAGCTGGTTCCAGCATATGGGCTGGTTCCATTAAAAATCTCGCAGTTTCGTTCGAGGTGACCGATAAACTCCTCAGGAGCTGCCACATCAGTCACCTCGGGGCAGCTCGACTGCGGGGTTCCAGGTGATCACGAACCCATATATATATATGTTGCAGCATGGCAGTGCTGCAAGCTCTATTGAGCAATAATTTCCACTAGTACGCAGTGGTGGCGAACTTATAATAAAATTTTGTTTGAGGATTGCTGCTTGTCCTAAGTGAAAGAACTACATTGTTCTTTCACCCGAGCATTTTGGCTATCAATTTAATAGCACTTTTTCCGCTCGATGGACTTCAGCTGGTTCCAGCATATGGGCTGGTTCCATTAAAAATCTCGCAGTTTCGTTCGAGGTGACCGATAAACTCCTCAGGAGCTGCCACATCAGTCACCTCGGGGCAGCTCGACTGCGGGGTTCCAGGTGATCACGAACCCATATATATATATGTTGCAGCATGGCAGTGCTGCAAGCTCTATCGAGCAATAATTTCCACTAGTACGCAGTGGTGGCGAACTTATAATAAAATTTTGTTTGAGGATTGCTGCTTGTCCTAAGTGAAAGAACTACATTGTTCTTTCACCCGAGCATTTTGGCTATCAATTTAATAGCACTTTTTCCGCTCGATGGACTTCAGCTGGTTCCAGCATATGGGCTGGTTCCAATAAAAATCTCGCAGTTTCGTTCGAACCAGCCCATATGCTGGAACCAGCTGAAGTCCATCGAGCGGAAAAAGTGCTATTAAATTGATAGCCAAAATGCTCGGGTGAAAGAACAATGTAGTTCTTTCACTTAGGACAAGCAGCAATCCTCAAACAAAATTTTATTATAAGTTCGCCACCACTGCGTACTAGTGGAAATTATTGCTCGATAGAGCTTGCAGCACTGCCATGCTGCAACATATATATATATGGGTTCGTGATCACCTGGAACCCCGCAGTCGAGCTGCCCCGAGGTGACTGATGTGGCAGCTCCTGAGGAGTTTATCGGTCACCTCGAACGAAACTGCGAGATTTTTAATGGAACCAGCCCATATGCTGGAACCAGCTGAAGTCCATCGAGCGGAAAAAGTGCTATTAAATTGATAGCCAAAATGCTCGGGTGAAAGAACAATGTAGTTCTTTCACTTAGGACAAGCAGCAATCCTCAAACAAAATTTTATTATAAGTTCGCCACCACTGCGTACTAGTGGAAATTATTGCTCGATAGAGCTTGCAGCACTGCCATGCTGCAACATATATATATATGGGTTCGTGATCACCTGGAACCCCGCAGTCGAGCTGCCCCGAGGTGACTGATGTGGCAGCTCCTGAGGAGTTTATCGGTCACCTCGAACGAAACTGCGAGATGATATATTAATTGGAATGTATTAAGAATCGACACAGCTAGATGGGTGTTGTATTCACTTTGAAAATATCACTCTAATAATATGATCCACGAACATTCATTTACGTGAAACTTACATAAACTTAGATTTTATCAGTGGTTAAAAGTTTATTCATTTGCGGCTAGTGATTTGAATTGTTTCCTCTTCTTCTTTGTAGCACTACAGCCCCTCTCGGGAATTTGCTTCCTGCAAATAATGCCTCCAACTGTCTCGGTCCATTTGCCGCGTCCTACAATTTCGAAATCCAAGAAGCGATGAACTGTCTTCGTCAACTGAGTCAGACCAGCGTTTCCTCGGTTTCCCCACTGGTATCCGGCCTTCAATTCTCCCAAAGAATACCTTTTTGAGTATCCGTTGTTCGTAAATACGATTCATGTGGCCAGCCCATTGCAGCTTCCGCAGCTTTACAATCTTTGAGACCTCCGGTTCATCAAAAATTTAATACAGCTCATGGGTGTATCGAATTCACCATTGGTCCCCGTCTAGCTTCGCTCCGATTATTTGCCTCAGGACCCGTCGCTTGAAGGAGTTCAATATATTTGCGGATGCTTGGGTTAGGGTCCATGTTTCGCACCCATAGCATAACACAGGTCTTATCACAGATTTATATACTTGGAGCTTTGTTTCCCTGTGTATGCAGCTGGTCTTCAAGATCGTCAATATTGAATAATTTTTTTTATTTGCGAGCTGCATTCTTCGGGGTATTTCGTCTCCTTCATTGCCCGTTTTCGTTATTTTAGCGTCTAAATACACAAATTCGCTCACAATTTTGATACTGTATTCGCCAAGTATAATATTTTATGTACTTGAGGTATTTTTCTTCGACTGCGTCATGAGCTCTGTTTTATTTTCGTTGACTTCTAGCCCTACTAGTTTTGCTTCGCTGTACAGTTTCAGGAAGAGTTCTTTGGCAGTTGTTAATGACCGTGACAAAATTTTGATGTCGCCAGCATAAGCAAGCTACTACTTGGCTCGACCTGAACAGTAATGTGCCTCGCGTATTGACAGGTAGCTTCTGTATGATGTACTCCAGAGCCAAATTAAATAACAATGGGGCCAGCTCATCTCCCTGCTTTAGTCCGATATTTGTGTCAAAGGCATCGGTGAGTTGGTTATTGATGCGGACTTGAGAGGTCGTTGACGTCATTGTCATTTTGCTAAGACGGACTTATTTGGCTGCGATGCCAAAGAAAAGTACTATTTGGTACAATATGTTACGATCAATACTGCCGCATGCTTGCTTGAAGTCAACGAAAATTTGGTGTACGTCTATGTTGAGATCCCAGCATTTTTCAAGTACCTGCTTGATTGTGAACAATTGGTCTGTTGTTGATCTACCTGCCCTAAAACCACATTGATACTCCCCAATAATACTGTTGGCGTATGATCCGATTTTATTTTCTAAAATTTTAGAAAATATTTTGATCGCCGTACAAAGTAGTGATATGCCTCTATAATTTTCGCACTATAGCTTGTCACCTTTTTTGTGGATAGGGAATATAATTGATTGGCTTCACTCTTTCGGCATATGTTCTTGTCACCGAATGTACTGGATGACTTTGTGAATAGCTTGATGAACACTACTGCTACCATATTTGAGGAGCTCCACTGGAATTTCATCAATGCCCGGCGCTTTATTATTCTTTTAGGCTTTGATGGCGGAGTAAACTTCATCCAGAGTTAGTGAGGCCAATGGAAGCTCTCCGTAGACATCTATAGGCTCCGATGTTCTGGAGCTGTGCGGAGGATTAAGGAGGTTCTTAAAATATGCTGCCCTTCTTTCCTTAATCTTAGTTTCATCAGCGATGATATTGCCGATGTCATCACGATAGAGCGTGATTTTGAGCTGATAACCACGTTTCAGGCTTTTCACTACTTTGTATGCTTGTTTTGTGTTGTTGCTCGCTAAACATATATCTATACACCTCAATTGGTCGACATATTATTTTCTTTTCTCTACTTTAATTATCTTATTCGCTACTCTTCTGAGATTTTCATAGTGTTCTTTCTTTGTCCTGGTTTTCCTACTTACATATTCTTTGTACGCCTGATTCTTTTTGTCTAACGCATTCTGGCACTCATTATCAAGCCAATCATTCCTCTTGCGCCGGGCTTGATATCCGATCATCTGTTCTGCCACGGTCCTAATAGTCGCTTTCGCTTGAATTTAGAGCTTGTTGCTTGTCTTTACCGATGCATCCGATATGATGGGAGCCAGCTGGTTGTCGAGGTTCACCGTGAAATTATCTTTCACAGACGATGTCAAATTTTTGCAGTAGGCTGGTCTTCGCCGAATATGCCTTTGACATACGACATCGATAGGTTAATTTGAACAAGTAATGATCTGAGTTACAATTGGCTTCTCGGTATGTACGGACGTCAAGTATGCTCGAAGCCCAACGGTGTTGGATCAGAACATGATCGATCTGGTTTTGTGTGTTGCCATCCGGTGATACCCAGGTCATTTAATGAATGCGTCGATAAGGGTAGCAAGTCGAACGTATGACTAGATTTCTGCTACATGCTAAGTCAATCAAGCGCTGGCTGTTGTCATTTGTTCATCGTGGAGTGTATTTCCTCCAGTCGTTCCCCGATGAGATATCTCATTGCCAACCTTAGCGTTGAAATCACCCAGAATTATTTTTGTGTCGTTTGTGGGCAATGAGTCGACCAATCTTTCCAGCTGATTGTAGAACGTTTCCTTCGTTTCCTCGTCTTTTTCTTCTGTCGCCAGATTGTAAAGAATTTCGCTTTTATATGGATCGCGCGCAACCGTTCGTTTATTACCTTGAAATCAATAACGTGCGATTTGAACTCCCTAGCCACAATGAAGGCCACTCCGGATTCTAGTTTTACAGTAGGCCTCCCTCTTTTGAATACTGCGTGCGATCTTATGTCTTGAATGTCGTTTCTAGTCCAATTCGTTTCTTGGACTGCCAGTATTTTTTATTGATATTGACTGGCCTGTTGTAAAAGGTCCTTAAAAGTGCCAGGGTAATTGAGTGATCTGACATTCCAGGATCCAATGCCATAGTCCTTTTTTCGTTTGCGAGGTCGTTGCCGTGAGTCCGATCCATTCCGAGGCCCATCTGCAGGTTCCGAAACATTTAAAGGTTTCCCAAGGACGGGGAGCTAGCCCGTCGCCCAATCTCTATCCCAGCGGCATGATTACTACGTCGATTCCATTATCACGTGCGGAAGATTTGCCTTCACCCTCTTACGCCTTCACAAAGGAGGTGCAAGTAGGATTTAGTAGCAGAGCTGTAGATGTATTTAGAGTTAGTAGCATTTCCCGACATTTGATGTCACATTATTGGGGAACCAGTAAGCCCAATGTGTGACCCCGAGAGCACTTACAACCATTTGAATGGGGGTTTGGGATGGGGAATTATGGAAGCTATAGGTTGGGGAAAGAAGGGGTGCCCTCCCCCTTTCTCAAACAGGCTTGGGACCGTCTACAGCGAAGTTATTTGAAATGTTTAACGAATGCTATTTTGTAACAGCCGCAGTTGATATTTTGATATGTTTTCGAAGATTTCCACGTCTTTCATTTATATATCAAAATTCAACATGATCGGCGTGACAATTCAGCATCCTCCCCGCAATCTTAATTGCTCTCGGACAGGAGACGGCTGCCGGGAATCCGATCAGATCCAGCACTTTCAACTGAAGCATCCAGTTTAATGACTTTTCCCATTCTTTCCACTTAGGTTTGACGTTAATTTTCCATCCGATGTTGTACACAATCACGCTTGCACAAATACATTCACTTTTGGGAAGGGCGGAAGGAGTTCACTTTTTTGGAGTCTCAATGTCGGCAGGAAGCGTGAATGTCATTTTCCACACTGATTAACACCGTAAATCAATTATTAGCGTCGGATCTACCGGCACTTGATTCTTATTCTCCAGCTCCAGAACTGCAATGCAATACTGCCGTTTTAGTACACTACACTGAATAATTTTTTTTATTTGCGAGCTGCATTCTTCGGGGTATTTCGTCTCCTTCATTGCCCGTTTTCGTTATTTTAGCGTCTAAATACACAAATTCGCTCACAATTTTGATACTGTATTCGCCAAGTATAATATTTTATGTACTTGAGGTATTTTTCTTCGACTGCGTCATGAGCTTTGTTTTATTTTCGTTGACTTCTAGCCCTACTAGTTTTGCTTCGCTGTACGGTTTCAAGAAGAGTTCTTTGGCAGTTGTTAATGACCGTGACAAAATTTTGATGTCGTCCGCATAAGCAAGCTACTACTTGGCTCGACCTGAACAGTAATGTGCCTCGCGTAATGACAGGTAGCTTCTGTATGATGTACTCCAGAGCCAAATTAAATAACAATGGGGCCAGCTCTTCTCCCTGCTTTAGTCCGATATTTGTGTCAAAGGCATCGGTGAGTTGGTTATTGATGCGGACTTGAGAGGTCGTTGAAGTCATTGTCATTTTGCTAAGACGGACTTATTTGGCTGCGATGCCAAAGAAAAGTACTATTTGGTACAATATGTTACGATCAATACTGCCGTATGCTTGCTTGAAGTCAACGAAAATTTGGTGTACGTCTATGTTGAGATCCCAGCATTTTTCAAGTACCTGCTTGATTGTGAACAATTGGTCTGTTGTTGATCTACCTGCCCTAAAACCACATTGATACTCCCCAACAATACTGTTGGCGTATGATCCGATTTTATTTTCTAAAATTTTAGAAAATATTTTGATCGCCGTACAAAGTAGTGATATGCCTCTATAATTTTCGCACTATAGCTTGTCACCTTTTTTGTGGATAGGGAATATAATTGATTGGCTTCACTCTTTCGGCATATGTTCTTGTCGCCGAATGTACTGGATGACTTTGTGAATAGCTTGATGAACACTACTGCTACCATATTTGAGGAGCTCCACTGGAATTTCATCAATGCCCGGCGCTTTATTATTCTTTTAGGCTTTGATGGCGGAGTAAACTTCATCCAGAGTTAGTGAGGCCAATGGAAGCTCTCCGTAGACATCTATAGGCTCCGATGTTCTGGAGCTGTGCGGAGGATTAAGGAGGTTCTTAAAATATGCTGCCCTTCTTTCCTTAATCTTAGTTTCATCAGCGATGATATTGCCGATGTCATCACGATAGAGCGTGATTTTGAGCTGATAACCACGTTTCAGGCTTTTCACTACTTTGTATGCTTGTTTTGTGTTGTTGCTCGCTAAACATATATCTATACACCTCAATTGGTCGACATATTATTTTCTTTTCTCTACTTTAATTATCTTATTCGCTACTCTTCTGAGATTTTCATAGTGTTCTTTCTTTGTCCTGGTTTTCCTACTTACATATTCTTTGTACGCCTGATTCTTTTTGTCTAACGCATTCTGGCACTCATTATCAAGCCAATCATTCCTCTTGCGCCGGGCTTGATATCCGATCATCTGTTCTGCCACGGTCCTAATAGTCGCTTTCGCTTGAATTTAGAGCTTGTTGCTTGTCTTTACCGATGCATCCGATATGATGGGAGCCAGCTGGTTGTCGAGGTTCACCGTGAAATTATCTTTCACAGACGATGTCAAATTTTTGCAGTAGGCTGGTCTTCGCCGAATATGCCTTTGACATACGACATCGATAGGTTAATTTGAACAAGTAATGATCTGAGTTACAATTGGCTTCTCGGTATGTACGGACGTCAAGTATGCTCGAAGCCCAACGGTGTTGGATCAGAACATGATCGATCTGGTTTTGTGTGTTGCCATCCGGTGATACCCAGGTCATTTAATGAATGCGTCGATAAGGGTAGCAAGTCGAACGTATGACTAGATTTCTGCTACATGCTAAGTCAATCAAGCGCTGGCTGTTGTCATTTGTTCATCGTGGAGTGTATTTCCTCCAGTCGTTCCCCGATGAGATATCTCATTGCCAACCTTAGCGTTGAAATCACCCAGAATTATTTTTGTGTCGTTTGTGGGCAATGAGTCGACCAATCTTTCCAGCTGATTGTAGAACGTTTCCTTCGTTTCCTCGTCTTTTTCTTCTGTCGCCAGATTGTAAAGAATTTCGCTTTTATATGGATCGCGCGCAACCGTTCGTTTATTACCTTGAAATCAATAACGTGCGATTTGAACTCCCTAGCCACAATGAAGGCCACTCCGGATTCTAGTTTTACAGTAGGCCTCCCTCTTTTGAATACTGCGTGCGATCTTATGTCTTGAATGTCGTTTCTAGTCCAATTCGTTTCTTGGACTGCCAGTATTTTTTATTGATATTGACTGGCCTGTTGTAAAAGGTCCTTAAAAGTGCCAGGGTAATTGAGTGATCTGACATTCCAGGATCCAATGCCATAGTCCTTTTTTCGTTTGCGAGGTCGTTGCCGTGAGTCCGATCCATTCCGAGGCCCATCTGCAGGTTCCGAAACATTTAAAGGTTTCCCAAGGACGGGGAGCTAGCCCGTCGCCCAATCTCTATCCCAGCGGCATGATTACTACGTCGATTCCATTATCACGTGCGGAAGATTTGCCTTCACCCTCTTACGCCTTCACAAAGGAGGTGCAAGTAGGATTTAGTAGCAGAGCTGTAGATGTATTTAGAGTTAGTAGCATTTCCCGACATTTGATGTCACATTATTGGGGAACCAGTAAGCCCAATGTGTGACCCCGAGAGCACTTACAACCATTTGAATGGGGGTTTGGGATGGGGAATTATGGAAGCTATAGGTTGGGGAAAGAAGGGGTGCCCTCCCCCTTTCTCAAACAGGCTTGGGACCGTCTACAGCGAAGTTATTTGAAATGTTTAACGAATGCTATTTTGTAACAGCCGCAGTTGATATTTTGATATGTTTTCGAAGATTTCCACGTCTTTCATTTATATATCAAAATTCAACATGATCGGCGTGACAATTCAGCATCCTCCCCGCAATCTTAATTGCTCTCGGACAGGAGACGGCTGCCGGGAATCCGATCAGATCCAGCACTTTCAACTGAAGCATCCAGTTTAATGACTTTTCCCATTCTTTCCACTTAGGTTTGACGTTAATTTTCCATCCGATGTTGTACACAATCACGCTTGCACAAATACATTCACTTTTGGGAAGGGCGGAAGGAGTTCACTTTTTTGGAGTCTCAATGTCGGCAGGAAGCGTGAATGTCATTTTCCACACTGATTAACACCGTAAATCAATTATTAGCGTCGGATCTACCGGCACTTGATTCTTATTCTCCAGCTCCAGAACTGCAATGCAATTCTGCCGTTTTAGTACACTACACTGGATGGAGGACGATTCTGTAAGTAGGTTCCAGACAGAACGCTGTGCGCACAAATGTATTGACAAGGAATATTTAGAAAATTTCAACTAAACGATCCTGCCGCTCGAAGAGGAATTTTTTACCACTGACGAACTGGCTCCGGGACCCCAACTGCACGCTTTTATCTGGTCCAACTCGATCTGCGAAGATATTTTTCATCTTCTTATAAGCAGCCGCGCAACAATTTTTCACGACCGCCAAATAAAACCCGTTCTCCACTCGCCAGTTACTCCTCACGACATTTTCAATCCGATTCCCCCTTGACAGCCAATTTGCTTATCTTGACGAGCCTCTTCATGGCAGTAACAGAGGTTTTCTCATCGACATCAGCTAGTAATTGCTTCACTAGATTGCGGCACATAGGAGTTGCCATTATCTACCTTTTTTGTAGTTTTATTTGGTTTTTTCATTTGTTTCTTTGGAAAAACGTATACTGATAATGGTAGCGATGGTAGTGGGGCATTAAGTGTAGGTTAAAAATAACAATGTTAATAAGTTTCGTATCAAATGATTCCGCAATTATTCCGTTAATTTCATGAGATGGTATTTTCTCCGCAAAGATCCTGCGAGCAGTTTGCCTAGGTGGGCTGCTCGATTACTACATGGCAGCTAATTTGCTCGCGATCCTAAGGAGACGAGGATTGCAAAAAAAGGAGCTGAAGAATCTTCATTGAAACTAAATACGGACGGAAAAAACAGACGTGTATGCTTAACCACCGGCGCAGGTCTTTTGCATGGTATATAAGCACTTTTTTCCCAGATAGATCCATGAGAAAATAACGACCAGATACTACAACCTTATGTTCACGGCTTTTCAAGAAACGATGATCCAACTTCACTTTACAATTATCAGCTGCTCACTTTGGCGGAGATTGCGTCGAAAAACTTCATTTCTATATCCAGAGAGTCGGGATCTTAGATTATAGTACGCTTCATTTGCACATCCTGGTTCCCTTATCTTTCGTCTAATTTGTTTCGTCTGATTTCTTTCGTGGGGCTCCAGCGCAATGAAAAACATTAATTGCCATAATAGCTTGTATAATTTGCCATGGCAAATCATGTGCTGTCCGAAGGTGGCAAAGTAAGGCGAGACACCCGTGACGGAATATTAAGACGACCGTAGAGCGCATATGATACCGGACAGTCTGCGCTCTCAATCGTTCTAACTTGGGTGGACATAGGAACGAATCACAGCTAGCAAGGTGCGATTAAAACGTTCTGATGCGTTAAATTGAGGAGAGTTTATTGGCGTCAGCTGGTTTTCAACGCCGTACTATTCAAGTATACTCTTGAACTGCCAAGATCAGAACTGTACCCCGTTGTCCGAATACAAGCTTTCTGGAACTCCAAATACATGGAATACTCGGTTCTTTAAAAATTTCATGATAGGTGGAGTCGTGAATGGGCCAATGGGTTCCGCCAGTGGGCACTTAGATAACAGATCTCAAGCAAAAATATCTCCAACGTGCCCACAGAAGAACGAGGATATGGATTGAGTAGATCTATATACAGGTGTTGGAATACGCGCTGCGGAACGTTGAGTTGACTAATGTGAGATCAAGGACTCTTCCAAGACTCTTTTTCCTATAACAGATTCTTTTTCCTATAACAGGTTACCGGTTGCGTATTCATTACGTCGGTAAATATATTCCTCGATCACTTTCAAATCAGGCAGCTGTGTTTGTTGGGTTATGATGATTTACCTCAACTCGTTGTAGTTGTCTAAATTAAACAGTGGGCTGTCCAAATCCCTCTCGATGCGACTATCTTCATTTAGTGCCAATTATGTTCACTCTGGTGCAAACATTCGCGACAGAGTATTGGGTACGATGTTTTGTATTCCTTCCCGTTGTTTGATGGAAAACTTAAATGCTTTCACATTAACAACGCATCGTCAGTGATGATTTCAAATGAGTGGCCTTCTATGTACGCCCAAAAATTCTGGACAGCCATCAATCGCTGCCAGACAGTTTTGTTCGGATACGGTGTAGTTCTTCTAGGCCGAGTTCAGTTTACTGGAGAATGGGTTGTGAATGTCAGGGCTATGCAAGACTGGACCAAAAGTCAAGGCTTTTTTGAGCTTTCGGCTGAGTTTGGACCAGATAAACTTACCTTTCCGGAGCTGGTCTGGCAGGGGCATTGAGGTCAATGCGTAATTTGGAACGAATCTTCGGTGCCAAATGCGCACTTCTAGGAAATATCGTTGTTGCTTAACGATCTTCGGTATGGGAAACTCATCAATTGCCCAAGTTTTGTCTGGATGCATTTTGATGGTACCATGTCCAATGACATGTCCTAGATATCAGATCTCTGTCATAACAAACTTGCTTTTCTGAACATTGATTGTGAGTCCCGCATTATTGATATGTAAGATTACTTCTTGCAGCAATAGAAGATGTTGGTCAAACGTTTCTGTAATGAGTAGAAGGTCTTCCAGGTAATCGAACACTTGGTGTTTCAGGTGACGTGGAATGACTTTGTCCATCAGACGTGTCATCGTTTGCGGGGCATTACACAAATGCCAAAGGCATTGTGACAAACTGGTATAGTGATCATTTAGGCACTGTGAAAGCGGTTTTATGCCTCGACCATTCATCGAGTGGAATTTACCAGAATGCATCCTCCAAGTCGAGACTCGTTATTTATTTATTTATTTACACTTCTTTACAGATCCGTGAACCCAATTACAAAATAGGTAATGAAATATAATATAATACATGCGAATAAACAAAGTTATTTTAAGAAAAAACAATAAAAAGAATATAAAATATGGATAAACTATTGGAAGCTAAGCAGAATATTATGTAATATGCTTTTAAAAGCGTTCAAGGAATGTGCCAGAGGACCCAGCTGGAGCTCATTGTAACGACGTGATACGCGTACTAAAAATGAATAAAAATAAATATTGGTACAAACAAAGGGCACAAAGAATATGTCAGTTGAACGCGTTCTTGAGGTGGGACGTATATAAAGCCTTTCATGAAGGTTGGATGAAAGAATACCGTGATATAATTTAAATAAGCAGCACAGGTCAAGAAATGCTCTCCTTTTTTTGAGCGATGGAATGTTTAGGGTCTGTAAGCGCTCAATGTAGGAGCTGTAAATGAGGTTATATTTGTAGAATAGAGATCATGTGAATTTACGCTGTACAGTTTCAACAGCATCCGATTGATTGGTATAGTGAGGAGACCATACTTGGGAGGCATACTCAAGGATTGACAGGGCTAGAAGTACGAATAGATGGACATTGGTTGGAATACGAAAAGACTTGCAAGAGAATTGTAAAATAAAACCAGCGACATGTGAAGCTCTTGTGGTTATGGATGAAACATGGATGTTAAATTTCAAACCTGGGTCGAATACTACTCCCAAATCTTTCAATTTGTCCACAAGTACGAGCCCCGAGCCATCAATCTGGTATTCATATAAAACCGGATGAATTTTGTTGGTGAATCTCATGTGACAACATTTGGAAATGTTAAGAGGAAGTAAATTACCTTGACACCAATTTCGGAGACTGTCAAGATCATTTTGGAGGTATAAGCAGTCTTTGCTGGAGTTAATGGGGCGACAAATTTTTAAATCATCAGCGTAAAGAAGACAATTAGAGGACAAGCATTGGGGAAGATCATTAATGAAAATGTTGAATAGCAAAGGGCCTAAAATTGAACGTTGAGGAACACCAGATTTTGGGCTAAATGAGGCCGACAAAAAAAAAATTATTCCACGTAACGGTGCAGGAGCGATGGGATAAGAAGGATTAAATCCAAGAGAGGACGGAGTCGGAGATGCGGAAAGATCAGAGTTTGTTAGCCAAAGGCCATGATCAACACTGTCAAAGGCTTTAGCAAAATCGGTGTATATGACTTCGACTTGTTGACTCTTGTCGAAAGCAAGAGAGATGGTATTCGAAGTTCTAACAAATTAGTTACTGTCGAGCGACCTTTAATGAAGCCATGTTGTTCATTTGCAAACAGGATACTGATATCATCGTAGATTCTGTTTTGCACAATTCTCTCAAGTAGCTTGCCAAAACAAGACAGCAAAGAAATCGGACGATAGTTAAAGATTTCACTTCGATCTCCGGACTTATGGATCGGAAAGATGTTAGCATGCTTCCAAACGTCAGGGAAGCAGGAGGAAGAAAGGCTCATATTGAAAATAATTGATAGTGGGGTTGATAATGAAGAAGAGAATGACTTAACGAACAGATTTGGTATTCCATCAGGACCCGGACCACAATTACTGTCAAAGGTAAGCAGTACATTTTCAATTTCTGATGGAAAGGTCGCGATAGAATTCATAATGTGGGAAGGAGAAAGACACGATGAGTACATACTGGGGTTCAAAACCTTAAATGTGGAGGAAAAATATTGAGCAAAAAGGTCACAGATAGCTTGCCCATCAGAAGCTTGGCAATTACGCCATGAGAAGATATTATGAATATGGGATGTTGTTTTCAGAGAATTTATGTATGTCCAAAAGGGCTTAGGACTATTAGATTGCAGTGATGTTTCAATCATATAATAATAAGATCGCCTTGCGTTCTTTACCATTTTTTTGGCTTCTTTGCAAAGCAGTCGGTAGTTGGTGAGGTCAGTGTTAGAGTTGGAATATTGAAGTTTTTTGCGCACCTGGTCCTTCAAATAGAGAGCGTCTGAGACTTCAGCGGAAAACCAGCTGGGGATCTTTCTCCGGGCGGATCGACAGATAGGTACATGGTTTGCAATTATGCTACTGAGATTCACATAGAAAGTTGATGGCACTGAATTGACATCTAGCTTCTGTAGCATTGAATTCCAGTCAATATTATCCAGCTCAAGCTGAATGACTGCATAGTTGGCTTTGCGGAAATTAAATCTTGGGGAGAAAGGAGTGCGTTTGGACTGAGGTGCAAGAAAAGATAAACGAACCTCAAGCGGAAGATGATGGGGATCAGGTTTTATATATTCGGAGGGGGATTTTGTGATCGAGGAGATAGAGGCAGGATTGGGAGTAAGGATGAAATCGAGAAGTTGATTGTTTGCGTTTGGGATCATATTTAATTGCGATAGGGAGCAAAACGATACAAAAGAAGAAAACAGGACAGAAAGATCATTGAAAGATGAGAGGTTATGAGAGCTTGAGTCCCACCTTAGGCAAGGCATGTTAAAGTCACCACAGATTAAAATATTGTATAAAGGGTTGATGATACAGAAATACGAAGATAATTCAGAGAAAAAACGGTTGTAAGCCCGGAAAGGAGCATTGCAAGGGATATACACGCAAAGCAATACTAAACTCACGGGTTGAGAAATATTGATTAAGACATTCTACTGGAAGCGACGGTGAAAAGTCAGAGCAGAGTTTGCTGTCTAAGGCTTTATGAGTAGCAATAAGTACATCACCACCGTCAGATTACATTTTGAGAGTAAAGATTGAAGCTACGAGATGTGTTTTGAATATCAAAATTCAAATTAATATTTGAAGAAGTTGTAGGGTGACCAGTTGTTAATGTTTCGGAAGAGAGCTTACCACGCGACGAAAATTTCTTCTATTGATTGCCTCAAACGGTTCAATTAGTGTTCCAGGAGGCCAGTATTCTGGTTGCAGAACTATGCTGCAGTTTGACGGCACAGTAAGCTTAAAGGAAGCTATAACTCTTCCCTCAATGTTGTCTTTTGTCAGTTTGTGGCAGCTGATTATCTTTACTGAAGGTCCAAATTTCGTTGAGACATAATCACAAATGTCATTCGTCGATGTCTTATAAGCCAGACGAGATATAAATATTTGCTTCAGCGGCGCCACGACATGAAGAGATGGAACTATCTGTGGTGCTGGCAGATTAAGAGCGGAATCAGAAACATCGGCTACTGGCGTTGGTTGAATAACCGTTACAAGTGTGTTGGATGAAGTGGGCCGATTTTTCGATATAGCACCTCGACGAGAAGATGAGGGCCCAGGTGATGATTGAAATACAACCTCTGAATCATTGCTGGTCAACAGGTTAGCGCTGTTTTTAGTTGCAGGTTTAGCTTGTGACTTACTTCTCGTTGTTATGGCAGGAGCAGTATCTAATGTTATTCTAGTGTTCTCCCCCCGATGAAGGAAGATCTGGTGCGGAAGGATGTAACACATCGTGAGTCTCAAGGCTCGTCTCAGTTAGAGGATGCGCAGATAAAGTGTCAGCAAACTGGAGCAAGGGAGCAATCTCATTATATGCAACCGAACATTTATTGTGCAAAGCATTTAGTTCATTACATGAAGTTTTCACTCTTAAGCTAGCCATGCAGAGCCTAGAAACGTAGGCTGAATTTGAATAACGTCTACAGGTCTCGCAGTATCAGTGGATGCCATTGTCCGGTTTATTTATAACGTCGGCAACAGTACTCTTGATGTTTACGCAAGCCAAATGATAAGACCGTTCACAGAGGCCGAAACATAGCACAATAGGGGACTTATCATCCGAATCGTGGCATTTGGTCGCACAGCAGGACATTTTTTATGCGAAAAATTGAAAATTATTAAAAACTTTTTGTTTTTTTTGTAGTTCTAATGTATCCCAAGTCCACCAGTTTTATTTTTGTATTATTAATATAATTATTATTATTAGTTTTTATTTATGTTTTTTTTTTCGCTGTTTCAAAATTATGTATGATGATAGAGAATTGTCGGATAAAAAGTTGTAATTGTATTTCTATAGTCCATACAAGAACCAATTACAAAAAGTCTCCACGATATGAAGGATCACCTATAACCAAAAGCTTAAGTCTCCACAGTATAAAGAACTGCCTATATTAAGGCTTAAACCGAAAAAAATGTGCTTTATAGTGTTAAATTGCAGCGAATAATTAAATTGGCACAATTACTCATGAGTAAATAAAAAGCTGAGGTTAAATATCAGCTTTTAACTATGCCACCAGTTGAAAGCACTTTACGAAAAGTTGAAATCAATTTTTCACTACACAAAGAGAAACGTATTTTCAGATTCAAAATAAAATGCAGGGAAAATCTTTTCACACCCGCCCTCGCGATGAAAGTCACCGAAAGAAAACAGAAGTGATGAGAGAAAAAAAACGATTTAATCATAAAAAATTTCGAGGTAAAACAGAGTAAATCAGTAGAGCACACGACAAAACACGTTCAACGATTTCCAAGTTGAAAGTAGATATATAGTTTGCTTCCGGCAGTCTTTCCAATATCCCATCAATAAGGAAAAAGGATACGCGTCTGCAATAATCACTGCATTTACTTTTTGGGCATCTAGACAAAGACGAACTTTATCTGGTTTTACCACCAAGGTTACCTGTGAGGACCAGGCACTTTGCAATTCCTCTCTAACTCCCAACTTTAGCATCCTGTCCAAGCCTGGGAACACTAGCTTTTCTATGGCTGGTAAGATGGCATAATGTTTCTGATTTATTGGCTTGCTGTTGCGAACACAAATAACATGTAAGGCCAGAGAAATGTGGCCAGGCCTTGCGTAGCGGAAGATGAAAAGGCAGCGATGAATGCTTCCAGGCGTTACCACTGGTTAGGAGTTAACTCGTGTCTCTCAGCCTAGAGGTAAGTTCATGGACATGTCTAGTGTCAAAGTGTGAATCCAACAATAAATCTGTGGCCAAACCAAAATTGTAGGATGAAACGTTCTGAGTCAGTGAGGGGATGATGAAAAATGTGATATCCTTACTTTGACCTCTAAACGTGATGGGTATTATTGTGTTCGAGCTCAGCTATTGTGTGTCATTCCAGTTGCTCGGTTTGGTTAAGGAGTTTGCTTTTGGATGTTGATCGCTGGGAGTATTGCACGGCTTCCAGCTCCTCTGCTGAGACGCAAAGCGTATGCACATTATGGTGAGGAGCAGAGAGAAATCATTCTCTTGGCTAGTGTGAATTTCCGCAATGCGGCATGCCTCAAAATTTCGCCATCGAATATTGAAATTGCGTCGACAAAACACTAGAACCATCGGAGAGCTCTCCCAGTGAACAGTATTTCGGCGCATCTGGCAACTTGTCGCATGTTTCCTCCCATGTTCAATGACGTCATATTTTCTACCATTCGTACGAAGGCATCTATGGTCGCAAGATCATCCTGGCCCAAAAACACAAGCTTTCAGCTGGCTATTATGTTTGCCACTCTAGATGGTGAAATAGTGCACGGGGAGTGATTGCGTTTGCTGCTGGGTAGTCTCGACACTGTCTCATTTTGGTGCGTGGACGTTCCCATTTGACGAATTTCTGGCTGAGTTAATGCCGGGAGATCCCAGGTGTACCAGGGCATTTAGCCCCGATTATAGTCTCTCTGTCCAAAGATCTGACGATCGGGGTTCTAGGCACGTTTATTATTCCGGTAGTGCGGGTTTGACGTTGGGACATTTACTCCGGGGCTATATTCTGGGACCATAGGGTTTATCACTCTACAGAGCCTTGAAGGTGCTGGGTCACTAGCTAATGTTAGGGGTGGCTCTCTCCGCATTGTCTATTTTGATGGTATGATAGAAGGCTGGGCCTGTGGTTTTGGGACGGATTATTGTTCCAATTGATGCCTCATTTGTTCCACGCTGGCAGGCATTGTCTGCATGATGACCAACGGCTGGGCTACCCCACAATTCGTTCAAGAGGATTGAATAATAGGTCCGACTGGTGGTAGCGCTTCTGCTTCATCTGTTTCGCTGAGCGTACCCATACGATTCGATTGGCTGAGCCTGCTTTTAAACGCTGCTCTAGGGATTGACGTCAAAGAGGGCATGTCGACAAAGTCTGACGTAACGGGCCCATAAAAATTCGATGGGGACGATGACCACATACCAACGTCTGGCTTGACAACTCGTCCATGTTCTCCAGACATATAGAACACAGAGGTGTCGGTCGGGCATCCGACCTAAGTCTTCTTCTATCCGGGATTTTTCTGGTGGGAATATTTCTCCTAAAAAGTTATATTATTCAAAAGAAAATCTATTATTGAATTAATGAAGTGGCCATCAGTGGCGAATTATATAAAGCTCTCAAACAAAATTAATATTTAACAAATATTATTAAATAAATATTGAAATAATATTTAAAAATAGATTTTAAATCTGATCTTAATTGATTATAAATAAAAAGTGTTGAATAAATTTTGGAATAGTATGTAAAAATATATTTAAAAAATATAATAAATGTTTCTTTTTTTTATAATTACTCACCCCTTACAGGCAGGGAACCAATCGTGACTTCCTCCTACACTTTACAAGTACTACTCTCTTGAGGCACCGTAAATACTATTGTTCAAAAATGACCTCTTGTTCAATTTCATTTAACTAAGGACAGTTTGTCAACCCAGAGTTGATTCCGACCTTTAAGCAGCACATTTCTTATCACGGATAGTCACGGACTAGCTAAGCAGGCAATCCGTGAAATCAAAAATTCATGTACTGGCAGACACTAAAGCATCGGTTGGTTTGGGGTGCAGATCGGAATCCGCAGCAACATGATGTTATGTAACAGCTTCAAAGTACACAAAGGGATTTCAATATCATTTGGCCGTGCTAGTCATACAATGATAGTAAACTGCCGCTATATAAATCAAAAGCAAGTCCAAAAGATATTGATGTCCGAGGACAACATAAGTCTGGAAGTTGTGCAATATCCTTCAGTAGTTACGTACCAGCCAAAAATCTGGGCACCTAGTATAATAACCTAGAGACGATGATTTGTCTCAGGCTCTTGACTGTTGATTCAAGTGGGCGCCATTTTGTAGTGAAATTTAAGGGAATAAAAATGTCCGTAAAGGGCTGAAGCGATGGTCTGCTGCCTTGGCAAGCGAGGATGTTGGTGCTCGCCGAAATTGGTCTTGTCACTTCCCTAGCACAAGGGCCCACTACCAAAATGTTTCGCATTGATGAATTTAAAGATAGAATGACTCGGTTTGATGGTATCGAGGCCATGGTAACCTACTGAAGGGTCAGACTCTTCAAACAAAGCAGCAGACTGAGCCGGGTGAACACGTGAGAGACTCGGCAGGATCTCGTCTTTACTATTCATACTTATGACCCCCAAATAAGAGTGGGTATCAACGTGGAAGCGGTGCCCCTTGGCACCCCTCCATCTCGATCAAGATACATAGTAGACGTAGATCTATATTTTTCATTTAAATGAAAAACTCATCCAAAAATAATTCGCATGAGTTTTCCTTTTAAATGAAAAATATGAACATTTCAAATTTATGTTAAAGTCTTGTATGATGGATTTACATAACACTTTCACATGAATGGAAAACCCATGCTTTCCTTTTATGTTAAATTAAGTGCATATTTCATATCTTGCACAAAAAGCAAATAGCATACAACATTTCATATTTATTTGCAATAAGTAATATCTCTTGCATATTCCTATTACTACCTTTATAATCAAACGCAATTCAAACTATCCACTTCAACTCATCTCTAGACATCTTAACGCAGAACTTTCTTTTCATTGAAGAAAAATGAGTATGTTTTTTAGAAATCACCAAATAGTTAAAACAAAATTCAAATTAGTTTTGCATCAAATTATGCGTTGCGTCCAAACAACGCCACCTTTGTATTTCAAATCTTTTCATAGATCAATCATTTCATCGCTCTTTACTTTGAATCTAGATTTTTTCCAAGAATTTTCTCATTGTATTTAATTAGAAAAGGCATTGGTTTTATTGACATAAAATGACGAAAAGATTTAGAAAGAATTACATGAAAGAAGGGAAACTGTCTGTAAAATAAAAATATTAGTGTTGTAGGTTTTCATACTTAATTACTGTTATCTACGATCATGTCTGAGTTTACTAAAGCTTTTAAATTTTAAATACAAGAGAAGGTGCTTACCCAGTCCTAATTCAACTTGCTGTTATGTTACACAGAGTCACAATCAGGCAGAACGTAGTTCACGAAATTCACGTCAGGCTGTTCGCAAAGACATGATATATTAATTCCAATGGATTTAGAATCGACACAGCTAGATGAATGTCGTATTTACTTTGAAAATATCGCTCTAATAAAATGATCCACGAACACTCATTTACGTAAAACGTATTTAAATTTAGATTTCATAAGTGATTAAAGGTTTATTGATTTACGGTCCTTCCTTGGATTCGTTTTCCTTGGAGCTGGTGCGATTTAGCACCCTAGCTCCCTTCTATCTATGAGCAATTATTTGCCCACAATTATTAACGAGATTGTGCTATTCTAATTATTGTCAATTAAATTTTCTTGAAGTTAGCGCGGATAGTTGGATAAGTTTCTTTTGGTAGTGCTTTGCGTTTTAGGATACCCAGGGTAGTGTTAGGATGGTTGTCTACTTTGTCGAGCAGTTTGAGTGCTTTGTCACGTACGAATATGTCGACAGGTTCTATTCTAAGGTCCTTGTATATGTCCGTATTTCTAACATAACATGGGATTCCGAAAATTTGCCGAATGCTTTTGTTTTGGATCGATTGTAGTACCTTTTTGTTGGTCTCTGTGGTCTGGTAGAAGGCTGTACTACCATATAGTAGCGTCGGTTGTATTATTTGTTTGTAGATCAGCAGACGGTTCTTGATGTTGAGTTTCTTGGCCTTTAGGAGTGGAAAGGGTTGGGATAGTACATTGTAGCAATGTCCTCGTTTGTTGCGTATGTGGTCGGTCCAGGAGAGTTTGTTGTCGAATGTCAGTCCTAAGTATTTGGCTGTTCTTGACCAGGCAATATTTTCGTTTTCTACAGTCAAAGTTTTCGGTTGTTGTTGTCTTTTTCTGGTTATAAATAATGCCTGGGTCTTGTCTGAGTTTAACTTGATCTTCCACTTGCGAAAATACTTCAAGAGTATGTCTATGGAGAGTTGTAGTTTGGTGGTGATGACTCTTGCTTGTCTGGATGAGTATAAAACACAGGTATCGTCGGCATATAGGGACTTGTGGACATTCAAAGGCAGCCGAGGTAGGTCTGCAGTAAAGATGTTGTATAGTATGGGGGAGATGGGTGATCCTTGTGGGACTCCAGCTTGAACTGGCCGCATGGTTGAGAGGTGGTTGTCAATTTTGACACGAAATGATCTGCCTTTTAGAAAGGAGCCAATGATTTGGATGAGCTGCAGTGGCATTTGGGATTCATGCATTTTGTAAATAAGTCCTGCATGCCAGACTTTATCGAAGGCTTTGGCAATGTCAAACATAACCAAACCCGTTGATTTTCTGTGGTTTAGCCCTATTCTAATGTGTTGGACCACCCTAGTAAGCTGGAGTTCTGTGGAGTGTAATGGCTGTTCTTCTGGAAGTATTTCTTTTTCGGTAACAACCTCAGTTAGTCGAATTAGTAGCACCCGCTCTATTATTTTCGACAGAGAGGATAGTCGGCTAATGGGTCGCCAGTTTTGTGGGAACATGAGGTTTTTACCAGGTTTTGGAAGAACAATAACTATTGCCGATTTCCATATTTTGGGGTATGTTCGCAAGCGGAAAATTTCGTTAATTATCGCTGCTATTGCATCGAGAATATTATCCGGGAGCCATTTTAACATGGTGTTTGATATTAAATCAAATCCCGGTGCTTTCCGTCTGTTCAGTACTTGTATGATGTCTTTAACCTCTTGAAGACAGGTGCTTTTTATTAGATCGGAGTCTGTAATGTCTGACCTCATGAGCCTGTTGGTCAACCGATTGACGTGGTCTTCGTGTTCGTCAAGGTCCTCCTCATCGGATGAATTTTCACAGAACTGTTGTTCTAGAGTATCTGCGAAGGCCTCCGCTTTACCAGAACTGTCAAATTTGATACCGTAAGGGCCGTGAATTGGTGGTATTAGAAGTTTGTTTTTAATACGAAAGTATTTGGAAACCCTCCAGAAAGCATCGCTCTCAGGCTCCAGACTTTGCAAGAAGCTCTCCCATTGTTCATTCCGGAATTTTGATATCCGATCACGTATTTTGTTCGTAATTTGATTTGCTTCCTGGCGTAATCTAGGATCACCTGTGCTCCTTCTCCGAACTCGATTCCTCCTCCTTATTAAATATTTGATGTCGTTAGGGAGTTCATGTCATTGTCAGAGTTGTGATTGTGTTGTCTTCTTTTGCCTGTATTATTTTGTCTGTGATTTCTTCTATCATTTTCTCTGGGTCGCTGGCTGTTTCAGGTGTTTGAATAATGGTTTCTTTAGCCAGTGCGACTTGGAAAGCTTGCCAATCAGTTTTCTTGTAGGGGTTCGTCTATGTATATTCCTCCTATTAAAAAGAGCACCGGTTTGTGATCGGATGAAAGTTCGTGGAGACTTCGATGCGTACATCGTGTTCAAAGGTACGTGATATACCAATATTGAGAGGATAACTATTTCGGTAGCCGTAATGTGTTGGTTCGTTGGGGATATGCAGGCTTAGTGGATTATCTGTGATGAATCGGTTTAACTCAGTCCCAGTACGATTGCTTCTCACAGCTCCCCAGCTTCGGTGATAGGCATTGAAGTCTCCGGCAAGGAGTATGAGACCCTGAAAGTCCAGAAGTTTTTTTTTAATATCTTCAATGAGCGTAGCTGCCTTCGGGCGGCTGTATACCGAGACTACCATGAATTCAAAAGAATCCGTCTGCACTTGAATTGCAGTAGCTTCTAGTGTTTGTAACGTAGGTGTCAATACGAGATTATGGTTCACATTCCTTCTCACAAGAATGGCCGTTCCACCTCCTCTGCCTGTTGTTCTGTCATTTCTGTACAGAAAAAAAAGGGAAGCGTAGGCAGTTTCCAGGCTTCAGAAAGGTTTCCTGGATGAGAATGATGTCAAACTTATAATCAAATATAAGTTGAGTCAACTCACCAGTCTTATGAAGCAGGGAGTTTGCATTCCATGTGAGAATGGTTAAATGATCCATAAAGCTCATTATTGTTTCTTTGTCAGTGTGCTGTTGAAACTGTTTTGTGATGCAAACATTCCCTGGATCATTTTCGCCATCATGTCTTGTATCATGGTTTGGAATTGTGTTTGCATGGTGGCAAAGAGTGTGTCCATGTTGTTATTTGTGTTTAGTGGAGTGTTTGCTTGTTTTTGTTTTTGTGTGTTTTTATTTTGTTGTTGTGTAGATGTTGTGGTGGTTTTGTTGTTATTAGCAGCTGCAACTTGTGCGAACGATTCGTTCTCCACCACAGTTCACACATTTTGGCTTTTCCTCTGCTTTTTTAACGCATTTGGAAAAATGGTGAAGCCCATAGCATTTAATACAACGGGCCTGAGCGTGACAATTTCTGGAGGAGTGTCCAAACTGCTGACAGTTGTGACACATAACTTGTCCTGTACGGGGGCGTTGCGCTTCAAGAGTGCATATGAGGTGACATATTGCCCTTATATTGTATATGTCAGTCTCGCTTTTGGGAAGGAGGACCTTCACCAACCTGGGTGGCCCATCTCGTAACTTTATATAATGGATTTCAATGGGGTGAAATCCTTGGCTCTCCAGATCTTCTTTAATGTCGTCGATTGACAGTCCATACAGACCCCTGATTACCACATTCAGATTCCTTTCTCCAGGAAGGATATACGTATGGTATTGTATCGTCATTTCCGTCAAGTATCTTGTAAGTTTCCTGTGATCTTGTGGTGTCTCTGGAACTATCTGGATCCCCAAGTAGACCCTTTTGGCGGATTCGTGTTTTATTCCGAGGTCTTTCATGTCCTTTAGGACCTGGGTCCACTTTTCAGGCTCTCGGAGGATGACAGTTACCGTTGTCCGTTTTTTGTCGTCGTCTGGGGATTTGAATGTGGTGGGCGCTGTGGGAGTGGTCTTCTTTTTTGGTGGGATGGCCAGCTCTGGTAGAGCCATTGAGGGAACCGGCGATGGCAGAGCAGGGAATTCTTCATCATCTTCAGCAGAGTCTTCCTGCATCGACTCATTTTCTTCTTCTTCTTAGATTGCTTTCTCTTCCATCGCTTCTTCTTCTTCTGAAGGGCGGCGGGTCCTCTGATGAGGCGGGTCCTATGATGAGGAAGATGAAGACTCCACTTTTCTCTTTTTGTTTTTGGTTTCCTTTTTTGATTTAGCCAGCGCCAAATCCCTCAATTGCTCCATGAGCTCTTTGTTAACTCGGCGTTGTTCTACCAACTCCGAGTTAACCTCTATCAATTGCTGTTGAGCCTGCCTCAACTGCTCTATGACTTCGTTAAGCTGTGCCTGCACAGCTTGCGAAATTTGCAATTGCCCAATCAGCAGAGCGATCTGCTGATCTTTGTCCATTGTGGATATGTCTGTCATATCCACAATCCGCCCAAACCAAACTCACACACTAAGAAATTTATCCAACTATGTTTTTCACAATTCCTATTTGGATCAACAATAATAATTAAAACAACACGCTCTCGCAAATAAGGAAAGCAAATATCACTCACCCAGAAGAATCCGTGCCTTTTTGCCAGCTTGTTCTTTTCCTGATAGTTGAGAATCTTCCCTCCTGATCGCACTTTCACTGTTCATTCACTAACTATAATATAACTGCTTATATGCACTCACTCACTAATTAACGATTTCGACTTTCGAATGTCCGCAACGATGCATGGTTTCCACAAGACTGTTGATTTACGGCTAGTGATTTGAATTATTTAATGAATTTTAATGAATTATAGGCGCGGTCAACCACGTCTGTACCAAATTATCATTCATTAAATAATGATATATTTTCGAAGACTTCCACATCTTTTATGTGTATTAATATTGAACGTTATCCGCGTTGCAATTCAATATCCTCCCTGCAATCCCACTTACTCTCTGACAGTAGATGACCGCCCGAGATCTGATGAAATTCAATGACAATGAATATTTCGAAAATTTCGGCTAAACGAAGCTACCGCTCGAAGAGGAATTTTTCACCGCCGACCAACTGGCTCTTGCAACAAAACTGCATGCTTATATCTGGTCCAACTTGATCCGCGAAGATATTTCTTATTTGGTTATAAGCAGCCACGCAAAAGTTTTTCACGCGAGTTATAGAACCTTAACTTAAGTTTAGGCTTTTAAAAATAATTGAATTCTATTTGACTAGAACTTTTATTACGTTAAAATACATGAGTACAATGTGTTGAATCTCACTTCACTGAGTTCACTAAAAGACTACTAACTCTAAACATGTGGAAGACTTAAATACTATTCTCAAACAAAGAATCCGGAGAACTGCTGAAATTGCAGAATGCAATTTCTGTAACTTAATCTTTTGACTGAAATGATTTTGTAAACATTAGCTTCCTCTACATTGATTATATCGAAATGGAAATGAGTGATCATAAATATTAGAGTCCAATGAATCATCAAAAGAATCTCAAATGGTTATAGGAATGATTTGGTTCTGGATCCAATATTCGGATATGCTTATGGTTATTACTGATAACTCGCGCGCCAAGTAAAACTTTTCCTCCACTCGCCAGTTACTTCGCACGATCTTTTCAATCCGAGTCCCGCTTGACAATCAATTTGCTTGCCTCAACGAGCCTCTTTCTGGCAGCAACAGAGGTTTTCTCATCGGCACAATCTAGTAATTGCTTCGGTAGATTGCGTGGCAAAGGGCGTTGTCATTTATCTTTTTTTGTAGTTTTATTCAATTTATTCATTTGTTTCTTTGGAAAAAAATTCACTGATAATGGAATCGATGGTAGTGGCGGGGTTATGTGTGCGTTAACAAATAACAATGTTAATAAGTTATGTATCAAATCGTTCCGCACTTATTGCATTCTCAATTTCTTGAAATGGTATTTTCTTCGTAAAGATCCTTCGTGCAGTGTGCCTAGGTGAGCTGCTCGATTACTACACATTGAACCAGAAATGAGCTTCATTGCAGAAGATGATTTTCCGATGAAATTCTTAATTTCTTTCAAGCTTTGCCATAGTCCTATTGGAGCAGTTTGGTACTGATCAGGTAACTTTAGCTGTTAAATCAATTTGATCTTGTAAATATGCTGGTTAACAAATTTTCACTAAATATACAACAGTGGCGTTTGAGCGATGCTCAATACTTGAGAACGACGTGGAATCGACTGATTTGGCTCATTCTAAATTGATGCACTTACGGCTGCGATGTTTCTCTCGCTTCGAGCAGTACTACATCTATTTGACACCGGAACGCCCATTCGTGAAAATTTGGACTGAAAGTTATCCACTATAGCATGCACAGCCTGTCGGGTGGGACGACTATTATGGCCGAAAATTAGAGTAGTTGCTCTTAAAGTTGGTTTATGAGCTTATCATGATAAAAATGTTGACCTTAGCTGACGTTTTGACATTAGCAGTTTGTCAAAAATGTTCATGAAGATTCAAAATTGTTATGTCCCTAGCTATATATATATATATATATATATATATATATATATATATATATATATATATATATATATATATATATATATATATATATTGTTACGATTTTAGCTATAAACAAAATCCTCAAGAAATAAAAATGCAAATTTTGAAATAAAATTTTCCCTGAAATAAAAATTTTACTAGCTAAAAATATTTTCATGCTAACTGGCAACACTGAATGTTGGCCATGGCGACACACTTCAATGCTGATTGAGGTTTTCTCAAAACATTCCCGAATAAAGATAAAAGGGAAACAGAAGAATGGCTTGGGAAGTTTTCTCTCTCGTCCAAATCGGCTTGGGAGATTTGGAGAGAGAGAGAATTTTCCATTGCGAATTGGACAGGCGGTTGCTAGCTGAGAGTCGTTTGCTATCCGTCCGAGCAAGAGGATTCTCGTTGGCACGTTTCGTTTACGTTATTTGTTTGTGAATTCAGTCTACGGTTTTGTTTACTCTGTGAGAAAAGCCGGAAAGTCGCAAAACGTCTTTGTGCTGTGCCCATCTTGTTTTCGGTGATTTGATTGCATCCGTCGCCCCCATTGTTGAAACTGCGCTGCGGTGATCCGAGATTGAAACAAGAAAGTCGGGGGATGACGATCGTGTCCTCGGGAGTTTATTTTCTGACGATCGTAACGTGGCAATGAGATCGGATATTTGGAGCCGGTCGAATGAGATTAAAAAGTTCTAGAGTTCAAGGAATTAACTATCTGTTCTTCAAGTGTAAAGAACTCGAACTAACTTGAACGACAAGTTTTTGGTGTTGATCTGGTTGATTTGTGACGAGTGGCGGTTTATTCTTCGCGTTTCAAAGGCGACGCAACTAAGAATCGTGAGTGCAAATCGCGAAAAGATAGCAAGCGAAACTTGAAAGTTTAAAGTGAAGACGCGATAATTTGAGAATAAACTCTTGCGAGGAAAATCATCACTTGTTTGGGGGAAGAGAGCGGGAGAAACTTGAACGCTAAAATGGTGTTAATAACAAAGAAATAACGTTCGAGACCGTGATACACAGAATCGCCGAGACAATTTTAGGTAATATCGTCAGCTCGTGTTGTGCGAAGAAAGTAATTTGTGTGTAATTTGAGTTGATAACTAACTGTTGAATAAATCGCAAATTGATTTTCGGACAAAAACATCGATTAATATTTCGCAGTGTTGACCTTGAAATCCTAAGGAAATCGTTACGAGCTCACCCTGATAAACGGAATTACATGTCGTGTGTTAGCGCCAATTGGTGTCAATTTTCATTTAACCTTTTCCCGTCGATTCGTGTGGAGGAACACCGTTTCCATGATTACCTACAACATCAACTTCAACCAAGATTTCACAACTAGATATGGACGATGGTTTTTGTGATAGATCTCAATCATCATTAGATAATAATAGCAACAATAGTAGTAAAATTAGTTCACCGAAATCTCCATGTACATATGCTGGAATCTTGAAAGGATCGAAAAAAAAGATTTACTAACAGGTAAATTTGCAATAGAATCTGATAAATGTCGAGACTTAAGCGAAGCTGTGGACTATCCAACAAAAAGTATATTTGACGATCGACAATTTCCACCGGTAACAACAGTTCGAGAATGACAAAATGGAAGAGGAAAAATTTCCATGAATTTATCTAGAAAATTTTAAAAGACGTTTATTAAATCTGTGGAGAGTGGAAAATAAAATTTTGAATAATTTTATTGAATTTATCTAATTAATAGATGATAATAAGAAATCTTTGGAAAACAGATAATCTGTTCTTACATATTAATTAGTTCCTCCAAAAAAATAAGAACGAAAAAAAGAAAACCAAAACAGTTTTTATCAAATTTCACAAAATACTAGTTCCTTGATGTATTTGAATTTTATTTTAATTCTTGCAATTTATTACAAGCTCTTGGCTTGCTGTATATCATTCTGTTAGAGTTTGCATTTTGCGTTTAGCACTTGGTAAAAGCATTCTGTGGTGTACTAAAATAATATTCAAGCCGTATAGAAATTGCTACTGAAGTTGATAAACCCAAAACTTTTTTTTGTACCAAGAAAAAAAAACCCTTTAAATCATGACGATCCAAATGTTAATTTAGGCGACTAAATTTGCGGAAATTGGAAGGAAATTGATAATACCTCTACTTACGTATAATTTGAAAAAAGTTTCACTTCTGCAGCAAGAAAAAAATCATATATAATTCTAATTAAAATCTAGTTATTGAAAAACATTAGGAAATTCCATGACTATGTACCTGAAAAAAAAAATATTAAGTAGTTTGGAATTAAATACATGAAAGTGAAAAAAAAAATGACAAAAAAATTGAAGTTTGCTAATAAGCTATAAACAATTAACGTAAATAATACACAAATGAAAATATTCGCCTAAAAATATCTCTGAACAAAGAGGGCACGAACGAAATATTTTGGTCCGTATTAAAAGAAAAAAAAATCGTTGGGATCCTTTTGCTTGATTTCGTCATAGTATTTTTAATTTGATTTAATATTTTCATATATATATAACCACATTATATAATAAATAAAATTAAATTATGTACAGTATTAAAAATTAACATGTTTCATTGAGGCAAGATTGGTGGAGTGCGGGCATCCTCATGGTGACTGCACGAAGGTCGTCTCTTTCTCCGTCTTTCCTTTCTTACGGTATTTAATGTGGTAATAAACCCCGACCGTCGCAGGTGAGCCTAGCCGGCAACCTTCTACTATTTCAGCTGCCATCATGCAGCTTATTGGCTAGACGTTTCTTTTCTTTCCTTTTTTCGCTGCGAAGGTGACCCATCGGGTCTTTCATAACAAAAATGTAGCTTTAAATTTTTTAGCATCCGATCTTCATACTACGCATGAAGCCACTTCTGGAAGCAGTAACTGGAAACGGAAGAAGCCAAAAGTGGAAGTAGTAATGCAATATTACCTTTATTTTATTATCAATAGCCCGAATTTTCTTGTGAATTTTGGTTACTTTTAGTTTAGCTAACATGGCGCCCAATTTTTGTTGAGCACTATCGTTGGCTGACTCCTCCATATTCCTAATTTTCAAATCCTTTTGTCCGTCTAGCTAACATGGCGCCCAAGTGGCGTTTCTTTTGTGGCACGATAATTCCTTTATCGGTGATGGTGCGAGGAGGCAGCGGAGGATTTTGTTTTTGTATAAAATATTGTCAATTAAATCCTTGCTTCTCCGCTGGCTCATTGCTATATCGCTCGGTATTGTTTTCACTATTGCGCTGATTGCTTGCCTTCGCAGCTGGCGCCCCGATCTTCATATCTATATTCATCTATCCTCTATTACATTTTTCCTTTCTGTGTGAGGTTGGTCAGTAACTTCATATTTCGACTGTGTTTCGACTAAGTTTATGAAGCGAAGTTCAAACGTTTGAGCTGGTATCTGAATTATTCGCCTTTCAGAGGCTGGAGCAGAATACCTGTGCTCAAACTGGCCAACCGAACTCAACTACATTTCTGTGTCGAATACATTCGCTGGGTTTTTGATAAATACGCCTTTTTAGGTTAGAGCCAATTCCAGGCAGTGTGTTCGATACATGAAATTTCACTTTAAATCTTACATTTCTATTCTCTTCAACTATTTACCTTACCGGGTCATTTCGTTCGCGGAGTTTTGAATTAGTCGCCTCAATAAGGTTTGATCATGGACCGAGCGGACGTAAATGACTTTGGTAATTTCGTTAAACTTATCATCTTTCAAATTTTGCTTTCCATCACTTTCTCCTTCATCTTCGGAGACACCTTTGTGTGATTTATTGTTGTATGCTCGCACTCACCATAATCATAAAATTATCTGAACCTCAATATAAAATTTATTATATAAATACTTTTTAGAATTCTTATATAAATATAATTGACGTATAAAAATAATAAGTAAAGTATACATTTAAGCAAATAAATAGCTATAATATTAATTATAAATATAAACACGCCAAAATGTCGTCACCTTTGCCAAAATCGAGTGACAAATTTGTACCGTCAGGACATTCTACACCACAGGGTGGTTTCATAAATGCAAATGTGATGAGCTCCAAAAATAAATCTATAGATTCTGGTTTGCCCATGAGTATCCCCACAAAACATGAGCAACAACCTTCGAGGTTAAACACTACTAATCCGTTCCGTCTCTCTATCTCTAACCCACCATTAATGCCGGTGGCCGATTCGCCAGTTGATCAGTCGTATAGTGATACGGTAGATTTGACCCACATAAGATCTTCTGATGGACCCCAAACTATTCCGGAACAAAATCCTAAATTAGAATATTTACATCTGGAGCTGCAACGCCTCACACAGGATTTAGAAATGAATTTACTACGCCCATTACGGGCCTCTTTAGAAAACCCTCAGCAGGACAGACCAAGTGATGTTTCGGCCTCAACTCAACTTGATAATGAGAACATAACCCAGCGTGGTCGGCCCAATCTAACGCGTACACATTTTACGTCGCAAAATTCCATACCAATTACCAAATGGGGTAAAGTGTATGATGGAGGACGATCCAGCCTTAGAGCGGACTCCTTTCTATATAGATTAAAAGCTATGGGAGAGACACAAGGTGTCCCCCTGAATCAGTTGGCTCAAGGGTTCCATGTATTCTTGAAAAATCCCGCGCTTGAATGGTATTGGAAATACCATGAGATGCATTCAAATTCGCTTGACTGGGATTCTCTTACCCAAGCCTTTCTAAACCGGTTTTCAAATGAACGTGCTGATATTGATATACGTAGACAGATGGACGCTCATTCCCAAGGAACGAATGAGCCTTTCATCGAATTTTTCGATGCTTTAGAGACAATGTCTTTGCAGCTTCAGCAAGGGATGTCAGATTTAGATATGCAACATCTGCTATTTCGAAATATGACTCGCCGCTTGAGAGATCATCTCGCTGGTAGACAGTTTGTTACAGCTCAGGAATTGGTCAGATGTTGTAACTCCATCGAGTCAGTGTGGAATTTAAGTCGCCCTGAGCGCTCCACAACTAATGTCCGTAATGTACACGAGATAACAAATAATCCTTTTCAAAACATTGCAACAGACGCGTCGGGAGAATTATTCAGATCGTCTGACCCCACAAATAAGCCAGAATACAGAGTGTGCTGGAATTGTAAAGAGATGGGACACTCTTTTGGTAAATGTCCAGCCTCAATTCAGGGTGTCTTTTGTTTTGGTTGCGGTGCTCCAGGAGTCCGTAAAAATCAATGTAATAATTGTAAACTTCCGGTAAACTATACCAGGAGCGGGCGAACTATGAGGGATCGGCACGCTCCCAACCATCAAAAATCAAACCCTCGTGGATCACAACAAAAGGTTGCGACAGCAGATGCGGCCACCAATGTGGATCCCGAACTGCGTCGGAACCATTAAAGCAAGATCTTCCTTGTGACAACCCATCCAACTTATCAAATAGTCAGTTCAATACACGGTCTAGTGCGCGGATTAAGAAAAGACAATTACGTAGCATGAAGTATTTCCAGGCTAAACGTTTTGGTCGAAAACTACGAAAATTGGCGCAAATTTTTGTCATAACATATCCCGAACCCAATGATCCTCGTCCATATTGTGACGTTTATATCCATAACAAAAAAATGACAGGACTAATGGACAGTGGTGCCAGTGTAAGTGTCCTGGGCCATGGTTCGCTCGAATTTATCCGATCGCTAGGTATAAAGCTGCATAGACTCAAGTCCCAAGTCCAAACCGCATCCGGTCAACAAGTTCCTATAGAAGGATTTATTAACGTGCCTGTGAAGTGTAAAGATATAGTACACGAGATGCGGATTTTAATTGTACCGTCACTGGCAGGGAAGTTATATTTGGGTATAGATTTCTGGAAAATATTTAGTATAGTTCCCATAAGCATGCCTAATATTGCTTCTATAGTAGAAAAACCCACAATAAGTAAATCTAGTACCGATGGCAAGTTATTTCACAATTTAAACAATCAACAAAAGCAGCAGTTACAATCAGTAGTTGATTTATTTCCTTCGTCCAATGAATTAGGTTTGGGAAAGACCACTTTAATTTCACATCAAATAGATACAGGTTCGGCTAAGCCCGTTAAACAACGTCATTACTCAGTGTCTCCAGTAATTCAAAATTTAATGTACCAAGAACTAGATAGGATGCTTGCCCTTGGAGTCATTTGCGAGAGCCACAGCTCGTGGAGTTCTCCAGTTACATTAGTACGCAAACCAGGAAAGGTGCGTCTTTGTTTAGATGCCAGACGAGTTAACGAAGTTACCGTCAAAGATGCATATCCTTTGCCTTTAATTGAAGGACTCCTATCACGACTACAAGCCACCAAATTTATTACCAGCTTGGATCTCAAAGACGCATTCTGGCAAATACCTCTAGATTCTACCTCTCAAGAAAAGACAGCTTTCACTGTTCCAGAAAGACCACTCTACCAATTCACAGTCATGCCATTCGGGTTGTGCAATGCACCACAGACCATGTGCCGACTCATGCACAAAGTCATTCCGCATGAGCTGCATGACAAAATCTTTGTGTATTTGGATGATCTGCTCATCACTAGTGCGACCTTCTCGGAGCATTTGGAACTACTATCCAAGGTAGCCAAGCTATTGAAATCTGCTGGCCTTACCATAAATGTTGATAAAAGCAAGTTCCTGCAAAGAGAAATTAAGTACTTGGGATATATCGTGAGTGATGGAATCTTGAAGACCGATCCATCCAAAATCAACAGCATAATAGAGTATCCTATTCCAAAATCGTCAAAGGAAGTTCGGCGCTTCATGGGTATGGCAGGGTGGTATCGTCGCTTCATACATAGATTTGCTGCAATAGCTGGCCCTTTGACGGACCTATTAAAATCTAAATCATCCTTTAAATGGAATGATGCCGCACAAAATGCTTTCGAACAGCTAAAAAAATCTTTAGTTTCTGCTCCTGTCCTCGTTAATCCAGATTTTAGCAAGCATTTTTATATTCAATGCGACGCAAGTATGGTGGGAATTGGTGGTGTTCTATTCCAAAAAGACGACCAAGAGAACGATCACCCAATAGCATTCATGTCCTCTAAATTATCTTCTGCACAGCGCAATTATACTATCACGGAATTAGAATGTTTAGCCGCGGTGCAGAGTGTTAAGAAATTTCGTGCCTATGTCGAGGGCCTGCCTTTTACGATCATCACGGACCATGCTAGTCTAAAGTGGCTCATGAGTCAACAAGACCTTACTGGTAGATTAGCTCGCTGGAGTTTGAAGCTACAGGGTTTCAATTTTAACATAGAACACGTTAAAGGATCAGCTAATATTGTCCCTGACGCCCTTTCTAGAGTCCATGAGAGTCGTTATGAGCTCTCTTGTCTATACCTTCCATTACTTCCTGAGCATCTCCACCTTGATTCATTAATATTGGATACAGCGTTTATAGAACCAGAATATGTCAGTTGGATCCTTACTATATCGAAAGAACCCGAAAGGTTTCCCAACCTCTGGATAAGAGATGGTAGAATCTATATCAATGTCGGAAGAAGTAATGATCCCGATCTGGACATTCCACGTACCAAGTTATGGATACCTGAGAGTCAGCAATCAAGGCTAATTTCTCAAGCCCACGATAGACCCGAAGCCTCTCATTGTGGCATACGTAAAACTACCGAAGTATTGCAGAGATATTATTATTGGCCAACTCTTCGTAAAGACGTTACTGCATACATTTCTAAATGCACTACCTGTAAGCAAACCAAGCCTTACAATAAAGCCCTTAGACCCCTTATGGGCCAAGAGCGCATTTCAGACAGACCGATGCAATGCTTGTTCATCGATTTCCTGGGACCGTATCCACGTTCTAAGAGTGGAAACACCCTATTATTTATCGTACTTGACCATTATACAAAATTTGTATGGATGAAGGCTATGCCTAAGGCCACTACCGAAAAAGTAATTCAAACTCTTCTAGATATCTTCTACACTTTTGGTGTGCCAGAATTTATTCATTCCGATAATGGAGTACAATTCACTTCCAAGAAGTTCACCCAATTTATTCAGGATTATGACATTAAACATATTTTTTCTCCTAAATATTCACCTCAGTCTAACGCTTCCGAGCGCGTAAATCAGTCAATTCTTGCTGCTATTCGTTCTTATGTCGGTGATGATCATTGTACTTGGGATAAATATCTGAGAGAAGCTGGCGCGGCTTTCCGAAACACAGTGCATGAGGCCACTGGCTGCTCACCACATTATCTCATGTTTGGTTTTCAGGCTGTCAGTCATGGTTCAGACTATGAACTTCTTAGGAAGCTATCCGCTTTTGAGGACGGCGAAGTGGCACTCATGACTCCACACGAGCGGTTAAGAAAAATTCATGACCAAGTCAGGAAAAATTAACCGAAGCCTATACCAAGGGTCAACGTCATTATAATTTGCGAGCTAGAGCTAGGACGTTTGCCATTGGACAAGATATTTTTGTCAGAAATCATGTCTTGAGTAGCGCCACTGACAAATTTGCAGCTAAGTTTGCTCCTAAATTCATACCGGCTAAAATCAAGCGTCATATAGGTCAAGTTGCATATGAGTTGGAGACTCCGAATGGTAAATCACTGGGTAACTTTCATGCTCAGGATATTCGCACATGAGTGTCGAATTTCTTTCTTTGTATCAAGTCTATATTTTCCTCTCCTTATTTTATCTACGCATGAAGCCACTTCTGGAAGCAGTAACCGGAAACGGAAGAAGCCAGAAGTGGAAGTAGTAGTGCACCACTATTAGCATTCCAATTTTCATCTATCTCTATTAAGGATCGTTCTTACACCTCAGGTATATTAGGAACCGATGTAAATATTATCGACTAATTTGTAATTTAGTTTTTTTGGATATCATTATCGCATTATAGTAATCGTATTATCATCTTAATTTAGGTATCTTGTAGTATTTTTATAGTATTATCTTATCGCTATCGTCATATCGAATTTATAGTATTATCTTATCGCTATCGTCATATCGAACTTATAGTATTATCGTATCGCTATCGCCATATCGAATTTATAGTATTATCGTATCGCTATCGTCGTATCGAACTTATCTTATTATAGTATCGCATTTAGTTTCATATATATCGTATCGTATCGCTATTGTTCTTATCGCATTTATATATATATCATATCGTTAGCGTAGTATCAATTATAGTATCGTATCCTTTAATATTTTCATATCATCGCGTATTTTTTTTTCATATATATAAATATTTGATATTCATGATAGAGCCCGGCTTTAGGAATGAGACCCTTCTCAAGGGGTAGGTCGTCCCCACGTGTTACGATTTTAGCTATAAACAAAATCCTCAAGAAATAAAAATGCAAATTTTGAAATAAAATTTTCCCTGAAATAAAAATTTTACTAGCTAAAAATATTTTCATGCTAACTGGCAACACTGAATGTTGGCCATGGCGACACACTTCAATGCTGATTGAGGTTTTCTCAAAACATTCCCGAATAAAGATAAAAGGGAAACAGAAGAATGGCTTGGGAAGTTTTCTCTCTCGTCCAAATCGGCTTGGGAGATTTGGAGAGAGAGAGAATTTTCCATTGCGAATTGGACAGGCGGTTGCTAGCTGAGAGTCGTTTGCTATCCGTCCGAGCAAGAGGATTCTCGTTGGCACGTTTCGTTTACGTTATTTGTTTGTGAATTCAGTCTACGGTTTTGTTTACTCTGTGAGAAAAGCCGGAAAGTCGCAAAACGTCTTTGTGCTGTGCCCATCTTGTTTTCGGTGATTTGATTGCATCCGTCGCCCCCATTGTTGAAACTGCGCTGCGGTGATCCGAGATTGAAACAAGAAAGTCGGGGGATGACGATCGTGTCCTCGGGAGTTTATTTTCTGACGATCGTAACGTGGCAATGAGATCGGATATTTGGAGCCGGTCGAATGAGATTAAAAAGTTCTAGAGTTCAAGGAATTAACTATCTGTTCTTCAAGTGTAAAGAACTCGAACTAACTTGAACGACAAGTTTTTGGTGTTGATCTGGTTGATTGGTGACGAGTGGCGGTTTATTCTTCGCGTTTCAAAGGCGACGCAACTAAGAATCGTGAGTGCAAATCGCGAAAAGATAGCAAGCGAAACTTGAAAGTTTAAAGTGAAGACGCGATAATTTGAGAATAAACTCTTGCGAGGAAAATCATCACTTGTTTGGGGTAAGAGAGCGGGAGAAACTTGAACGCTAAAATGGTGTTAATAACAAAGAAATAACGTTCGAGACCGTGATACACAGAATCGCCGAGACAATTTTAGGTAATATCGTCAGCTCGTGTTGTGCGAAGAAAGTAATTTGTGTGTAATTTGAGTTGATAACTAACTGTTGAATAAATCGCAAATTGATTTTCGGACAAAAACATCGATTAATATTTCGCAGTGTTGACCTTGAAATCTTAAGGAAATCGTTACGAGCTCACCCTGATAAACGGAATTACATGTCGTGTGTTAGCGCCAATTGGTGTCAATTTTCATTTAACCTTTTCCCGTCGATTCGTGTGGAGGAACACCGTTTCCATGATTACCTACAACATCAACTTCAACCAAGATTTCACAACTAGATATGGACGATGGTTTTTGTGATAGATCTCAATCATCATTAGATAATAATAGCAACAATAGTAGTAAAATTAGTTCACCGAAATCTCCATGTACATATGCTGGAATCTTGAAAGGATCGAAAAAAAAGATTTACTAACAGGTAAATTTGCAATAGAATCTGATAAATGTCGAGACTTAAGCGAAGCTGTGGACTATCCAACAAAAAGTATATTTGACGATCGACAATTTCCACCGGTAACAACAGTTCAAGAATGACAAAATGGAAGAGGAAAAAATTTCCATGAATTTATCTAGAAAATTTTAAAAGACGTTTATTAAATCTGTGGAGAGTGGAAAATAAAATTTTGAATAATTTTATTGAATTTATCTAATTAATAGATGATAATAAGAAATCTTTGGAAAACAGATAATCTGTTCTTACATATTAATTAGTTCCTCCAAAAAAATAAGAACGAAAAAAAGAAAAACAAAACAGTTTTTATCAAATTTCACAAAATACTAGTTCCTTGATGTATTTGAATTTTATGTTAATTCTTGCAATTTATTACAAGCTCTTGGCTTGCTGTATATCATTCTGTTAGAGTTTGCATTTTGCGTTTAGCACTTGGTAAAAGCATTCTGTGGTGTACTAAAATAATATTCAAGCCGTATAGAAATTGCTACTGAAGTTGATAAACCCAAAACTTTTTTTTGTACCAAGAAAAAAAAACCCTTTAAATCATGAAGATCCAAATGTTAATTTAGGCGACTAAATTTGCGGAAATTGGAAGGAAATTGATAATACCTCTACTTACGTATAATTTGAAAAAAGTTTCACTTCTGCAGCAAGAAAAAAATCATATATAATTCTAATTAAAATCTAGTTATTGAAAAACATTAGGAAATTCCATGACTATGTACCTGAAAAAAAAATATTAAGTAGTTTGGAATTAAATACATGAAAGTGAAAAAAAAAATGACAAAAAAATTGAAGTTTGCTAATAAGCTATAAACAATTAACGTAAATAATACACAAATGAAAATATTCGCCTAAAAATATCTCTGAACAAAGAGGGCACGAACGAAATATTTTGGTCCGTATTAAAAGAAAAAAAAATCGTTGGGATCCTTTTGCTTGATTTCGTCATAGTATTTTTAATTTGATTTAATATTTTCATATATATATAACCACATTATATAATAAATAAAATTAAATTATGTACAGTATTAAAAATTAACATGTTTCATTGAGGCAAGATTGGTGGAGTGCGGGCATCCTCATGGTGACTGCACGAAGGTCGTCTCTTTCTCCGTCTTTCCTTTCTTACGGTATTTAATGTGGTAATAAACCCCGACCGTCGCAGGTGAGCCTAGCCGGCAACCTTCTACTATTTCAGCTGCCATCATGCAGCTTATTGGCTAGACGTTTCTTTTCTTTCCTTTTTTCGCTGCGAAGGTGACCCATCGGGTCTTTCATAACAAAAATGTAGCTTTAAATTTTTTAGCATCCGATCTTCATACTACGCATGAAGCCACTTCTGGAAGCAGTAACTGGAAACGGAAGAAGTCAGAGGTGGAAGTAGTAATGCAATATTACCTTTATTTTATTATCAATAGCCCGAATTTTCTTGTGAATTTTGGTTACTTTTAGTTCAGCTAACATGGCGCCCAATTTTTGTTGAGCACTATCGTTGGCTGACTCCTCCATATTCCTAATTTTCAAATCCTTTTGTCCGTCTAGCTAACAATATATATATATATATATATATATATGTGTATATATATATATATATATATATATATATATATATATATATATATATATATATATATATATATATATATATATATATATATATATATATATACGAGTATATATATATATATATATATATATATATATATATATATAGATATATATATATATATATATATATATATATATATATATATATATATATATATATATATATATATATATATATATATATATATATATATATGTATATATATACATAATACAGGTAGAGGAAAGATCATTGATAAACAGTACGAAAAGAAGAAGTCCAAGGATTGACCCTTGAGGGACGCTAGATGTAGGATTGAATGGAAAAGAAATTGTGCCATAGAGATTAACACGACATGAACGGGAGGATAGATACGATGAAATCCAAGAATGAAGAGAACCGGATATGCCGAGCAAAGCTAACTTATGACAGAGGAGAACATGGTTCACGGAATCAAAAGCTTTGAAGAAGTCCGTGAATATTGCATCTACTTGAAGCCAAGTTCGTAGAAGTTTAACGACCCTTCAAGAATCCATGTTGGTGTGGTGGGACAAATGAACTCAGTGACTCAAGAAGCCTGCTGTGTACAAGTCGTTCCAGCAGCTTAGAGAAACAGGAGAGGAGTGATATGGGACGATAGTTTGAGGCAGATGATGGGTCCCATCTCAAGATAGGAACAAAATTTGCATCTTTTCAGTACTTTGGAAAGGTGCCAGTACCAAGACTGAGATTGAATATAAAGGATAGAGGAAAACACAAAGAGGAACAAAGTGACTTTACAAATATATTAGATAATCCATCGGGACCAGGACTAACATTCGGGTCGAGCAAGTTAATAAGGGATTTAACTTCAGAAGGATCAGTGGAATAGGATGTCCTTGATTCTGGATAAATTTGAATTGGATTTATGGGGGAGTGTAGTTTGTCGGAAGAGGTAAAAGTATAGGAAAAACATTCGGCAAATAGGTTAGAAATATCCTGAGGGGAGGAGGCTTCATTGTTATTCCATTTGACAGTATGCGGGATGGAAGAGGAAGATCTAAGGGTTTAGGATTATTTGTAAGGAGGGAACTCTCTAAGCTGCTAAAGTAGTTTTTCATGGCCGTTTTGGGCTATCTTTTAGCCAAAGAGCGCAGTCTGCGAAAATTCTGTTCAGCATCATCATTTTCGGTCAATTGTCTTTGGCTCTTAAGGCACGAAGAACACTTCGAGTGAGTCAAGGCTTCATTTTCGCTTTGCGGAGAGCTTTTTCTTGTGCTACGGAGGTGAATGCTATTTATGCACAGAGCGTGGGACCCCCATGCGTGACTGAACTACCCACCAAACACCTCCCCTGTCAACCTGAGAAGCCAGCCTGGAACCGTTAGACACATCACTTCGGGCCTTCAAGCTGGAGAGTCCCTTTCCTAGCGGGGGGGAGAGGGGAAGAGGAAGTGCCAGAAAAGCGATCCCCCAGCCCCATGTATATATATATATATATATATATATATATATATATATATATATATATATATATATATACATATATATCTATATATAAATATATATATATATATATATATATATATATATATATCTATATATATACATATATATATACATATATATATATATATATATATATATATATATATATATATATATATATATATATATATATATATATATACGAGTATATATAAAGTATATATATACATATATGTATATATATAAACATATATAGAAAAATATGATCGATAAAAGAAAAATATGATCGATAAAAGATTTATTTATCTATTTAAATCCATTTAACAGACAGAAATCCAATTAAAAAATAGACTTAGACAATTAAATATAGTTTAGAGTAAAACCAATCAATAAAACAAATCAAGCAGAAAAAAGTTAATTAAAACATGTAAGAAATGAAGTCAGAATCTAGATCAAAGTTTGAAAAAATTGTAAAAGCTGAGTGATAAGGAACACTAATCACTATTCGCAAAAAGTAACATCTTTAGTTTGATTTTAAAAACAAGGTAGGACGTGGATAGAGAACCAAGCTCGAGGCTGTTGTGCATTCTGATGATTCGCGGCATAATTGAGTGAAAATATAAATCTATCCGGGCGTACGGAACCTCGAGAATGTTATTAGACCGACTAGGACGTGCATACAGTCTGAAGCGCATGTCTGCGCTTAAGGTGGAAGCAATTTGTTGGTGGTACAACTTACAGAGGAAACATTGATCTAAGAAGGTCCTGCGGGACGACAGAGAAGGGATACGAAGTATGGAAAGACGACGCTCATAAGACTCATAAGCTAAGTTAAATTTGAAGAACACAATACGGGTAATCTTACGCTGAACAGCTTCTAGTGAGTTCACAAGATATAAATGTCTAGGAGACCACACCACTGAGCAGTACTCAAGAAGCGGGCGGACAAGACGTGTGAACAAGCGAACAGCGGTAGCAATATTTGCAAACTTATGCAAATTCCGCATAAGAAAACGCGAAACTTTTGATGTCTTGGTAATTAAGCTAAAAATGTGGGCAATGAATTTAAGCTTGGGGTCAAATATTACACCAAGATCTTTACATGAGTCTGCAGAGGAGAGAACAACATCACATAGGGTGTAATTAAAACTTAAAGGAACAATTTAAAAGTAAAAGTCATTTTACAACATTTGAGCCAAAGAGTGCAGTCTGCAAAAATTCTGTTTAGCATCATCATTTTCGGTCAATTTATAGTGCCTATGCCCCTTGTCTTTGACTATTAAGGCACGAAGAACACTTCGAGTAAGCCAAGACTACATTTTTGCTTTTAGTGCCGTAATCTCCTCGTTTGCTTCTGAATTTTTTCGTTGCAATGTCGAGGGAGGTAAATGCTATTTATGCACAGAGTGTGGGATCCCCATGTGCGACTGAACTACCCACCAAACACCTCCCCTGTCGGCCTGAGAAGCCAGCCTGGAACCGTTTGACACATCACTTCGGGCCAGGTCTCGTTTTGTTACGCCGTGAGGCGCCTTCAATCTGGGGAGTCCCTTTCCTAGCGGGAGGGGAGAGGGAAAGAGGAAGTGCCAGAAAAGCGATCCCCCAGCGCCCCCGGCTGCTGTGAGTCACTTTTCTATTTTAGGACTGCCCGAGCATAATGTGCCACCTGGTTCCATTTGTCAACCGATTCGAGCATCACCGCAACTATATTATCCGGGGGGAGCTCTCCCGTCTCCCTGTAGAGTTCCCTTCGCAGCCTGACCCATTTTATACACGCAAAAAATGTGTGACAGACATTGTCCTCCTCTCCTGGGCAGGAGCGAGGAGCTTGGAGTGGAGTATAAAGAGCAATCAGATTATAAAGTTAATCGTAAAATTTGTTCAAAGCAGTCACAGTCAAGACGAGTGAAGAAGGTACACCAGTTGACCGAGTCCAGATTGATTTTAATTGCCTCATCATTTGCTTTAAAGAAATTGTAACGACAAACTGAGGCAGTTCTCTGGGGTTTAAGGGTATCAACGGTTAGTGCTAGAGACAAAGGTGGATGATGGAGATCAGGTTGAACATAAGGATGTAAAATGGGAGCTATAGATAGACACCCAGTTTGAAAATTTGATATGACAAGGTCCAGAAGACGACCGTTAGGGTTACGGATATGATTAAGCTGGGAAAAAGAACAAAGGAAAAGAAAGGAAGAAAGTAACAGAGAAGGATTATTTGTTGAGGAAATGCCAGGTGTTATTAAGTGGTCCCATTCCACTGCCGGTAGATTGAAGTCCCCACAAATTATAATTTTGGAATGTGGATGACGAGCAAGAAAATAGGCAGAGAGTTTATTGAAGAAGGCTTCGTACACAGTTAAGAGAGAATTACAGGGAATATACACAGAGGAAATTTATAACGAGGAGTTATGGGGATGAGGGAGTTTCAGAATTATACACTCAACAGCACGAGCAAATTTGACGTGAACTGCATCTTTCACGTAGTAGTAATTGCGTGGTATATAATTAAATACTATTCGGCTATGTCGGCTTCCTTGCTAGAGAGTGCCACTTTATTGATCTGCGTCAAAGCGACGATGCGAAATGGTTGTCAGCGAAGAGAGACAGCACTCACTCAACGATTGGCAGCAGTCATGGATTAAATGCACGAAAGGAAGGTGGACTGTGCACCTCATCCCGGATGTGAGACCGTGGCTAAATCGAAGGCATAGACTGACTTCTATTTGACCCAGCTTTTGAGGTATTTTCAGTCTTACTTTCACAATATTTGTAAGTCACGGACCCCCGATTGTCGGTATTTTTTTATTTATTTATTTATTTATTTATTCCATCTTACAGACTAAACAATCCAATAACAAAATGGAACGCAAAGAACAATTACAGCAATATTTGAATGAAAAATGATAATAAAATGTCGATAATTAAAAGTTAAACTAGTAGTTAGTCTCTTAGTTTTTTCTTAAATGCTATGTAAGAAGAGGGGAAAGGACCAAGCTCAAGATTATTATGAGTTCGTACGATTCTTAAGATTGGTGAATGGAAATATAAATCAGTTCTAGCATATGGAATAACGAAATAAGAATTCATCCGAGATGTACGAGAAATTTATCGGAAACGCAGTTCAGAAAAAATATTTGACGGGACTTGATGGTAGCAGAGTTTGTACAAAAAACATTGGTCTAAATAAGTTCGTCGGGAAATTAGGGATGGAAGAGATAGGAAAGATAAACGCCTTTCATAAGGCTGATACGGCAAATTAAACTTAAGGAAAAGAAAACGCGTGAACTTTCTTTGTACAGTTCACGAGACAGACACGAGATAGGAATATCGGGGGGACCAGATTACAGAACAGTATTCAAGCAAAGGGCAAACAAGACAAAAAAATAGGCGGACAGAAGAAGAGATGCTGTTGAATTTATTTACATGTCTGAGGATAAACCCGGAAACTCTAGACGCTTTAGTAATCACATTTAAAATATGTGCATCAAATTTGAGTTTTGGATCAAAAGTTACTTCAAGGTCTTTATGACTGAACACTTCAAAGAGCAAAGCATCATTTAATATATAATTAAAATTAATAGGAGAGTCCTTAATAGAAAAAGTCATTTTATGACATTTAGTAGTGTTAAGACATAAATAGTTTGAAACACACTATTTATTTAGAGCATTCAGAACACTTTGGAGGAGCTGACAGTCTGAATGGGATTTGACTGCTCGAAATACTTTGAAGTCGTCTGCATACAAAAGGCAAGAGTAATTAATTACAAAGGGAAGATCGTTTATGAACAACAGAAAGAGAAGAGGCCCAAGAATTGAACCTTGTGGAACGCCAGATGAAGGATAAAAAGGACTAGACGTAGTACCAGAAAGACTTACTCGACAGGGACGACACGATATATAAGATGACATCCAAGATAGAAGAGCACCCGAGATGCCAAGAGCTTCAAGCTTACGACAAAGAAGTAAATGATTCACAGTGTCAAAGGCATTGGAGAAATCTGTGTAGATCAATCAACTTGCAGTTGGTTATCCAAAGCTCTTGCAATACTGTTTGTGAACTTCATTAAATTAGAGGTAGTGGAGTATCCTTTGAGAAAGTCATGCTGCTCTGGAGCGATAATAAGAGCTAATGAGTTTGAGAGCCGATTATGAACCAACCGCTCAAGTAACTTTGGAAAACAGGACAGTAAGGAAAAAGGGCGATAATTGGAAACTGACGTAGGATCACCACTTTTAAAAATAGGCACAGTATTAGCTGTTTTCCAAGGGTTTGGGAGAGAACCAATACTCAAACTTAGATTGAAGAGGAGAGATAAAAGAAAACCAAGCGATGACGCTAATGACTTTACAAATATGTTTGGCAAACGATCCGGCCCAGGGCTGATATTAGGATCAAGAGCATTGATCAAAGCTTCGACTTCAGATGCATCTGTACAAATAAAGGAAATTGGGAAGGGAAGATGATTAGGTAAGACAACAGGATGCACAGCTGCAGCGGGAGAAGAAATAGTTGAAGAGAAAAATTGGGCAAATGAGTCAGTAACTTCTTGAGGAGAAGAAACCTCTGCACCATTCCAACGGACCTTACTAGGAATGGAAGAAGAGGATTTCAGCGACCTTATTTAAGACCAAAAAGGCTTTGTATTATTAGCCACAAGAGAGTTATTTAGACTGCTGAAATAAGTCTTCAGAGCATATCTGATCCCTCTTTTGGTAATAGCACGCAGCTTGCTAAAATTACATCTTGCTTCAATAGTGCCGAGTGTTTTAAAGACACGATGTGCCTTATCTTTTGCTCGTAGGGCACTGAGCACTCGCTTTGTAAGCCAAGGCTTATGATTTGCTTTACGGAATGTCTGAAGGGGTGTATAACAGCGAGTAAGATTATAGATATATATGTAAAATTTATCCAAAGCAGCCTCACAATTCTAAAGAAATCTAGCCAGTTGACTGAAAGTAATTCTGTATTAATAGCTTCATAATTAGCTTTAAAAAAGTAAAGTTTTGGAGTAGGATGAAGTTTGTTAAATTTAATTTCATCGACTATAAGATCTATAAATAAAAGAGGATGGTGCCGATTAGGAGGGACATACGGATGTAAGTTTTGAGATACGATAAGTAGCTTACTGGAACATTTGGAAAAACAAGGTCAAGGAGACGACCCTTAGGATTGCGGATATGGTTAAATTGAGAAAAGGAGCAATGAGATAGGAAAGATGACAGGGTTTTAGAAAAAAGGTCAACTGACGAGATTGAAGGAGTAGTATAATTTTTTCACTCAGTGAATGGTAAGTTAAAATCCCCGTAAACTAATATTTTGGCAAGAGAATGTCGCAAAACTAGATAAGAGGATAGATCATCAAAAAACGTCTCATAAACAGTTGAAGGTGAATTACAAGGAATATCAATAGACAAAATCAAGAGCTCTGTATTTTGAGGGAGAGAAAATTTGATAATAACACATTCCAAAGTAGAAGAAAAACAGAAATCAGAACAAGGAGAGCTAGGTAGAGCTTTGCTAACTGCAACCAAAAGTCCACCACCATCAGCCTTAAGATTACTTGTGACTAGAGCGTTGGGATTTCGTTTATTGCCTGACAAAAATTTCTTCGTCTGGATTCAAATGGCTTAGCAAGTACACCAGCGGGCCAGTAATTCGAATTCAGGACAGTATCAGTATTTGCAGAAATCACCAATTTGAATGAGGCAACTACTTTGTCCGTTAAATTTTCCTTACTCAATTTATGACAACTAAAGACTTTAACGGATGATCCAAACTTTTTGTTGACATAACGCTTTAGGCCCTCAACAGAAGTTTCGTACGCCACTTTAGATATGAAGATATTCTTCAAAGGTATAGAAGCACGAATGACAGGAGAATCGAGATCTGTTGAGGGAATGAGGTCACTAGATTTCTGATGTTAAATTGGAGGTTGTATTTTCTTTGGAATCGCTCCCCGACTGTTGGATGAACAACCAGGTGGGCTGATGATAAGTAAATCAGATTGTTGATTAATAGAAAGCGGCCTCAACAGCGAGTTGCTCTTAGTGACGATTGATTGACCAGATTCCGCTGTTTCCACATAATTGCAGCAATTCGGCTGTAGTACTGCATATCTTGTTGAGCAGCTAGTGATGTATCAGGTACATTCAAATTGTCAGCTTCCGAAACCGTTGGTTGTTGGTTAATAGATAGCGGCTTCAATAACAACTTACTTCTAGTAACAATTGAGAGACTAGGTTCAATCAATTCTGCAGAATTGTGGTAGTCTGGCTGCACTACTAACGCTGGTTGTTGCTGCATATTATGTTGAGTATTGACGTTCAGGCTGTCACTTAAGCACAAAGTGGATAGTTCTCCTTGGGAGGAGACATTAGATAATTCAACCTGCGGTTTACTTTTTGTCGGTATTGATGAAACTGGATCTTACACTGAACGCACAGCCTTTTCGATCGAACTAGATGATGGATTGGAACATGAAAAATCCGCAAATTGTAGCAAGGAGTGAAACAAGCAGTAGAGCACTTGCCTAGCCGGGATTTTAGCTCGTCGGTTATGGAAGTGATCATCTTCCTTGCAGTTTGGAGTCGATAGACATACGCAGATACTGTGTAACGCCTACATGATGCACAGTACCAATGGACTCCATTGTCCACTTTGTTAATAAGATCTGCCGCAGTGCCCTTCAGGTTGACGCACGCCGCGTGGTAAAGAAGTTCACAGAACCCAAAACCACGCGGCGCGCGTCAACCTGAAGGGCACTGCGGCAGATCTCATTAACAAAGTGGACAATGGAGTCCATTGGTACTGTGCATCATGCAGGCATTATTTATTTATTTAATTAATTTAAATCCATTCAACAGACAGCAATCCAATTACAAAACAGACTTAGACAATTAAATATAGTTAAATATAGTTTAGAGTAAGACAAATTAATACAATAAATCAAGCAGAAAAAAGTTAATTAAAACATGTAAGAAATGAAGATCAAAGTTTGAAAAAATCGAGTGATAAGGAACATTAATCACTATTCGCAAAAAGTAGTACAAGTCTGCGCTTGGGGCGGAAGCAATTTGTTGGTGGTACAACTTACAAAGGAAACATTAATCTACGAAGGTTCAACGGGACGACAGAGAAGGAAGACGAAGTATGGATAGACGACGCTCATAAGACTCATAAGCTAAGTTGAATTTGAAGAACACAATATGGGTAAACTTACGCTGAACAGCTTCTAGTGAGTTCACAAGATATAAATGTCTAGAAGATCACACTACTGAGCAGTACTCAAGAAGTGGGCGGACAAGACATGTTAACAAGCGAACAGCGGTAGCAATATTCGCAAACTTATGCAAATGCCGCATAAGAAAACCCGAAAATTTTGATGCCTTGGTAATTAAGCTAAAAATGTGGACATCAAATTTAAGCTTGGGGTCAAATATTACACCAAGATTTTTACATGAGTTATTGCCCAGGAGAGGAAGACAATGGGTGCCACACAGTTTTTGCGTGCAAAAAATGGGTCAAACTGCGAAGAGCCCTCTACAGGGAGGCCGGCGAGCTCACCCCGGATAATATAGTCGCAGTGATGCTCGAATCGGTTGACAAATGAAACCAGGTAGCACATAATGCTCGGACAGTCCTAAAAGATAAAAGGGACACAAACAGCCGGGGGCGCTGGGGCTGGGGGATTGCTTTTCTGGCACTTCCTCTTCCCCTCTCCCCTTCCGCTAGAAAAGCGATCCCCCAGCTTGAAGCGGCCTCACGGCGTAACAAAACGAGGCCTGGCCTGAAGTAATGTGTCAAACGGTTCCAGGCTGGGTTCTCAGGTTGACAGTAGAGATATTTAGTGGGTAGTCCAGTCGCCTTCTTGCGAGCATGGGAGTCCCACACTATGTGCGTAAATGGACATTCACCACCTGCCACAAAAATGTATATATATGTATAGAAATATATGTATATATATATATATATATATATATATATATATATATATATATATATATATATATGTGTATGTGTATATATATATATATATATATATATATATATATATATATATATATATATATATATATATATATAAATATATATATACATATATACTGTATATGAGTATGAGTATATTGTAATGATCACCAACATCTGAAATTACAAAACAATAAATAACATAAAACATTAATTGCAAATCATATCCAATAATTCACTTACCAAAGCATATGCAATATTATCCAAGAAGTAGAACACCCTTGAACTGTAATGCAACGCTTACCTCATTGATCAATACTCAACAGCTCTTTGCTTTTAGTTTTTTCCCCATTCTGAAAGATTAAAAAAAACATTACCATGTGCATATCTGCATTCTATGGTCAATGCACTCGAAACCATTAGAATTTATGACCAAGTGTAAAGGATAGATGATGAACATATGTATCTGTACGTTCCATTGATTTTATCGGCGAATCGAATAACAAATGCATATGAAAAGAAACAAATGATGTGTAGATCGATTTGTGGGTCATGAAACCACATAAATTGAGTGTTGACTAATGGGACATAAGTAATCAATTCTGTGATTTATGGTTTTAGAAATGATCTAAATAGTTTGTGAATTTGAATTCGAGATCTGAAGGTTCTGACCCGTACAATAATAAAGATTCGGCCATTGGATTACTTTGGCCGGCGGTTATTAGAATACGTGCGAAGTTTTTCTGTTGAATACTTACTTTGGCTGGGCTTTCCGGCCGAAGCTTTGCTTCGGTGCTAAGTCTAATTTGGCCAGATTGTATCAGGCAAAACGACTCATAGGTAAATTTTGAATATTGCTTCTAATTTGTAATGGACTAACGGGACATGGCGATCCTGCAAATTCACAGAGATGGAATCAGTGTTCGATTCATCTGATTTAGAGGCGTTAAACAAAAGATTCAATCAATTGTTATAGCAAGCGGAAGAAAATCTGCATAGAAAGTGGGAAGAGTATCATCCTGAGGCAGATATGACGGTCAATCCACCTGCGTATACTCCAGTTCTGATAAATGAATTGGGACTAAAGGAGTTGACAACAGAAGAGTATTTGCCACGACAGAAGGATTCAGCACCAGCGATACAGCATAAACAAAATAAAAAGAAGCATCGTGCAGGACGGAAGGCAAAAATACGAGGTAATAGGAAAGAACTACATCATTTGATCTGGATTTCAGAGGGAGAGGTGCAAAGAAGCTTATTCAAGAAGTTAAATTCACTAAGTAGCAGTAAGAAAAATGAAAAACAAGTGCTCAGCGACAAACGTTAGCGATTCGTTCATGGTAAAATAAAAGCAAAGTATAGTTACGTCGATTATTTTCATGGTTATTTTGGCAATTTTATATGTATATCATAGTAAGAAGAGAGATGATGTTAAAAGTAGAATAAATAGAAAAGTAAATGTTTAAATAAAAATTTAGTTCTTTGCAAAACTTTTATTAATGCTTTAAATGCAACGATTAGAGGATATATTCAACGAATTAGAACAACTTTTGGCAAATATTAGTTAATTCAAAAACGTCCCTTTACAGAGGAAGCAGTAAATTTAAAATTAATACATATTGAATATTTGAAGGAAGAAGCAAGACAGCTATTTAATAGTGAAAAAAAAGAAAAGGCATTGGAGTTAAAAGAAAATTTAGTTAAATTAACTTCCTAATTTTCAAAAAGTCTTGATTGTTTGAAGAAACAGAATCTAGCGAAAATGGCAGAGTTTAATTTAGAAATTTGTTTGTAAACGATTCTTGTTTTTGAAGGATATTAAAATTCACAACAGCAATTTCTAAAGCTAATAGAAATATTTTACAAGACCTCGTCTACAACAGGAAAGGAAGACAATATCAGGAATCAAGAATCTCCAAGACATTTGAGGGATAGGCAACAAAATTGAACTCGACCACTATCCCTCATCTGCACAACACTCTAAGTGGATTTACACAACGAAAACTTAGTGTCTCTGCTTATAAGAACTAGCAAATGAGTTAAATAGTCTACAGATATCTAATCTTGGTGCAAATGCAACTCAAGACCATAAGAACATGATTGTGAAGAAAACGACACTTACGCATTAACAGTGTTGAACAATTTGAGTAAACAGACCTACGCTCATGCCAGAAGGGTTTTGTACTCAAACTCTCAGAAATGCAGTCACCAGCAACGAATAAAGTCCAGAAATATATCAAAGAGATGTGCACGTTTATAAGAAAATCCGTAGTTTTTCTATTTTCAATGGTCACCGTTTTCTTGCAAACCAACAGCAAGCACTCAAATTATGAATTTCCAAAAATGTTGTTATTGACCTTATTTAAAAATTTCAAGAAGATCAAATCAAAACTGCAGTGACTGATTCGATGGAATGTCCATAACATACCAAAAACATGTGTTATTGTTGTTGTAATTGGAGAAATTTCAAATGGCTATAACTTCCGTGTACATTATTCAAGTTTCATCAAACTTGCTCAGTTCAAGGAACTTTAGTAGGACAACTTAAATATCGAATTTCGTTTAGTTTAAGGGTACATTTACGATTTAATTGGGGAAAATGTGAAATTCAAATATCGTACTATTATTAACAAAGCTGAGCGAATTTTGACTTCTAAGGTATTTGTTGTTGTTTTACAGAGTTATCCATTTCGCGGTAGGAAAGTATAACCCTGCCATTTGACATCTGTCAGAATTAAATGTCATCCAAAGCGTGTTTTTTTAGTTGAAGGTTTGCCGTTTAGAAATATGGATCGTTTGACAGTCGAAAAACGCGTTAAAATTATTAAATTTTATGATAACAAGTTGGGTAGACAGACCTATGCTCATGTCAGAAGGGTTTTGTACTCAACTTACAAAATGCAGTAACCAGCAACGAATAAAATCAAGAAACATGTTAAAGACGATTTAATTGGAGAAAATGTGAAATTCGAGGATCATACTATCATTAACAATGTTGAACGAATTTTGACTTCTGAGGTATTTGTAATAGTTATACCCATTAATATCTCCTTTGATATTTTTTTCAGATTTTTTAGATCACGGGTGTCCATTCGCGAGGGAAGAAACACATTTTTCATGTATTTCCCCCCCTGTGCTCCCACTGAAGCAAAAACTGTCAGTTTAAGAACTGTTTTGAAAAGCTCTCATAGAGAACTTTCAGTTGATACTCATATCGGCTACCTTTCATGCAATTTTTTTCAGGGGCCACTCCTCTGTACTGTAATCATCGATTCATGGCCTATTTTTTCGAATCCTAGAATGGTTACAAAGCTCTTTTGCTAGGAGCTCTCTCCTGCCTCTTCGACTTGTTTCAATTGTATGTACTCATCTTCATGATACCTATCACTCCTGAAATTTTCATGCAAATTCTAGCAAAGCTGTAGTGTCTAAGTCGGTAAAAAGCGCATATGGCTCCATAGCAATATGTTTCCATAGTAATACAGGGCATATTGCTCCATAGTAATACAGGAAAATACAAATCGCTATAACTTCGGTAAATACTATTCGATCTTTATGAAACTTTCAGAAAAGATCAATCTTATAAATAGTCATTTCTTTACCAAATATTATTGAGTTTAAGGGTATCGTTAAGATTTTCTTCAATAAAACACAAAATCGATAAATCATACTATTACTAACAAAGTTGAGTGAATTTCGTCTTCTCATGTATTTGTTGTTGTACTCATTAAGGCTTACATTCATGATTTTTTTCAGATTTTTCGGATGGAAGGTGTCCAATCGCGAGGGGGGGTACGCGAAAAGTTCGTACATTTCCCCTTCCCCTGCCCCCCTCGGTACTCATGAGACAATTTTAAGACTTGTTTTGAAAAGATCTCATTGAGACCTTTCCAATGACACCCTACTCGACTACCAATGGTGAACTTTTTTTTTTGAGGGGTCACCCCCTTATATGGGGAGACCCCCCTCCCTTAAACGCCTTTGAAAAATTTTTCCACCCTTAGAACTTTCAAGAGGTCACCACTTCTGACCTTCCTACAAAGTTTCATGGCTGTAGCCCTTATAGTTTCGGAGAAAAAGTGCTGTGACATACAGACGGACGGACGGACGGACAGACGGACACAGGTCATGATTGCAATAGGGTTTTGTATTTTAGTACAAAACCCCAAAAATGGTGATACTGCTGTATCAACATTTAGGGCTTTACGAGCCGATTACGGTCGACATAATCGACCTACACAGAAAAGCATTTCGAACACAGTGAGAAAATTTGAGGAGACTGGATCGGTTATTGATATTGCAAGGCCTGTGCATCATCGCAACATTCGTTTTGCTGAAAATATCGCTGTCGTTCCTCAAAGTGTGGAAGAAGACCCGAATTCGTCGATTCGTCGACGTGCTCAACATTTGGGCTTGTCTTACGGCTCATTGTGGTGGATTTTCCATTTGGATTTGCATCTCCATCCATACAAAATCCAACTTACTCAAGAACTTAAGCCTCAAGACCATACACAACGCAGAATGTATGCGAATTGGATGATTGAAAAACAAGCCATTGATAACGATTTTTCGAACAAAATTTTCTTTAATGATGAGGCTCATTTTTCGCTCAGTGGTTACGTAAATAAACAGAATTGCCGCATATGGGGCTCTCAAAATCCTCAGGTGATTGCAGAAAGGCCTTTGCATCCGGAAAAAGTGACCGTTTGGTGTGCATTATGGTCTGGTCGTGTTATTGGCCCGTATTTTTTTGAAAACGATCAAGGAAGAGCCATTACAGTCAATTTTGACCGCTATGGACGGATGTTAACCGATTATTTTTGGAGAGAATTGAAGATTGTGATCTGGAAAACATGTAGTTTCAATAAAACGGAGCCACAAGCCACACAACACAGGCTGTTCGAGCACTTTTGCAAGAGAAATTTCCAGGACGCGTATTTCGAGATTGAGTGATGTCAATAGGCCCGCAAGATCCTGCGACCTAACACCTTTGGATTTCTTTTTACGGGGGCTATGCGAAAGATCGTGTTTACGCGAACAATTCTCAAGATCTTGAGCAATTCAAAACCAATATTTGTGAAGTTATGGCCGAGATATTGCCGGAAATATGCCGAAAAGTCATTGAAAATTACCTCAAAAAGATTGAGGCCTGTAAGAGGTCCCGTGGAGGACATTTGAATGATGTTGTGTTTCACGTACAATGGAAAGATTCAATCTTTATATTTCTATTTGAATATTTTTTTTCTTCAGCTTCAATTCCCCAAGTGTAAAATGGATAACCTTAGACTAATTAACACCTACCTCCATAACTTTTTTCAGAATTTTTAAATCACAGGTGTCCAATCGCAAGGGAGGGACACAAATTTTTCCTGTATTTCCCCTCCCTGTGTGCCCCTCGAAAAGCTTTGAAAAGCTCTTATCAAGACCTTTCATTTCATAATCATATCGGGTACCTTGGATGAAATTTTTTTTTTCGGGGGGCGGGAAACCCCCCTTAAATATCTAATATAATTTTTTTGTTGTTGAATTTTGAAAAGAGCACCACTTTACATCTGCTTACGAAATTTAATGTTTCTAGCTTAGGTAGTTTGCGAAAAAAAGTGCTGTGACACACGGACGGACGGGCAGACGGGCAAAAAGGATGCAATTTTAGTAGGGTTTTGAAAATTATTTTAACAAAACTCTACAAATGGGCTTAATGGTCGGTTAAGAAGCACTGTCTTTGTAGCTAGACCGATGAGTTTTTCCGATGCCCTAGATTTAGCTCTCGAGACAGAAACGACTAAATCCAGTCATATAAATAATGTAACTATTATAAAAAGAATAGCAATAATCGAAATAAAGGTAATAAGAAAGATAGCAGAAATTATAGGAATAGAAAAAGTAATGATAATAGGAATGGTAATAGAAATAATTATAGGTGCCGTACTCATAATATTTACAATCTTCTTCTTCTTCTTAGTATCTCTGCAGCAGCTCGTAGACCTTCACTTCCTGCAAATAGCACCTCCAAGTATATCGGTCTATTGACCGCATTCTCCAATTTTGAAATCGGAGCAGTAATGAACTATCTTTGGCGAACGAGTTAGACGAGGGTTTCCTCAGCTTCCCCAATGGTCTCCGGCCTTCAGTTTTCACAACGAATATTATTATAAAGAATAATAATAATGCTAACAGAGATAGCAGCGATAACAATAATAATAGTGGTAATAATATCCATAATAGGAACAATTATAGAAGATGAAACGATAATTGGAATGGGTCAAACCAATATAAAAGGAGTAATAGTGCTAATACTAGAGGCAATGGACGCAACGGTAACAGAGATAGAAATAATATCAACGTTGTACAAGAGCAAGAAAACTTGCTAGACTCTGGAACGAAGTCAAGGTTCATTCCGGGCAAAAAATAAACAAAGTTTTGGATAATTGTGCAAACTACGTTAGTGTATTTTGCAAAAATGTGTCACAGAACTTAGAATTTTCTATAGACACAAGAGCAGATGTATCCTTGTTTAAATGCGAGAAAATTAATAAAGACGAACTATTTTGGTCGGGTGATAAGTATAAATGAACGGGAATTACAAATGAAACAATTACATCTTATGGGTCAATAAATCTTGAGATGAGTCTAAACGATGACGACATCATTTATGGAAAACTTCATATTGGGGGTAAAAAATTTCCTATGAATAAAGATGAAATTATAGGTAGGGATTTAATGGAAAAGTTCTTGTGCAAGATAGATTATGAGACCTGCACAATATCTTTTCTGGTAGATGATAAAGAAGTAATACTATATATGGAATATAAACAAAGGAAGATTGGGCAGATTAACCACCACAGCCGAAGCAATTTTTTTGATTTACTTGGAAGTGAATGAAGACATGATACTCGTAATCCTAAATAAGGAAATAATGGAAGGTATATTTGTAGGTAATATTATTATACCATCCTTCGAGATCAAGCACATAGAAATTTTAAATTCGAGAGATACTGAAGTCACAATTGATGGTATTGAAGATTTTTTCGATACTGCGCCTTTACGCAGTTTTGAGATGAAAGCATTCAATAAATGCAAGAGTAATGAAACTGCCCGTCTCAGTACACTTCTTAATTCGATTAAAATCTCTTCATACGATCCTGAAGCAAGAGAGTCTACCCAGTATAAGAAAAGAATATCAGGATGTTTTTCACTAGGCGATGAAAAACTCTTAACAATTTTTACACTTAAAGTTTAAATGCAATCGATAATAGACTGGCTTACACTAAAAATTATTGACTTACTAATTCTCAGTACGATGAGATTAAGGGACAGGTTCAAGATCTCTTAAAAAATGAAATAATTCAGCCATTTGTAAACGTTTATAACTAACGGTAACTTTTGGTACCAAAGAAAGGTGGTGGTGCTGAAAAGAAAAGGCGTTTAGTTGTAGATTTTCAGAAACTTATTACTAAGATATGAACAATAAATTTCCTTTATTTAGACTAGATGATCTCTTAGATAAGCTGGGCAAAGCTAAACATTTTTTGACTCTAGACATGACTAGTTCATTCCATCAGAAAGAATTAGAAAAAAAGTCAGGACCGCTTACAGCATTTCCTGATAATCATGGCCACTTTCAGTTTTAGAGATTACCTTTTGGTTTAAAAATATCTTCAAACAGTTTTCAAACAATGCTCACAGTTGCACTTTGTGGACTTGATTTCAAAGGTTTTTTTTAATGTCGATGATATAATTGTTTTCGGAAAGAAAAAAGTCTTCAAGAGATTAAAGAAAATCAATCTCAAACTTAATCCTGATAAATGTCAGTTTTTAAAGATAGAAGTCGTCTATTTGGGCCATCTTATTACCAAAGATCGTGTGAGAACTGATCCTTCTAAAAACCAAGTAATCAAAGATTACCCGATTCTGAAAAACGTGGATGAAGATTGTAGATTCGTTGCGTTTTGCAATTACTACAGCCGTTTTACTTCCAACTTTGCGAGCATCGCAAAACATCTTAATTCACTTCTCAACAACTTTCATCCGGGATGAAACATGTCAAAAATCCAAACGGATGGAACTACCTATATTACAATCTTTGGGTTTTGAAAACCTTTCATTTTGACGACAGACGCATCTAATTATGCGTTAGGAGCAGTCTTGCCACAAGAAGAAATATACATACATACATATATATATATATATATATATATATATATATATATATATATATATATTTATATATATATATATATATATATATATATATATATATATATATATATATATATATATATATATACATATATGCTGCTTATCGGCCAGCTAGATCGGAGAGGATTTGGGTCGTGGGTCTACGAATGGATTACGCTCATCTACAATCTTCAGCCACCAATACATGCCCGTTTTCAAACGCGTCACAAAACAAAACCATACGGAGAGGAAACCTACTTTACGTTACTCCGTATTTCTTCATTTACTCAGTCAAGGACAAAAATCTAATTTTTACTTCGCGTTCCCGAATTTCTGACGCGGTACCGAAAAATATGCTACGCTAACTCAACCCGACGAAAGCTACGCTAATAAAAGGCAAAACAACAAAGGTACCGCGTACGCGCGCGACGCGACACCGACCTCAGCGGATTTTCTCAAACCCTACTCTCGTGACGGCATACCTACCCTGCACTCTATCTCTCGCTGAAAGGAAGAACCACTGGAAAGGAAAGTCGTGTTGTTAGTTAGTAGTTCATGTTATTTTATTGAAGCGTTTCATATCCACTTTTTGAAAAATATTTATATGAAACGTATGAGTTTGTCTGTAAACATTTATGACTAAAAATTAAACACGAAAAATAATATTTCTTTAGTAATATCCTCAGGATATGTTAGATGATAAATTCGAATACGTTCGCCAAATGAAATTAAAATCACTTCCTACTTCGTTTAGATAACCCTTGAATTCTAGATGATAGTTGATATCGCTTCTTAATTAAAGCGAACAAATTTTAGCAAAATCGAAATTTCAATTAAAGTGTTTTGAAAATAAATTCGCACTAATGTATTTCATATCAATCAATAATCATATACCTACTCAATTAATCTAATGTTGCAAACAAAGGGCTCAAATTTCATATTGCTGCCACAAATGAAAATGATTTGTTCGGAGCCTTGAGTTTCAGTTAGTGAATTTAAAATTCTTTGTAGTTTTGTCTTTCAACTAACGGCTTTAAAACTGATTTGTCGGAAACATTAACATTTTATGAAAAAAGGTTGAAATTGTTTTAAATATTACAGCAGTTTTCATAGTCCAAATAATGCCATCACTTATTTTCTCAAATTCCTTTGTTTATGTTTGGGGATTAATTTCAAAAAAATGTAAAAAAATCCAAAATAAATGCTTTGTGAATTGACAATGCCGTATAATTTATTGAGTAGCGTCCAAACCAAAAATGATAAAAGGGGGTCGCTGCGCTTATGTTATTAAACATTTCTTAGGAGTATCATATTTTGTTAGTACTTATGATTGTTTATATTATTTTTTCATTATTAACATGGTTCCTTTTATTTCTTGTTATTATTTGTTACTTATTAATATGGTTCGTATTCTTTTTTTTATTATTATTTTTTCAGCTATGAATAGGGTTCGTATTATTTTGTATTATTATTTGTGTTATTGGTTATTCATTGACATGGTTCGTATTATTGCTTATTATCATATGTAGTTTATTTGTAAGTTAGTAATATGGGTCGTATTATTTCTTATTATTATTTGTATTATTTATTATTGCTATTCTTATGTTTAGAATTATTTCTTATTCTTATTTGTATTATTTGTTACTACTATACACTAATTACTGCTTAAGTCAAGTATTCCCAATAATTGGAATACCAATTCATTTTTGAACAGATAGATTACGTTCATTGATATTGGTGAATTCTTTAATTTAAATCTAAAATGAGTAAGAAACCCCAGAGTGGGCGTTAAACAATGACTTGCTAAATGGAATTTTGAATCTTGATGAAAATAAGGGAAGCATAACTCGAAAATTTCATTGAAATTCACTGGCTAAACAATACAATTTGTTAATGTCGGGGCCTGTTGAATACACGGCAAGTGGGTGAAGTGAATATTTAGTGAAGAAGGCACACTATCGTTTCCATCATTCAATAAATTTGTAATAACATCACTATGAAATTCTTTGAAATATTCATGCATTTCTACTTTCATTCATGCTATAACAGCATTGATGCATATGTTGCATCTTTAGCCTTTATAATTGAATTAGCTAAATAAATTTTGTTACATCAAAAGCGAATATTGTTTTGATTATTCTATTATAACCCTCATTCTATCTACTATTTACAAATTATTAAGCATAGGAGTCTTGCAGGAGACTTTCTGCTGCGTCTCTGGTTAGACTGGCATATAGCATCGTCATTTACCATTGTTTAATTCATATGTCCTTCAGATTGGATCGGATTTAACTTGTATGCAACATACTCACTGTAATATGGCTTCGTAGATACGGGGTTTACAAGCAAGCACAATGTTTCCAGCTTTTTGAGGTGCGTGAGTGGTTCCAAATCGCCCAACTCTTGAATATTGTTACCAGTAAGAACTACTGACTCCAAATTGGGGATAGATTCATGCAAGTAATCGTCGATTCGTATTATCCGGTTGTTGTTTAATAGCAGGCACTTTAATCTAGGCAAATACGAAAATCCATCACGTTTGAGTAGATCATTATCAGAGAAGTCTATAGTATCGACTTGGTCAAGTGTAGCTCCCAAATTTTCTATTTGCGGTGTTTTGTATCCGCGTAGATCTAGTTCACGTTCTCTGCATGGATTTATATACTGCATAGATTGATTGATGATATCCGCGGTTAGTTTAACCATTACTAAAATGTTATTTTAATTCGAAGCGGAAAAACAAACTTTGCATTCGCCGACTTGCCAATTAATGTTTCTTTTCGGTTGGCTCGTATACGGGTTCTTCTTGCCTTTTTCCAAATTCCTGCAATCCGACTAGTTCCTGGTTTTGTTGTCGCAACAGTGAATTGATCGAATCGAAGCGTTACTATTTGCCCTTTGTGGAACTGTCGGCACACTCCGGGACTTCTTCATGGGTAGTGGCTACTACGTGCACACTTCACTCCCATGTGGCTGTCAAATCCTCTTGACATCCCACGACAAAATTGACGTGGGATGTGCGCTCGTCGCAACCAACGGGAAATGACAAGCCACCTAGCAGCAAAGTGTGTTAGTAGTGGTCGCCAGCGGCGTCGCATGATTCATTACAGGGCAGTGTCCACGATGCCTACCAGGCGTGGGGAGACTGAAGGAAACGCTGCTTGGCCCTATAATGTTTTTTTTTCTTTTTTTTTCTCTCAGCGTCGTAGGTCTTTGGCATGGTAAACTCCCAGCTCCCTTCCGGAAATGTCCGCAATGAGGTACCGCGTGGGACTTAAAACTTGTAAGACTCTACACTTCACGAACTTCTTGTCTAGCTTGGCAGTGTAGTGCCGACCTGCTTCAATTTGTCTAAAATTCCGTCCGTAGATTTCGTCGCCTGCCTTGAAGCCAGAAGGATGGGATCGCAGATTGTACCGCTCCTCCCCCACCCGTCTACTGTCTTCAATCCTCTCCCGGATTTGTTCTCGTTGAATTTGGAGTTTCTCGTGCGGCTCCAGTACCACTATTGGGTCTTCCAAACCTTTCAACTGCCGCAATAGCCAGTAGGAGTTTCCGTGGCAAATCAGATGCTGGCCGAACACGGCAAAGCATGGGGAGATGCCTGTGGTGGAGTGATAGGACGAACGCAGGCCACAAGTGATGGCGGAAATCCTGCGCTCCCAATCCTTCTGATCCGGTTGGACGTAGGCCCGAATGGCGGCTATGAGGGTGCGGTTCAACTGCTCGGACGCATTGGCTTGCGGAGAATAAACGGCAGTCCGCTGATGCGTAGTGCCATACTTTTCCATTAATTCCCGAAATCTAGACGAGGTGAACTGAACTCCGTTGTCGGAGACCAGCTTCTCCGGTACTCCAAATATATGGAAAACGCGATTTTCCAGAAAACTGACTATGGGGCCGGTGTGCAGGTTTCGAAGAGGTTCCACAATCGGAAATTTGGACAAGTGGTCCAGGACCACGACAGCTCCTGTGTATCCCGAAGTCGAGCGAGGGTACGGACCGATGAGATCTATATACAGACACTGGAACACCCCCTCCGGTAGTTCGAATTTTCCCATCGGGGGCCGAAGAACAGAATTGGGCGCTTTAGTGCGTTTGCACAGCTCACAAGTGGCTACGTACTTTTTCACTTGCTGCGCCATCTTAGGCCAAAAGAAGTAAGTCTTCAGTCGCCGAAGCGTACGACCATAACCGCCGTGTGCACTCAATGGGTGGTCATGAGCCCGCTTAATCAATTCGCATGTCAGTTCTTCGGGGACCCATAACTTCCACTGTTCCTCTTCTTGAATGGGGTCTCCGGAGGCGTGTCTCGTTCGCTTGTATATAAATCCCTCCATCACCCGTAGTTCTGGCAGCTGTGGCAACTGGTCCTGAATCGTATTCATCAGCTGGATATAACATGCTGACTTGTAGGCGGGATGGTCCAAGTCGATTATAATACCTACACCAATAAATATTTATAAATATCATACTTACATCTATAAATTTAAATAAATACTCACATTCATATCCATACACATCCGTAAACAATCATATCAGCATGTAAAAAAAAAAATACGACAAAGATTCTACATGCCCATATCCATATCATATTACTCACTCGAAATGTCAACACAAAACCCACAAACAAGCAAACAGTCAACTCATTCATAAATTATTGCATTTAAATCTATGTGCTTACGTCTGTACATGCACTTGAGGAAATACTATGATTCATAAGACAAAACCGCATACGCAGATATTCATATGAATATACCCATATTACGCACATAAAGAAAAGGTCGCGTGGATCAAAAAAATTGCAAACACATCAAAAATGTTTCAATGCGAATTGGGTAGCCTAGGTCGATGAATTGCGTAGTGATAATTGAGTTGCAAATAAATGGCACCAGTAAATTTATCGAACATGAATATATGGATATTAGTAATGTAAATTTTTGGAGTAAACAATTAGGTCAATTATTTTGTAAGAAGTAGATTGTAAGCTAAAATTGAATATAAATGGTCGTAGGAAAATTTAAAAAAACATTCTTGGCAAGATACTCAGCGTGTATTATTCATTCTGATTACTAACCCTTGAATCAAATAGTCGCGAAGTTATTTTTGCAGACTTAGTAATAACGGCTTCGTGGTCAGTAATGTCCTCGCCATTATATCTGCGGAGCAATCCGCTGTTTAGGTGAATTTAATTATTGTCTTGGTAGGCCCTTTAACTTATCCTAAAGTGTTTAGCGATCTTACGGATAACCGTCCGCAGTCTTTCACTGCAGACAAGAAAGTTAAGGACTCATTGCAAGGCAATTGTGCCCACTTCTTACATGGTGATCCTGCGAACTGCGCAGAGGAAAATACTATCAACGACGATTTCCTGGACTTGCAATCAGAGGGCAATTTCGACGCTATTTTTGATCGGTTTTGCGAGCTAGCAGAAAAGGAGCTAGAGTATGTTCCGGAAGCATCGACTATCAACGAGGTACCGAAGTACATCCCAACAAAGATCGCGGATCTAAAATATATTGGGCCAAGGCCTCGACAAATTCGTGATTTCTTCAAACAACAACATAAAAAGGATTCAACGGTGATACCGAAGAGAAGACGTGCTAGAGGAGGAGCGAAAACAAAATTGAAGAAGGCCCGTGCAGAATTACACCGCGTTATCAAATTGACGCACGGTGACTCGTAGAAGTTACTGTTAAAACAACTGGATAAGCTACGCCCAGACAAAAAAAAAATAAAAAAATCCCCGACAAGATGGGCAATAAATGCTCAACCAACACAAATGCTGGTATCGTGGAGGAATATAGGCAGTCGATAACCACTTCTTCAATTTTCATCATAGCTATAGTTTTATTTTTTGTGTATGAAAAATAGGACAACTAATATTTAAAGCTAGATCAAATATAGCATATATTTTTAACAGTAAATTTCTGCATTTAGTGTTACAAGAAATTTGTTTTAGCTTATGGATAAAGTGAAGAACATTGTAGACGACAAAGAAAGGACCCTTAGGAATTTAAAGAAAACAGGAAAGAGCTTGTATACTGTTGAAACCATTTTAGAAAAATTAGGTAACGTATAGAAACAAAGAGAATTATTCAACTCTTTGACATCCGTCCTTTCAGAAAGCGATTCCAATCTTTTGGATTTGAAATTAAAATTTAAAACAGGAGCTGCAACTCTAGAAAGAGAACTTTAGTTTCAGTTATCTCAACAAGGATACACTGGTCAAGATACAAAAGTATCAGAATTAGGAAATAAGAACCCCATATTGATAGAAAGTTCCAGAATGGCAGAATTCTCATTAGAAACCGCGTTGAAGGTTATTCCTGTCTTTGACGGAAAATATAGGGAATTAGAATCATTCCTAAAAATTGTAGAACTCCTACATTCTTCACTAACAGCAACTGCTAAAGAATTGTTATTGGATTTTGTGAAAAACGTCAAACTGAGTGCATCGATTAAGCTTTCAATTGCTGTCAGTAACATTGTTTCTTTTGAGAACCTTAAAGATGTTTTATTACACAAGCTTAAAAGCAATAAAACTATACCCCAGATATTCACACAGCTTAGCAATACGGTACAAAGGAAATCAACCGTCAATGCCTACACTGATAAAGTAACGTCGCTAATTTGTGAACTGAATCAACTACAGATTCAAGAGTTAGGTAATTCTGCAACAGCAGCTGAAAATAAAGTCATAGCTAATATGAATGACAGTTACGCACTCACTGTATTTAAGAACGGTTTAAACGACCAGCTGAGAAATACTGTTTTTGCATCGAGACCAAAGAATTTTGGTGAAGCTGTATCTTTGGCTTTAGAGTTAGAAAATTCTGAACCACCACCTGTAGCGAATGTTATGCATTTCTCTAGTCAAAAGACAAACAACAGGTATCATGGTAGAAATAACTACAACATACGATACAGCAATGATAGGAGAAACAATTATAATAACCGAAATGACTACAGACATAACAATAGCACAAGGAATAACTATAGGCAAGGCAATAGTAATAACTAATGGGGTAGGAATTATAACAATGGACGAGTTTCCAACAACGGAAATAATGGGAATCGACATAACTATTTCAGAAACGACCAGAACCGAACTAATAGGAGAAATGTTAATATTATTACGGACCAGGGAAACTACCGAAGAACAGGCGAGGTCGAGAATGTACAGGACAGCCTCCCGGTATAGACCACAGAATATTTAGGATTTCAAGCACCTGCGCAAATTTCATTACAATTTATTGCCACAATGCAGGTAGAAAACTTACATTTCTTATAGACACAGGTGCGGACGCGTCTATCTGTAAAGAAAATGTCTATAGGAATATAGAATATGAAATAAGATCTAATGAAAGGATTAAGCTCTCAGGAATAACTGAGGAAGTTACTAGTTCGTTAGGAACTCTAGATTTAAATTTACAAATTGGGGAATATAATTTAAGAAATTCATTTCATATCGTAACCGGGAAATTTCCGATAACCACAGATGGTGTCTTAGGGAGAGATGTACTAGTCAAACATATGTGCAAAATTGACTATGAGACGTACACCATCTCATTTAATATAAAGGATGATGAAGTTGTGTTGCCTATGAGCACAAGAAAACCCAACAATTACCAGATAAACGTATCTGCGAGAACCGAAGCAATAGTTCCGGTAAATTTAAAACTAGATGAAGACTGCATTCTATTCCGGTCAGAAATTCAAAAAGGTATTTTTGTTGGAAATACCATAATACCCGCGAAAGAAATCCAACATGTGAAAATACTAAACACAACAGACAACGATGTTGTCATTAAAGAATTCAGAGCACAAGTTGAACCTTTAAGCGATTACAGTATCCTTACACTGAATAAAAGTGACAAAAGACATCAGGAAGGTCAGATGTCGAATAATAAACGTTTCGAGAAATTGCTGGAGATAATAAATGAAGATAATTTGGATAAACCATCCATGAACAGTTTATTAAACATAATTCAAGAATTTCAAGATGTATTCTATCTAGAGGGAGAGAAATTAACAACGAACAATTTTTACAGACAACGTCTGCAAACAACCGACAAAAACCCGGTTTATATTAAAAATTATAGGTTGCCACACACCCAAAACGAGAAAATTTTGCGACAAGTTAAAGACTTGGAGTCTAATGACATCATAGAGCCGTCTGTTAGCCCTTACAACTCACCTCTATTGGTAGTACCAAAGAAGTCGAGTGATGGAGAGCAGAAATGGCGATTGGTGGTAGATTTCCGCAGACTTAACGATAAAATCGTTAACGACAAATTTCCTTTAACAAGACTCGAAGACGTTTTGGATAAGCTTGGAAGAGCTAAGTATTTCTCTACTTTAGATATGACTAGCTCTTTTCATCAAATTGAACTTGAGAAAGAGTCTAGGCCGATAACAGCATTCTCGACAAACGACGGTCATTATCAATTTAAGAGATTGCCGTTTGGTTTGAAAATTTCTTCTAATAGTTTTCAACGAATGTTGACTATTGCATTAAGTGGTTTAAGTCACGAAGCTTTCCTATATGTCGATGACATTATAGTATTTGGATGCAGTATTAAGCATCACAACGACAATCTGAGCAAAGTATTAAGCAGGCTGCGTAAATACAACTTAAAATTAAATCCCGCGAAATGCCAATTTATGAGATCGGAAGTTGTGTACTTAGGGCATTTGATCACTGATAAAGGTATCAAAACCGACCCATCAAAGTACGAAGTTATCAAAAACTACCCAATACCACGCAACGCGGATGAAGTACGGAGATTTGAAGCTTTTTGTAATTATTACAGGCGATTCATCCCGAATTTTGCGCAAACAGCCAAATGTCTTAATTCTTTGTTAAAGAAAAATGTTACGTTCAATTGGACTGAAGATTGTCAAAAAGCTTATGAGACTTTAAAATCGAAACTTATTGAACCACCTATCTTGCAATACCCAAATTTCGAAAAACCATTCATCCTTACTACAGACGCATCTAATTATGCATTAGGAGCAGTTTTGTCACAAGGCAAAATTGATTCTGACTTACCGATATCTTACGCTAGCAAATCATTAGCGAAGCATGATATCAATAAACCAACTATTGAGAAAGAATTGCTAGCAATACATTGGGCAATAAATTTCTTTAGACCTTACCTTTACGGTAGAAAATTCATAGTGGTAACTGACCATAGACCACTAGTATCACTATTCAGTCACAAAAATCCATCTTCAAAATTAACAAGGATACGAGTAGATTTATCTGATTATGACTTCACAATAGTCTACAAGAAAGGCAGCATGAATACCAATGCAGACGCCTTGTCTAGAATCGAATTGGATTCAGACATACTTAAATCAATGATACCTCCAAACACTGATGAACGTGTTAAACGAAAGTTACTAATTGTAACAAGGGGCATGGCAAAAAGGACAAAGAAAGAAAAGAAAATCGACAACGATTGCACCCACACCAAGATAGAATCTGATCAACTCTATTGCTGGGATTGTACAAGTCTGTCTGACATTACCGGTAGAGAAAAACTGAAATTTATAAAATTGCACGATACAAATAATGAGAATAAGTACGTACTAAGACTCATATGGAAGCACGTTATAGCGATAAATCTGGTAAGAAACACGTTTCTACCAATGCTAAGCTCATAACGAAAGGTGCTGATGTGTTCTCAGAAAAGAGAAATAGCAATAAGTCTTATTTGAAATTCGTTTCAATATTAGAAAAGTTATTGGAATTCACCAGACAAGAGAATATCTGTGAACTCTCTTTATCTGAAGAGGATGAAATATTTAAATCCATAGATAAGAATGAATTCAAAAGAAATTTTAATACATTGCAACAAAGAAGTACGCGTACAAAATTGAAAATATTAATTTACAAGCCGCCAAAAATGATAAATGATGTAAAAGAACAAAAGAAATTGATTGAGGAGTATCACGATACACCTCGCGGAGGACATTTCGGAGTACGCAAAACGTTACTCAAATCAAAACAAAAGTTTTGTTGGAAAAACATGAATAACATGGTCAAACAACACATAAATAATTGTAAGACTTGTCGAATGAGCAAGCAAATAAGACACACTACCGAGAAAATGATTAAAACGGATACACCATCTACAAGTTTTCAAACGATAGAAGTAGACACAGTAGGTCCACTTCGTATATCTAATGGTTACAGATACATATTGACGCTACAATGTGAATTAACAAAATTCGTAGTAGCATTCCCCATAGAAAATAAGGAAGCACATACTATAGTAGTAGGCATAGTTAATGAATTTATATTAAAATTTGGACATTTTAATAAGTTTAAAACCGATCTAGGAACTGAATATTCAAACAAACTCATGTCTGAAATATGTAAACTACTAAACATTGAACAAATATTCTCAACTCCTTACCATCATCAAACATTGGGAACAGTCGAACGCAATCATCGAGTACTTAATGAATACATGCATTCTTTTGCCGATGATTACGAATGGGACAAATGGGTACCATACTACGCATTTGCATACAATACAACACCCCATGTCGACACAGAATACACTCCATATGAGCTAATATTTGGAAAACTTCCATGTTTTCCCAATGAGATAATTGAAAACAATGACAAAATTTATGATGTTTTTTTTTTTTTTTTTGTGGTAGGGAGGTGAAGGCATTTATGCCCGCCGAGTCTGGCAGTGTGGGACTCCCATGGAGGATACCTTTGGACTACCCACTAAACACCTCCCCTGTCAATCTGAGAACCTAGCCTGGAACCGTTTGACACATTACTTCGGGCCAGGTCTCGTTTTGTTACGCCGTGGGGCGCCTTCAAGCTGGGGAGTCCCTTTCCTAGCGGGAGGGGAGGGGGGAAGAGGAATTGCCAGAAGAGCGATCCCCCAGCCCCAGCGCCTCCGGCTGCTGTGAGTCCCTTTTATATTTTAGGACTGCCCGAGCATAATGTGCCACCTGGTTCCATTTGTCAACCGATTCGAGCATCACCGCAACTATATTATCCGGGGTGAGCTCTCTCGTCTCCCTGTAGAGTTCCCTTCGCAGCCTGGCCCATTTCGTACACGCAAAAAATGTGTGACAGGCATTGTCCTCCTCTCCTGGGCAAAACCGACAATCGGGAGACCGTGACTTGCCGATCTTGTGCAGGTAAGACTGAAAACACCCGTGCCCGCTCAAAAGCTGGGTCAGATAGAAGTCAGTCTCACCATGCTTTCGATTTAGCCGCGGTCTCACATCCGGGATGAGGCGCGCAGTCCACCTTCCCTTCGTGCAATTCCTCCAAGACTGCTGCCAATCGTTGAGCGAGCGTTGTCTCTCCTCGCGGACAACCATCTCCCTCGCATCCTCGTTTCAGCGCAGGTAAATAGCGCGGCGCTCTCTAGCAAGGAGGGCGACAGGTATCACGCCTGCAATCACTCTCACCGCCGAGTCGGAGACTGTTGGATACGAAGATGCAATTCTCAGTGCTCCTCTTCTCTGTACCTGTGCCAATCGTTTTCGGTATACCTCCTTGCTGAGAGCGTCGCCCCATACCTCTGCTCCGTACAGTAGCACTGACCCTACAGCACTCATCAAGAGGCGTCTTCTTGATGGGCTGGGTCCCCCTACGTTGGCCATAAGTCGACTCAGGGCCGATATTCCCGAAGCAGCCTTCTCAGCCGTTGCCCTGATTTGCTCAGAGAAACTCATCTTCGAGTCGATCAGTAGCCCCAGGTACTTCACCGCTGGCTTCGATTCGATCTGTATATCTCCTATACTGATCATCCTTACTCTAGGGATTCTCTTTTTTGTCAAGATGACCACTTCGGTTTTCTCCAGTGCTAGACTGAGCCCGCGAGTAGTCATCCAGTCCCTCACTCGGCGCATTAGCATACCTAGCCTAAGTTGCGCTTGTTCAACGGTGCGTCCGGCGACCAGAGCCGCAACATCATCCGCATAGCCGACCAAGCGCGACTCATCTGGCATCTCAAGTCTCAGTAGCCCGTCGTAAGACACGTTCCACAGGTCCGGACCAAGGATAGATCCCTGGGCAACACCCGATGTAATTTCCATCCTTCGTTGGCCCTGTGTCGTGTCGTAGAGCAGGCTTCGGTCCTTTAGGTAGTTCCTCAAAAGCCGCATTAGATATTCTGGAACTTGAAAAGAGTTTTCCAGCGTATCCAGAATATCCACCCATCTAGCGGAGTTGAAGGCATTCCTGACGTCGAGTGTCACCAACAGGACGATCCGTCGCTTGGTGCGACTATATGCCTCTGCCTTTTGGACCGCGTTCACCACCTCTGCAATCGCATCAATGGTAGAACGTCCTGCTCTAAAGCCGTACTGCCGAGGAGATAGGTCCCCAGCAGCACGAATCGCGTCAGTGAGTCTTCCCTTGATGAGTTTCTCTAGCACTTTCCCAGCCGTGTCTAGCATGCATAACGGGCGGTATGCAGACGGCGATTCGGGATTTCCCTTCCCCTTGCTGACCAGCACGAGCCTCGCCACCTTCCATCGTACCGGGAAAACCCGTCCCGTAGGCAAGCGTTGAATGTGCTGAGCAGCAAGTCAGGACAATGGTGATAGACGAGCTGCAAAACCTCAGCTGGAACACCATCTGGACCTGGAGCCTTCCTTGCCTTCAGGGAGAGGACTGCCTCCTCCAGTTCCAGCTGTGTGAAGAGTGGGCACTCGACTGCTGTTTCACCATGGACAGTGTCAACACGAACGGGATGGGCGGGGAAGAGTCCCCGCACTATCGCGTCCATCTTTTCCGCGTCATGTATATAAGGCTTCCGTAGGGCACCAAGTTTCCCCATGACCAGCTTGTAGCCTAGGCCCCACGGATCCCTATTTACATCGTCCACGAGGTCTTGCCAGCATCGGGCCTTGCTCTTGTTAATAAGCCTGCGAAGATATTTCCTGCCGGACCTGTATGCTGCTAGCCTAGTGTCTGCCTCCTCCCGTGTTCGCGCCCGCTGGGCCTCTCGCCGAAGTTTGTGACACTCGCTTCTTTGTTCGGCGATCTCGTTTGACCACCAGTATACTGGAGGCTTACCATGTCGGGGTCTCCGGCGGGGCATGGAAGACTCGCAAGCAGCTATGATGGTACTCATAGTTGAGTTCACCAAGTCCTTGGCTGTAGGCCCTCCACTCCCTGGCGGAGCTCCCAGCAACGGTGCGCCTGCCGTAAGCGCATCAGTGAACTTCTCGACGTCCATCCTCCCAGTCCTCCATCCGAGGATTGAAGTTTGGGCATATGCACGCAGAGTGGCACCGTCGTGAATCTCAACAGCTATATATTGGTGATCACTAGCCGAGTAGTCCTCTAGTACTCGCCAGTTGTGTACTCTAGGTACCAGGGACTCCGAAGCGAGTGTCACATCGGGTATGGTTCCTACGCAACCCCAGCGGCGGAAAGTAGGGGTGTTACCAGTATTTAGGACAAAAAGCGCTGTTCTGGCCGCCATGTCCAAGATTTGCTTTCCCCTTGGGTCGGATTGTGGCATACCCCATTCGATGGCTCTAGCGTTGAAGTCTCCCCCGACCAGCATGCGGCCCTCTGTGTTCGAGACAGCGTCCTCCAGGGCATCGAGTTTGGTTCGAAAGGATCGCATTGCCTCGTTAGGCGTCAGATAAACACTGAAATATGTTATCCCTGAACACCGCACCCACACAAAACCATCCCCGCGTCCATGTCCCTGCACCTGAAGGCGGGCGCTGTCTCGAACCCAGATGGCCGAGGTACCAGTTTTGTCAGGGTACCACGCTTGCGAGTCCTTGTTATGATGTTGCTCGCTCAGCAACAGGAGGTCAGCTTTCTTATCCCCCGCAAACTGCTCAAGTAGGTCCTGGGCGTTTGTGCTTCGGTGCAAATTGACCTGCAGGATACGGATCATTTGAGTATCGATTTGGCTTTAGTTAGGGCCTCCTTGAAAACCCGGCATCTCCCTGTCCCCGGCTCATGTTTGAGGTCGCCGGGTGCTAGCTTAGCGTCCTTGCAAAGAATGCATTTTGCCTCGTTCGTGCACTCCTTCCTTTTGTGCCCCGTTTCACCACATTTGTAGCACAGAGATCTCCTGTCGGGTCCCCTACAGCCATACGCGGTGTGTCCGTATTCGAGGCATCTGAAGCAGCGGATAGGGACCGCTCTTCTCCGTATCCTGCAGATCACCCAACCTATCTTAATTTTGCCCTTCGCCAGGATTTGCTGGGCGTCTTTATCAGCTAGTTCGACAATAGCCATGCGTTGCCCCCTTGTGTTTTCACGCGTCAATCTTGCCTTGACTTCACTTAAGCCGGGGAACTCCCTCCTAATGGCATCCTCTACTTCAGCTTTGTCCGTGACGCAGTCGAGGTCCCTGATTTCCAGGGTGGCCATTGGTTCGAGCGAGGCAACCGTTGCCGCATCTCCAAGAACCTTTTGAACCGCGTCACGGAATGCATCTTTGTTTGTGGCCTCTGGCCCGAATTCCACCAGCAAGCCGCCGGTCCGGGTTGGTCGAACTGCTTTGATGGCAGTTTTGGTGTCGTCTGGCTTGACCGCTCCTTTAATTTCACGGAGGACATCTGCGTAGGTTCGGCCCTTAGTGGGTTTAATAAGCAGTGCCTCTCGCAAGGGTTTGTGCCGCGGTTTGCTTTTTGTTTTCTGCGGTATAGCGGGGGGCTCCTTGTTCTCTTCGTGGTTGAGCTCTTTGTCTTTTTTTTCTAGGAGTAGCTTTTTGGCCGCTTTTTTCGCTGCCTTGTTTCGCACCACATGAAACTCCTCGCCTGGAGTGTCAACTTGGTTTATGGTCTCATCCTTCCTCCTTTTCTCACAGTCGCCTTCAATTGGGCTACCGGCCATTCTTTTGCTGCTGCTAGGACCCACTGATGCCTCGAGGGAGAGCGTGTCTTTTTGGTGCTTCCCGGCTGCAAGCCACCTCCGCCTGTAGTGCGTTATGCGGCCAAAAAGCTCCTCCAGTTCAAGAATGCCATTCTTGACACTCTTGCCTATGTTTTTCTGCACTTCGCAGGCAGCCCTCAGTTGCTTGACGATATTCCCCGCTTTCCGAGTAAGCCGCTCCTCTTCGGCGCGGTCAAGGGCGATTGTGTTATTTGGCGCCACCTCTTGGGAGAGGCCCCCGTTTCCTAGCCCTTTTGCTTCTATCGCTTGAATCGCGTTTGAAGTGGCGTCGGCCAACGGCAAAACTTCTCCCTCCCCCAGTCTTACACTGGCCTCCGTTGGTGTCGCAACTTGATCCGGATTGTGTACGTCTTGCACTGGGCGCTCCGGGGTGCGCATAGTCCTTCTACTGCACCCAAAGGCTGCAATGATGCCAGGTTGCACAACGCACTCTGCCTTCTTTCGTTCGTTAGTCCGTCTGTGGTCTGTCTCCGATGATTTAACCTGTGGTGTTGACTTTAACAGTGTTTCTGGGGTTTGCTGCCTCGCCCCGCAATCGGTGACTTGTTTTATCGGTGTTCTTGCCAACAGCGGTTTTTGCCTGAAAGGGTTCTCCGTGCTAGCGTCCTGTTTGCTTGTGGTTTCATTTGTTTGCTCCATTTTATTGGGTCCCCCCTCGGAGCCGCTATCTCCGTTCGTGTGTGTAGTCGCCTTTTTGGTCCCATGGTTATCTTTGCAGAGCAGGGAGGCCATGCGAGGGTTGGCACAAGCCCTTATGGGGACAAGTGCTCAGAGCCAGACCAGCGCTAATCGGGAGTCCGTCTCAACCGAACCTACACCACCAACCCAATGGTGCGAACTTCGAACGTACTCCGAGGCCTGCCAAGGTTTTACCGGGACGGAGACGGTATGATAGTTGAATTGGAGCCGTTCACACACGAGTTTCACCTCGGCGCTACTGTGCAAAGCAACTAGGTCCAAACCATCACATCCGCCAGCCCAAAGCGTCAATTCCAGTTCGTTGTCCAAAGCGTAATCCAGATACAATAAGAGAGAACCTCACGGCACCCCCCATATCCTCGGGTCCGTGGGGGCGGCACTCCCCAAAGAATGCTAGCCTCCAAGAATGTTCTTGTCGACCGGCTTTCTCCCTGCGGGAATTTCCTCGGGTACGTGGGGGCGGAACTCCCCAAAGAATGCTAGCCTCCAAGAGTGGTCTTGTCGACCGGCATTCCCCCTGCGGAGTTTCCTCGGGTACGTGGGGGCGGAACTCCCCAAAGAATGCTAGCCTCCAAGAGAGCTCTTGTCGACCGGCATTCCCCCTGCGGGTAAAATTTATGATTTGGATAGTTACGCAAATGAACTAAGTATGATGTTGAGAACATCGCCACTGAAAGCACGCAACATTATAGAAAAAGTAAAGACTAAACGCGTAGATAATCAAAAGTATACAAACCCTATTGATTTAAATATTGGAGATTTGATCCTATTAAGGAATGAGAATCGAAAAAAACAACAAAAACCATATAAAGGTCCTTACGAAGTCCTAGATATAAAAGATAGCAATATTCTAATAGAAATAGATGGTAAACCAAAATATGTACATAAGAACAGTGTCAAACATTATACAGATAAAAAATAAATATTTTATTATATCTAAAGATAATAATGAATTTGTGTAACGAAGTAATTTGTGATTCAACTTATATATTCGTAAGCTCATATCTAAGTTTAATCAAAAAAGGTTGGAGGTATAATACCTACACCAATAAATATTTATAAATATCATACTTACATCTATAAATTTAAATAAATACTCACATTCATATCCATACACTTCCGTAAACAATCATATCAGCATGTTAAAAATAAAAATACGACAAAGATTCTACATGCCCATATCCATATCATATTACTCACTCGCAATGTCAACACAAAACCTACAAACAAGCAAACAGTCAACTCATTCATAAATTATTGCATTTGAATCTATGTGCTAAAATTGAATATAAATGGTCGTAGGAAAATTTAAAAAAACATTCTTGGCAAGATACTCAGCGTGTATTATTCATTCTGATTACTAACCCTTGAATCAAATAGTCGCGAAGTTATTTTTGCAGACTTAGTAATAACGGCGTCGTGGTCAGTAATGTCCTCGCCATTATATCTGCGGAGCAATCCGCTGTTTAGGTGAATAAAATTATTGTCTTGGTAGGCCCTTTAACTTATCCTAAAGTGTTTAGCGATCTTACGGATAACCGTCCGCAGTCTTTCACTGCAGACAAGAAAGTTAAGGACTCATTGCAAGGCAATTGTGCCCACTTATTACACGATCCATAGGGGCTTGTCGTCCTCCTGGACCAACTCGGCTCCTTCAGGAGCAAACATCCTTGATAGTGTGTCCGGTACCACGTGCTGACTTCCCTTGCGGTGTCTTATCGTGAAGTCAAACGCCTGTAATTTCAAAGCCCATCTGGCCAAGCGGCCGTGGAGATCCGTTTGGCTCATCAGCCATTTCAGAGACGCATGATCAGTGACGATTTCAAAGGGATGTCCTTCTACATATGCTCGAAAACGTTTCACTGCCAGCACAGCCGCCAGGCATTCCTGCTCCGAGATCGTGTAGTTCCGCTGGGCCTGGTTCAGCTTGTGGGACATGAAGGCTATAGGTCTCTCCTCTCCGTCTTGTGCAACCTGGACTAAGACTGCTCCCACCCAATGTTGACTCGCGTCACAATGGATTGAGAACGGTTAGTCAAAGTCCGGGCTGTGCAGTACGGGGGCTGTAGTCAGACTCTTTTTTAGCTCTTTAAAGGCTCGCAAGTTGGGCCCTTCCCAGACGAACTTACGTCCCTTACGCAGCATGTCGGTCAAAGGAGTGATAATGGTGGCATAGTCACGCACGAAACGCTGGTATCGGCGTAACTGCTTGGTAGTCTTGGGTAATGGGAAAACGTCAATCGCTTGAGTCTTGTCCGGATCGGTCTTGATATTGCCATGCCCAATGATATGACCCAAATACTTCACCTCCGTCATCACGAACTGACTCTTCTGCATGTTGATGGTTAACCCTGCCCTCCGGATGTGTAGAGCCACCTCCTGAAGCAGGTAGATGTGATCGTTAAAGTTTTCGGTCATAAGCAGCAGATCGTCCAAGTAAAAGAAAACTTGGTGCCGTAAATGAGGTGGTATCACCTTATCCATAAGGCGCGTCATTGTTTAAGGGGGATTGCACGATCCAAATGGCATGGTCAGGAATTGATACAGGGGCCGATCTGGGACTGTGAAGGCTGTTTTCTCCTTTGAGCCAGGGTCTAAAGGAATTTGCCAGAAAGCGTCCTTGAGGTCTAAACTCGTGATTTAGTGGGCTTTAGGCAATCTTCTCAAAATGCCTTCAATCAACGGTAGAGGGTATGCGTCCTTGACAGTGACGGCGTTCAAGCGTCTGGCATCTAAGCATAGCCGGACCTTGTTCGGCTTGACAACTAAGGTGACCGGGGAAGCCCACGCGCTCTGCGATTCTTCGATCACGCCTAATGCTAGCATTCGATCAACGTCGGCATATAACAACTTTTCCTTCGCCGGAAATATGGCAAAATGTCTCTGTTTTATGGGTTTAGCATCCCCCACATCTCTTGTGTGTAACACCAGCGCCGTCCGCCCGAGACCTTCCTTCTCATGCGATGGAAAAGCCGATATAGCCAAGTCAAGTCGCAGTTGTTGATTCACAACCAGATTATGTCGTAATAAGTGAGTGGTTTGAGTTTGGTCAGGAATAGTGGTGACGGATTCCAGGGTCGTGCCGGAAAACAGTGCTGGGGCCAAGTTAAATTTTCAAACGAAATCCACCCCTAGATAAAGATTCTGGGTTAGTTGAGGTATGATGTAAAATTCCAGAGGTGTAGTTACTCCTTTAAAGGTGACATCCGTCGTAATTTTTCCCCCTACAGAGTGACGAGTTCCGTCCGCCGTGCTTAATCAGGTGGTAAAATGGTGGATTTGGTCCGCGTGCATTGCTAGTACCTCCCCTGCAAAATCGGATGATATGCAATTCACACTGGCTCCCGTATCGACTAAACCTGACAATCGTTTTTGCAGGAGGTGTACTGACGCATATGGTCGAACGTCATCCCTCAATAATCCGTCTAAGTGTATGTCCTTCGGCACCTTCCTCGACTGCCTGACCCTCCTCCAGAAGCTCCGCATCCGACGCGTGGCTCGCTTTCTTTGCGGTGGGACAGTTGTAGCCAACTCCTCATGGAAGATGCGCTGTCGAGTAGCCAAATGATTCCGCAGTCTGACTTGGAAGGGCTTGACATGCCATGGAACCTTCGCCTCGCAATCATTTCCCAGCGCGTCCGCCTCGACAAAGGATGACGTCGGTTGTGGAACTTCGGGAGAACTGTGTTTGGCGGTGCGAGTCAGCAGAATTGGAGTCATGTCTGGGGCTTGGTCATAGCTAGTGATGGGGTCAGCATTGGTTCGTCCGGGTTTTAGGAGTGCCGACTCGCACTCGCTGGCAAGTTTTTTCGCAATTTGCAATTTGCGCAATCAGGTGCGTACGTGTCAGCCTTCCCGCATCGGTAACAGAAGAGCGTCGGTTCCGCTGGACATGCATAGAACCGATGCCCCGTTTGTCGGCAGTTCCAACAAACCGTCGGGCTTGTAATTGCTTCAAGGGATGGTCGATTAATCATTGCTAGGTCCTCAAGCTCCTGGGGTGCTCCGCTCCTCGGTACTGGTGCTGGGTCAGCAAGTAGGTGGTCCGCTGCCATCAACTCCGCGGTGTGATGATTTCGGGGATTTGGTCCCGTTATGCGAGGTTGTGGACGGAAGGTGCCTCGCCGCTCATCGAGTTGTTCTTGCCTACGGGCATGGAGGCGTAATTCCTGTATGGTGTTGATGGGATAATGCAGAAGGCTGTTCTGAAGCTCCCAACGCATTTTCCCTCTGATGATTTCTACCAGTTCGTCCTCGGGCATGGTCTTTCGTAAGCGAGTGCTCAATCTCACTATACTTGTGTAGTACTGGTCGAGCGGTTCGTGAGCGCCTTATTTCCGTTTCTTTATTTGTTCCCTTAGTTCTCTTTCAGTGAAGCCGTCATCAAATCGATTGCGGAAGGCTGCACTGAAAGAATCCCAAGTGGGACGTGGCGTCGACTCCTTAAAACTCCAGTACCAGTCGGCAGCATCTCCGCTGAACAAAAGGTGTGCATGCCGGAGCAAGGCCGAGAAATCACCTCCCAGGGTTCTGGATACTAACGCCTGAATCCTGAAAAGGAACCGGTCCGCTGGTATCGTCGCGTTGAAACCCGTGAAGTTCAGGCGCCAACTCTCCATGATACGAGGCGTCGGGTCTCGGAAAGGTGTCAATGCGTTCCCGGGGGGAACCGCATCTTCGATTGACCTGTTGTAAGGGACTGCCTCGGGGACTGGAGGTACCAACGGAGGTGCGGTGCTGTGTCGTGGTCGATACTCGGGAGCTCTGGGGTCCATTCCCGAGTTCCTTGGAGGTAGGGTCCATTGATCAGATGGTCGAGAGTGGGGCATAGCCACACTGGGATTGGGCTCCCAGCCAAGTGGAGCTCTCACGCGGCTGGGTGGTTGGCTCATCGGGAGGTTCTGGAGCCTTCCCTCCAAGTTGCCAATCCTCTCAGACATATCTCGCATTAACGCCACGAGGGTGTCAATGGAGTGGGTGGAAAGCGCAGGTGTAACCTTGGCCGCGACAACAGCAGCAGGAACTTCACCGCCCACGGCCCCTTGTAAGTCCATCAGTGATTGGGGCGGTTCGGCATCTGGGACCCTTTTCGCCACTGCTACACGCGTTGGGACGGGCGTTCCGAGGGGGAAGTCTACGGCGGGCCGCTCTATGGGTCGCTGACATAGTGGGCAAAGCTCGGACGTTAGGAGGAGCTGTTAGACACAGGCACGATGGAACAGGTGACCGCACTCTAATCGCACGCTGTGTACGCCCTCCACTACGTCTTCAAAGCAGATCCCACAGTTAGCTGGTTGGACCGTTTTGGATCTGGTCCAACGCTTATCTGGGGTCCGCTTCGTTGCCATGTTTGTTTTTGCTGTGTGTGGTTGGTGCTATGTGTTCCTAAAAAAACAGAAAGGTAAATTATTCCTACTACTAACCAAATATATATATGAAAGCTTAGAAATATATTAGTGGCCGATAGTGGCGAGCTATTTCTGTACAATAGAAAAAAAAAATTTTAATACACGCTTTCCCTTCCAGCAGTCGACTCCTCCAAAGGGAAATGGTAGTCTGCCGAAGAAAGGGTGCTTTCGGCCGATTTACAAAATTTAACCCCATACCCACATACATTACAAAAACCGTCTCTAAACTACGTTAACTGACTCGACGAGACAAGTGGTAGAGCTACCGTAACGGTTTTGTACGCGGTCAAAATTCCCGACGCGTGGGAGCATTCCGGGCTCCACAACTCCAGCATACGCCACCGAACGTTGAACCGGTACCACTCGTCTATCACGCATACGAAATAAAGGCGAGGTAGCCTTCTATTTTCTTGAGAGTCCAGGCCGATAGGAGAAACCCCATCTGGCTGACAGTTCCATCAAGAAAATAGAAGGTCCTAACAGGGGTTAGCCTGGGACAATACATCGGAAGGATTCTGTCGCGAAAAAAAATCAAACATAGGAGAGCGGAAGCTACAACTCACGTGAAGCGACTGCCAGTGTGTATCACACAACTCCACTGCTCCTGTCTGTGAGGCTCGAGTACCAAAGTACCTTACATCCTCCATAAAGGACCAACTCGTCAGAAGACGCGAATCTTTTATCCCCTTAGGATGTTTTGGCCCCACGTTGGGCGCCATTTGTAATGATTTTTAAGTCTACGTCCGTACGAGAAACCGACCTCTCATCAGTTCTAGACGTTAAGTCTGAGTAGTGCCAACGGATGGTACCAACCAGTCAACCAATCCGTACACCGTTATCCATTCACGCGGTGGCTGCTTGTCGGCCAGCTAGATCGGAGAGGATTTCGGTCGCGGGTCTCCGAATGGATTACGCTCATCTACAATCTTCAGCCACCAATACATGCCCATTTTCAAACGCGTCACAAAACAAAACCATACGGAGAGGAAACCTACTTTACGTTACTCCGTATTTCTTCATTTACTCAGTCAAGGACAAAAATCTAATTTTTACTTCGCGTTCCCGAATTTCTAACGCGGTACCGAAAAATATGCTACGCTAACTCAACCCGACGAAAGCTACGCTAATAAAAGGCAAAACAACAAAGGTACCGCGTACCACGCGCGACGCGACACCGACCTCAGAGGATTTTCTCACACCCTACCCTCGCGACGGCATACCTACCCTGCACTCTATCTCCCGCTGAAAGGAAGAACCACTGGAAAGGAAAGTCGTGTTGTTAGTTAGTAATTCATGTTATTTTATTGAAGCGTTTCATATCCACTTATTGGAAAATATTTATATGATACGTATGAGTTTGTCTGTAAGCATTTATGACTAAAAATTAAACACGAAAAATAATATTTCTTTAGGAATATCCTCAGGATATGTTAGATGATAAATTCGAATACGTTCGCCAAATGAAATTAAAATCACTTCCTACTTCGTTTAGATAACCCTAGAATTCTAGACGATAATTGATATCGCTTCTTAATTAAAGCGAACAAATTTTAGCAAAATCGAAATTTCAATTAAAGTGTTTTGAAAATAAATTCGCACTAATGTATTTCATATCAATCAATAATCATATACCTACTCAATTAATCTAATGTTGCAAACAAAGGGCTCAAATTTCATATTGCTGCCACAAATGAAAATGATTTGTTCGGAGCCTTGAGTTTAAGTTAGTGAATTTAAAATTCTTTGTAGTTTTGTCTTTCAACTAACGGCTTTAAAACTAATTTGTCGGAAACATTAACATTTTATGAAAAAAGGTTGAATATGTTTTAAATATTACAGCAGTTTTCATAGTCCAAATAATGCCATCACTTATTTTCTCAAATTCCTTTGTTTATGTTTGGGGATTAATTTTAAAAAAATGTAAAAAAATCCAAAATAAATGCTTTGTGAATTGGCAATGCCGTATAATTTATTGAGTAGCGTCCAAACCAAAAATGATAAAAGGGGGTCGCCGCGCTTATGTTATTAAACATTTCTTAGGAGTATCATATTTTGTTAGTACTTATGATTGTTTGTATTATTTTTAGGGTTTTGTACTAAAATACAAAACCCTATTGCAATCACGACCTGTGTCCGTCTGTCCGTCCGTCCGTCCGTCCGTCTGTATGTCACAGCACTTTTTCTCCGAAACTATAAGGGCTACAGCCATGAAACTTTGTGGAAAGGTCAGAAGTGGTGACTTCTTGAAAGTTCAAGGGTGGAAAATTTTTTTAAAGGGGTTTAAGGGGGGTCTCTCCATATAGGGAAGTGAACCCTCAAAAAAAAAATTTTCACCATTGGTAGTCGAGTAGGGTCACATTGGAAAGGTCTCAATGAGATCTTTTCAAAACAAGTCTTAGAATTGTCTTATGAGTACCGAAGGGGGCAGGGGAAGGGGAAATGTACGAACTTTTTGCGTACCTCCCCCTCGCGATTGGACTCCTTCCATCCGAAAAATGTGAAAAAAATCGTGAATGTAGGCCTTAGCGAGTACAACAACAACAAATACATGAGAAGTCGAAATTCACTCAACTTTGTTAGTAATAGTATGATTTATCGATTTTATGTTTTCTTGAATAAAATCTAAACGGTACCCTCAAATTCAATGAAATTTAGTTAAAAGATGACTGCTTATAAGATTGATCTTTTCTGAAAGTTTCATAAAGATCGAATAGTATTTAACGAAGTTATAGCGATTTGAATTTTCCTGTATTACTATGGAACAATATACCCTGTATTACTGTGGAAACATATGGCTATGGAGCCATATGCTCTTTTTACCGACTAAGACACTACAGCTTTGCTAGGATTTGCATGAAAATTTCAGGAATGATAGGTATCATGAAGATGAGTACATACAATTGAAACAATTCGAAGAGGCAGGAGGGAGCTCCTAGCAAATGGGCTTTGTAGCCATTCTAGGATTCGAAAAAATAGGCCATGAATCGATGATTACAGTACAGAGGAGTGGCCCCTGAAAAAATTTCATGAAACGTAGCCGATATGAGTATCAACTGAAAGTTCTCTATGAGAGCTTTTCAAAATAGTTCTTAAACTGACAGTTTTTGCTTCAGAGGGGGCACAGGGGGGGGATACATGAAAAATGTGTTTCCTCCCTCGCGAATGGGCACCCGGGATCTAAAAAATCTGAAAAAGTTATCAAGGGAGACATTTATGGGTATAACTATAACAAATACCTCAGAAGTCAAAATTTATTTAACTTTGTTAATAATAGTGTGGGAATTAGTAGAAGACCTGATTACTAATCTACACATAAATTTATTTAAGCGTTATTAAATAAATTGACTCGTGTCGACACGTCGTCGTGACGCGTAAAAACCACAAAACCAAAAGAGAATGAGATGTCCTCGCATGCCGGTTAAATATTAGTTTTGTGGTCACATCGTCGTCTGCTTCAATCCACGGTGGTCGCCACTCCATATCGATGAATATGCTTCGCTTGCATAAGACGTCCACTTGTTGGACGTCAATCCACCAGCCAAACTGCTTACGTTGCATATCTTTGTTCTGCATGTGTTCCCTTGCGGTTGATATGCTTGCACAAGCATTCATATGTTGATGGGTTTTCACTTAATCATGGTTGAGCATCAATGCGAACCGAATGGGTGCTGCGTTCGTGGCAGTCGGGGGCTGTATGTCTGTCGGTCCGTCGATGAGGTGTTGCGGAGTGTTGGCTGCGTTTGTGGCAGTCGAGGATCGGATGCGTATGTGAGTGGCTGGTCCGCCACAATAGTATGATCCTCGAACATGACGTGTTTCTTGACTTTATTCGTTGCTGGTTACTGCATTTTGTAAGTTGAGTACAAAACCCTTCTGTAATGTGCATAGGTCTGTCTACCCAACTTGTTTTAATTGATAAAACCAGCCCAGTTTAGATAGGGCCCCAATTTTTTTTCTTTTTGCACCAGAGCCTTTGGTTACCTAGTAACGCCACTGATGATCTCCTCCAAATTTTCAGATAAGATGAAAAACAAAAACATCTATAAGATTCCATTCATTCAATAATACTGGTAATATTACAACAAAATGGCAGCTGGTTAAAATGAAACACCATAAGTTTTTTCTTGAAGTTACTACCAAAGCCGGAAAAAAATTTACCCGACAAATTTCACTCTTCATCATGATTGGATTTACATCCCCTTCAGATGAAGTCTAACCACATGAAAATACGAATTTATTATTCAGACAGAATCCTCCTATCTGTCCTACTATCAAAATGATAAACTGTTTTTTTGTTCCGGAATTCGTTTAATAATTGTTATCCTCTATCCTATGGAAGAAAATTTATTTGGAAACACGAGTATTACTAGAATTAACAACAAAAAAAATTTTGAAAAAAAACAATAATCCGACTTCAAATGCCCTTAATAGCATGAAATAAATTTCATAAAAGTGGTGCCATATCAGCTTTCTTCTGTTTTTTTTCTGATGGTGCATGTGTTGGAAGTTTTTATGTTGAGATGGGAAAGTTGATTTGGCATCGCTTCCATAAAAATTATTTCATCTTTTTTAGGAAATTTTGAAGTCGGTTTCCTTTTAATTCTAAAAGTTTTCTATTTCACCCTATATGACGCAAATTTTTTCATTACAACTGTACTAAAATTCAGTTTTTTGAATACATTCTAACATGTATATTCCCCGCAGGAGGAATACTGGTCGACAGGAATACTCTTGGAGGCTAGCATTCTTTGTGGATCTCCGCCCCCACGTACCCGAGGAAATTCCCGCAGGGGGAATGTCAGTCGACAAGAGCACTCTTGTAGGCTAGCATTCTTTGGGGAGTGCCGCCCCCATGGACCCGAGGATATGGGGGCCGCTGTGAGGTTCCCTCCTGGGATGACAGGTAACGACCCTGATTGGATCTGGACTACGCTTTAGACAACGAACTGGAATTGATGCTTTGGGCTGGTGGATAAGATGGTTTGGACCTAGTTGCTTTGCACAGTAGCGCCGAGGTGACACTCGTGTGTGAACGGCTCCAATTCAACTACCACACCGTCTCCGTTCCGGTAAAACCTTGGCAGGTCTCGAAGTACATTCGAAGTTCGCACCATTGGGTTGGTGGTGTAGGTTCGGCTGAGACGGACTCCCGGTTAGCACTGGGCTGGTTCTGAGCCCTTATCCCCATTAGGGCCTGTGCCAACCCTCGCATGGCCTCCCTGCTCTGCAAAGATAACCTTGGGACCAAAAAGGCAACTACACACACGAACGGAGATACTGGCTCCGAGGGGGGACCCAATAAAATTGGAGCAACCAGAAACATATAAAAAAGATCAAAAAATCCCAAAGAAGAAACAAACACTAATAGTAACGACGAAACTAGCGGTTGCAGCAACGATGTTAACAGTATACCGAGCGCGTTACTAACGATGACAAAAACGACGATGAATACAATGACAGTGAAGACTAATGAAAAACGGAGATTAGCAGACAGTCTGGTCAAGACTGAGATTCCGGCGGCGTTCGGGCACAGCAAAAAAATTATGCAAACGCTAGAGTGTCCTATCAAGAAAAAGCGGGAAACTATTCAGGACGCTTCAGGTACTCGAGTCGTGGAAGAAAATATAAAGAACATTGAGAATTCGATGGTCACTACTGCAATCGTTATCAAAGCGACCAATGCAAGGGTCATAAATGTCGATATAATGAAGAATCGCCCAGAAGTCAACGAGGAGATTACGGCAAGAAAAGAAACGAGTGACTAGGCAAATAAAGCGATGTTGTGTGATTGCATCGCCAACGTCGAAAATGTGGTAGAAGTACTGCATTCGGAAACGGAAAGCGATAACATCTCCCAAAGATGGTCGCAAAGTACAGTTGCCGCACAGCGACATGAAGAAGAAAGGCTATTCCGAAAAGCGGAGATGTTGTAGCAACCACGGAAGTCACCGCAGTTGCAGACATTAAGTATTAGCAGAGGGGTGCGTAGCCCAGGGTGGCATACTGAGGCCGGCTAGCGTTCAGTCGTGTCGTGGAACTTCCGGGACACCCTCTGCTTGTGCTGAGCCACCTTACATATAAATAATAACACGGCGGGAAAAAGACGTGAAAGGGAGAGGTCATTTTGAGAAATGAAAAATGATGCTCTTAACTCGACATAGCCGTGTTATTAGTTTAAAAATGAAATTCTACACAGGAAATTTACAAATTTTAATTTCAATACAAAACAACCCCTTTAAAATTTTATATAAAAGCAAACAGTCAATAAATTTTTTATAGAAGATAACAAAGAAAGAAGAATGAACTTTGTTATGTGTTGAAGTTCTGTAGAAAATAAAAAAAAATATAAATATATTTTATAAAAAGAAAGATGGATTGTTATATGGTAATAGCAACTGAGGAGTTGCTCCCGCAGCAAAAAAAAGGTATTCAGCAAAGGATGCTGACTAAGCATAAATAGTTTTCCTATGGAACCACATAAAGTCACATAAGGGTGACTGAAGAGGATATCTTTTTGGTTCCACGGCTAGCTCACCGCGTTTGGGAGTGAGTTGAGAGACAGAAGGAATTCTTGCCAAATAGGCATTGCAGATGAGCCCCCTTCCCTCCATAATGTCGACCACGCACACACACACACACACCATAATGTTTAATAATGCATCATGGATTCTGTTGAATTTCCTGAATTTAGATTGAAAAAACTGGACTTAATCCAGCACATTAATAAGATTTCTTTTCTTTTTGTTTTCTTACAAATTCATTTTTTTATTTGGACGTTTCCAAAAAAGAAAGGTGACAATCATATATAAAACAAGACGATAAATAATGTCTCTTTTCAACGTAGATGTAATTTACTATATTAATTCTTAACATTAAGTAAGGATGAGAACTTCAATTCTAAGCGGCAAATTTAAATGTATTCGTTATACGTTCCTATTAATTTAAATATTTCTTTCTTTCTGTTCCACGTACCATCAGCTACTCTAATGGAACTACTTCCACTGTCGTAATCTAAGTGGATACTAAAAAATAAGGGGAAAGCTCGTTACGCTTGTACAACATATAGAAAAAAATTAGTAACTTCCTGCTCGACAGTTTCAATGAAATTAAAGTTTCAAAATAAATTTTCCTCCCTTTCTTTTACTTTTTCCAAATATATTTGAATTCAATGACATTCTGCCATGTGGGCTTAATCGAGACAAAACACACAAATTTATCGCCTCATTTATGAGCTTACTTAAAAACTAAATTTTAATGAAGCCATCTTAACTACGCTTATGTGAGATAGCCCCTCAAAACAGTCACAAAAGAGCTTTAGAATTTTAAATATGTTCTAATTCTTCTACCGAATTTTTAATCAAATTAAACTTTTCAGTTTTAATTCAGGAGTCATTTTTCAGCCTGTAATTAAAAAGAATTTGGTGTTCGCCTACACACATTCGACCTTACTTGAAATGCTTTTTGCACTTCGGCTATTTGGCGCGAAAGAAACATCACAACAGCTATCCGCATCCCAATCCAAACTATGCTCCCTTCCACTTGACCGCTTGTGAAATTCTTTTAATGCCAAATCGCGACGTTCTGGATGTTTTTCATGTGTTGGATACGGAGGGGGTAGTCTTGTAGTAATTAATTCATTTTTCACACCAGGTTCAGGCATATCGATTTTCTCCACTGCAAATTCCATTAGTGGCAACCATCCATACCAAGAACAACCGACTCAATCCAGCCATCTTTGCAAAGATCAGCACTCCTACGGAAACATAAACATTACAGAATATATTAATTTAGGTTACCACACTAGTGCTGAACGTTTGCTTGGATTCCTCCTGCCTTGAAACTTATCGGAATCTTGTATTTATATTTCTTGCACCGTGATGACGTCTTTTTTCGTAATTCGCGAGTACACGGCTCGCAGCTGATCGCGTTCACGGAAGTATCCGTATATTAGCGTTAAATGCGAAGAAAATTAGGGGAAACTATTGAAAAGTTTGGATTAATATGACGTTTCACGTTTTCCCAATAGATAAACTTGATTTAGTCACCATTTATCTAGTTTCAACACTGCTAATTAGATGCTACATTAACCCAACTACTTAAGGCAATGAGAGATGGTCGAGCAGTATTAATGCCGAACTACATGAATCGATTAGGAGCACCCGGCAAAGAATTCTAACCAATTTAGGAATATGCCGAAAGCGACTGCTTTTGTCATTGAAAATAATCGAATGGGACGCGTGAAACGAAAGCACAACACAAAGTATCTTTTATCTTCCGGCACAATGAACGTACGTACAGTCACTGTGGTTTGTTTCCACAGAAATTCTAAAGTCTGGTTTGTGCTTCACTTCCAAAAAATTTATTTTTGAAAATTTGACGCTATGCTTGGAGTAATTTCTCATTACTTTGTTTCACTCGTTCGAAATACGCGCCCCGTCAAATTTTTACGACCTGTTCTAACAAGTTATTCTTTTGTCTTTCCCTCGCTTACACATACCCTCGAAAGAGACACGACACGAAATCACTACACAGATTCATTCGTATCCATACATGGTTGCCAAGTTCGGAATCGAATTAAAATTCTGATCGCGCTGATGTGTTCATGATGGCGTTTTCGTAATTGTTCGTTTTCTTCTAATTTCGATATTAAATGGTTCATACACAAAAGTTCACCTATAATATTTTGTAATAACCTTTGAAGAACTGCTTTTGCGTTCCTAGAATACAAAATTATCGCAGAAAACTGTACTTTTTCACCTAGTCCCGTTCCGTCTGGAGTTAACGATGTCTCACACTACAATGCCAAAAATGTTAGCTTCCCATCGCGACACTCCGACCTCGCCGTCTCACTCGATCTTCTCAACTCGCCGCTTGCTTTTTCCCTCGAGTAAGGCTTCGCGTTTCTTCCGCGCGCGCTGGATTGCATCAGCCGCGTCGTTTCTTCAGCGCGCGCTGAGAAAATTTTGGTTTTTCCCCGTTTAAGTGACGTTCAGCGTCGGGGCATTTAATATGTACAAACGTAGATAGGAGGGCATTAATTTGCACAAACGTAACACGTGGGGACGACTCATACCCTGGAGAAGGGTCTCATTTCCCAAAGCCGGGCAATACCAACTACTAACCAATAAGCGAATGTTAACCTATAATATACTATACACAAGCGAAAACCTAACGCTACGATGCGGCTATACGATAATGCTATACTAAGTGAGGCGCTAACACTAAGAGATACGATAATACTATGCGATACGGTAAGGCTAAACGATACGATAATGCTATACGATACGATAATTCCGTACTTTGGGCGATAAACGATACTACGATAAGATAATCCCTTAATTTAATTCTAAAGGGTTATAACTATACGATCAACTGAAAAAAATAATTGTGCCGAATCAAGACGCACGGGCAGGCCTAGAAAAAAAACTAAATCGGGGCATTGATTCGGTCAGCGAACATCCGCGCTGCCTTCCTCGTACCGCACCATATCTCCACCTCTAGCTCTCGATCTCGGCAACTGAAACTTACAAACAAACTACTATTTACACCTATCACTAACTGTACACAAACTATAACCTATTGCTAAAACTAACTCTATGTATCCTATTTACACACTATTTACTAAAATAAAAGGAATGTGAGGGGGGATACAGAATGTGAAGACAGGGGCGAAAAAGGAAAAAAACATGCTTGATCTATAATATAGCTGGCTATTTGGTAACGTCTACAGCCGGATATCCTGACCGTGATAGGTCCCCAAAGGCTTTCCATCAAGTGACTCGAGATCATAGGCTACCCGAGCTACCTGTCTAACTACTTTGGCAGGTACAAATATGGGTGCGAACTTAGCCGCAAATTTATCAGCCGCACTACTAAGGACATGATTCTGGACGTAAACCAATTGTCCTGGAGTAAAGGTACGAACTCTTGCTCGTAAATTGTAGGCTGCTGGCCTTTAGCATAGGCTGCAGCCAGCTTTTCCTGGACACGCTCGCGAATACATTGCAGGCGCTCGTGTGGAGTGCTGAGCGCAACCTCGCCATCTTCAAACGCGGAAAGACGTCGGAGGAGTTCATAGTCCGAGCCGTGGCTACGCGTTGACCAGACGCCGTTTGGATATTGGTCTTGATATTATGAAGACGGAGATCTAGGTCTCTTATTAATGCAAGGGATCCATGTCCCAGAACACTGACACTGGGTCCACTGTCCATCAAACCAGTGAGCATACAGTCTTTGACGATAATGTTGCAGTAAGGACGAGGATCGTTCAGATCTATATCAGATAAAACTGCTACTGCTGTCAATTTACGGAATGTGCGCTTAGCGTGGAAATATTTAACAGTTCTGCGATATCTCCGGTAAGCACGTTTTGGGAGAGGGTTGGTTTGACATGAAACAGACACACAGAATCTGCTAGGCAGGCGTGCTTGGTACGGGTCACATGGAAATTCTTACTGTTGAGGGGGTCAGGAATCAGAAATAAGTGATTGTGTCGCAGTTCGGGATCCACATTGGTGGCTGCGTCTACTGTTGTAGAGCAATTCTGCGGTTTGTGTTGTTGAGGTGGGACTGGAGAATTGAGAGCGCGACGATCCCTCACAACCGGGGCGCTCCTGTTGTAGTTTCCCCCTTCCCTACATTTAGGGCAGTTCGTCTTGCGAACGCCGGGGTTACCACAACCAAAACAGAAGACACCCTTGACGGGGGACTGACATTGGGCGAACGAGTGTCCGATATCGCTGCAATTCCAGCACAGGCGATATTCTGGACCATTGATGGGGTCGGTTGACTGGATAGCTTCCACATGTCTATCAAATGAGAGCCAGGCATGACCAGAGTAAGGGTCTTGTATCTCGTGCACGGTACGGCTAGGGATGTAGTGCCGTTCAGGCTTGCTGAGATTCCAGACAGTCTCCACTGAGGTGCAACAATTCACGAACTCACGTGTAGACTCGAAGTGCCGACCGGCTAAATGATCGCGCAGACCTTTAGTCATATTGCGGAACAACAGGTGCTGCATGTCCAAATCCGACATGCTCTGTCTGAGGTGGAGTGAAATAGTCTCCAGAGCATCAATGAAGTCAACGAAAGGTTCATTCAAGCCTTGCATGCGAGCGTCTATCTGGTGTCGAACATCAATGTCAACACCAACAGGGGCGAAACGGTGCCTGAAAGCCTGGGTTAGGGATTCCCAGTTAATTGCATGCACACTCATGGCATGGTACTTCCAGTACCAACTGAGAGCAGGATTCCTTAGGAACAAATGAAAACTTTGTGCGATTAGATTCAAGGGAACACCCTGAGTGTCTGCCATGGCTTGGATTCGGTATAAGAAGTCGTCCACTCGAAGGCTGGATTTACCTCCATCAAAAATAATACCCCATTTAGAAATAGGTATGGAAAGATGAGACTGAGTGGTAGAACGCTGTGGATAGCGTGCGGGATTCAATGCTTGATGCTCAGACGTAGTTTGAGCGGTAATGTACGGTGGATTTAAATTTGACTGTGGATCTATTCCGCCCAGTTGCCTCGAGGGACTGACGACACTCGACTCCAGTGCCTGCGTCAATCTTCGGATATCAGCAGCAAGATCCATCCACTGGACATCATGTTTATTGTCTTCAGTATAAGGACCAACCGGAGACGGTGTATTCCACAATTCAGCTGTGTCGATATACGATTCGATTCCTTCGGATTTGACTGGTAGTTGAGTTAGGCTAATATTTCCTCTTTTGTCAATAGAAAATGGATTGGTAGCATTAAATAGACCGGCTGGGACATTAGAGTCCGTCTGTCGACTGAACGGCACGCCGGAATCAGGGGAAGTCTTTTCTCTACTTGGGCGAGTATTCAAGGGGACACCCTGTGGTGTGGAATGCCTCGAAGGCACAAATTCCTGACAAAAAGGAGAAGTCATTATCGACCACTAGTTATAGGAACGATGCGAATGGATATATTGGCTTGGCTCGAGTCGTAGAAAGATGTACAAATTTACATCGAAATATATCCCCCCAAGACTCGCTTAATTATAGATTTTACAGAAAAACATTTCTTTTCTTTTCTTATTTCTAGTATTTTCTTAATATTACTAAATTTTCATTTTCTTTTATTAACTTTGTACTTTTTTTTTCTTTACTCTACTTTACTTTACTTTACAATTGAATTTTTTTTTTTTTTCATTAGAAGGAGTGTGTGCGCGCGTGGGCATCAGGAGAGGAGACTGCGTGCGGAAAATAAGAGAGGTCGATAGAAAAATTGTTGAACTAAGTATGTATACTAGAAGTCCTGAGGTCTCTACGCTCGCTTGGCTTCGGTTTCAAAACGCAATTGCGTCGCAACTTTCCGTTGGCCAGCGGCAAGAGGTCATCAGGAGATAAAGATGAAGAAGGATAGAATGCTGATAAGTACAGAGGTGGATTCCACGAAACAATTGCTTCGGCTTGATCTATATTCAAAACGTACAAACGTCGATAGTTCTAGACCAGCGTCCGCTCAAGAATCGGGAATGTGGTTGTGCGCAGTATCAGCCGGATCAACGTCATGTGCCATAATCAAACCTACAAGGCGAACACACTGACATGATGCCGATCCTTCGCAATCCACCTCGAAACCAACAAAAAGGTCGAAAATCTGGAGTGGCTGCTGAAACTACACACGGGAATTGGAAGAGAGATAGCGAGAAAACAAACGGTAGTTTGTGGGGCGCCAGCTGCGAGAGCAAGCCCTCACGCAAACGGTACTGTTCCAAAAAAAGGTGACACAGGCGATGAGTCAGTCTGTCAGAAGAGGAGCAAAATGAATAATGAATGTCTCAAAGAAGCCAATAACCAAAATTCTCCTCTGCTAGGCCAAGCATCACCGAGGCCTGAATAATCATCAGTGATGATAGGCACAAAATGAGATGATGGAAGGTTAAATTGCCAAACAAAGAAAAACCATAGAGAGTTGAGCGCCATGTTATGTGTTGATGTTCTGTAGAAAATAAAAAAAAATATAAATATATTTTATAAAAAGAAGGATGGATTGTTATATGGTAATAGCAACTGAGGAGTTGCTCCCGCAGCAAAAAAAAGGTATTCAGCAAAGGATGCTGACTAAGCATAAATAGTTTTCCTATGGAACCACATAAAGTCACATAAGGGTGATTGAAGAGGATATCTTTTTGGTTCCACGGCTAGCTCGACGCGTTTGGGAGTGGGTTGAGAGACAGAAGGAATTCGAGCGAGCGTCTATCTGGTGTCGAACATCAATGTCAACACCAACAGGGGCGAAACGGTGCCTGAAAGCCTGGGTTAGGGATTCCCAGTTAATTGCATGCACACTCATGGCATGGTACTTCCAGTACCAACTGAGAGCAGGATTCCTTAGGAACAAATGAAAACTTTGTGCGATTAGATTCAAGGGAACACCCTGAGTGTCTGCCATGGCTTGGATTCGGTATAAGAAGTCGTCCACTCGAAGGCTGGATTTACCTCCATCAAAAATAATACCCCATTTAGAAATAGGTATGGAAAGATGAGACTGAGTGGTAGAACGCTGTGGATAGCGTGCGGGATTCAATGCTTGATGCTCAGACGTAGTTTGAGCAGTAATGTACGGTGGATTTAAATTTGACTGTGGATCTATTCCGCCCAGTTGCCTCGAGGGACTGACGACACTCGACTCCAGTGCCTGCGTCAATCTTCGGATATCAGCAGCAAGATCCATCCACTGGACATCATGTTTATTGTCTTCAGTATAAGGACCAACCGGAGACGGTGTATTCCACAATTCAGCTGTGTCGATATACGATTCGATTCCTTCGGATTTGACTGGTAGTTGAGTTAGGCTAATATTTCCTCTTTTGTCAATAGAAAATGGATTGGTAGCATTAAATAGACCGGCTGGGACATTAGAGTCCGTCTGTCGACTGAACGGCACGCCGGAATCAGGGGAAGTCTTTTCTCTACTTGGGCGAGTATTCAAGGGGACACCCTGTGGTGTGGAATGCCTCGAAGGCACAAATTCCTGACAAAAAGGAGAAGTCATTATCGACCACTAGTTATAGGAACGATGCGAATGGATATATTGGCTTGGCTCGAGTCGTAGAAAGATGTACAAATTTACATCGAAATATATCCCCCCAAGACTCGCTTAATTATAGATTTTACAGAAAAACATTTCTTTTCTTTTCTTATTTCTAGTATTTTCTTAATATTACTAAATTTTCATTTTCTTTTATTAACTTTGTACTTTTTTTTTCTTTACTCTACTTTACTTTACTTTACAATTGAATTTTTTTTTTTTCATTAGAAGGAGTGTGTGCGCGCGTGGGCATCAGGAGAGGAGACTGCGTGCGGAAAATAAGAGAGGTCGATAGAAAAATTGTTGAACTAAGTATGTATACTAGAAGTCCTGAGGTCTCTACGCTCGCTTGGCTTCGGTTTCAAAACGCAATTGCGTCGCAACTTTCCGTTGGCCAGCGGCAAGAGGTCATCAGGAGATATAGATGAAGAAGGATAGAATGCTGATAAGTACAGAGGTGGATTCCACGAAACAATTGCTTCAGCTTGATCTATATTCAAAACGTACAAACGTCGATAGTTCTAGACCAGCGTCCGCTCAAGAATCGGGAATGTGGTTGTGCGCAGTATCAGCCGGATCAACGTCATGTGCCATAATCAAACCTACAAGGCGAACACACTGACATGATGCCGATCCTTCGCAATCCACCTCGAAACCAACAAAAAGGTCGAAAATCTGGAGTGGCTGCTGAAACTACACACGGGAATTGGAAGAGAGATAGCGAGAAAACAAACGGTAGTTTGTGGGGCGCCAGCTGCGAGAGCAAGCCCTCACGCAAACGGTACTGTTCCAAAAAAAGGTGACACAGGCGATGAGTCAGTCTGTCAGAAGAGGAGCAAAATGAATAATGAATGTCTCAAAGAAGCCAATAACCAAAATTCTCCTCTGCCAGGCCAAGCATCACCGAGGCCTGAATAATCATCAGTGATGATAGGCACAAAATGAGATGATGGAAGGTTAAATTGCCAAACAAAGAAAAACCATAGAGAGTTGAGCGCCATGTTATGTGTTGATGTTCTGTAGAAAATAAAAAAAAATATAAATATATTTTATAAAAAGAAGGATGGATTGTTATATGGTAATAGCAACTGAGGAGTTGCTCCCGCAGCAAAAAAAAGGTATTCAGCAAAGGATGCTGACTAAGCATAAATAGTTTTCCTATGGAACCACATAAAGTCACATAAGGGTGACTGAAGAGGATATCTTTTTGGTTCCACGGCTAGCTCACCGCGTTTGGGAGTGGGTTGAGAGACAGAAGGAATTCTTGCCAAATAGGCATTGCAGATGAGCCCCCTTCCCTCCATAATGTCGACCACGCACACACACACACTCCATAATGTATAATAATGCATCATGGATTCTGTTGAATTTCCTGAATTTAGATTGAAAAAACTGGACTTAATCCAGCACATTAATAAGATTTCTTTTCTTTTTGTTTTCTTACAAATTCATTTTTTTATTTGGACGTTTCCAAAAAAGAAAGGTGACAATCATATATAAAACAAGACGATAAATAATGTCTCTTTTCAACGCAGATGTAATTTACTATATTAATTCTTAACATTAAGTAAGGATGAGAACTTCAATTCTAAGCGGCAAATTTAAATGTATTCGTTATACGTTCCTATTAATTTAAATATTTCTTTCTTTCTGTTCCACGTACCATCAGCTACTCTAATGGAACTACTTCCACTGTCGTAATCTAAGTGGATACTAAAAAATAAGGGGAAAGCTCGTTACGCTTGTACAACATATAGAAAAAAATTAGTAACTTCCTGCTCGACAGTTTCAATGAAATTAAAGTTTCAAAATAAATTTTCCTCCCTTTCTTTTACTTTTTCCAAATATATTTGAATTCAATGACATTCTGCCATGTGGGCTTAATCGAGACAAAACACACAAATTTATCGCCTCATTTATGAGCTTACTTAAAAACTAAATTTTAATGAAGCCATCTTAACTACGCTTATGTGAGATAGCCCCTCAAAACAGTCACAAAAGAGCTTTAGAATTTTAAATATGTTCTAATTCTTCTACCGAATTTTTAATCAAATTAAACTTTTCAGTTTTAATTCAGGAGTCATTTTTCAGCCTGTAATTAAAAAGAATTTGGTGTTCGCCTACACACATTCGACCTTACTTGAAATGCTTTTTGCACTTCGGCTATTTGGCGCGAAAGAAACATCACAACAGCTATCCGCATCCCAATCCAAACTATGCTCCCTTCCACTTGACCGCTTGTGAAATTCTTTTAATGCCAAATCGCGACGTTCTGGATGTTTTTCATGTGTTGGATACGGAGGGGGTAGTCTTGTAGTAATTAATTCATTTTTCACACCAGGTTCAGGCATATCGATTTTCTCCACTGCAAATTCCATTAGTGGCAACCATCCATACCAAGAACAACCGACTCAATCCAGCCATCTTTGCAAAGATCAGCACTCCTACGGAAACATAAACATTACAGAATATATTAATTTAGGTTACCACACTAGTGCTGAACGTTTGCTTGGATTCCTCCTGCCTTGAAACTTATCGGAATCTTGTATTTATATTTCTTGCACCGTGATGACGTCTTTTTTCGTAATTCGCGAGTACACGGCTCGCAGCTGATCGCGTTCACGGAAGTATCCGTATATTAGCGTTAAATGCGAAGAAAATTAGGGGAAACTATTGAAAAGTTTGGATTAATATGACTGTTGAGGTTTCGAAAAGAAAACACTTGACTTTTCTTTGAAGTAAAATAAATGTATTGTCCAGAACAATTTACAAGCGATGTTGACGGAGTGCGTGGCGAAATGCGACTAACTGGCTAAGCTTGTTTTCCAAACAGTATTGCCAAGACTTTACATTCACTTTAAATTACAACACGCCTCCTTGAATTTACAGTCTTGGCTGTTTACAATTTTATTATCGTTTCATTGCTTTATTCGAATTCATGACTTACATTTCAATTTCTTACTCCTTTCAGTTTCTCAATCCTAACATGCTTCTATTTTTTAGAAATTTTTCTTTACATAGACTTTTAGTAAGTATATCAGCCAAATTATTTTTTGAGTCAATTTTAACTATATCAATATTTCCTTTTTCATAATTTTCATTTACATAGTGGTATTGTACTTCAATATGTTTTGAATTTTTTGTAAAATTTCCAAACTTTGCTATAGCTACTGCCCCTGAGTTGTCTTCATACACACCTATGGGCTTATCAAAGTTTATTTTAAATGTTTCATTCAATAGATTCTTTATAAATAATATTTCTGTTGTAGCTTCTGATAATGCTGTGTACTCTGCAAATGTAGAACATTTAGTTACATTATTTTGCTTGCGTGTCTTCCAAAAAATTAAATTGTTATACATTCTTATAACAAATCCTGCTGTGGACTTTCTATCAATATTTTCACCAGCATAATCAGAGTCTACCATACAATCTAATATCTCATTTGTTTTATCTCTATTATATATAAGTTTCAAATCTTTTGTTTTATACAAGTATTTTAATATTCGCATTGCATATTTATAATGTGATTCATCGTAACAGTTTTGAAATCTACTTAGATAATTTACACAATATGTTACATCTGGCCTTGTGCCTGTACTGATATATAAGAGTTCTCCTATTAAATTTCGATATTTAATATTTTCATTACAGTTTTCCGCTCTTTCTAATTTTAAATTAGACTCCATAGGAGTTTCGTATAGTTTTGCTTGTTCTAGATTATATTTTTGAGCCAGTGATTCAATATAATTTTGCTGACTTAATGTTATAATATTTTCACTTTTATTGTATTCTATATCAATGCCAATATAATTTTTAACATTACCTAAATCTTTCATTACAAATTGTTTCATTAATTTAGTTTTGACTTTGCTTATTTTTTCTACGCTTTTGCTGCATATTAATAAATCATCTACAAATATCAAAATAAATACAGGATCTCTGCTTTCATTATTTGCGTATAAACAATAATCATAATTACTTCTTACAAAACCTTGCTTTTTGATATAATTATCAAATGTTTCATACCAAGCTCTTGGGCTTTCCCTTAAACCATTTAAAGCCTTTTGCAATTTGTAAACTATGTTATCGCCAGTTTCATAACCTTGTGGCTCATTAATATAGACTTCAGATTTTATTCTACCATTGAGGAATGCTGCTTCAACATCCATTTGTTCAATAAATAAATTATTCACGCAGCTGTAATTTAATAAGATTTTTAATGTTTGCATTTTACCGACTGGCGAGTAGACATTTTCCAAATACTCCTTTTGTTGAAAACCTCGTACAACTAATCTAGCTTTATATGAATTATTGCTTTTTCTTCTATAAATCCATTTCACATCAATTATTTTCTTACTTTTTGGTTTATCAACAGCTATCCAAGTTTTATTTTTCCTTAAACATTCCAATTCTCTATCCATAGCTTTCTGCCATTCTTTTGATTCGGTTGAGTTTAATGCCTCTTCATATGTATCCGGTACATTTGCATTTACATAATTAACATAAATAAAATGCGTTACAGGATTACCATATCTATTTACAGGGCTTCTCTTTCTTTCGGACTTTCTTTCTTCTTTTAAGTATTCAGTTCTATTGTTGTCATTTAGACTAAATTCATTTTCTTCTTGAACATTTTCACTACATTCACTTTCAATGTCAATTTTTTCATCATCTTCATATTCGCTCTTAACATCTTTTATACTTTCAGTTTCCTCAGAATTATCATTATCTTTTAAGCAAATTAATTTAATATTATCTTCGACCACTTGTACATGTCTAGCATTTATAATTTTATTATTCACCAAAACTCTGTAGCTATTCTCATTATAGCCTACTAATACCCCTAAATTTGCTTTATCGGCCCATTTATTATTTCTCTTAACTTCTGGTGTTCTTACAAAAACTCGACTTCCATAAATTTTTAAATATTTTACATTTGGCTTGATTCCCATCAATATTTCATACGGAGTTTTATTTTCACTAGTATTAGCAATAGTTCTGTTTTTTAAATATGCTACGGTTTTCATTATTTCGGGCCAATACCTTTTATTTATGTTCGCTTCTCTTAATAAGCATCTACCCATATCCATTGCCGATCGATTATATCTTTCCGCTACGCCGTTAAGTTCATGTACATAGGGTGGACACGGTACTAATTCTATACCTTTGTATTTTATAAATTTATAAATCTCTTTGTTCAGGTATTCTTTTCCATTATCGCATTGGACCTTTTTTACGGTTTTTCCAAATTTATTTTCTACTAAGCTTATGTAATCAATAAAACATTCTGCCGTTTCTGATTTATTTTTTATGCAATAAATTTTTGCACATTTGCTATACTCATCTATAAAAGTTAAAAAATATTTTTCGCCGCCATAACCCGTTGTACTATGTGGTCCATTTAAGTCCGTGTGAATAACATCCAATATTTCTTTTGCCTTGCTTCTATTATTTTCAAATGGAACATTTGACATTTTGCTCTGAATACAATTGGCGCATTTCATTTCGATATTTTCAAGTTTGTCTGGGATACCATCTAGCATTTTATTTGTAACTAATTTATTTAGATATTGGAAATTTACATGACCTAACGCTCTATGCCATTTTTCTTTTTCTGTTATTTTTTCACTTTTATTCTTAGCATTCATTTTATTTACGTTATTCGACATATCTCGCGAGAAATGCTGAATATCTTGATTGTTAACACTATTTGCAAACTTTCCGTTCTTATCGTTTCCCTTGAGGTAACTTTTCACGTGATATAAACTTCCTACTACTTTAGCTGTTGCTACCAATTCGTAAGTAGCTTTATTGTATATTTTCGCAGAATCATTAACTGCTACTATTTTACATGTTTTGGCTATTCTTGAAAGACTCAGTAAATTTCTCTCAATATTTTCGACATAATAAACGTTATTGAGTTCTACTTTAGATTTATTTTGATTTGTGAGGAAATATAAATTCATTTTTCCTAATTTAGATGCTTTGACCTTTTCACCATTTGGTAGACTTACTCTTACTGGGTTCTTCAAAATAATAAATTCTTCAAAATATCTATCTGTATTTATAATATGATCAGTACTACCGCTATCTAACAACCAATTCAACGTATTTTCGGTGTCGCAATTATTTATTTCGTTTACCTTATCTTCTGCATGCAATACTTTCGTAGTCCAAGTTGCCGTTAAATGTTTATCTTCGCTTGATTTGTTTTGAACTCTGCCTCGTCCACTGCCTTTGCTGTTGCCGCTAGCTTGTCCTCTTCCTCTGCCTCGTTGCATATTCCTAGCCTGAGTGTGCTGCCCTTCTTGCTCGTGTTTGCTCGACTGACCATGCCAACAATCTTTTGCCATATGCCCAGTTTTTCCACAGGTATAACATTGGCCTTTGATTCTTGCAGAGAAAGTACTAGAACTATTTTTCTTCTCACTTTCTGATTTCGATAGATTCTTTTCCTTTATTTTTGATTTAACATAATCTACAGTCCTATGTTCTTCAGGAATCACATCGATAAAATCCCCAATATAACTGTAACTTGATGGTAGTGCTTTGAGTATGTATCTCATTTTTTCAGCTTCTTCTAGCGTTCCGCCTGCTGATTTATAATCATTTACCGCTTTTTCGAAATGTATGAAAAATTCTTCCACTGTGTCTTAATTTTTTAGCTTTATTTCTTCTATTTTACTTCTCTTAAGTATTTGTAATGCAGTGGATTTTGTATCGTATATTTTTCCAAATTTCTGTATCATCTGATACGCCGTTTCGCACTCACTTATATACTCTAACTGTTTGTTTGACACTGTACTTACAAGAATTGTTCTTGCTTTTAAATCGCTTTTCTTCCAAGCTCCTATGTCATCTTTTTCTGATGCTTCTCTAATTGCTGGTTCTTTACAATCTTTGTACTCCAGCAGCATCAACAATCTGAATTTCCAGCTTTTAAAATCTTCTCCATCGAATACTGGAATTGTCACTTCGTCAATTTTTGCTTGTTGCGTCGCCATCTTTGTCTTCGCGATAACTTTTTATTTGATTTCTCGATATGAACACTTTTCACGTGTTTCGCACAAAACTTTTCCTCAATTATTTCGCGTTTTATTCACCAAAAGATCGGAACTACGCTCTGCTACCATGTTGAGGTTTCGAAAAGAAAACACTTGACTTTTCTTTGAAGTAAAATAAATGTATTGTCCAGAACAACTTACAAGCGATGTTGACGGAGTGCGTGGCGAAATGCGACTAACTGGCTAAGCTTGTTTTCCAAACAGTATTGCCAAGACTTTACATTCACTTTAAATTACAACAATGACGTTTCACGTTTTCCCAATAGATAAACTTGATTTAGTCACCATTTATCTAGTTTCAACACTGCTAATTAGATGCTACATTAACCCAACTACTTAAGGCAATGAGAGATGGTCGAGCAGTATTAATGCCGAACTACATGAATCGATTAGGAGCACCCGGCAAAGAATTCTAACCAATTTAGAAATATGCCGAAAGCGACTGCTTTTGTCATTGAAAATAATCGAATGGGACGCGTGAAACGAAAGCACAACACAAAGTATCTTTTATCTTCCGGCACAATGAACGTACGTACAGTCACTGTGGTTTGTTTCCACAGAAATTCTAAAGTCTGGTTTGTGCTTCACTTCCAAAAAATTTATTTTTGAAAATTTGACGCTATGCTTGGAGTAATTTCTCATTACTTTGTTTCACTCGTTCGAAATACGCGCCCCGTCAAATTTTTACGACCTGTTCTAACAAGTTATTCTTTTGTCTTTCCCTCGCTTACACATACCCTCGAAAGAGACACGACACGAAATCACTACACAGATTCATTCGTATCCATACATGGTTGCCAAGTTCGGAATCGAATTAAAATTCTGATCGCGCTGATGTGTTCATGATGGCGTTTTCGTAATTGTTCGTTTTCTTCTAATTTCGATATTAAATGGTTCATACACAAAAGTTCACCTATAATATTTTGTAATAACCTTTGAAGAACTGCTTTTGCGTTCCTAGAATACAAAATTATCGCAGAAAACTGTACTTTTTCACCTAGTCCCGTTCCGTCTGGAGTTAACGATGTCTCACACTACAATGCCAAAAATGTTAGCTTCCCATCGCGACACTCCGACCTCGCCGTCTCACTCGATCTTCTCAACTCGCCGCTTGCTTTTTCCCTCGAGTAAGGCTTCGCGTTTCTTCCGCGCGCGCTGGATTGCATCAGCCGCGTCGTTTCTTCAGCGCGCGCTGAGAAAATTTTGGTTTTTCCCCGTTTAAGTGACGTTCAGCGTCGGGGCATTTAATATGTACAAACGTAGATAGGGGGGCATTAATTTGCACAAACGTAACACGTGGGGACGACTCATACCCTGGAGAAGGGTCTCATTTCCCAAAGCCGGGCAATACCAACTACTAACCAATAAGCGAATGTTAACCTATAATATACTATACACAAGCGAAAACCTAACGCTACGATGCGGCTATACGATAATGCTATACTAAGTGAGGCGCTAACACTAAGAGATACGATAATACTATGCGATACGGTAAGGCTAAACGATACGATAATGCTATACGATACGATAATCCCGTACTTTGGGCGATAAACGATACTACGATAAGATAATCCCTTAATTTAATTCTAAAGGGTTATAACTATACGATCAACTGAAAAAAATAATTGCGCCGAATCAAGACGCACGGGCAGGCCTAGAAAAAAAACTAAATCGGGGCATTGATTCGGTCAGCGAACATCCGCGCTGCCTTCCTCGTACCGCACCATATCTCCACCTCTAGCTCTCGATCTCGGCAACTGAAACTTACAAACAAACTACTATTTACACCTATCACTAACTGTACACAAACTATAACCTAATGCTAAAACTAACTCTATATATCCCATTTACACACTATTTACTAAAATAAAAGGAATGTGAGGGGGGATACAGAACGTGAAGACAGGGGCGAAAAAGGAAAAAAACATGCTTGATCTATAATATAGCTGGCTATTTGGTAACGTCTACAGCCGGATATCCTGACCGTGATAGGTCCCCAAAGGCTTTCCATCAAGTGACTCGAGATCATAGGCTACCCGAGCTACCTGTCTAACTACTTTGGCAGGTACAAATATGGGTGCGAACTTAGCTGCAAATTTATCAGCCGCACTACTAAGGACATGATTCTGCACGTAAACCAATTGTCCTGGAGTAAAGGTACGAACTCTTGCTCGTAAATTGTAGCGCTGCTAGCCTTTAGCATAGGCTGCAGCCAGCTTTTCCTGGACACGCTCGCGAATACATTGCAGGCGCTCGTGTGGAGTGCTGAGCGCAACCTCGCCATCTTCAAACGCGGAAAGACGTCGGAGGAGTTCATAGTCCGAGCCTTGGCTACGCGTTGACCAGACGCCGTTTGGATATTGGTCTTGATATTATGAAGACGGAGATCTAGGTCTCTTATTAATGCAAGGGATCCATGTCCCAGAACACTGACACTGGCTCCACTGTCCATCAAACCAGTGAGCATACAGTCTTTGACGATAATGTTGCAGTAAGGACGAGGATCGTTCAGATCTATATCAGATAAAACTGCTACTGCTGTCAATTTACGGAATGTGCGCTTAGCGTGGAAATATTTAACAGTTCTGCGATATCTCCGGTAAGCACGTTTTGGGAGAGGGTTGGTTTGACATGAAACAGACACACAGAATCTGCTAGGCAGGCGTGCTTGGTACGGGTCACATGGGAATTCTTACTGTTGAGGGGGTCGGGAATCAGAAATTAGTGATTGTGTCGCAGTTCGGGATCCACATTGGTGGCTGCGTCTACTGTTGTAGAGCAATTCTGCGGTTTGTGTTGTTGAGGTGGGACTGGAGAATTGAGAGCGCGACGATCCCTCACAACCGGGGCGCTCCTGTTGTAGTTTCCCCCTTCCCTACATTTAGGGCAGTTCGTCTTGCGAACGCCGGGGTTACCACAACCAAAACAGAAGACACCCTTGACGGGGGACTGACATTGGGCGAACGAGTGTCCGATATCGCTGCAATTCCAGCACAGGCGATATTCTGGACCATTGATGGGGTCGGTTGACTGGATAGCTTCCACATGTCTATCAAATGAGAGCCAGGCATGACCAGAGTAAGGGTCTTGTATCTCGTGCACGGTACGGCTAGGGATGTAGTGCCGTTCAGGCTTGCTGAGATTCCAGACAGTCTCCACTGAGGTGCAACAATTCACGAACTCACGTGTAGACTTGAAGTGCCGACCGGCTAAATGATCGCGCAGACCTTTAGTCATATTGCGGAACAACAGGTGCTGCATGTCCAAATCCGACATGCTCTGTCTGAGGTGGAGTGACATAGTCTCCAGAGCATCAAAGAAGTCAACGAAAGGTTCATTCAAGCCTTGCATGCGAGCGTCTATCTGGTGTCGAACATCAACGTCAACACCAACAGGGGCGAAACGGTGCCTGAAAGCCTGGGTTAGGGATTCCCAGTTAATTGCATGCACACTCATGGCATGGTACTTCCAGTACCAACTGAGAGCAGGATTCCTTAGGAACAAATGAAAACTTTGTGCGATTAGATTCAAGGGAACACCCTGAGTGTCTGCCATGGCTTGGATTCGGTATAAGAAGTCGTCCACTCGAAGGCTGGATTTACCTCCATCAAAAATAATACCCCATTTAGAAATAGGTATGGAAAGATGAGACTGAGTGGTAGAACGCTGTGGATAGCGTGCGGGATTCAATGCTTGATGCTCAGACGTAGTTTGAGCGGTAATGTACGGTGGATTTAAATTTGACTGTGGATCTATTCCGCCCAGTTGCCTCGAGGGACTGACGACACTCGACTCCAGTGCCTGCGTCAATCTTCGGATATCAGCAGCAAGATCCATCCACTGGACATCATGTTTATTGTCTTCAGTATAAGGACCAACCGGAGACGGTGTATTCCACAATTCAGCTGTGTCGATATACGATTCGATTCCTTCGGATTTGACTGGTAGTTGAGTTAGGCTAATATTTCCTCTTTTGTCAATAGAAAATGGATTGGTAGCATTAAATAGACTGGCTGGGACATTAGAGTCCGTCTGTCGACTGAACGGCACGCCGGAATCAGGGGAAGTCTTTTCTCTACTTGGGCGAGTATTCAAGGGGACACCCTGTGGTGTGGAATGCCTCGAAGGCACAAATTCCTGACAAAAAGGAGAAGTCATTATCGACCACTAGTTATAGGAACGATGCGAATGGATATATTGGCTTGGCTCGAGTCGTAGAAAGATGTACAAATTTACATCGAAATATATCCCCCCAAGACTCGCTTAATTATAGATTTTACAGAAAAAAATTTCTTTTCTTTTCTTATTTCTAGTATTTTCTTAATATTACTAAATTTTCATTTTCTTTTATTAACTTTGTACTTTTTTTTTTCTTTACTCTACTTTACTTTACTTTACAATTGAATTTTTTTTTTTTCATTAGAAGGAGTGTGTGCGCGCGTGGGCATCAGGAGAGGAGACTGCGTGCGGAAAATAAGAGAGGTCGATCGAAAAATTGTTGAACTAAATATGTATACTAGAAGTCCTGAGGTCTCTACGCTCGCTTGGCTTCGGTTTCAAAACGCAATTGCGTCGCAACTTTCCGTTGGCCAGCGGCAAGAGGTCATCAGGAGATATAGATGAAGAAGGATAGAATGCTGATAAGTACAGAGGTGGATTCCACGAAACAATTGCTTCAGCTTGATCTATATTCAAAACGTACAAACGTCGATAGTTCTAGACCAGCGTCCGCTCAAGAATCGGGAATGTGGTTGGGCGCAGTATCAGCCGGATCAACGTCATGTGCCATAATCAAACCTACAAGGCGAACACACTGACATGATGCCGATCCTTCGCAATCCACCTCGAAACCAACAAAAAGGTCGAAAATCTGGAGTGGCTGCTGAAACTACACACGGGAATCGGAAGAGAGAAAGAGAAGAGAGATAGCGAGAAAACAAACGGTAGTTTGTGGGGCGCCAGCTGCGAGAGCAAGCCCTCACGCGAACGGTACTGTTCCAAAAAAAGGTGACACAGGCGATGAGTCAGTCTGTCAGAAGAGGAGCAAAATGAATAATGAATGTCTCAAAGAAGCCAATAACCAAAATTCTCCTCTGCCAGGCCAAGCATCACCGAGGCCTGAATAATCATCAGTGATGATAGGCACAAAATGAGATGATGGAAGGTTAAATTGCCAAACAAAGAAAAACCATAGAGAGTTGGGCGCCATGTTAAGTGTTGATGTTCTGTAGAAAATAAAAAAAAAAATATAAATATATTTTATAAAAAGAAGGATGGATTGTTATATGGTAATAGCAACTGAGGAGTTGCTCCCGCAGCAAAAAAAAGGTATTCAGCAAAGGATGCTGACTAAGCATAAATAGTTTTCCTATGGAACCACATAAAGTCACATAAGGGTGACTGAAGAGGATATCTTTTTGGTTCCACGGCTAGCTCACCGCGTTTGGGAGTGGGTTGAGAGACAGAAGGAATTCTTGCCAAATAGGCATTGCAGATGAGCCCCCTTCCCTCCATAATGTCGACCACGCACACACACACATACCATAATGTTTAATAATGCATCATGGATTCTGTTGAATTTCCTGAATTTAGATTGAAAAAACTGGACTTAATCCAGCACATTAATAAGATTTCTTTTCTTTTTGTTTTCTTACAAATTCATTTTTTTATTTGGACGTTTCCAAAAAAGAAAGGTGACAATCATATATAAAACAAGACGATAAATAATGTCTCTTTTCAACGTAGATGTAATTTACTATATTAATTCTTAACATTAAGTAAGGATGAGAACTTCAATTCTAAGCGGTAAATTTAAATGTATTCGTTATTCGTTCCTATTAATTTAAATATTTCTTTCTTTCTATTCCACGTACCATCAGCTACTCTAATGGAACTACTTCCACTGTCGTAATCTAAGTGGATACTAAAAAATAAGGGGAAAGCTCGTTACGCTTGTACAACATATAGAAAAAAAATTAGTAACTTCCTGCTCGACAGTTTCAATGAAATTAAAGTTTCAAAATAAATTTTCCTCCCTTTCTTTTACTTTTTCCAAATATATTTGAATTCAATGACATTCTGCCATGTGGGCTTAATCGAGACAAAACACACAAATTTATCGCCTCATTTATGAGCTTACTTAAAAACTAAATTTTAATGAAGCCATCTTAACTACACTTATGTGAGATAGCCCCTCAAAACAGTCACAAAAGAGCTTTAGAATTTTAAATATGTTCTAATTCTTCTACCGAATTTTTAATCAAATTAAACTTTTCAGTTTTAATTCAGGAGTCATTTTTCAGCCTGTAATTAAAAAGAATTTGGTGCTCGCCTACACACATTCGACCTTACTTGAAACGCTTTTTACACTTCGGCTATTTGGTGCGAAAGAAATATCACAACAGCTATCCGCATCCCAATCCAAACTATGCTCCCTTCCACTTCACCGCTTGTGAAATTCTTTTAATGCCAAATCACGACGTCCTGGATGTTTTTCGTGTATTGGATACGGGGGATCCATTAGTGGCAACCATCCATACCAAGAACAACCGACTCAATCCAACCATCTTCTTTGCAAAGATCAGCACTCCTACGAAAACATAAACATTACAGAATATATTAATTTAGGTTACCACACTAGTGCTGAACGTTTGCTTGGATTCCTCCTGCCTTGAAACTTATCGGAGTCTTGTATTTATATTTCTTGCACCGTGATGACGTCTTTTTTCGTAATTCGCGAGTACACGGCTCGCAGCTGATCGCGTTCACGGAAGTATCCGTATATTAGCGTTAAATGCGAAGAAAATTAGGGGAAACTATTGAAAAGTTTGGATTAATATGACGTTTCACGTTTTCCCAATAGATAAACTTCTCCATCGAATACTGGAATTGTCACTTCGTCAATTTTTGCTTGTTGCGTCGCCATCTTTGTCTTCGCGATAACTTTTTATTTGATTTCTCGATATGAACACTTTTCACGTGTTTCGCACAAAACTTTTCCTCAATTATTTCGCGTTTTATTCACCAAAAGATCGGAACTACGCTCTGCTACCATGTTGAGGTTTCGAAAAGAAAACACTTGACTTTTCTTTGAAGTAAAATAAATGTATTGTCCAGAACAACTTACAAGCGATGTTGACGGAGTGCGTGGCGAAATGCGACTAACTGGCTAAGCTTGTTTTCCAAACAGTATTGCCAAGACTTTACATTCACTTTAAATTACAACAATGACGTTTCACGTTTTCCCAATAGATAAACTTGATTTAGTCACCATTTATCTAGTTTCAACACTGCTAATTAGATGCTACATTAACCCAACTACTTAAGGCAATGAGAGATGGTCGAGCAGTATTAATGCCGAACTACATGAATCGATTAGGAGCACCCGGCAAAGAATTCTAACCAATTTAGAAATATGCCGAAAGCGACTGCTTTTGTCATTGAAAATAATCGAATGGGACGCGTGAAACGAAAGCACAACACAAAGTATCTTTTATCTTCCGGCACAATGAACGTACGTACAGTCACTGTGGTTTGTTTCCACAGAAATTCTAAAGTCTGGTTTGTGCTTCACTTCCAAAAAATTTATTTTTGAAAATTTGACGCTATGCTTGGAGTAATTTCTCATTACTTTGTTTCACTCGTTCGAAATACGCGCCCCGTCAAATTTTTACGACCTGTTCTAACAAGTTATTCTTTTGTCTTTCCCTCGCTTACACATACCCTCGAAAGAGACACGACACGAAATCACTACACAGATTCATTCGTATCCATACATGGTTGCCAAGTTCGGAATCGAATTAAAATTCTGATCGCGCTGATGTGTTCATGATGGCGTTTTCGTAATTGTTCGTTTTCTTCTAATTTCGATATTAAATGGTTCATACACAAAAGTTCACCTATAATATTTTGTAATAACCTTTGAAGAACTGCTTTTGCGTTCCTAGAATACAAAATTATCGCAGAAAACTGTACTTTTTCACCTAGTCCCGTTCCGTCTGGAGTTAACGATGTCTCACACTACAATGCCAAAAATGTTAGCTTCCCATCGCGACACTCCGACCTCGCCGTCTCACTCGATCTTCTCAACTCGCCGCTTGCTTTTTCCCTCGAGTAAGGCTTCGCGTTTCTTCCGCGCGCGCTGGATTGCATCAGCCGCGTCGTTTCTTCAGCGCGCGCTGAGAAAATTTTGGTTTTTCCCCGTTTAAGTGACGTTCAGCGTCGGGGCATTTAATATGTACAAACGTAGATAGGGGGGCATTAATTTGCACAAACGTAACACGTGGGGACGACTCATACCCTGGAGAAGGGTCTCATTTCCCAAAGCCGGGCAATACCAACTACTAACCAATAAGCGAATGTTAACCTATAATATACTATACACAAGCGAAAACCTAACGCTACGATGCGGCTATACGATAATGCTATACTAAGTGAGGCGCTAACACTAAGAGATACGATAATACTATGCGATACGGTAAGGCTAAACGATACGATAATGCTATACGATACGATAATCCCGTACTTTGGGCGATAAACGATACTACGATAAGATAATCCCTTAATTTAATTCTAAAGGGTTATAACTATACGATCAACTGAAAAAAATAATTGCGCCGAATCAAGACGCACGGGCAGGCCTAGAAAAAAAACTAAATCGGGGCATTGATTCGGTCAGCGAACATCCGCGCTGCCTTCCTCGTACCGCACCATATCTCCACCTCTAGCTCTCGATCTCGGCAACTGAAACTTACAAACAAACTACTATTTACACCTATCACTAACTGTACACAAACTATAACCTAATGCTAAAACTAACTCTATATATCCCATTTACACACTATTTACTAAAATAAAAGGAATGTGAGGGGGGATACAGAACGTGAAGACAGGGGCGAAAAAGGAAAAAAACATGCTTGATCTATAATATAGCTGGCTATTTGGTAACGTCTACAGCCGGATATCCTGACCGTGATAGGTCCCCAAAGGCTTTCCATCAAGTGACTCGAGATCATAGGCTACCCGAGCTACCTGTCTAACTACTTTGGCAGGTACAAATATGGGTGCGAACTTAGCTGCAAATTTATCAGCCGCACTACTAAGGACATGATTCTGCACGTAAACCAATTGTCCTGGAGTAAAGGTACGAACTCTTGCTCGTAAATTGTAGCGCTGCTAGCCTTTAGCATAGGCTGCAGCCAGCTTTTCCTGGACACGCTCGCGAATACATTGCAGGCGCTCGTGTGGAGTGCTGAGCGCAACCTCGCCATCTTCAAACGCGGAAAGACGTCGGAGGAGTTCATAGTCCGAGCCTTGGCTACGCGTTGACCAGACGCCGTTTGGATATTGGTCTTGATATTATGAAGACGGAGATCTAGGTCTCTTATTAATGCAAGGGATCCATGTCCCAGAACACTGACACTGGCTCCACTGTCCATCAAACCAGTGAGCATACAGTCTTTGACGATAATGTTGCAGTAAGGACGAGGATCGTTCAGATCTATATCAGATAAAACTGCTACTGCTGTCAATTTACGGAATGTGCGCTTAGCGTGGAAATATTTAACAGTTCTGCGATATCTCCGGTAAGCACGTTTTGGGAGAGGGTTGGTTTGACATGAAACAGACACACAGAATCTGCTAGGCAGGCGTGCTTGGTACGGGTCACATGGGAATTCTTACTGTTGAGGGGGTCGGGAATCAGAAATTAGTGATTGTGTCGCAGTTCGGGATCCACATTGGTGGCTGCGTCTACTGTTGTAGAGCAATTCTGCGGTTTGTGTTGTTGAGGTGGGACTGGAGAATTGAGAGCGCGACGATCCCTCACAACCGGGGCGCTCCTGTTGTAGTTTCCCCCTTCCCTACATTTAGGGCAGTTCGTCTTGCGAACGCCGGGGTTACCACAACCAAAACAGAAGACACCCTTGACGGGGGACTGACATTGGGCGAACGAGTGTCCGATATCGCTGCAATTCCAGCACAGGCGATATTCTGGACCATTGATGGGGTCGGTTGACTGGATAGCTTCCACATGTCTATCAAATGAGAGCCAGGCATGACCAGAGTAAGGGTCTTGTATCTCGTGCACGGTACGGCTAGGGATGTAGTGCCGTTCAGGCTTGCTGAGATTCCAGACAGTCTCCACTGAGGTGCAACAATTCACGAACTCACGTGTAGACTTGAAGTGCCGACCGGCTAAATGATCGCGCAGACCTTTAGTCATATTGCGGAACAACAGGTGCTGCATGTCCAAATCCGACATGCTCTGTCTGAGGTGGAGTGACATAGTCTCCAGAGCATCAAAGAAGTCAACGAAAGGTTCATTCAAGCCTTGCATGCGAGCGTCTATCTGGTGTCGAACATCAACGTCAACACCAACAGGGGCGAAACGGTGCCTGAAAGCCTGGGTTAGGGATTCCCAGTTAATTGCATGCACACTCATGGCATGGTACTTCCAGTACCAACTGAGAGCAGGATTCCTTAGGAACAAATGAAAACTTTGTGCGATTAGATTCAAGGGAACACCCTGAGTGTCTGCCATGGCTTGGATTCGGTATAAGAAGTCGTCCACTCGAAGGCTGGATTTACCTCCATCAAAAATAATACCCCATTTAGAAATAGGTATGGAAAGATGAGACTGAGTGGTAGAACGCTGTGGATAGCGTGCGGGATTCAATGCTTGATGCTCAGACGTAGTTTGAGCGGTAATGTACGGTGGATTTAAATTTGACTGTGGATCTATTCCGCCCAGTTGCCTCGAGGGACTGACGACACTCGACTCCAGTGCCTGCGTCAATCTTCGGATATCAGCAGCAAGATCCATCCACTGGACATCATGTTTATTGTCTTCAGTATAAGGACCAACCGGAGACGGTGTATTCCACAATTCAGCTGTGTCGATATACGATTCGATTCCTTCGGATTTGACTGGTAGTTGAGTTAGGCTAATATTTCCTCTTTTGTCAATAGAAAATGGATTGGTAGCATTAAATAGACTGGCTGGGACATTAGAGTCCGTCTGTCGACTGAACGGCACGCCGGAATCAGGGGAAGTCTTTTCTCTACTTGGGCGAGTATTCAAGGGGACACCCTGTGGTGTGGAATGCCTCGAAGGCACAAATTCCTGACAAAAAGGAGAAGTCATTATCGACCACTAGTTATAGGAACGATGCGAATGGATATATTGGCTTGGCTCGAGTCGTAGAAAGATGTACAAATTTACATCGAAATATATCCCCCCAAGACTCGCTTAATTATAGATTTTACAGAAAAAAATTTCTTTTCTTTTCTTATTTCTAGTATTTTCTTAATATTACTAAATTTTCATTTTCTTTTATTAACTTTGTACTTTTTTTTTTCTTTACTCTACTTTACTTTACTTTACAATTGAATTTTTTTTTTTTCATTAGAAGGAGTGTGTGCGCGCGTGGGCATCAGGAGAGGAGACAGCGTGCGGAAAATAAGAGAGGTCGATCGAAAAATTGTTGAACTAAATATGTATACTAGAAGTCCTGAGGTCTCTACGCTCGCTTGGCTTCGGTTTCAAAACGCAATTGCGTCGCAACTTTCCGTTGGCCAGCGGCAAGAGGTCATCAGGAGATATAGATGAAGAAGGATAGAATGCTGATAAGTACAGAGGTGGATTCCACGAAACAATTGCTTCAGCTTGATCTATATTCAAAACGTACAAACGTCGATAGTTCTAGACCAGCGTCCGCTCAAGAATCGGGAATGTGGTTGGGCGCAGTATCAGCCGGATCAACGTCATGTGCCATAATCAAACCTACAAGGCGAACACACTGACATGATGCCGATCCTTCGCAATCCACCTCGAAACCAACAAAAAGGTCGAAAATCTGGAGTGGCTGCTGAAACTACACACGGGAATCGGAAGAGAGAAAGAGAAGAGAGATAGCGAGAAAACAAACGGTAGTTTGTGGGGCGCCAGCTGCGAGAGCAAGCCCTCACGCGAACGGTACTGTTCCAAAAAAAGGTGACACAGGCGATGAGTCAGTCTGTCAGAAGAGGAGCAAAATGAATAATGAATGTCTCAAAGAAGCCAATAACCAAAATTCTCCTCTGCCAGGCCAAGCATCACCGAGGCCTGAATAATCATCAGTGATGATAGGCACAAAATGAGATGATGGAAGGTTAAATTGCCAAACAAAGAAAAACCATAGAGAGTTGGGCGCCATGTTAAGTGTTGATGTTCTGTAGAAAATAAAAAAAAAAATATAAATATATTTTATAAAAAGAAGGATGGATTGTTATATGGTAATAGCAACTGAGGAGTTGCTCCCGCAGCAAAAAAAAGGTATTCAGCAAAGGATGCTGACTAAGCATAAATAGTTTTCCTATGGAACCACATAAAGTCACATAAGGGTGACTGAAGAGGATATCTTTTTGGTTCCACGGCTAGCTCACCGCGTTTGGGAGTGGGTTGAGAGACAGAAGGAATTCTTGCCAAATAGGCATTGCAGATGAGCCCCCTTCCCTCCATAATGTCGACCACGCACACACACACATACCATAATGTTTAATAATGCATCATGGATTCTGTTGAATTTCCTGAATTTAGATTGAAAAAACTGGACTTAATCCAGCACATTAATAAGATTTCTTTTCTTTTTGTTTTCTTACAAATTCATTTTTTTATTTGGACGTTTCCAAAAAAGAAAGGTGACAATCATATATAAAACAAGACGATAAATAATGTCTCTTTTCAACGTAGATGTAATTTACTATATTAATTCTTAACATTAAGTAAGGATGAGAACTTCAATTCTAAGCGGTAAATTTAAATGTATTCGTTATTCGTTCCTATTAATTTAAATATTTCTTTCTTTCTATTCCACGTACCATCAGCTACTCTAATGGAACTACTTCCACTGTCGTAATCTAAGTGGATACTAAAAAATAAGGGGAAAGCTCGTTACGCTTGTACAACATATAGAAAAAAAATTAGTAACTTCCTGCTCGACAGTTTCAATGAAATTAAAGTTTCAAAATAAATTTTCCTCCCTTTCTTTTACTTTTTCCAAATATATTTGAATTCAATGACATTCTGCCATGTGGGCTTAATCGAGACAAAACACACAAATTTATCGCCTCATTTATGAGCTTACTTAAAAACTAAATTTTAATGAAGCCATCTTAACTACACTTATGTGAGATAGCCCCTCAAAACAGTCACAAAAGAGCTTTAGAATTTTAAATATGTTCTAATTCTTCTACCGAATTTTTAATCAAATTAAACTTTTCAGTTTTAATTCAGGAGTCATTTTTCAGCCTGTAATTAAAAAGAATTTGGTGCTCGCCTACACACATTCGACCTTACTTGAAACGCTTTTTACACTTCGGCTATTTGGTGCGAAAGAAATATCACAACAGCTATCCGCATCCCAATCCAAACTATGCTCCCTTCCACTTCACCGCTTGTGAAATTCTTTTAATGCCAAATCACGACGTCCTGGATGTTTTTCGTGTATTGGATACGGGGGATCCATTAGTGGCAACCATCCATACCAAGAACAACCGACTCAATCCAACCATCTTCTTTGCAAAGATCAGCACTCCTACGAAAACATAAACATTACAGAATATATTAATTTAGGTTACCACACTAGTGCTGAACGTTTGCTTGGATTCCTCCTGCCTTGAAACTTATCGGAGTCTTGTATTTATATTTCTTGCACCGTGATGACGTCTTTTTTCGTAATTCGCGAGTACACGGCTCGCAGCTGATCGCGTTCACGGAAGTATCCGTATATTAGCGTTAAATGCGAAGAAAATTAGGGGAAACTATTGAAAAGTTTGGATTAATATGACGTTTCACGTTTTCCCAATAGATAAACTTCTCCATCGAATACTGGAATTGTCACTTCGTCAATTTTTGCTTGTTGCGTCGCCATCTTTGTCTTCGCGATAACTTTTTATTTGATTTCTCGATATGAACACTTTTCACGTGTTTCGCACAAAACTTTTCCTCAATTATTTCGCGTTTTATTCACCAAAAGATCGGAACTACGCTCTGCTACCATGTTGAGGTTTCGAAAAGAAAACACTTGACTTTTCTTTGAAGTAAAATAAATGTATTGTCCAGAACAACTTACAAGCGATGTTGACGGAGTGCGTGGCGAAATGCGACTAACTGGCTAAGCTTGTTTTCCAAACAGTATTGCCAAGACTTTACATTCACTTTAAATTACAACAATGACGTTTCACGTTTTCCCAATAGATAAACTTGATTTAGTCACCATTTATCTAGTTTCAACACTGCTAATTAGATGCTACATTAACCCAACTACTTAAGGCAATGAGAGATGGTCGAGCAGTATTAATGCCGAACTACATGAATCGATTAGGAGCACCCGGCAAAGAATTCTAACCAATTTAGAAATATGCCGAAAGCGACTGCTTTTGTCATTGAAAATAATCGAATGGGACGCGTGAAACGAAAGCACAACACAAAGTATCTTTTATCTTCCGGCACAATGAACGTACGTACAGTCACTGTGGTTTGTTTCCACAGAAATTCTAAAGTCTGGTTTGTGCTTCACTTCCAAAAAATTTATTTTTGAAAATTTGACGCTATGCTTGGAGTAATTTCTCATTACTTTGTTTCACTCGTTCGACCTAAACGCACCCCGTCAAATTTTTACGACCTGTTCTAACAAGTTATTCTTTTGTCTTTCCCTCGCTTACACATACCCTCGAAAGAGACACGACACGAAATCACTACACAGATTCATTCGTATCCATACATGGTTGCCAAGTTCGGAATCGAATTAAAATTCTGATCGCGCTGATGTGTTCATGATGGCGTTTTCGTAATTGTTCGTTTTCTTCTAATTTCGATATTAAATGGTTCATACACAAAAGTTCACCTATAATATTTTGTAATAACCTTTGAAGAACTGCTTTTGCGTTCCTAGAATACAAAATTATCGCAGAAAACTGTACTTTTTCACCTAGTCCCGTTCCGTCTGAAGTTAACGATGTCTCACACTACAATGCCAAAAATGTTAGCTTCCCATCGCGACACTCCGACCTCGCCGTCTCACTCGATCTTCTCAACTCCCCGCTTGCTTTTTCCCTCGAGTAAGGCTTCGCGTTTCTTCCGCGCGACTTGAATTGCATCAGCCGCGTCGTTTCTTCAGCGCGCTGAGAAAATTTCGGTTTTTCCCCGTATAAGTGACGTTCAATGTCGGGGTATTTAATATGTAAAAACGTAGATGAGGGGGCATTAATTTGCACAAATGCAACAACTTGATAATGATAATTAAATATAAAAAATCCAAATTGATACTCACTCTTTCCTTGTGGAACTCTGAGCGCTCGGCGAAGACAAAACAAGTTGGGTAGACAGACCTATGCTCATGTCAGAAGGGTTTTGTACTCAACTTACAGAATGCAGTAACCAGCAACGAATAAAATCAAGAAACATGTCAAAGACGATTTTATTGGAGAAAATGTGAAACTCGAGCATCATACTATTATTAACAAAGTTGAAAGAATTGTGACTTCTGAGGTATTTGTTTTACTTATACCTATAGATATCTCCCTTGATAATTTTTCCAGATTTTTTAGAAACACATTTTTCATGTATTTCCCCCCCCTGTGCCCCCACTGAAGCAAAACTGTCAGTTTAAGAACTGGTTTGAAAAGCTCTCATAGAGAACTTTCAGTTGATATTCATATCGGCTACCTTTCATGAAATTTTTTTCAGGGCCCACTCCTCTGTACTGTAATCATCGATTCATGGCCTATTTTTTCGAATCATAGAATGGCTACAAAGCCCTTTTGCTAGGAGCTCTCTCCTGCCTCTTCGACTTGTTTCAATTGTATGTACTCATCTTCATGATACCTATCATTCCTGAAATTTTCATGCAAATCCTAGCAAAGCTGTAGTGTCTAAATCGATAAAAAGCGCATATGGCTCCATAGCCATATGTTTCCATAGTAATATAGGGCATATTGTTCCATAGTAATACAGGAAAATTCAAATCGCTTTAACTTTATTAAATACTATTCGATCTTTATGAAACTTACAGAAAAGATCAATCTTATAAAAAGTCATCTGTTTGCTGAATTTTATTGAATTTAAGGGTACCGTTTGGATTTTATTCAAGAAAATATAAAATCGATAAATCATACTATTACTAACAAAGTTGAGTGAATTTCGACTTCTCATGTATTTGTTGTTGTTGTACTCATTAAGGCCTACATTCATGATTTTTTTCAGATTTTTCGGATGGAAGGTTTCCAATCGCGAGGGGGGGGTACGCGAAAAGTTCGTACATTTCCGCTTCCCCTGCCCCCCTCGGTACTCAGAAGGCAATTTTAAGACTTGCTTTGAAAAGATCTCATTGAGACCTTTCCAATGACACCCTACTCGACTACCAATGGTGAAAATTTTTTTTTGAGGGGTCACCTCCCTATACGGGGAGACCCCCCTTAAACCCCTTTGAAAAATCTTTCCACCCTTGAACTTTCAAGAAGTCACCACTTCTGACCTTTCCACAAAGTTTCATGGCTGTAGCCTCTATAGTTTCGGAGAAAAAGTGCTGTGACATACAGACGGACGGACGGACGGACGGACAGACGGACACAGGTCGTGATTGCAATAGGGTTTCGTATTTTAGTACAAAACCCTAAAAACGAGTGTGGGGCCAGTGTAAGTTAAGTTTAAGTTAGTTTGAAGATAAACAATCAGAATCAATCGAACTCTCAACGGCCACGTATATCACTATAATCCACTGTCGAACACTGTTTTGTGTAAGTTAATTTGAAAACAACAAAAAAAAAATCCAAAATCGGGCGGTTTGCCTTCCCAATCTAGCATCAATTCTTTCTTCACTCCCAAAACACTTTTTCCTTCCTCACTCATAAAAACATTACTTCCCTCCCCACTCACAAAACATTATTTCTTTCTTCACTCACAAGACATTATTTCTTTCCTCACTCATAAGACATCCGCCGTTGGTTCGTTTTTAGGGTTTTGTAAAATAATTTTAACAAAACCCTACTAGTTTCGCGACCAGTCTGTCCGTCTGTCCGTCTGTCCGTCCGTCCGTCCGTCCGTCCGTGTGTCACAGCAGTTTTTCTCGGAAACTACTTAAGCTAGACACATCAAATTTTGTGTGTAGGTGAAAGGTGGCGATCTCTTCAAAGTTCAACTACAAAAAAATTTTATAAGGTATTTAAGGGGGGTCTCCCCATATAGGAGAGTGACCCCCCGAAAAAAAAATTTCATTGAAGGTAGCCGATATGGGAAAGGTCTTGATGATAACTTTTCAAAACAGGTCTTAGTTTGGCAAAATTTGCATCGAGGGATGCACAGAAAGGGGAAATACACGAAAAATGTGTGTCCCCCCCCCCCCCCATCGCGATTGGACACCTGTGATCCGAAAAATCTGAAAAAAATCATGAATGTGGGCCTTGGTGAGTACAACAACAACAAATACATGAGAAGTCGCAATTGAATCAACTTTGTTAGTAATAGTATGATTTATCGATTTTATGTTTTCTTGAATAAAATCTTAACGGTACCCTTAAATTCAATGAAATTGTCTATTTATAAGATTGATCTATCCTGAAAGTTTCATAAAGATTGAATCATATTTAGCGATGTTATAGCGGTTTGAATTTTCCTGTATTACTATGGAACAATATGCGCTGCATTTATTACAATGGCAACATATGACTATGGAACAACATGCGCTTTTTACCGACTCAGACACTACAGTTTTGCTAGGATTTGCATGAAAATTTCAGGAATGAGAGGTGTCATGAATATCTTTGAGAATCGGTTCAGCTAGTGGTATCAGTAATCGTAAAACAAAATAGTGGCTGTTTTAAATGCGAGATTGAATAATTTTGAGTTATTCTTTCCCAACTTCAACGTTTAAGGTGCATGCTTTGAACACTTGATTCAATTTAATGAATGACTGAAGATGAGTACCTACGTTTAATGCTCATAAGTGAAACAAGTCAAGGAGGTGGGAGAGAGCTCCTCGCAAAAGGGTTTTGTAACCATTCTAGGATTCGAAAAAATTGGCCATTAATCGATGATAACAGTACAGGAGGGTGGCCCCTGAAAAAAAACATCAAACATAGCCGATATGAATATGAAATAAAAGTTTTCATGGGAGCTTTCCAAAACAGTTCTTAAACTGTCAGTTTTTGCTTCAGTGGGGCACACGGGGGAAATACATGAAAAATGTGTTTCCTTCCTCGCGAATGGACTACTGAAATAATTATCAAGGGAGATATTTATGAGTATAACAATAACAAAAACCTCAGAAGTTTAAATTCGTTTAACTTTGTTAATAAGAGTATGATCTTCGTATTTCATATTTTCTCCAATAAAATCGTCTTTGACATGTTTCTTGATTTGATTCGATCTGGTGACTGCATTTTGTAAATTGAATACAAAACCCTTCTGACATGAGCGTAGGTCTGTTTACCCAACTTGTTTTTCTCTAATTCTGAAACACCTTTTAAAATTCAACCGCAATAACTTAGTTCCTGGCGGCCGAAAACCAAAATTCCTCTCCCTCACTTACAAATTCGCACAAATTTTAATTTAGCCCACACCCGATGCGTTTTTTAAGTTCATCTTCCTTTCCCACACCAAAACCTCTGCCACCAAACTTCTGTTTTTCGCTTTCTGCTTCCGACACCAAGAACTCAATTTCATTTCTGTCCAAGTCCATATTTTCTTCCTTTTCGAATAAAAAAATTAACAAAACTTTTCCGACCCTACCAAAAACACTTCCGCTTCTTTTCAGGCCAAAAACTGACTGCCCCTATCCCAACAACTTGATCCCGCATTTTCCCTTCCATCCAACCCGATTCCGTGATCTCTTTTTCAGTTTTAAATTACCGCTGCCGCCTTTGGGTGACGTAATCGAAGTTCATTACACTTCCGTTCCGCTACCCACACATCTTTTTTCCCGTATCGACAATCACAATAGTATCCATGATTTGCATATATGGCAATTTACATGCTCCAAGAATCGCTTGATTGAATGCAAAGTGTCACATATACATTACGAAAACTATTGATTTTGCCGATGCCCCCAAAAATAGTGCTTCCCTGTGCCCGGGGGAACTTGAGCTCAGGGTTCCAGCAGAGCCCCGGTCGAGAACTTGCGCCGTAACCAATGGAGCTATGACTTATCGATCTCCCATTCATCAGTTTAGCAACTTCAACTGTTTCTTGATGGGCAAGATATGGAAATTTGTTAGAAGGGAAACATGAATAAATTTTTGTTAGTATAAAGATATGAAACTTGTTAGTGGGAATAGAATTAGTTAGTATGAAGGAAGGAATTGGGTTTTGTTAGGAAAAAGGTATTGAATGAAGTTTTGTTAGTGGGAATTAATCAATGGAATGTTGTCAGTGGGAAAATTGAAATTATTAGTATATATATATATATATATATATATATATATATATATATATATATATATATATATATATATATGTATATATATATATATATATATATATATATATATATATATATATATATATATATATATATATACTCGTATATATATACATATATATATATATTTTTTTTTTTGTAGTTCGAAATAAGGGAAAAGGGTAGGATTGTGATGATGCGGAAGTAAAAATTATAGGGAAATTGGAAAAATGTTAATAAAAATAAATAAATACACAAAGGAGAAGGTAGGAGTGCCCGAAGGAAGGTGGAGAAATTGCGACGGCAATTTGCAGCTGCGGAAGGGAGAAAGTCGGTACGCCGGAATTGGCAACAATCGTGGGGACGACCCAGACCCTGAGTCATTCAGCCGGGCAAACAAGGAATGTCGGCAGGGGTAACCGAAAAAAAAGTAGACATTCACTGGATTTCCTACCATGGAAATATTCTGTCTGGTTTCTGTTTAGGTGATTGGCGAACTCTAGTATCCGTCACTTAACTTGCTCCTCCCGGCAGACAATGCTCCATCCGAACCATTGTGCACCTCATTCAGCAGTACGATTTCACCACTGTAATGAGGATCGACCGTGCAATGAGCAGTACCCGAATAATGACGTTTAGAAATCGGGATGCTTTTGCTCAGCTTCACCTTATCGATGGAAGATAGGTGGTGGTCAACAACATCGGATGGGTCACCAGCCGCAAGGGAAGAACGACTCAAGAGGACTGAAGTAGACATAAAAGATTCTGCAGACAGGGGCATTAAAACTGGCGCGATGTTAAAAGCGTCCCAAAAATCAATCCCGAGATAAATAGAAAACGTTAATGCCGGAATAATCAAAAACCGAATCAACCGCGTTCGATTATTGAATTGAACCAATGCAGCAACGTATCCTAACACGTCAGCCTTATGACCTGATGCCGTCTTGACATTGGCATGCATCGAATGAAGATACAAACCAAGATCACGGATGAGGTCAAGGGCTCCCGCTCCCAGGATGCTAACGCTTGCACCACTGTCTAACAGGCCTTTCAATTTGCGTCCCTTAATGCCACTTTTCTTCGAGCGATACCACGATTGACTCAATGCACGCTCGCCTGAGAAACCGTCGCGTGACAAAATTTTTCCATGGTCTGTGGAATCGTGACTTCGCCTAACCGCAAGTGGCGAGGTTAGGCTTGCAGTCAGAATCAAAGTCACAAGCCACGTCCAGGGAATTGCTTTGGGGAAATTGGACCTCAGGCAGCGAAGTCTGTGTAGAAACATCTATAGACCCCTATGACTGAATTCCGATTTCCCGAGAAAATGATTGTAAGGGAATAGCCAGATGCGCTTCAGCAGGGAGGGCACCGGACTGGTGACATGAATCATAACCAGCCGAAAATTTGTCATGCAAATGCACAGAATTGACTCCACATGTCTGAACTGGATATCGAAGGTCATCCATTTCCAGCCATTGCCATGTGACTTCAATTCGGCGATACATTCTGGTGAGATCTCGGGTGGTTGAGAACTCATGTCCAGCCAGATGCTCCTGCAATCGGAGATTCATGTTCTTAAAGACTAGTCCTCGCAGATCCATATCCCTCATCGGAGTCCTGAGTTGGAGAGCCATCGCTTCAATGGATTCAAAAGATCTCTGCTTGCGGGCGAACATATTTTCCCAAATATGTGCATCATCAAGCCGAGATCCAAATCGCTCAATAAGTTCACATTTCAGCTGACTCCAACTCAAGTCTCCATACAGTTCACGCATCTGCCAGTACCAGTTTTCGGCAGACCCTTGCAGGAGAATATGTAGGGTCGACACCAATTCACGCTCCGAAATATAGTAGCTTTGAGCCAGGTTGCTAACACGGAACACAAACTGGCGAGCATCCATTCCACCTGAGCCTACATCAAACTTGAATCCCCATTTACGCATGGGAATAAAAGTTACATCCGATTCAGGTATCTGGCCATTATCCCGGAACGGATGCTGTGAATGTGATTCTGGCGAATTTTGAGAAGAACGCGGTGAAGGGCAAGCGAAGTAATCATAAGGCGTGTGCGGAAACATGGCGACAATTAAAAACAATAAAAATCCACAGATCATCTAAACACTTTAAAAATCAATGAACAGACGGAAAACACCGACAATTTGAATAAAATAAATAATTTAATAAATTACAGACGGACAAACAAAAGTTCCAATACAAATGAGCTAGAAATTAAAGAGCAAACAGACAGACCGACAAGTTAATAAATATATAAAATTTAATAATTTTAAAACTTACTAGCTAAAATAAAAATTAAAATCCTCTTAATATACAATGCTTGAAAATCAGCCCTAACCAAAACTTAACTGATAAACCTAAATTAAACTCAATAATCAAACTCAACCTAAAATTACTCAAACCCAAAACTAACTAATTAAATCAAACTTAATCATTAAAACTAAAACTAACTGGCATTATTCAAAACTAACAAAAACCGTAAACCCACTTATCTATAACTAATCTAAATCATAAACCCTAATTAAGCCCTAATAATCTACAACTAAGCTAAACCTACATTCCCCAATAAAATAAAAAAACCAAAATACCTAACTGTAAAGATCAAAGATAAGCAAAGTAGTGAAAAAGTAAGTGCAAATTTTAAATAATACGAATTAAAAATGATTTCACAGACTGAGAAACAGACTATGGCAATAATAACAATTAATGGTTGTGGTTATTATTGCGATTGATTAACAGTGAAGAGGAATAGTGTTGGAAACGATCGAAAATATTGATTTTTGTAATCGCAATTGAAATCGAGATACGATTCATAAAAAAAAATTCCATTTCTCAAAATGATCCTCCCCATTAATGAAAAGGGAAAAGAAAAGGTAATTGAATGGGATAGTGATTGAAATTTAGACATAATACGAAGCAAACAAACCACAACAGTGCCTGGTATAACAATCGAATTCGTAGGCAGACTCCGCTCTAATGGTCACCACAAAGGGCTGACTACGAGACCATTATAAAACACTACGGACTTAATAATGGCTCGGACAAGAGCCCCAAACATCCCAAAGCTACCACCAGATAGATGATGGAAGGGCCGAAAGCGTTGGCTAATTCCAAGAGTTGGATCTAAGTCCAACTATCCCGTGCAGGGAGATATAACCAACGACTTGAAATTTGGTTGATCCCAACCAACATCCACACTGCTACAGCATGGCCACTGTCATAGCCCGTGGAGACTATCAAACACAAAACAGCATGGTAGGCGCCACTGCAACTGCGGCGAACCCCGTGATCAAGGTTCCATAATTAGCTATCAAAACCTCAAAATCAAACTTAAAACCGTCAATAGAATCATGTTAAAATTATATTCAAAATCATTAAAAAATTTCTAACAAAACAAAAAAAAAATGATAATCTCCCAAGAATGCTCAAACCACTATTCAAGTCAGGCACTCCAGGTACTCAGCCCAACAAATCTAAAATTGTAAAATTCAAACTATAATTAAAAACTAACCAAATCAATCAAAACCAAAAAAAACCAAAGGCTGTTGGGCGCCATCTGTAGCAACCACGGAAGTCACCGCAGTTGCAGACATTAAGTATTAGCAGAGGGGTGCGTAGCCCAGGGTGGCATACTGAGACCGGCTAGCGTTCAGTCGTGTCGTGGGAACACGGCGGGAAAAGGACGGGAAAGGGAGAGGTCATTTTGAGAAATGAAAAAATGATGCTCTTAACTCGACATAGCCGTTTTATTAGTTTAAAAATAAAATTCTACACAGGAAATTTACAAATTTTAATTTCAATACAAAAACAAAACCCTTTAAAATTTTATATAAAAGCAAACAGTCAATAAATTTTTTATAGAAGATAACAAAGAAAAAAGAATGAACTTGATAATGATAATTAAATATAAAAAATCCAAATTGATTCTCACTCTTTCCTCGTGGAACTCTGAGCGCTCGGCGAAGACAAAAAAAGAGTGTGGGGCCACTGTAAGTTAAGTTTAAGTCAGTTTGAAGATAAACAATCAGAATCAATCGAACTCTCAACGGCCACGTATATCACTATAATTCACTGTCCAACACTGTTTTGTGTAAGTTAATTTGACAACAACAAAAAAAAATCCAAAATCCGTCGCTTTGCCTTCTCAATCTAGCATCAATTCTTTCTTCACTCCCAAAACACTATTTCCTTCCTCACTCATAAAAACATTACTTCCCTCCCTACTCACAAAACGTTATTTCTTTCTTCACTCACAAGACATTATTTCTTTCCTCCCTCATAAGACATCCGCTGTTGGCTCGTTTTTTAGGGTTTTGTACTAAAATACAAAACCCTATTGCAATCACGACCTGTGTCCGTCTGTCCGTCCGTCTGTCCGTCCGTCCGTCCGTCCGTCCGTCTGTATGTCACAGCACTTTTTCTCCGAAACTATAGAGGCTACAGCCATGAAACTTTGTGGAAAGGTCAGAAGTGGTGACCTCTTGAAAGTTCACTGGTGGAAAAAAATTTCAAAGGGATTTAAGGGGGGTCTCCCCATATAGGGAAGTGACCCCCCAAAAAAATATTTTCACCATTGGTAGTCGAGTAGGGTGTCATTGGAAAGGTCTTAACGAGATCTTTTCAAAACGATTCCTAAAATTGCCTTATGAGTACCGAGGGGGGCAGGGGAAGGGGAAATGTACGAACTTTTCGCGTACCCCCCCTCGCGATTGGACACCTTCCATCCGAAAAATCTGAAAAAAATCATGGATGTAGGCCTTAATGAGTACAACAACAACAAATACATGAGAAGTCGAAATTCACTCAACTTTGTTAGTAATAGTATGATTTATCGATTTTATGTTTTCTTGAATAAAGTCCAAACGGTACCCTTAAATTCAATAAAATTTAGCACTCAGATGACTATTTATAAGATTAATTTTTTCTGAAAGTTTCATAAAGATCGAATAATATTTAACGAAGTTAAAGCGATTTGAATTTTCCTGCATTACTATGGAACAATATGCCCTGTATTACTATGGAAACATATGGCTATGGAGCCATATGCGCCTTTTACTGACTTAGAAACTACAGCTTTGCTAGGATTTGCATGAAAATTTCAGGAATGATAGGTATCATGAGAATGAGTATATACAATTGAAACAAGTCGGAAAGGCAGGAGAGAGCTCTTAGCAAAAGGGCTTTGTAACCATTCTAAGATTCTAAAAAAACAGGCCATGAATCGATGATTACAGTACAGAGGAGTGGCCCCTGAAAAAAAATTTCATGAAAGGTAGCCGATATGAGTATCAACTGAAAGTTCTCTATGAGAGCTTTTCAAAACAGTTCTTAAACTGATAGTTGTTGCTTCAGTGGGGGCATAGGGGGGGGGGATGGAGAATACATGAAAAATGTGTTTCCTCCCTCGCGAATGGACACCCGTGATCTTAAAAAATCTCAAATAATTATCAAGGGAGATATTTGTGGGTATAACTATAACAAAAACCTCAGAAGTCAAAATTCTTTCAACTTTGCTAATAATAGTATGATCCTCGAACATGACATGTTTCTTGATTTCATTCGTTACTCGTTACTGCATTTTGTAAGTTGAGTACAAAACCCTTCTGACATGAGCATAGGTCTGTCTACCCAACTTGTTTTCTCTAATTCTGAAACACTTCTTAAAATCCAACCGCAGTAACTTAATTCCCGGCGGCCGAAAACCAAAATTTCTTTCCCTCACTTACAAATTCGCACAAATTTTAATTTAGCCCACATCTGATGCAGTTTTTCAGTTCTTCTTCCTTTCCCACACCAAAGCCTCTGCCACCAAACTTCACAATCAAAAAAACTGTTTTTCGCTTTCTGCTTCCGACACCAAAAACTCAATTTCGTTTCAGTCCAAATCCAGATTTTCTTCCTTTTCGAATAAAAAAATTAACAAAACTTTTCCGACCCTGCCAAAAACACTTCCGCTTCTTTTCAGGCCAAAAACTGACTGCCCCTATCCCAACAACTTGATCCCGCATTTTCCCTTCCATCCAACCCGATTCCGTGATCTCTTTTTCAGTTTTAAATTACCGCTGCCGCCTTTGGGTAACGTAATCGAAGTTCATTACACTTCCGTTCCGCTACCCACACATCTTTTTTCCCGTATCGACAATCACAATAGTATCCATGATTTGCATATATGGCAATTTACATGCTCCAAGAATCGCTTGATTGAATGCAAAGTGTCACATATACATTACGAAAACTATTGATTTTGCCGATGCCCCCAAAAAGAGTGCTTTCCTGCGCCCGGGGGAACTTGAACTCAGGGTTCCAGCAGAGCCCCGGTCGAGAACTTGCGCCATAACCAATGGAGCTATGACTTATCGATCTCCCATTCATCAGTTTAGCAACTTCAACTGTTTCTTGATGGGCAAGATATGAAAATTTGTTAGAAGGGAAACATGAATAAATTTTTGTTAGTATAAAGATATGAAATTTGTTAGTGGGAATAGAATTAGTTAGTATGAAGGAAGGAATTAGGTTTTGTTAGGAAAAAAGTATTGAATGAAGTTTTGTTAGTGGGAATTAATCAATGGAATGTTGTTAGTGGGAAAATTGAAATTATTAGTATATATATGAATATTTTTTTTGTAGCTGGAAATAAGGGAAAAGGGTAGGATTGTGATGAAGGGGTAGTAAAAATTATAGGGAAATTGGAAAAATGTTAATGAAAATAAATAAATACACAAAGGAAAAGGTAGGAGTGCCCAAAGGAAGGTGGAGAAGTTGCGACGGCAATTTGAAGTTGCGAATAGGAGAAAGTCGGTACGCCGGAATTCGCAACAATGTTCTGAAAAGTAAATAATCTGCATGCGACTCCCCAAAAATCAGCAAAGCAGTAAAGGTTAGGCCCCTTGAATGAGGGGGGTTCTTAAATCGCATAAGGCATTATTGGAGAAGCTGGCTTAAGGCGAAAGACGAGCAGAAGGCTAAAGAAGAACTGGGGCGAAATCTTAAGGACACATGGAGATAAATTCACCAGTAAAAATTAATATAAGAATCACGTTTAGCCCAATCGCAGGAGATCGGGATGAAACAAGGAAGGAAGAGGCACTTGATGGGCGTGGTGCACCAGATCATGGGTTGCAGACAGTGCTTACAAAGGGAGCGAAGAAAGCCGCAAAGAAACTCCTTCAAAAAAGCCAGAAAGTAAAGTTCACACGGATGCCCAACCAGAAAAAGGACGTGATGCAAAATAGGAGAAACAGAAGCCCCGACGAAGACCCCAGCAGCAAGCACTGTCCGTAAAATGCCAAGAATACCGATCCTTCGCGGAGGTACTGCGGGACATTAGGGGAAACGTAAGGCCCCTACCATTGATGCGATTGCAGAGGTGGTGAACTTGGTGCAAAAAGTAGAGGCAGATAGTCACAACAAGTGACGGATCGTCCTACTGGTGACCCCCAAGCTCAGGAATGCCTTCAACCCCACTAGATGGGTGGATATTCTGGATACGCTGGAAAACTCTTTTCAAGTTCCCGAATAACTAATGCGGCTTTTGAGGAACTACCTAAAGGACCGAAGCTTGCTCTATGACATGACACAGGGCCAACGATGGATGGAAATAACATCGGGTGTTGCCCAGGGATCTATCCTTGGTCCGGACCTGTGGAACGTGTCCTACGACGGGCTACTGAGATTTGAGATGCCAGATGAGTCACGCTTGGTCAGCTATGCAGATGATGTGGCTCTGGTCGCTGGACGCACTCTTGAACAGGTGAAACTTAGGCTTGGTATGCTAATGCGCCGAGTGAGGGACTGAATGACTGCTCGCGGGTTCAGTTTAGCACTGGAAAAAACCGAAGTGGTCGTCTTGACAAAAAAGAGAATCCCTAGCGTAAGGATGATCAGTATTGGATATATGCGAATCAAATCAAAGCCATCGGGGAAGTACCAGCGGCTACTGATCGACTCGAAGATGAGTTTCTCTGAGCAAATCAGGGCAGTTTCAGGAGAATCGGCTCTGAGTCGACTTATGGCCAACGTAGGGGGACCCAGCCTATCAAGAAGAAACCTCTTGATGAGTGTAGAGTTATGCGGCAACGCTCTCAGCAAGGAGGTAAACTGAAAACGTGTGGCACAGGTGCAGAGAAAATGAATGCTGAGGATTGCATCTTTGTTTCCAACAGTCATTGCAGATGTGATACCTGTTGGCCTCCTTAATAGAGAGCGCCGCACTATTTACCTGCATTGAAACGAGGATGCGAGGGAGTTGGTTGTCCGTGAAAAGAGACAGCGCTTGGGTGAATCACACGAAGAGAAGGTGGACTGCGTGCCTCATCCCGGATTTGAGACCATAGCCAAATCAAAGGCATGGTGAGACTGACTTCTATCTCACCCGGCTTTTGAGTGGGCATGGGTGTTTTCAGTTTTACCTGCATGATTGTCGGTATTGCCCAGGAAAGGAAGACAATGCCTGCCACACACTTTTTGCGTGCATAAAATGAGACAACCTGCAAAGGGCCTTCTACAGGGAGACGGGAGAGCTCGCCCTGGGTAATATAGTCGTGGTGATGCTCGAATCAGTTGACAAATGGAACCAGGTGGCACACTTTGTTTGGGTAGTCCTAAAAGATACAGGGGAGTCACTGCAGCGGAGGGTGTTGGGGCTGGTGGATCGCTTGTCTGGCACTTCCTCTTCCCCTCTCCCCTCCCGCCAGAAGGGTGATCCCCCTGCTTGAAGGCGCTTCACGGCGTAACAAAACGAGACCTGGCCCGAAGTAATGTATCAAACGGTTCCCGGCTAGGCTCTCAGGTTAACAGGGGAGGTGTTTAGTGGGTGGTCCGTTCGCGTTTTTATAAACATGGGAGTCCCACACTGTGCGTAAATGGCATTCACCTCCCTACCACAAAAAAAACATGTATATTAAAATTTAGTTCTTGATTAAAAAGCAAAGCTCACTGCTGCTAAAATCTGCAGACGATCACACCAACACCTACCTTGATTTTAGGTTTCATAAAAATCCTTTATATTTTGTTGCTCTAAGAAGCTTTCGAAATTCGGACTTTGCTTAGTCACAATTTGGATGTTCTGGTCTGACTACCAATTTACGGTCTCTACCACATTGCCAAGTTTCAGAAACATTGGTTCAAAAGTTTGTTCAAAACAAACATAAAGTAACAAAATAAGCACGATTTTTTAATAAGTTTGTCAGTAAGTCAAGGACCAATGTTGAATATAAAAGTAATTATGAAATTTCATACAATGATATTGCTCTGAATCATCTTGTATTGTCGCATTTGTGCTGCATTCAGAATTAATTTACTTGCTACTTCCGGTAGTATTTGTTGACTAAAATCACCATTTACAGGTGAAATTTAGGATACTGATCATTTTTATCATCCATAATTAAAAAATTCGGTATCTCCATTGAGTACTTGAAGAGTCGCTAAACAATTGGCATGTTTAGTACGAAGATGATTATAATTCAATTTCTCGGCATAAATGTAAGAGTACTATATTGAACTGTTAATATCTACAGAGTCATTGGAAATATTACAATTCTGTGCCGAAATACAACATTTCCGTACAATATGTTGACCTTCATTTGACATCCCTATAATAAAAGTCCTCACATGCGTCGACCAGTTATACTGAAAAAACGGGGTGAAAGTTGGAAATATTTTAGTTCTAATGGGAAGAGTCCTTCGCCTTTACTTAATTTTCTTGTCTTTTAAATGGAACTTCATAAAAAGTAAGACGTAACATTTGCCAAAACAGGACCCTTCTATCCAACTCCGTTTAAAAGTTATGCGTGAGCATACATAAAAAAGGCAACAACAAAAAAATTTACGCGACAAACTGATAAACTTATTTCCTTTGGGAATCTGTTCATAATTATTGGTGATCAGTTATTACTTTATCACTTTATTTTATTCTAGTTAGAGTATGACAGTAGAAATCTGTATTTACAATTACGGTAAACGTAATAACTATATCAAAGATATTTTTCTTTTTCCCCATAAAAAGTTTTAGTTTATTGGCATGTATTTATTAATGTCAGTAACCATAATGAAGGTCTAATCTTATTATTGTGCAGCCCTTTCGAAGAAGAATATGTAAGAAAACATGTCCATTATTTGCCCACAATTTCTGCTTGAGTTAATGTATGCAACCACCTATGAATATGAAACATGTATTATTGTCTTCGCAAGGTTTATTTCGATATGAGACTCCAGTCCAGTCACATTGTATGCACATACGGTTACATGCGCAGTAGGCTTAAAACTAGAAGCATATGAATACTAAGCATAAGCTTGCAGAAAGATGCCATCCTCAAAGCTGTTCTTAATTATCCTTTTGTTTTCTGTGCTTGTTCACTCGGAAATTATTCTCAATAGTGACTTTAAACAGAATCATTTTACATTCAAAAATCGATCGAGATCAACGTTTTCTATGGCTACGATGGCTTCGGATGAAAGTGAAAAGTGTTTTATGCAAGATGATGTTAAGTTTAAAATGAAAATTGATTCACAATTTTCGATTGAAACGACTTGTAGGCGCTCTAACTTTTCGGATCATGCAGATAGTTTTGGTAAATTATGTCAGTTTAGAAGTAGAGCGTATACACTAACCAGCGAAATTTTACTTAAGACGGAGTATAAATTTTAATACGTGATTTTCTCGCTTGTACTCAGTTAACACTTTGAATGCATTGGTGTACTAATTATTGCTTTCTTTCATGAAAGATAGCCGTTCATCAAAAGTTTAAACAAGTCCATACTTTGAATTCAATTGGAATTTTATCTCGTATGGCTTACAGCGTGGTAATTTAAAAGTTGTTACAAAGTGGTGGCATGGTAGTATATACACTCTGCGGTAAGGTTCAAAACAATGTAAATATTACTCTATACATCGTATTTTAAATCAAATATGAACACAAAACTACTCTGTTTTCAAGCAAAAACAAAAACATACCATTCAAATAATTGTATAAATGAATTGTATACATCTTCGAAAAACTGCACTATTTGTTTTTCGATTAATATACATTAGTATAGATTCATAAAAATTTTTGAAAAAAAAAATGACGCAACAATTCAGTCACTGGACCACCTTGAATATAAGAGCGATGACGATGAATACTTTTCCACCAAATAACCTTTCGTTTTTATATGTTTATACCGATGTAGCTCTAGTGAATTTTTTTGTGTGTGTGTGTACAAGGGTATTTACAATCAAGAATTAACGCTCCCTAGCTTCTTTTTTTTATTAGATTTTGACTCTAAAACTGTATCCAATGGGGCAAATTTAGAGCTTGCAGTACAGGAAACATTGACTGTTGAAAATACTGCGTAGTGTAACTATAGAGATAACACCATATATGTACATATATTTATCTATATATATATATATATATATATATATATATATATATATATATATAAATATATATATATATATATATATATATATATATATATATATATATATATACATATATATATCTATATATATACATTTCTATATATATATATATATATATATATATATATATATATATATGTATATATATATATATATATATATATATATATATATATATATATATATATATATATATATATATATTTTATATATAAATATATAAATATAATCATATACATATATATATATATATATATATATATATATATATATATATATATATATATATATATATTTTATATATAAATATATAAATATAATCATATACATACATATATATATATATATATATATATATATATATATATATATATATATATATATATATATATATATATATATATATATTTATACATGTTATGATTCGCGGTCAACAATTTTAATGTTCCGGGAAAGTGACAACGCACTGTCTTTTAAATTAAGCTAAAAACTTTATTTACTAAAAATGCTTAATCACTAGTTTCACTAGTTTACAATGTAGTTTTCACTGTCAATCAATTTATATTCAAACTGCCTGTATCACGAATATCACTTCGCTATCAATCAATATCGCTTTCATTCGCACTCCATTCTTATCGCAGTTTTTACTATTACCTACCTCCTTCATTCAGCTCGGCTTCATATCGGGTCTCTAGTCATTCAATCCATTTCTCGTATATTGGCGAATGTTCTGATGAGAACTACATGGAATATTCAAGCAACTCTGAATACCCGCATTGATTTACTTGGTCGGTTCTTGTGCTTTCGAGTTCATTCGTTTGTTGGAGCTGTTTGGACATGTAACACTGCCCCCACCTCAGTTCTTTGCGCCCCGAAAAGATGTGTTGCCAGTGGTAGTTAAGTCTCCCTGGACGTAATATAGAGCAAGATGCTCCACGTGCACGATTTTCATTTTGGCTCTCATCTCACGGTGTTCCTGTATGCGATATACGACATCGTTGATTCGCTTTGTAACTCGGGATGGTCCCTGCCAATTATGCTGCAACTTCGGAGATCTACCCTTCTGCCGTTGTGGGTTGTATAACCACACCAAGTCATCTTGCTGGAAGCCAGTCGAATTTGCCTTCAGATCATATCGGATCTTCACGCGGTCAGCAGCCGATTCGAGGTGTTTTCGCACTGTCCGATGTATCTGATTCAACCATTGCCTTAGCTCACTTGCGTACTCCAAGATCGTGTGGGGCTCCTCATGGCGTGTTCCGAGCTTTATATCAGCCGGCAGACGAGTAGTCTTTCCAAAAATGACTTTCGCTGGGGCTTCGTCCGTCAATGCGTATTCGGCAGCTCTAGTCGCCATCAAAAATAATGAGATATGCTGGTCCCAGTTCCTTTGGTTCTCGGCAACCGTCTTGGCCAGTTGTTTACTGAGTATGCCGTTGAAACGTTCGTTGGATTGGGGATGTAGTGGTGTTTTCCTCGTTTTCCGTCTTCCCAGCAGCTCACAAAATTCGCCAAAAAATAGTGACTCAAAGTTTCGGCCTTGTAGTTCGCAAGGTACGCCGTACCTACCGACTCAATTGAACCATCAGCTGTTCAGCTACAGTAGTTGTTTCCTGGTTGGGAATGGGGTAGACCTCGGGCCACTTGCTGAAACAATCGGCCACAACCAGCGTGTATCGATTTCCCCAGTCGGATTCAGGAAAGGGTCCTGCGATGTCAAAAGCAATCCTTTCAAACGGTAC